>CM024755.1:135294195-135894195 GCA_014218235.1 Colocasia esculenta
TTGTCACGCCCCAACGCAGAATATCGTAACACGAGGCAGTGCAAGTAAGCGAGTATAGAGCGTAGAATAGACAACAAAAACATTGGACAATTTAATAATACGAAATCAAATAACTTTTATTGATAATTCAACTGTTGTTTATCACATCAACTAACTCAGAGCCATAACGTAGGGCCCAATGGACTCTAATACACAAGATGGAAATAAAAGACTAACTAAGACATATAGGATAACTTGATGACGTCATGGCACTCGTGGATCACTTCTGGTCTTCCCCATCCTCGTGAGTGTACTCATTTTCCTCAACCTCACCTGAGACACAAAGACAAATAACATAGGGTAAGCGACAATGCCCAGTAGGATTTATATCTCATGGTGCGGGCAAACTTTTTATGATTAATGTACTAAAAGCAGAGTCACTATATGATAGACGAGAGAGTCAAGTAATGTAAGAGATAGCACAATAACATGTGATTGAAATAGTGCATGTTTCCAAATATAGCACAGAGTAGGATGGCCTAAGCACAAATAGTACAAAGTGTAAAAATAGCACAACAAGTATAGTATAGCACTTTGATTGTCATTTAGATAGCACTTGAGTGTAATCCAAAACACTCTAGTCATTTAACTCCCGCGGGCAAATAGCACTTTTGGGCGCACCTCCCAGGACCTGATCGGGCCCTTTATATATTGCGAGGCATTAGTTATATTAATTATCTTTAGACAATTAGTCAAATGGCCAATAGAGAGTACCATGAAATAGATGAGAGTACTAGAGGAATAGACGAGATAGTAGAGTGAGTGTGAATAGATGAGCGAGTAGAGTATAGATGAGAACTATAGGTTATGCACGTAAAACATCGATTAAATCGGCGATAGTAACAATTGCACAACACGCGCAATTGGTGTTGGCAGTCAGGTGGAATTCACTACCCTTCCACTAGCCATGTTATGCACATGTCAAGATGAGAGAGAACTTATAAAGCCATTTGGATCATATCGATCCCTAAGGGTGTCATGGGCGTTAGGGTACAACCAGCTCGGTCTCCATGAGGGAATCCACGGAGTGCGGAGTCCTACGGAGGTCTTAACAAAAGGTCCCTTGTCTACTAGAATGGAATGTCCGATAGAGAGGTTCCAACTTGTCAAGAGAGTAGTGTGTAGAGGAAACAAGTTGCTCGATGTTCTAGAGGAATTCTAGAATAGTGGAGCGGCAATATCGGTGTTCCAAAACCACATAATAAAGCGGAAACAATGTCATTATAAATTTGGGGAATAATGTGTAATTTTAAAGTCATTACCAGATAATTTGTTCAAGTAATTTGTCCATGATTTTATGGCAAAGATAATCGTTTGAAGTGTATGCATGTGTATGAAATCACGAGCATTGAATGATCGTGCATATTAATGTTTAAATTAAAGAATTATGTGACATAAATCAAATTTTAATAACATGATGGTTTACTGTTCATTACACAACTTTACAGTGTATACACATGCTTAAATAGTCAAAATAATCATTTAAATTAAGTTAAATTCGATGCTGGAATAATGCAGGTAAATCACGATGGGTATCATGGTCGCGTTTATCAAAGGTCAGAAACGCGGCAACAGAGACCGTCACATTCTTAAAACCCTAAATGTGTGAATGGTGCGCTTTCCCAGAGGCGGGAAAACACAGTGAAACGTGACGACCTTAGCGGTCACGTTTCAGTGGTCATCTGACAAGTCAACGACACACAGTTTAAGGTGCTGGACGCGCCCAAAATGCATCGACTTGGCTTGTCGCCTTTCACGGAATCATGACGGTGGACGCCGACACGATACCAGTCACTTGAATCGTGTCGCCTGAAGCGGTCGCGATTCAAGCTCCTGACCGAAAACGCAAAAAAACGCAGGAACATGTAACGATCATCATGAAACGCTTATATCACTCAAACTAGGGCATATGGGACAAAGTGATGAACATGGAAGTTTTAGAGGACATCAATATGAAGAGATCTATGCCTTTGTACCAAATCAATTTGGTGTCATAAGGCGTGCAAACAAGTAAGAACAAAAAACAACACAGATATGCACAACGATGGGAAAACACTTATAACTTGATGGATTCATGATGGAATTTGGGCAAACCACTTGCAAACGAAAGTAGACAAGATGCTCTACAAGATATGATGATTTAGATTCATCTTTGGCCCGAGAATACCTACTTTTGTGAAGCTTAATGTCTGGGTTGTGCACAGGTTGCAGCAGAGCACGGTTGGGGAAGAAACTCCCTTTTCCAGCCGTTCTCCTCCATTCCTGATACCCTAGCTCTGCCTCCCACGACCCCAGCAAGTGTGTGAACCTTCCCCTTTGGTTTTAGGGCAAGTTCTTATATGTTTAGGGTTTTTTCCATGTCCTAGTGTAACTAGGAATGGTTGGATGTGATTTCCAACTCTTCCCTTCCATGTTTTGGTGATCTCCCCTCCCAATTGGAGTGGAAAACCCTTTAGAAGGTTGCTGCTATGGTGGTTGACGATTTGGCTTGCCATTAATGGCTAATAGCCATACTTTTAAACCCTAATTTACCCGTTCCTATTTTCTATGTAATTAGGGTGACGAATTTCTTGGGTATTTTCCTCTCAACTTATAATATAACTCCTAGTATAGCCCATTAGCCTTTAAGTGAGCTAATATAACAAGCCCATTACTTCTTAATGTTTATTGAGTTTTATTTAATTCATTTCTCCCATTATTTCTATTTATTTAATTATTTAAAATATCAGGTTGCTACACTGTTAGACAATCATGACAGGTTCTATAAACTGAAAGTTATGTATTTGATTAGTATGTATGTGAATGGACCACATAGTGCATGTAAAATGATATTAATCATGTGATCTATTGAGATAATGTGTTTAAGTGAAATATGTGCCAAAATTGACACTGCTACCATAGAAGGCTGTGGAGCCGTACTGTAAAAAAGTCCCTATAGGAAGGCTCAATGTGTATGTGATATCTTGTGGGCATCATAATGAAATCCTAGAGGTGGACAAGTACCACTGGTTATGGTGGAGAGGGCTTCTCCCAGTTCTGCACAGTTACCAAAATTCGTCTCTATATTGCCTAGGTGATGGGTATGTGTTATGCGTTATGTGTGTCCTTCTTTATGGTGGTATGGACTATGTGTCACGCCAAAAGAAAGATAATGTGTAAAAATGTCAATTGTGTGTGAATGTGTAAAGTGTTCATGTGGAAGAGATGCGCAAATTTGTTAAAATGTGAATCCATGTGATTTTGATTTATTTATTTTAAAACAGCAAGAAAAATGAGTGAATATGTGATAGAAAAGTATGTGAAAAATGATAGATATCATGCTAGGTTTGTTAGAAACTATGTGCTTAGATTCCATGATCAAGCTATGTAGAAAAATGTTGTGAATAAGTTGTGCTTGATGACATGTTTAAAGTTAAAGACCATGTGTAGAAAGCAATGTATAAGTTATTCATATGTACTTGTTGTTATGACATGAACCATGTGTAAAACTTCTCTTATTGTATCAAGGAATAGAATGTTATGTGATATGTGTAAGGATGTGCCAATGGGTTACTGGTTGAGTCTTTGTGAAGACTCATACTTGTTTTAGCATACAGGTGAGACAAGTGTCCCCGTACTTGAGGAGGACATTGTGAGGAGCAACTCCGAGTGAGAGGAGTGGCTGTACTTGTGGAGATCATTTGCTTAGACTGCACTTTCATTTACTAGTATGTGGACAATAATGTTATGTTATGGACTTTTATAATTTTGGACATTGGTTATTTTCATTGCTACTATGTAGAGTGTGAAATATGTGATTAATGATGGAATGGGAGTATCTTTCATTTCCGCTATACTTTCTTGTGTTATTCATGCACATCTCGACCTACTGTGTTGTGTTGGGTACGTGTCCCACTGTGACAGCTCTCTTTGTATCGATGTGGATTGGTATAATTGTACCGGTATAAAGAGGGTCATTACAATAAATGCTGATTGAGATAAAATTGGTAATGTACCTTCTACCACTCCTCCTCCTTCAATGGTTTCCTCATCTTGCAGGGCTTGCAGCTGGCCTTGCTTCCTTGGCACAATAGTGCATTTCTAGTGTTCTTTAAACAACGGTTATTCTAGAATACGATGCTCGCGTCTACCACAGTGCAGACATGCACCTTTTTTCCTCCAGCACTCCTCAGCAGTGCGACCAGGCTTGTCACAGTGTTTATAGTTGCCTTTCGCTGGAGTAGTGTGGACATTCACATTTGGTTTCTTTTCCTGACTCGACCCTTATGTGATACTGAAAGGTGGCTTCTTTCCATGAGTCGATTTAGCACTAGAAGTGACAGGTGTCAGCTCTTTCTTTATAAACTTCCCCTTGATGCGTTCGGTGAAGTCAGTAGCATCTTCCAAGAGTTGAGCCTTTTTTAACCATCTCGACATAAGTTAAGATGTTGAGAGGAGCCAGTTGTGTTATGTACTAGGGTCTAAGGCCATTGAGAAATCTCATAGCCTTCATCTGTTTTGTGTTAACGAGATGATTGGCGTAGCGAGCCAGTCTGGAGAACTATGCCTCATATTCATCCACAAAGAGGCTTCTTTATTTAAGAGTAGCGAACTCTACAGCCTTCCTTTCTTGGACTCGTTTAGAGAAGTATTTGGCATTAAATGCTTCCTTGAACTCGTTCCACGTAAAGTGACCATTAGCACTGGTCGCTTCTACCGACTCCCACTAGTTGCGGGCATCTCTCTCTAATTAGAAAGTAGCCAGCAGCAGCTTATCTCCTGCCACGCATTGCATGGCACAGAAAATTCTTTCCATTTCCTTAAGTCAGTATTCGGATTCATCTAGGTTAGAAGTACCGCTGAACCTAGGTGGATTCATGCTTCTGAAATTGCAATGCAGTTCTCCTACTTCGCGATTTCCCCCTCCTTGAGCAGCTTGCATGAGGGCATTGGTAAGCTTCTGGATGGTTTGTTGCAAGCCCGTCAATTGAGCACGTTTGACAGCCATCTTAATACCTAAGTTCCTACAAAAGTATCCTTATGTTAAGGTATTATTTTGGAATTAAGTTAGAGTGTGTGTGAGTATCTTTTAGATCTTGTCCTTGGTCCTACTCAATGCTCACATAAGTATGATAGTCAACACTGTGGACGTCTCCTTCCGCTCCCGAATAGAACTCCGGATGTTCCCCGAACGTTGAGTGGCTCCCTCGATGGCGCTGTTGGAGTTTTCTGGTTGACCTCCTCTTCTCTTTGACTCCCGTTTGACCAGGTTGACTAGAGAGAAAAACAAAGAAACCAGCAAATAAATGAGTGGGAGGTGATCACCAGGGCCTTACTTGTGCCCAAGGAAGTGTTCTGATCGCGCCGTTGACATAGCCTCACGTAGCAGTGGATGGTGGGACTCCGACTATCCCCTCTTCGGCCAGCCAAAGAGAAGAAGCTCCATGGTCTCATTTGAAGTGTTCCTACAACAAAGAAGACTCTATTAGACTTTTAATGAAGTGTAGTAAACACCCAGAAATGAAGAGAAGAGACCCAAAAGGAGACCCCCGTACCGGTTGCGGACTTGAGAAGAGGGGTGGCCAAATTCTATAACCATCCTTCTTCCCTCTGTTTTTGGTTTGGAAAACCCCTTTTAGGTGTGTAGGGATGTGCACTATGTGCCTAGAGTGTGTGTGTGTGGAGTGAATAACATGCAAAGCTAGAGAGAGAGGAAGGGAAAGAGAAGGAGATCAGGTAGATGATCCTCTTTTGCAGGCATGGGTGGCTGCTTTGTGGGCTCCTCTCATGGTGAAGCCTCCTGGATGATCCAAGGGTTGAGAGGAAGAGAGGAAGCAAAGGTGGATGCTCTCAAGGGCTTAAGGTTACTTTTCTCTCTCTTCTCTCAAGGTGTTAAAGCACTATCTCGTCCAGCATCTCCCCCTTCACTTAGAAGGCTTAGGAGTGACATATATAGGCAATGGGGGTGGAGCTGGGGAGCCTAGGATGCTCAAGTGTGAGAAAACACACTAGAACATGTGGCAATCCATGTAGAAAGGCTAGGCCACTAGGAGGGGGCCACATAGGACTTTTACTGGGTCAAGGGGGTGCCAAGGTGGCCCATTTGCCTGTTGGGAACGGCCCCATACGTTGCATGGGCGAGGGAAGGGTGCAAGTGGGCATGAATCTCGGGCAAATGCACAGACCAGGTAAACTCAGGTTGACGTCAAAAGATGCTTCCGCCAACCCCATGCAGACGTCAACTGATGTGGACATCAACTGAAGTCGACGTCAAGGGGATGTGCCATCAACTAGGAGTCAGCGGCAATCGATGTTGGCGTTAACATGGGATCCGAGGAAGGTCAACAAGTGGTCAAACAAGTCTTAATGGGCCATGAACCATGCGGGGATGGGCCAAATTCCGCATCTACAAATGCCCCTTCGAGACATCCGACCTTTGCAAGGGAGTGAAGCAGACTGAAAGGTTGGTGTCTCGGTAAACAAAGGATGTGGAGATTTGAAGAAAGGACCATCTCCGAAGATAGGAATTCTAGCGAGCTACATGAATGAGTTAGGCTAGAAACAAGTGACGAATCATCTGAAAGACAAGTGTGGAAAGGAGGGAGGGTGATCTACCCGTGTAACTACAACTGCAACCCAATGGTAGCGTTCCCAGCATTGCCAAGTAGGACTTTGACTAGTTTCTGGTGTTGTCTTAGTCAAAGGAGTTGTAATATGACGGTTGAATCAAGAAAATCTCACAACCGTAGTCCGTCGGGACCCACTGACATAATCAGGACGTTTGTCCAATCAGGGAGTTGTGAAGACAAAAGGGATTGATTATACTCTCAAAGGATTATCAAAAGATTCTAACTGGAATCAATGTTTGGAAAGCCAGAAGTCCAGAATTAAGCTCATGACTAGCGAACGGTTCACAAGAACTGAATAAGACTGGTATGATAACTTTGTGATTCGCACGGTGGGACTGTTTGGGATTGCTTGGAGAATGGGCAACAAAGACCCGGTATCATCTTGGATATTCAAGAAGGTGGTGCTGATTTGGTTGGCCACTTGAGCGGAGTGCCACGCAGCGATTGAGCAAAATCTCCAATTTTTTTGAGTTAGTAAAAGAATGTTAGCAGTGAAATCCTAAATGCATGTTGGTGTGGGTTTCCTATCTAAAATGCAAGTTAGAACCAGAGGAAAAACTATGGCCATACAAATAACTGAGAGATCGCAAACCCGTCATAGTTTTTGGTAAAGGAGAATTCTGGGTTCACGGTCGCCAAGTTATTTGCCTCTGGTGACTAAACCTATGTTAAACATACCTGTACAACACTCAAGGTCGCATGAGTGTTCTTGGATTTGAAGCGTTACCCATGTTTAGAAATCATGCAAGATAACTCGAAATACAAGATGAGAAATAATGGCCATATGAATAAGAGAGCTTGAAAATTTCGTTGAGGTTGACGTCCAGATTAATTGCCGCCAACCCACAGTTGGCATCAACATAGGCTACCGTCTACCATAGTAGACGTCCACATATGTTGCCATCAATAGTGAACTGACGTCAAAAGATATTGACGTTAACCTGCCAGCAGATTAAATAGAAAAATAGCAATTGGGAGGCCATTAGGACTCTTCCATCTTCAACCACTGTTCTCTCTTCCCCAACTCTGAACCAAAGGCATTTGGGACGACCTTTAGCAGCTACCATGGCCTCTACATCGACCGGGATGCCCACGAGCATGAAACCTGATGATCAGTTTATCTCCATGTAATTCAAATAAATTACATATCTATTTTGGTGATTAACAAAACTATATAAAGTTTAATCTAACATATTCTCTACAAGTCTTGAGAATAGGAAATGGATCAAGAAAAGTCAAGCAAATTCTGTAAGTATCTTACCCTGAAGTTTTTAGAGCTCAGTTCACATAAAATTTCTCTAAGTACACATCGATTTCCATTATAGGTCATAACGATTTCTATAGAGCTATAACGATTTCATATTCACAAGGATTCGCTATGTGGTTTTATCGATTTGGGCAGTATAACGATTTCTTCGGTTTACCTTCACAACGATTCGTTAAGTGATCGCAAAGACTTACCCTCACAACGATTCGTTAAGTGATCACAACGATTTGCCCTCACAACGATTCATTAAGTAATCGCAAAGACTTGCCCTCACAATGATTCATTAAGTGGCTCGTAACGATTCCTTTAGTCATTATAACGATTTGCTCTCGTAACGATTTCTTTAGTCATCGTAACAATTTGCTCTCGTAACGATTCCTTTAGTCTTTATAATGACTTGCTTTCATAACAATTCATTAAGTAATTCACAACGATTTATACATCGATTCATTCATAACGTCACAACATATTGTACATCCTTATAAAGTCACAACGATATGTACATCGATTTGCTTATAAAGTCATAACGATTTATACATCGATTTGCTTATAACGTCATAACGATTTGTACATCGATTTGTTTATGACTTCATAACGATTTGTGTATGCATCTGTTTACTCATTTGCATAACGATTTCATAAGTCATGCATATAACGATTTCATGGAAAACAACGATTCGATTTTCGGACTAATCCTTGAAAACATTGAAAAGTCAAAGTCTACACGTATATTCATTTGACAGCCATGCATTTATTATGACAGTACATATCTCTGAATGCATGCTAACAATATCTTCGATTATCGTATCTTCTCTGTAAACATCTTTTAGAACAACAAAATGGCATTACTATTTTGATGAACATTCATTCTGATGTTGAGTGACAACAAGAGACAGCCTAGCTGTCTATTGTTCAAAGCTTTAAATATGTGCAGATCTCTGACAGTATCCGTCATACAACGTTGGAAAAAATAGAAGCCAAAGAAGATTTCAGAAGATCCTCTCTCTCTCTCTCTCTCTCTCTCTCTCTCTTTGCGTGCATGAAAGGAAAAAGGACTGTTGACTGGAAGCTTCCAAGTGTCGAGCAGTCTAACGTACACTTATGCATAGAGACAATGGGCACTTCAACGTTCGAATTTCAAAAGATGATATATGAAGTTCCTAAAGCGTCAAGAACAAAAAGGGTTGTGGAACAACAAGCCATAACGTCCTAAACCTTCTGCAAGATTTTCTCAGAGCCAAGCAAAAATTCCTATCAGCCTTAGCTCTTGCTCTCTGTGCTAAGTTCAGATCTGTGAGAGAGCCTTTTTGTCTGAGAAGAGTGCTTGGTTGTAGATCTCTTCTTCTCAATCCTTGCTTTAGATCAAGCAGTGTTCTATAAGCTTGATCTAGGGGCATCATCTCTTGATTACATTCCCTTGTGATGTTCCCTTCTAGTGTGAAGGAAGACTTGGTGGGGTATCCAGGGTGTTGTTCCCTTCTGTTGTGAAGGAAGACTTGGTGGGGTATCTAGGGTGTTGTTCCCTTCGGTTGAAGGAAGACCAGCTGGGGTGCTGGGTGTTGTAGTGTCCTTAAGGGGGACTGCACCCTTGTTAGTAAAATCCTAAGATATTACTCAGGGACTAGACGTAAGTCTCCTAAGGAGAGGAGATCCAAACCAGGATAATTCTCTGTGTCGTGAGATTGCTTTTGTGTGTTTGATCTTTTGATTCACTAACACTAACAATCTGCAAAGTGTGTTTTGTGTGACTATTTTGTGAACAGGTTTTGAGTCTTAAATAATTTTTAAGAATCCCATTCACCCCCCCTTTGGGCTTGCTAACTGGGCAACAAGTGATATCAGAGCTAGTCTCTTTGACAAAGAAGAAGATCCAACGATCTGAAGATAAAAGATCAAATGGCAGCCCAAGGTCACTACGAAGGCCAGTCAGTGAACAGGCCACCGCTATTCGACGGAGAAGATTACACCTACTGGATGGCCAGGATGGAATACTTCTTGCAAAGATTTGACTTTCAGATCTGGTCAATAGTAGAAGAAGGAGATCTTCTAGTCACCAACGAAAAGGACAAATGGATAGAAGATGATAGAAAGAAGATTTCTCTCAACTGCAAAGCCAAAAGCATTTTGTGTTGTGCCCTCAGTAAAAAGGAATTCAACCGTGTATCTGTCTGCAAATCCGCCATGGAAATGTGGGAAAAGCTCAGGATCACTTATGAAGGCACCGACTGTAACGTTTCGGGTTTTCTTCTCGGATCCTTACCGGGTCTGGTGGAGTTCTGTCGGGTTGACGGCCAAGGGTTGGACGTTGACTGTGCGTTGGCGTCGATAAGGTTGACGTTTAGCTGTTATGAACTTAACGGCTGTCGATCTGGACGTCGACTGTGTGGCAGTTCAGTAGGCGGCAAGGGATCTTGACGTCTACTGATCCGGCCTGTTCAAATAGGGCAGGCCGAGATCAGGTTTTCCTTTTCTCCTTCCCTTCTCTTCTTTGATTTCTGTCTCGTTCCACTTCTCCTGGTGATTGACGGGGGTTCGTGGAAGGTCTTCGTTGCGTGTGGCGGCGGTAGTTCGGGCGGGAATCGCGGCGTTTCGGCGTATTTCGCGCGGATAGCTTGGGGGGTTCCGGCGCGATTCGCATCCATTAAAGGTTGTTCTTGGCGTTTAGAGGTAGGGACTTAACCCCTTTAACCCTCCCTGATGGATTAGCATGCTTAATTGGAGTAGATTACATGTTAATTTCATTTTAGGGTTTGGGTTGAGCATGTTGGGATTTTTAGGTATTTTGCACAATCCGGGTGACGGATTGTGGTTTTCCCGATTCCCAGCAATGTGTATGATTGTGAGGAAGAGTTTCCTTCCTTCCCTTTTGTATTTATATGGTGTTTTGGCCTGGATTAGTTGATCTGGTGCCGCTAGGGTTGCTGGAGCTGAGGATATTAACGTCCACATCTGTTGACGTTAATATCATCCGGTATGATGTAAACGACAGGATCCTTTGTCGTTGATATGTTGTTAACGACAAGGGAAGGCCGTCTACATCTTGGGTTGGCGGCAATCGATGTTGCCGTTAATCTGTCTGTGTGCCCAGCGTGCCTTTAGCAGTGTTGTGGTGTCTGTCTGTTGACACAGTTCACCAGACATCTGAGTGTGGCTCTGTCTGAGTGTGCTGGGGGTTGACAGTGTTGAGACGTGACTGTGTTTCCGTCTGTTGTGCGCGTGTGGCGTTACCGCGTGCTGTTTCTGTTGTGCTACCTAGACGCGGGTGCGACTCCGTCTAGATGACTGGCGTGTGGGGGGTCCTCCGCTGGTGAGCCAGGGCGTTGAGAGCGTCTCCGTTCTGTGCGTACTCCTTGTGGTGGTTTTGAGCCGGTCTCCGTGGAGCCCCTTCTCTACCGCTAGGTCGGGCGTAGGGAAAAACCGGTCGTGGACCAGACGTTAGAGAGAGCGTCTGTAGTGTGCACACGTGGCTGGGGTTGCGAGACTCTGTGGCGACGGGACGCCGAGCTACAGACCCTAGCTGAGTCCTACTTGCTGTGTTGTGTGAGTGTGTGTGTTACTGAGCCGCGTGGTTTACAGTTTTAATGCACTCCTGTTGGGGGAGCTGCATAGTTGTCACTGGTTTCAGTTGTGTGCGAGGTGTATTTACTTTCTGTCTTTACTTACCGCACTTTAGTACTGTTTCCGATGGGGTTGTGTTTCCCTACTGGGTCTCTCTTTCGTGAGACTCACTCCCTTCCCTTTTAGGTGCGTCGTCGACTCCCGTTCCAGGCGAGTTGAGTCACTCTGGTGCGCGTGCGCTCTAGCTGCTGTGAGTAGTACTTTTTGTGTACTCTCTGTACTCTGTACCTGTTGAGGTCTCTGAGTTGTACATGTTATATTTCATATAGTGGAATGTTTATTGTACCTTGGCGTGTATGTTTTAATATATAGTCTTCTCGGACGTTCTTTTCTTACCCTTCCGAGCTTGTCTCGTGGGTTAGCGGGTCAGAATTCGGGTTACTGGTCGGGTATCGGTAATGCGGATTCTGGGTCGTTACAGCTGGTATCAGAGCCTTGTTCCGACAAGATATATATAAGAAAATACCCATCATGGCGACTCAGAGTATAAGAGTACAGTAGCAGCTTTATGCCCAGAGTTAGTTAGTGTGTTAATGCGTTGTGTGTGTGCTTGCCTTGTGTGTAGTCTATGGCGCCTAGGCGATGTCCTGCGGAGAGAGTGGCTGAGCAGGTGACTCGGCAGGAGGCTGGAGATGCCCCGCCACCTCAGCAGATGTAGCCCTTGCCCCAGGACGGACACAGTGGTGTTGTTCCGCCACCACCACCTCCTCAGGCAGCTCAGGGGTTTGACTGGGCCCGGTTCTTTGAGGGGATGGCTCAGCTTGCGACTCAGCACTGTGACGTGCCGGCACCTCAGGGAGGTACTGGGAGGGTGCTGAGGGAGTTTTTGCAGTTCCACCCTCCTCAGTTTACGGGACACCCAGATCCAGACACGGCTCGTGCGTGGTTGGATGCCGTGGAGCGGACCTTCCGTTCCATGGAGTGTGTTCCCGAGGAGCGAGTGTTGTTGGCTAGCTACCATTGCAGGCGCAGGCGCTGGCGTGGTGGTCTTCTGAGTGGGAGACTACTTTTCGGTCCCGTGCACTTCGGCAGATTCCGTGGGAGGAGTTTGTCGCTTCGTTTGAGAGGGCCTTTGTCCTACGTACGTCCGGACGGAGCGGTTGTACCAGTTTCTGGACTTGCAGCAGAGGGACTCTTCAGTGGTGCAGTACCGGGCCAGATTTGTGGAGCTTGGACGCTATGCTCCGCAGATCATGGCGGATGAGAGTTTGAGGACTCAGCAGTTCGTGAGGGGCCTGAGGCCGGAGCTCAGGCAGGCACTGATAGTTGCGCGCGTCACTGACCTAGACGCGGCCTATCAGACTGCAACGGCTTTGGAGGCTGACACGTTGCGGACCCTTGGTCAGAGCACGGAGGTTCAGGCGCAGGTGTTTCCCGTTCAGCCACGGCAGCAGCAGGGTGTTACTCAGGCGACTCCGAGGGTCACGACTCCCTACGCGTCCACTTCTGCAGGGACGTCAGTGAGGTCGGGATCTTGGAAGAAGTTTCGGCGGGACCGGAGGCAGGCGGAGCAGAGGCAGCAGTCGGTCGGGAGTGTTCAGCAGCCAGTTGGGCAGTCTGTGCAGCAGGTCCAGCGTTCTTTTGCTGGACAGTGTTACCGGTGTGACCAGGTGGGTCACATGGCGCGAGATTGTCCGTTGTTACCTCGAGCGCCGCAGCAGCAGTCTGAGTCGCAGCCCAGAGTGCAGCAGCAGCAGCAGGTTCCTGGTGGGTCGAGAGGTAGAGGCCGTGTTACCCACTTGACTCGTGCGGACATGGAGGCGTCACAGCTAGTGGAAGGTACCGTTACTGTTTTTGGTTTTGCAGCCAGAGTTTTGCTCGATTCCGGTGCTCCTCACTCGTTTGTGTCCGAGGAGTTTTTAGACTCCCTTGCTGAGCTGAGTTTGGGAGAGTCCGCGGAGTTGGTTGTGGAGTTGCCGACAGGGGACTATGTCCTTACGTCCTACTGTCTCCAGGAGGCTCCAGTGTGGTTTCAGGGTCAGTGTTTGTCGGCTCCTTTGTTTGCTTTGCAGTTGCAGGACTATGATATTATTCTGGGGATGGATTGGTTGGAGCGGTACAGCGCAGTGGTAGATTGCCAGAAGAAGAGGGTGCACCTACAGATACCCGGGGGAGCGGCGTTCTACTTCAAGGGTATTCTACCTTCTACTTCTCGCTTTTTAGTTTCTGCTTTGAGGGCAGCGAGGTTGCTTGCTTCGGGTTGTCAGGGTTTTCTGGTTTCGGCAGTTTCCCTTGACCAGGTTGTGTCGGGAGTGGGGGACATTCCCGTGGTGTGTGAGTTCCCGGATGTTTTTCCGGATGAGTTACCTGGTCTGCCGCCAGAGAGAGAGATAGAGTTCTCTATTGAGTTAGTTCTTGGCACAACACCGTTTGCTCAGCCGCCGTACCGTATGGCAACAGCAGAGTTGAGAGAGCTGAAGAGGCAGTTAGTGGAGCTGTTGGAGAAGGGCTATATTCGTCCTAGCTTTTCTCCTTGGGGTTCACCTGTTCTTTTTGTCCGGAAGAAGGATGGTGGCCTGAGGTTGTGTATAGATTACTGGAAGTTGAACCAAGTGACCGTCAAGAATAGGTATCCTTTGCCTAGGATTGACGATCTCTTCGATCAGCTTCAGTCAGCTCGAGTCTTCTCTCGGATTGACTTGCGGTCGGGCTACTATCAGTTGCGGATCAGAGACTCTGACGTCGAGAGGACTGCTTTCCGGACCAGGTACGGGCACTTTGAGTTCTTGGTGATGCCGTTTGGGCTCACCAATGCACCAGCGGCTTTCATGGATCTGATGCACCGGGTGTTCCACCAGTTCTTGGACCAGTTTGTCGTAGTGTTTGTTGACGACATCCTGGTGTACTCTGTGTTGGAGGAGGAGCACGCCGAGCACCTGAGGATCGTGTTACAGACGTTACGTGAGCACCAGTTGTATGCCAAACTTGGCAAGTGTGAGTTTTGGCTACAGCAGGTTCACTTTTTGGGACATGTGATCTCAGGTGAGGGAGTTTCTGTGGATCCGGCGAAGGTCGAGGCAGTTTTGTAGTGGGAGAGCCCCAGATCTGTGTCAGAGGTGCGTAGTTTCCTTGGTTTGGCAGGTTACTACCGCAGGTTTGTGCGGGACTTTTCGCAGGTTGCAGCGCCCTTGACTCGGTTGACAAGGAAGGGAGTTTCGTTTGTGTGGTCGGACCAGTGTGAGCAAAGCTTCATGGAGTTGAAGCGGCTGCTTACGTCGGCGCCAGTTCTTGTGCTACCTTCAGGTGAGGAGGGCTTTGAGGTTTGCACAGATGCTTCAGGTGTTGGTCTGGGAGCGGTCCTGATGCAGGAGGGCCGAGTGGTGGCTTATGCGTCTCGCCCGCTTAAGCCCCACAAGGTGAGTTACCCGACCCACGACCTAGAGCTTGCAGCTGTAGTGTTTGCGTTGAGGCTGTGGCGTCACTACCTGTACGGAGTGAGGTTTGTGGTTGGTACCGACCACCAGAGTCTGAGATATGTGTTTTCTCAGCGGGATCTGAACATGAGGCAGCGTCGTTGGATGGAGTATCTGAAGGATTATGATTTTAGCATAGAGTATCAGCCTGGAAAGGCGAATGTGGTCGCAGATGCCTTGAGTAGGAAGGCACAGATGAGTCATCTGATGCTTCGAGAGTGGCAGTTGTGGCAGTCTGCGGCAGAGGGGTCCTTCAGAGTTTCTTCCAGTCGTCAGCGTTGTGTGCTAGGCAGTTTGTTGGCGGCTCCCGCCATAGTGAGGTAGATTGTTGAGGCACAGCAGGCAGATCCCGAGTTGTTCAGAGTGCTTCTCCTTCCAGAGGTTGAGCTTTGTGAGGACGGGACTGTTAGGTTCCGGGACAGACTCTACGTTCCTGTTGAGGAGTCTGTTAGGAGAGCAGTGTTGCAGGAGGCACATGGTTCCAGGTACTCGATTCATCCAGGGTCTACCAAGATGTACCACAGGTTGAGGCGACAGTTCTGGTGGCCTGGGATGAAGAGAGACATAGCGGCTTTTGTTGCGAGGTGTTTGGTCTGTCAGCAGGTGAAGGCCGAGCACCAGCGTCCAAGTGGACTTGTGCAGCCGTTAGAGATTCCGGTTTGGAAGTGGGACCATGTGACGACTGACTTTGTGTGTGGTTTGCCGAGGTCAGTTGGAGGTTTTGACAGCATTTGGGTTCTTGTGGACAGATTGACGAAGACTGCCAGATTCTTGCCTGTCAGGACTAGTTGGGGTGTGAGTAGGTTGGCTACGTTGTACGTAGAGCGCATTGTTCCTTTGCACGGAGTGCCGATCTCTATTGTGTCAGATAGGGATCCTCGCTTCACTTCTGGGTTCTGGCGCAGTTTCCATAGGGCTTTGGGGACAGAGTTGGCTTTTAGTTCCGCCTACCACCCACAGTCAGACGGTCAGTCAGAGCGGACCATTCAGACTTTGGAGGACATGCTTAGAGCTTGTTGTCTGGAGTGGCAGGGGTCGTGGACAGCTCACTTGTCGTTGGTCGAGTTCGCATATAACAACAGCTATCACTCCAGTATCGGCATGGCACCTTACGAGGCCTTGTACGGACGACCGTGTCGCACTCCTCTTGGCTGGTTCGAGGTTGGTGAGCGTGTTGTCACGGGACCAGAGTTGGTGCAGCAGGCAGTTGAGGTGGTGCAGCTGGTGAGGCAGAGGCTTGTGTCAGCGCAGAGTCGGCAGAAGAGTTACGCAGATCAGCGTAGGCAACCGCTCGAGTTTGAGGTAGGGGACCAGGTGTTTGTTCGTGTGTCTCCTATGAAGGGGGTGATGAGGTTCGGTAGGCGTGGGAAGTTGAGTCCCCGCTTTATTGGGCCCTTCACCATTTCTGAGCGTGTCGGTGGTTTGGCGTGCAGGCTTGAGCTTCCGTCAGAGTTGGCAGCAGTTCACGACGTGTTCCACGTGTCGATGCTGCGGAGGTACCTTGCTGACGAGTCTCACGTTCTCCCGAGTTCAGAGTGGTCAGAGGTGACTCCTGTGTTGTCAGTGCCAGAGTTTCCGTTGCACATTGAGGATCGCCGAGTTCAGAGGTTGAGGAACAAGGCTATTCTGTTGGTTCGTGTTGCGTGGCAGCGGCACTCAGGTGGTGAGTCAACGTGGGAGCGAGAGGACGAGATGCGCGAGCAGTTTCCGTTCCTCTTTGGTGAGTCTTCTTCCTTCGTTGTTTGAATTTCGGGGGCGAAATTCTCTAACGGGGGAGGGCTGTAACGTTTCGGGTTTTCTTCTCAAATCATTGTCGTGTCCGGTGGAGTTCTGTCGGGTTGACGGCCAAGGGTTGGACGTTGACTGTGCGTTGGCGTCGATAAGGTTGACGTTTAGCTGTTATGAACTTAACGGCTGTCGATCTGGACGTCGACTTTGTGGCGGTTCAGTAGGCGGCAAGGGATCTTGACATCTACTGATCCGGCCTGTTCAAATAGGTCAGGCCGAGATCAGGTTTTCCTTTTCTCCTTCCCTTCTCTCCTTATCTTCTTTGATTTCTGTCTCGTTCCACTTCTGCTGGTGATTGACAGGGGTTCGTGGAAGGTCTTCGTTGCGGGTGGCGGCGGTAGTTCGGGCGGGAATCGCGGCGTTTCGGCGTATTTCGCGCGGATAGCTCGGGGGGTTCCGGCGCGATTCGCGTCCATTGAAGGTTATTCTTGGCGTTTACAGGTAGGGACTTAACCCCTTTAACCCTCCCCGATGGATTAGCATGCTTAATTGGAGTAGATTACAGGTTAATTTCATTTTAGGGTTTGGGTTGAGCATGTTGGGATGTTTAGGTATTTTGCACAATCCGGGTGACGGATTGTGGTTTTCCCGATTCCCAGCAATGTGTATGATTGTGAGGAAGAGTTTCCTTCCTTCCCTTTTGTATTTATATGGTGTTTTGGCCCGGATTAGTTGATCTGGTGCCGCTAGGGTTGCTGGAGCTGAGGATATTAACGTCCACATCTGTTGACGTTAATATCATCCGGTATGATGTAAACGACAGGATCCTTTGTCGTTGATATGTTGTTAACGACAAGGGAAGGCCGTCTACATCTTGGGTTGGCGGCAATCGATGTTGCCGTTAATCTTTCTGTGTGCCCAGCGTGCCTTTAGCAGTGTTGTGGTGTCTGTCTATTGACATAGTTCACCAGACATCTGAGTGTGGCTCTGTCTGAGTGTGCTGGGGGTTGACAGTGTTAAGACGTGACTGTGTTTCTGTCTGTTGTGCGCGTGTGGCGTTACCGCGTGCTGTTTCTGTTGTGCTACCTAGACGCGGGTGCGACTCCGTCTAGATGACTGGCGTGTGGGGGGTTCTCCGCCGGTGAGCCAGGGCGTTGAGAGCGTCTCCGTTCTGTGCGTACTCCTTGTGGTGGTTTTGAGCCGGTCTCCGTGGAGCCCCTTCTCTACCGCTAGGTCAGGCGTAGGGGAAAACCGGTCGTGGACCAGACGTTAGAGAGAGCGTCTGAAGTGTGCACACGTGGCTGGGGTTGCGAGACTCTGTGGCGACGGGACGCCGAGCTACAGACCCTAGCTGAGTCCTACTTGCTGTGTTGTGTGAGTGTGTGTGTTACTGAGCCGCGTGGTTTACAGTTTTAGTGCACTCCTGTTGGGGGAGCTGCGTAGTTGTCACTGGTTTCAGTTGTGTGCGAGGTGTATTTACTTTCTGTCTTTACTTACCGCACTTTAGTACTGTTTCCGGTGGGGTTGTGTTTCCCTACTGGGTCTCTCTTTCGTGAGACTCACTCCCTTCCCTTTCAGGTGCGTCGTCGACTCCCGTTCCAGGCGAGTCGAGTCACTCTGGTGCGCGTGCGCTCTAGCTGCTGTGAGTAGTACTTTTTGTGTACACTCTGTACTCTGTACCTGTTGAGGTCTCTGAGTTGTACATGTTATATTTCATATAGTGGAATGTTTATTGTACCTTGGCGTGTATCTTTTTATATATAGTCTTCTCGGACGTTCTTTTCTTACCCTTCCGAGCTTGTCTCGTGGGTTAGCGGGTCAGAATTCGGGTTACTGGTCGGGTACCGGTAATGCGGATTCTGGGTCGTTACACCGACAAAGTCAAGGAAACCAGGATAGACATTCTGGTGACACAATATGAAAGGTTCCAGATGCAGCCAAGAGAATCTATAACCCAAATGTTCAGTAGATTTACAGACATTACCAATGGATTAGCAGGATTAGGAAAAAGATATGAGATGGGAGACATGGTAAGGAAAATTCTTAGATCCCTACCATCTTCTTGCACTCCCAAGGTAACAGCTATAGAAGAAGCTAATGACTTGAAAAGAATGTCATTGGAAAAACTCATTGGGTCCCTCATGGACCATAAGATAAACATGGAGAGATTAGGAGAATCATCCACTAGAAAGAAGCACACAAATGCCCTCAAAGCAGCAAAAGGCAGCTCTGATGAACAATCAGAAGATGAAGTCAGTAGTGAAGACAGTGAAGATGAAGAAGCAATGCTGTCTAGAAGTGTACATCAGATATTGGCCAAGAAAAAGAAGTATCAATCTGGCAGACGATACTTCAAAAAGGGAAAGGATTTCAAGAAACCTGAAGCAAAGGACATAAAGAAGAATGAACCAATTTGTTATGAGTGCGAGAAGCCAGGACACATCAAGGCAGAGTGTCCAGAGCTCAAGAAATCTGAATTTAGAAAGAAGGACAACTCAAGAAAGTTCAGAAGATATAAGAAGAAAGCCATGGGAGCAGCTTGGGACAATAGCAGTTACTCGGATAGCGAGTCAAGCTCAAATAGTGAGGAAGAAGAAAAGGATAATCTAGCCTTCATGGCAGACATCATAGAAAAGGTAACCTCTGACTCATTCTTTGATTCCTGTAATGATTCTGATTCAGATAACTTAGAAGATGCATTTAATGAACTGTATGGTAAATATAGAGAAGTATCTAAATTATTAAAAGCTAGTAAGAAAGATGTTGCATGTCTAGAAAATACAAATTCAGATTTAAAATCAGAAAACGAACAACTAGAGAAGCAAGTTAGTGAACTTAAAAGAAGAAATGAGTTGCTCTGCGAAGATCTAAAAGATAAAAATAATCAAATAACAAAACTAGAAAAATAAGAAAGTTCAAACCAACTAAAAGATGAAATCAAAAGACTAATAGAAGAAAATGATAAACTATCAAGTATGTTAGAAAAATTACTAATGGTAAAAATTCTTTAATAATAAGAGGATCCAGAAGTTCAGGTAAAAGGAAGAATGGATTAGGATACATTCCACAAGATAATGAAGATACAACAGTATACCCTAAAATATATCCAACTCCAAAATTCGTACCTGAACAAGATATAGCATATAAATCAAACTTTAATATACTCCATATGAAAAAGTAACTAAAACAACATGCTGTAGTCACTGCAACAAGCTAGGCCATAGTAAATAACATGTCCAACTAAACATAAAAGATGGATAATCAAAAGAAAAAATGATGACACTAACCAACCAGGACCCAAAAGAACTTGGGTACCTAAAACTTGATGTTTTCATTTCAGGAAAAACCTCGGGCATCCAAGTGGTACTTGGACAGTGGATGCTCAAGGCATATGTCAGGAAATAGAAGGTTGTTTATCCATTTAGAAGCTAAAGAAGGCACAGTCACCTATGGAGATAATGGAAAAGGGACTATGATAGGCAGTGGATCAGTGAGCAGCAAAGGCAAGACAGTAATTGAAGATGTTCTATATGTAAAAGGCCTGAAGCACAACCTTATCAGCATTAGCCAGTTATGTGACAAAGGACATCAGATCAGATTTCAAGAATCCAAATGCAGTATCATGAAGGATGGAGAAGTGATTTTTGAAGCCAGTAGAGAAAAGAATCTATACGTACTTTACCTTGAACAGCTGAAAAATCAAGACATTTGTTTAGCAGCCAGCAAAGAGCAGTCAACTGAGTTGTGGCACAGATGATTGGGCCACTGCAGTCTAGATGGCATGAGAAAGCTGATCCAGAGAAACTTGGTGGAAGGTCTGCCAAAGGTCAGCACAAAAATGGACAGTGTCTGTGGACCATGTGCAAAAGGAAAGAACACTAAGTCATCCTTCAAGTCAAAGACTGTGGTAACAACCTCCAAACCCTTAGAACTCCTTCATATGGATTTCTTTGGGCCAATGAGGACCATAAGTTTTGGAAGAAAGAATTTTGGATTCGTTATAGTAGATGACTATTCAAGATTCATATGGGTATCCTTTTTGGATCACAAAGATGATACATTTGATAACATTGTAAGCTTCAGCAAAAAGGTTCTGAAAGATAAGAAGTTCAGCATCATTGGAATCAGGTCAGATCATGGAGGAGAATTCCAAAATGATAAATTCGCAAAATTCTGTGATGACCAAGGAATAGAGCACAATTTCTCAGCACCTAGGACACCACAACAGAATGGAGTTGCTGAGAGAAAGAATAGGACTTTATTAGACATGGCAAGAGCAATGTTGTCAAAATATGATATCCCAAGATATTTTTGGGCTGAAGCAGTCAACACAGCAAGCTACATCATCAATAGAGTAATGATCAGGCCTATCTTGAAGAAGACTGCGTATGAATTGTTCAAGGAAAAGAAGCCCAAGATCAGTCACTTCACGACATTTGAATGTCCATACTTCATCCACAACAACGGAAAAAAAGACATTGGTAAGTTAGATGCCAAATCAGATGAAGGCATCTTCATGGGGTATGCTTCTAAACCTAAAGGTTATAGAGTGTTTAATAAGCGCACTTTATTAATTGAGCAGTCAAGACATGTTATATTTGATGAAACTAACCCTTCCTTGTGAAAGAAAGAAGATAGTGATAATGATGATGCAGATGAATTGTCCAAGAAACTAAAGAACTCATCAATTGAGGACAAGGAAGATCCACCTCTGGAAGACCTTCAACAAAAGGATATACGACATGAAAATCTTCCAAAGGAGTGGAGATATAAGAGAGATCACCCTCCTGAAAACATCATTGGTGATCCATCTATAGGGGTAAGAACAAGAGGTAACATAATTCCATGTGATTATTTAGCTCTTGTTTCTCAAATAGAGCCCATGACAGTCAATGAAGCTATCACTGATGAATCTTGGATTTTAGCCATGCAAGATGAGCTGAATCAGTTCAAGAGAAACCAGGTTTGGTCACTTATTCCTAGACCATCAGATCATCCAGTGATTGGCACCAAATGGGTGTTCAGAAATAAATTGGATGAAGCTGGTGTGATTATAAGAAACTAGGCCAGATTGGTAGCTCAAGGCTATTCCTAAGTGGAAGGCATAGATTTCGATGAAACCTATGCACCTGTAGCTAGACTTGAGGCTATTAGAACATTACTTGCATATGCATCTGCACTACATGTGAAATTATTTCAAATGGATGTAAAGTCTGCATTTCTAAATGGTTTTATTAAGGAGGAAGTCTATGTAGAACAACCTCCAGGCTTTGATGACACTGAATTTCTGAATCATGTTTTTAAACTACATAAAGAACTATATGGTTTAAAACAAGCACCTAGAGCCTGGTATGAAAGACTTAGCTCATTTCCATAAGACCATGGTTTCATTAGAGGTCAAGTAGATAGTAGACTATTTATCAAGTCCAAGGTCAAACATATATTGCTTGTTCAAATTTATGTTGATGACATAATATTTGGTTCCACTGATGAATCTCTTTGCAAGTACTTTGAGAATCTTATACAGGGAGAGTTCGAGATGAGCATGATGGGAGAGCTCAACTACTTCCTTAGATTGCAAATCAAACAAGGGAAGGAAGGGACTCACATCTGCCAAGCTAAGTACACTAAGGAACTCTTAAAGAAGTTCGGATTTGATAATGCCAAGCCACTATCAACACCTATGAGCACATCAATAAGAATGGATAGTGACAAAGGTTGTAAGAATGTAGATCAAAAAATCTACAGAGGTATGATAGGATCCTTACTATACTTAACTTCTAGTAGACTTGATATTTTTTTTAGTGTATGCATGTGTGCTAGGTATCAGGCAGATCCTAGAGAATCTCATCTAATTTCAGTAAAAAGAATTTTTAGATATTTAACTAGAACTCATGACTTAGGTCTTTGGTATCCAAAATCATGTGAAATTAACTTAGTAGGATACTCTGATGCTGACTACGCTAGATGCAAAATAGATAGAAAAAGCACCAGTGGTTGTTGTCAATTCCTTGCAGGATGTCTGATATCATGGTCCTCCAAGAAACATAATTCAGTCGCACTGTCAACAGCTGAAGCTGAGTACGTGGTTGCTGGATGTTGTTGTACACAACTCCTATGGATCAAGCAACAACTTGATGATTATGGGCTACATATCAAGACAATTCCACTATTATGTGACAACACCAGTGCTATAAATTTGACCAAGAATCCAGTACAACACTCAAGGACTAAACACATTGAGGTTAGATATTATTTTATTCGTGATCATGTAGAAAATGGGAACATAGATATTTCATTTATCGTTACAAACAATCAGTTAATGGACATCTTCACAAAGGCCTTACCTGAAGAGAGATTTGCTTCTCTTAGAAGGGAATTAGGCATGTGTAAATTGTGAAAGATGTATCTGTTTAAAATTGAAATATTAATTTTTAGAATTTGAATTATTTTTCCCTCCCAAAAATTTGATCAAAATTCCAATCCTTTTAATTTTGGTCATGACAGTTCGTTATTTTATAAGAGTTTATTCCTATCGATCCAGTCAGTTTTGTCGTTTTCCGCCATCATGGTGCCCCTAAATTTGAAAAGTCAT
Organism: Colocasia esculenta; assembly: GCA_014218235.1. Lineage (NCBI taxonomy): Eukaryota > Viridiplantae > Streptophyta > Magnoliopsida > Alismatales > Araceae > Colocasia > Colocasia esculenta. The sequence goes on from CM024755.1 coordinate 135,317,464, forward strand.
TCTTTTAATATTCCCGAAATCTATGCGGCAACGATTCACATCTCTTCATCATCATCTTCCTTCTGCCTGAGGCGATACCCTATCGACTCCAGCATCGACTTTCTGGGATTTCAAGCTTCCATCCTCTTCCCGCCGGAAATTTCTTGAGGGCTTCTGCTCCAATTCTCCTTCCAGTCCTCCAAAAACTTTCTCTGTTTGAATCCATGGCCTCCTCTGGTGTTTCCAGCAGCGTCGGGGGCTACAGAGCTGAATTTCTCACCGTCGAGCAGCAAGTAAGGTTTGCGACCGTAAAAATCAAGCTATGTGGTCACAAAGCAGTGGATGTGGCAGATTTGCAGAAGAACGGAATGTGGAGCATCGTCGAAGCTTTGGACAGATTGAAGTGGACGAAGATGGCTACTGTCTCTGAAGTAAGTTTTCTGGACCTTGTGAAAGCTTTCTATGTATGTCTGAAGACAGAGGAAGATGGGACCTTGACTTCCATGGTCAAGGGAACCCCGATTAGGGTGACTCAAGACCTATTAGCATCTCTCTTTGGTGTGGGTACCTCTGGAAATAGTGGAGTTCACACTGTGACTGTCCAAGAAAAGGGTTTGGGGATAGTTGGTCTCGAGTTCAGACTGGAAGATGAGAAGGTTGATGTAAACCAATTGAATGCATTCAATTGCATCCTACACTTTGTAGTCTGTCAAATTGTGGTTCCAGAAGTGCCACTTTTTCCACCTGCACTAGGGCTGATTAAGATTTAATGTTTTGGGCCATAAAGAACCAAGAAATCAACATGGCAGAACTCATGATTCAGAGGATGAAGTTTGCAAGCGCTCAGGTATGGGACACAAAGAGCAAGCTGAATGTGTGTTTACCTTATGCCCATCTCCTGACGAAGATTTTTCAGCACTATGGTATAAGTACAGTAGGAGATGTGTCTGAGAAGATGGGCCAAGCAATCCGGTCCAGAAATTTAAGGAAAAGTGGCTTTTCAGTTGTCAATGGGATTTGGACGAAGACCTCTGTGGCTGAGGGTGAAGCCATCATTGGCGGAGCCCAAGAGGTCCAAGCAGTAGAACCAACAGTAGCAGCATCAGTCGAAGTTCAAGAAGAGCCAACAATAGCAGTATCAAGCAGTAGGATCAAGGATATTTCTCTTGAGGACATTGTGCCTGTAGGATGCAGTTCAGAGGATCCCCCTCCCTCTTCTCGAGTAGGCTCAGTACTCAAAGATGTACTGGAACCCATCCATAACTCCTTAAGGGATCCAGTAGCACGTGAGGTTCCCATTGCAAAAGCTGTGGCCTCAGGCCACACTGAAGTTGAAATGGAGGAAGCTCCCATTCAGGGGGAGCAAGAAATCAATGTTGCAATTGATCAAGTGGAAGATGCTCCTGCTAAGGAAGAGCAAGATAAAGGAAATGCGGATGTGGCATCTGGTCACAATATTGTTCAGATGGAAGATCCACCTATCTAAGAGAATCAAGCAGCATATGTGCATATGGATGCACCCATGGAAGATGCCCCTGCTGATGGGGAGACTTTGGGTGGCAAGGGCAGTGAGACTCAGGGGAGAAAACTGAAAATTCCCCAGAAGATCAGTTTAGAGAAGGAGAAACTGCAAGTTCTTCCGAATCAAAAGAACTGGATCCTATGGACAAAGCAAGGGATAAAAGAAAAGAAGTCGCATCAGATATTCCTCTCCTTGTGGATTCTCCACATCAGAGGGTTCAGAAACAAAATAGTTATCAATTTGAAGTCTGTGATAGAAAGACTGGATGCCCAAGGTGAAATTCTTTGTTCAGTACAAGCAGATGTCAACTCTCTCTTTATGAGTCAAGCCTCAGCTGCAAAGGAGTTGTCACAAGTAAAGAATGCAATCCGGTGGTTCAACAAAGAAATGTTAAGCATGAAGTCTCTACTTTCAGATATCTTAAAGGAGGTAAGATCATCAGCACCTCCTGCTTCTCCACCACCCGCAGCTCACCCTTCTGAGGGAACTGAAGGAGAAGTCCCTAGACCATCAGGGTCTCTGCCTACAGAAGAATCCAGGCCATCAGGGCCAGTTGAGGATCTGCAAGGGCCAACAAGGCCAGTTGAAGATTTGCAAGGGCCAACAGGGCCAGTTGAGGATGTGTCAGGGCCAACCGGGCTAGTGGTGAGTGAATCTGAGCCGGTCCAAGTCGAAGAAAGAGCTATTGCTCCTGAGCCCCCAGCTCCCTCTCCTATTCAGACACCAGCCCCTTCTTCACCACCCTCATCCTCCACAGCACCTCCTGCTCCTCAACCTTTCAAACACCCTCAACCCAGAGTCATCTCCTCTCCAGCCCCATTTCCTTCACCATCCACTAGATCTCCTATCTCTTCCCCACACATTCCTCCACCTCCTCCTCTTTTTGAGGACCCTCTAGCCTCATCATCAGCTGGAGCCTCCTCTTTCTCTGGTCCTTCCTCTTCTGGACCATCTGCCATACCTTCCTTCACCTCTCATTCTCTTCTTCATCCTTCTGCTCCTCCCTCCTTCATTACTATCATTCTGGAGGATGTTCAGATTAATGGTCCCTATCTTAGGGCCATCAAAGATGAGTTTGAGGTAGCCATTCTCCAATCTGTTTTGAAGATTGGAGAACATATTCATAGGACAAACTTCTCTAGTCCTATTCCTAAGAAACGAAAAATCACTTCCTCTTTCTCTAAATCCTCAGATCCTTCTTATCCTGCTTTATGGTTTTCTCTAACAGAGGACACCAAAAATAGACCTCTCTACAGGGAATTCCTCCGAAAAGTTGTTTTTGCCTCCATCTTTAATCTTCGTCATCTACATCTCACCAACGATCTCACCACTATTTTGCCTTACACCTTTCTTTATAAATCCCTAAAATCCATGATTTTCTCTGCAGCCGAATCCCAATCTGAAGAGCAGTGGGCTTGGACCAATAAAATTCTCTACAATAAATTTCTACTTGCCAGATCTACCAGGTTCCCTCCAAGGGACCATTCCCTGACCTTATCCGAATGGTTCCTCATCCATCATAAGGACAGTTGGGCCCCTTCCATTCAAAAGGAGATTAGGATGATCAGGCACTTTAAACTCTTCAATGATTATCGGTATCTTCACCGTTTGCCAGAGATCCATTTTGACCAGTTTATGTAGGCCATTAAAGCACTTGGACTAGGTGGAGCTCACACTGAAGCTGTCCAAGTAGATTTTGCAACACTCCAGCTGCCTGAATCCGCCTTTCTTCCGCCTCTTCACTCTCTCATAATGGATTCCTCTGTAGGCTCAATTATCTTTGAGTGTTTTGCCAGAGTCATGGGCAGAATTAAAGTGCAGAAAGGGTATCTGGTGCACTTCAACAGGTTTCTCTTCAGGGAATATCACCAGGGCCATGTCACTGCAGATGTTCTTGCCACTGCTTTGTCAGAATGTGAAAAGCTATCTCCTGCAGATTGGACCAAGCTCTATCCTCTTTCCGCTCAGCAGCTCTCCAATGTAAATGAGTCCCTAGCCAAGGAAGGTCAACCTCAGATTTCAGCAGCTACCTTTCTGGACATGAACTCCATTCATCTTGTTCATGATCCTTATCAAATCTGGGTTGAAAGGTACAAGGTCTATGTAGCTATGCGGGTAGACTTGAAGCGCAAGCAGAATTTCTATCCAGTCTCCATGGATCAATTTCTTCCATGTGCCAGCTTTGGGAAAGTCTCCTTCCTCAAGGTCTCCCTTGATTCAGATCAGTATGCTCGACTTCTTGATGTGCAGCTGGTACATCATCTTCGAAAGATGGCTCCCATCATGGGACCCTCCTACTCTATTGAACCTGGGATCTTTAGGCAATTTTTTGAAAAGCAGGAGGAGCAGGCCTGGGAAACTATTTCTCACTATGCCTCTCTTCTGTCTCCTGCTTTCTATCTCACTGTACCTCCTCAAGCATAATAACATCATTTTGTGCTCTCTCATTTGTCTTTTCTCTCTTATTTGTCTTTTTTATCTTTTTGCTTAAATGACAAAAAGGGGGAGAAAATATAAATATAGCAACTTCTGAAACACATCTGTTAGGATTTCGCAATATCACTAAAGTGTTATTTCAGAATATGTTGGTTCAATGCTATGTTTTGTCATCACCAAAAAGGGGGAGATTGATGATCAGTTTATCTCCATATAATTCAAACAAATTATATATCTATTTTGGTGATTAACAAAACTATATAAAGTTTAATCTAACATATTTTCTACAAGTCTTGAGCACAGGAAATGGATCAAGAAAAGTCAAGTAAATTCTATAAGTATCTCACCCTGAAGTATTTAGAGCTCAGTTCACATAAAATTTCTCTAAGTACACATCGATTTCCATTATAGGTCATAACGATTTCTGTAAGGCCCTCGAATTTTGTTGTATTACTTTATTTCGTGTAAATAATTCATGCTTGTGTATGCATAGAATGTACATATCTACGTACGTATTAAGTAGTTATACTTATGTGTACATGTGTATAATTAGTTGTAAATAGTGTATGAATTTCATGGTGGTAGTGAGTACATGATAGTATATATATGGCATGTATGTATATGTAAATGTTAAGCATGGTTTCTGCATGTTTTAAGTTCTAGCCGAAGGGCCAAATTGGCGTCAATATGGATGGACGTCCATGATGAGTCAGCGTCCACCTCGATGGATGCCAATACTTAAGTCAACGGCCATGGATGTGGACGTTAATATCTCTGACATGCATGCATTGCAGACCCTGAAATTCCGGGGGCAAGCAAGCCCAGCCATTGGGGAGATGTCCCCAACGGCTATCAGGCCTTCACATCACCCCTCCGAGATATCCTAAACCCCTCTACTATAAACTAAACCCTTTCTGCACCAGAAGAACTCTCTTGACTTCCTTCAAGAAGGAGAGAAACCCTAGCCCAAAAACTGGAGGAAAACTGAACTTGGCAAGCTTGAATCTGGCGACTGAAGGCTTCTTCCGGCGATCCACTGCTACCAAGAGGGAGTCTGGACATTGGGGAAGGCTTCCCCAACACTCGACTGATGCTTGCATCGACCAAGAACCCGGAGCAAGAAGAGTTTGGAGGCTTCTTGGGACTGCCCAAGGAGAGCTTCAACAACAACTTAGACCCCTTTGGAGGTTTTTAAAAAGGCATGCAACCCATACATTTCGTCCATGTATGAGTCTAGTAGGGTTTTACCATTTTTACAGGTTTTCCTCGTGTCGTGGATCCTCATACTTCTCCTTATTTTGGAGCTCGGATCTGTGTTTTGCACAGACCTGAACTTGACGGCAAGACCCCTTGCTATTAAGATCTTCAATTAACGGCCAACGATATTTCCGTTAAGCTCCATTAATGGCCAGACTGTGCCGTTAAGTTCTTCAGGGCAGAACAGTGAGCTGTTCTCCCTTGTATACGATTTTTTCCGAAGTATTTTCGCATGATGATATAAAGTAATTGTTGTATGTTATGTGAAATAGATATAGTGATGTGTGGGGGGGGGGGGGAATTTCTTGTGCATTTGTGGATGGTAGGAGTTATTAGCTTTATTAAAATACATGTTGGAAGAAATGGTTGTACATATCTATCTACTGTTCACATGATCTGTGAAGAATTCGACTGCCCAAATTTTTATAAACTGGGTATGTATGTGTCAATCTATGCCCTGCAAATTTTGGAATTTTTCTAAGAGCATGTGATTTACTGAAGTTTCTATTTTAAAAATAGAAAACCTGCATAGGATTTGTAAAATTTATAGTAAATCATGTGATGTGCTATAAATCCGGGGAAAATTCCTATAATGATGTGTATGTTAGGTTCAGGGCTGTGAACTATCAAACTGGATATTCATGTTATGTTCCATGATAAATTGAATTATGAGTGGCATGCAATTGAATGTTTTAATTTCTGTAAATGTAATATGACTTAGAAAAATCTGGAAATTTGTACGTGAGGTCATGAACCTGCAACTAGTTTGTGGTTAAAATTTCGTGATATTTGGATAGCTGTAAAGTGTAATATGACATTTCCATGTGAAGACATGTGACAAATGCATGCTATCATGAATATGAGTTGATAATGTGATTGCCAACCTGATTAATGTGAGCTACTGAGTGTTTTATTTCTGTCAACAAATAGTATCGTGATTAGGAAAATAGAGCCATGTGCATAAGTGAGAGAATGTAAAGACATGTGTAATATGTGTGTTAAAAATCGAAATGTGTAATGTGTAAAAGTGTGTGCCATGTGTGACACTGCTTCCATAGAGGGCCGTGGAACCGTACCATGGAAAAGTCCCCATGGGAAGGTTCAATGTGTTAAGATCCTAAGGGCATGAGGTTGAAATCCTAGAGGTGGACAAGTACCACTGGTTAGGGTGGAGACTTGTTCTCCCGGTCTGCGCAGTCCAAGAGTCGTCACTGTATTACCTAGGTGACGTCTATGTGCATGTGTAATGTGATGTGTCCTTCTAATGGTGGTTTGGACTATGTGTCACGGCACTAAATTGTGAAATGTGAATGTGATTATGTGTAAATTGTGTAGTGTGAACCTGTGTAAATGTGCAATGTTTAAAAAGAGAACTATGTGAATGAGTGATTGTGCAAACATGTGAAACCAATAAGTTAGATTGTGAAATTGTGAACCATGATACATTAATGTGAAATTATGTTATAACAGCAACCTAGTTGTGTTATAAGAATGTTTTATATGTGTAAAAAGGCATAGAATCCATGCTAGGAATAATTCTTGCTTATGTGTAAACTTTTCCATGTTTAAGTGCTATCATGTTGTAGTTTAATTGAGAATGTAGCTCATGTGATAGGATGTGAATTGCTAAATCCATGTCAAAACAGCAACCTTAAAGTGTATAAATGATAATGTGCAGGTGTAAGAATGTGTAGAAACCATGATAGGAATGTTTCCTTTTATGTAGGCAAGAATCCCATGTGTGGTTGCTTCCATGCTGTAGCTTGATTTGAAATATAGCTTTCATGTGATTGAATGAGTAGAAAGCATGTGATAGGATATTTATTTTGGAATGGCTTAAATCATGTACCATGTTTTTTAAATTTGGTAGAATTGTCATGATAGATTGTCTTTTATCAGTGTCCAAGCATGCTATGTGTTTTGCATTGTAAATTGAAATGAAAAATCCACTGTGATATATGCATGTATGAGGTGTGTGGTGTTATTTGCTGAGTCTTTTAGACTCATTCCTTGCTTCGACGTATAGGTTTAGTTGGTGACCCTACATCGTTAGAGGAGACCGTGGAGAGTGACTCCGAGCGTGGCGAGTAGCCTGGTGGAGTCGTCATCGTGACATTTTGCTTTCATTGTATGTAATTGAGGCATTGTAATGAAACTATTATGTAATTGTGGACAAGCTATGTAATCTGATTTTTAGCACTTTATTTACGTGGACTTTAGTTATCTTTAAATTGTCATTTGAATCACGTATGTTAAGTGTGGATGATGAAATGAAGACACGTAGTTCTTTTGCTTCTACTACTCTGTATTTATATTTATGAGCATCTCAATCGTATGTTATTGTTTGGGTAAATGTCCCACTGTGATGACGTTCATTATACCGACGTGGATTGGTATAATCGTACCGGTATAAAGAGGGTTGTCGCAGAGATTGGTATCAGAGCGATCGGTTGAGATTGCACATGAATATATATATAAGTCATCATCCCCATTACATGCTAAGTCTACATAGGAATGTCCACATGTGTACAATTGATTAATAATGAATGAAAAATAGATAAGGAAATGGTTAGGAAATAAATTAACGTAGCTCTAATGGTGGCTGAAATTTATTGCAGCCATGGCTTCGGGAGGTAGGCGTGGCGGAGCGCCAGCCCGTGAGGACGAGCCGAGACGTGAGGAGCGGGCGGAGCAGTAGTCTCCGGCACCGCAGTGTCCTGTAGTTCCTCCGCTGCCGCCTGTGGATTATGGAGTGTTCATGCAAGGTTTGGTGCAGGCCATGCAGACACAGGCCCACACCCAGGCCACACTCCAGGCTCAGTTGGAGGCTCAGGTTAGCATAATTAATTCAAAGTGTAGTCTATTTATTTAATTGTATGAATTATGTTGAATGTGTATTACTTGTTGTTGAATGTAGTAGGCTAAAGTTCCAGCTCAGGACCATGGTGGACCTTCCATCATGGAAAGATTCAAGAGGATGCTACCACCTTCTTTGAAGGGGGAGAGCAATCCATTACTAGCTGAGAGTTGGATGAGGGAGATTGAAAAGATCTTCCGAGCTATTAGGTGTGTGGATGAGGATAAGGTTGCTTTAGCCACCTATATGCTTCAGGTATGTGTTAGTTTGTATGTTTATATGTTCTATTAAGTTAGATTTGTTTAGATGGTGCTTAATAACGGTGTACTATAGGAAAGAGCTGATGTATGGTGAGCTTCATTACTACGTACACGGTTTGCGGACGGCGCGGTTGATGTTGCTTGGGACGAGTTCGTGAGGCTCTTTCGGGCCAAGTTCGTCCCCGAGCATATTCAAGATCGGATGGAGCAGAAGATCCTCTCTTTGACTTAAGGCTCCATGACCGTGCTAGAGTATGAGGCAAGGTTTGCAGAACTATCTAAGTATGTACCTCACGTTGTGGCTGATGAGCGCAGAAAGGCGAAGAAGTTTGTGATGGGACTCAAACCATCACTGTGGACGAGGCTAGTGGCGTTCGACCATCGCACTTTGGACGAGGCCCTTAGCGCTGCCTGTAGGCAGGAAGGTGAGATGGAGCAATACCTTGATGAGAAGAAGGCTTCGCAGAAGAGACCTGCAGCTACATTCCAGCGGTAGGACAAGAAGAAAGTAGTGTACCAGGCGCCGCAGCGTCCAGTAACAACTAGCAGTGCACAGGTACCTTCTGTACGTTCCCCTGGTGTGAAGAAAGAGTGTCCCCATTGTGGGAAGACACATGGTGGTTCCGAATGTTGGATGGTGGCGGGAAAGTGCTTGAAGTGCGGAAGTAGCGACCACAAAATCAAGGATTGTATGAGACTTCAGCAGGGAGTCCAGCGCAGAGCGCCAGCCCCAGCAGCGGTAGCAGCAGCAGCACCAGCTACGGGAAGACTAGGAAGGCCTCGAGCCCTAGCTCGAGTGTTTGCTTTAGTGCGCGAGGATGCCGAGCAGGCGGAGCATGTCACCGAAGGTAGGGTTTTACTTCTAGGTGTGCATGCTCAGGTTTTGTTTGATACAGGTGCCATTCACTCATTCATTTCTGAGCGGTTCGCTAGGCAGTTAGCCCTAGAGTCAGGCATAGAGTCTGAGGATTTAAAGGTCCGTTTTTCTGTGCACACCCCTGCGGGTACGATTTCGACTAGGAAGTGCATTCCGTCGTTACCTGCGTGCATTGAGGATAGAATCCTAGAAGGGTGTTTCTTCTTGCTAAAGATGAAGGACTATGATGCTATTTTTGGTTTGGATTGACTAGAGGAGCACTATGTGTTAGTAGATTGTCGTGGGATGAGGATTGTTTTCTGCAATTCTGGTGAGGACGAGTTCTCTCATCCCTTGCCAAGGAACTTGGCGGGAAAGTTAGTCATCTCTGCCATGAAGGCGATGCGCATGGTAAACAAGGGTTGTGACGCTTTTCTTGCCAGCGTGGTATTGGTACCAGAGGCTGATGAGTCACCTACTCTTGCAGAGATCGAAGTAGTGCAGGATTTTCCAGACGTTTTTCCTAATGATTTGTCTTGTTTGCCACTGGATAGAGAGATAGAGTTTACCATAGAGTTGCTTCCGGGCACCTCTCCTATCTCGAAGGCTCCATATCGGATGGCACCTGCGGAGTTAGCTGAGTTGAGGAGGCAGTTGCAAGAGTTGCTAGATAAGGGATTTATTCGCCCTAGTGTTTCCCCTTGGTGCGCACCTATATTATTCGTCAAAAAGAAAGACGGGTCACTTAGGTTATGCATTGACTACAGAAAGATGAACCAAGTGACTGTGAAGAATAGCTATCCCTTACCTTGTATTGATGATTTGTTTGACCAGTTGCAAGATGCATCAGTCTTTTCTAAGATTGATTTGCGATCTGGTTATCATCAGTTGAGGATTCGGAGTGAGTATGTGTTCAAGACGGCATTCATATCCCGTTATGGACATTATGAGTTTTTGGTTCTTCCTTTCGGATTGACCAACGCCCTGCAGCATTCATGGATCTCATGAACAGGGTGTTTAGGCCGTATCTAGATAGCTTTGTTGTAGTGTTTATGTGATGTGCTGGTCTACTCTTCGGACGAGGCCACACACCGTCAGCATTTGAGGGTAGTATTAGAGGTTCTCCGTGAGCACAAGCTGTATGCTAAGTTCAGCAAGTGCGATTTCTGGTTGCGCGAGGTTCATTTCCCCGGGCATGTTATCTCCGGTGCCGGTGTTGCAGTTGATCCAGCAAAGGTCCAGGCAGTTATGGATTGGGAGACTCCCAAGACCCCTTTGGAGATTCGTAGTTTTCTGGTTTTGGCTGGTTACTATCGGTGATTCATTGAGGGATTTTCATCCATTGCCGCCCCATTGACTTAGCTCACCATGTTTGTCTGGTCCGAGAAGTGAGAGTAGATTGTTGAAGACTTTGCTCCGGTGTTAGTCCGAGCGGTGTAGAGGGTGTTATCTACACGGATGCGTCTCGGATTGGTAGGCTGTGTGCTAATGCAGTAAGGAAGGGTTCATATGCTTCTCGTCAGTTGAAGAAGCATGAGAAGAACTATCCAACTCATGATTTGGAGCTCGCAGCAGTGGTTCATGCACTAAAGATCTGGAGGCACTATCTTTATGGTGTCAAATTTGAGGTATTTACCGACCACAAGAGCATGAAGCATATTTTCTCCCAAAAGGAATTAAACCTGAGGTAGAGAAGATGGATTGAGTTCTTGAAGGACTATGACTTCGACCTTCAGTATCATCCTGGGAAGGCGAATGTCGTAGCCGTTGCCCTGAGTAGGAAGAGACCATCTTTCCAGCAGGACTGGAAGATGTTGGAGGATGCAGCTTGCGCATTGACTGAGTTAGAGCCATCTCTATGCCAGGCTTTTGTAGCTCAGTTATCTCTTAGGTCCTCGATTTTGGATGAGGTGATCGAGCAACAGAAAGCCGACCCTAGACTTTTAGAGTTAGTGGGCAAGGCAGGCATTGCTCGTGATGAGGACGGTGTGATTAGGTTTTATCACCGTGTTTGTGTCCCTGACTTGGTAGATGTCCGTGAGCATGTGTTAGTGGAGGCTCATAGATCGCGGTTCTCTATTCATCCAGGTAACACTAAGATGTACCAGGATTTGAAGAGGTTCTTTTGGTGGTCTGGCATGAAGAGGGATGTGGCAGATTATGTATCCCGGTGTTTAGTGTGTCAGCAAGTGAAGGCCGAGCGACAGCAACCATCCGGCCTTATGCAAAGGATGGAGATCCCAATGTGGAAGTGGGAAGATATCACTATGGACTTTGTTTCGGGTTTGCCTCGATCTAGATAGGGCAATGACTCGATTTGGGTAGTTGTAGATAGATTCTCGAAGACTGCGCATTTCTTGCCTATGAAGAAGAAGCAGTCGGTTGAGAGTTTGGCTAGATTGTATGTTAGTAGTGTGGTTAGATTGCATGGTGTGCCGAAGTCGATCATTTCGGATTGAGATCCGAGATTTACTTCGAGGTTGTGGAAAGGTCTTCAGGAGGCGTTAGGTTCGGAGCTGAAGCTCAGTTCGGCATTTCATCCCCAGACAGATAGACAGTGTAATACCCCATATAAGAATATGTTAAATGGACTAAATCAGCAGACTACCAACAACCCGGACTAGTCATTTTTCAGAGCTCGAGATGGAAAAGAACTCTGAAGTTAAGCGTGCTCAGTTGGGAGTAGTCCCAGGATGGGTGACCTTCCTGGGAAGTCTACCAACTGGCACGGTTGTTGGGCCAGTTTGCTGGTTAGGTCGTCACAAATGGTATCAGAGCCTTACCCATCCGGAAGTGCAGGAACTAAGTGCCACCAGGACAAAGTGCTACGCTATGGGAGCCACCTCTTGAAGCCATAATGGCGCAAAGTGCTACATAGTGGGAGCCACCTCTTGAACCTGTGGGGGCCACCTCTAGAATCCTGCCTGCCTGGGGTTTGATTGTGTGCTATGTGTGAGCAGCGACGAGGACGTCGCTTATATAAGAGGGGTACATTGTAATACCCATATAAGAATATGTTAAATGGACTAAATCAGCAGACTACCAACAACCCGGACTAGTCATTTTCAGAGCTCGAGATGGAAAAGAACTCTGAAGTTAAGCATGCTCAGTTGGGAGTAGTCCCAGGATGGGTGACCTTCCTGGGAAGTCTACCAACTGGCACGGTTGTTGGGCCAGTTTGCTGGTTGGGTTGTCACAGACAGTCTGAGAGGACTATCCAGACGCTCGAGGATATGTTGAGAGCATGTGTACTCGATTGGAAGGATGATTGGGAGCATCATCTACCTCTAGTGGAGTTCGCATACAACAACAGCTTTCATGTGAGTATTGGTATGGCTCCATTTGAGGCGTTGTATGGAAGGCCTTGCAGATCTCCTATATGTTGGGAGGAGACCGGTGATAGGCAGCTGATCGGTCTGGAGTTAGTTCAGGAGACTTCGGATAAGGTCCAGCTTATTAGGAAGAGGCTTGTTGCGGCGCAGGATAGGCAGAAGAGCTATGCCGACAACAGGAGGAAGGATTTGGAGTTCGAGGTGGGTGAAAATGTCTTCTTGAAGATATCACCTACTCGTGGTGTCGTCAGGTTTGGCAGGCATAGTAAGTTGAGCCCTAGATTCATTGGCCCGTATGAGATTCTCAGACGATAGGCAGCGTGGCATATGAGCTAGCTTTACCCCCAGCTTTAGCTAGTGTTCATCCGTTTTCCACGTTTCTATGCCCAGAAGTATATCCGAGATCCATCTCATGTGATTAGTCATGAGCCAGTGGAGATTCAACCAGATTTGTCGTATGTGGAGCACCAGTAGCTATTCTTGACCGGAAGGTTTAGCATCTCCGGAACAAGGGTATTGCGTCGGTGAAAGTTCTATGGCGGAACTTCTCGCGAGAGGAGGCTACTTGGGAGCTTGAGGATGCAATGAAGAAGAAGTATCCCCGTTTGTTTGAGTAGTTTTGTTTAAACTTCGAGGACGATGTTTCTTTAAGGGGGAGAGGGTGTAAGGCCCTTGAATTTTGTTGTATTACTTTATTTCGTGTAAATAATTCATGCTTGTGTATGCATAGAATGTACATATCTACGTACGTATTAACTAGTTATACTTATGTGTGCATGTGTATAATTAGTTGTAAATAGTGTATGAATTGCATGGGGTAGTGAGTACATGATAGTATATATATGGCATGTATGTATTGTAAACGTTAAGCATGGTTTCTGCATGTTTTAAGTTCTGGCCGAAGGGCCAAATTGGCGTCAACATGGATGGACATCCATGATGAGTCAGCGTCCACCCGATGGACGCCAATACTTAAGTCAATGGCCATGGTTTGGACTTTAATATCTCTGACCTGCATGCGTTGCAGACCCCGAAATTCCGGGGCAAGCAAGCCCAGCCATTGGGAGATGTCCCCACGGCTATCAGGCCTTCACATCACCCCTCTGGGTTATCCTAAACCCTCTACTATAAACTAAACCCTTTCTTCTGCACCAAAGAACTCTCTTGACTTCCTTCAAAAGGAGAGAAACCCTAGCCCAAAACTGGAGGAAAACTGAACTTGGCAAGCTTGAATCCGGCGACTAAGGCTTCTCCGGCGATCCACTACTACCAGGAGGGGTCGGGACATGGGGAAGGCTTCCCCAACACTCGACTAAGCTTGCATCGACCAAGAACCCGGAGCAAGAAGAGTTTGAGGCTCGTTTGACTGCCCAAGGAGAGCTTCAAGCAACTTAGACCCATTTGGAGGTTTTTAAAAAGGCAAGTAACCCATACATTTCGTCCATGTATGAGTGTAGTAGGGTTTTACCATTTTTATATAGATTTCCTCGTGTCCTGGATCCTCATACTTCTCCTTCTTTTGGAGCTCGGTCTGTGTTTTGCACAAACCTGAACTTGACGGCAAGACCCCTTGCAGTTAAGATCTTCAATTACGGCCACGATATTGTCGTTAATCTCCTTAACGGCCAGACTGTGTCGTTAAGTTCTTCAGGGCAGAACAGTGAGTTGTTCTCCTTGTATACGATTTATTTTCCGAAGTGTTTTTGCATGAGGATATAAAGTAATGTTGTATGTTATGTTAAATAGATACAGTGATGTGTGGGGGGGGGGGATTTCTTGTGCATTTGTGGATGGTAGGAGTTTTAGTTTTATTAAAATACATGTTGGAAGAAATGGTTGTACATATCTATCTACTATTCACATGATCCGTGAAGAATTCGAGTGCCCAAATTTTTATAAACCATGTATGTATGTGTCGGTCTATGCCCTGCAAATTTCGGATTTTTTCTAAGAGCATGTGATTTATTGAAATTTCAATTTTAAAAATAGAAAACCTGCATAGGATTTGTAAATTTACAGTAAATCATGTGATGTGCTATAATCCGGGAAAATTCCTAAATGATGTGTATGTTAGGTTCAGGGCTGTGAACTGTCAAACTGGATATTCATGTTATTCCATGATAAATTGAATTATGAATGGCATGCAATTGAATGTTTAATTTCTGTAAATGTAATATGACTCTGAAAAATCTGGAAATGTACGTGAGGTCATCAACCTACGACTAGTGTGTGGTTAAAATTTCGTGATATTTGGATAACTGTAAAGGTAATATGAAATTTCCATGTGAAAACATGTGACAAATGCATGCTATCATGAATATGAGTTGATAATGTGATTGCCAACCTATTAATGTGAGCTACTGAGTGTTTGATTTCTGTCAACAATAGTATCATGATTAGGAAAATAGAGCCATGTGCATAAGTGAGAGAATGTAAAGACATGTGTAATATGTGTGTTAAAAATTGAAATGTGTAATGTGGTAAAAGTGTGTGGCATGCGTGACACTGCTTCCATAGAGGGCCATGGAACCGTACCATGGAAAAGTCCCCGTGGGAAGGTTCAATGTGTTAAGATCCTAAGGGCATTAGGATGAAATCCTGGAGGTGGACAAGTACCATTGGTTAGGTGGAGACTTGTTCTCCCGTCTGCGCAGTCCAAGAGTCGTCACTGTATTACCTAGGACGTCTATGTTGTGTGTATGTGATGTGTCCTTCTAATGGTGGTTTGGACTATGTGCCACGGCACTAAATTATGAAATGTGAATGTGATTATCTGTAAATTGTGTAGTGTGACCTGTGTAAATGTGCAATGTGTAAAAAGAGAACTATGAGAATGAGTGATTGTGCAAACATGTGAAACCAATAAGTTAGATTGTGAAATTGTGATCCATACATTAATGTGAAATTATGTTATAACAGCAACATAGTTGTGTTTATAAGAATGTTTTATATGTGTAAAAAGGCGTAGAATCCATGCTAGGAACAATTCTTGCTTGTGTAAATGTTTTCATGTTTAAGTGCTATCATGTTGTAGTTTAATCGTGAATGTAGCTCATGTGATAGGATGTGAATTGCTAAATCCATGTCAAAACAAAACCTAAAGTGTATAAAATGATAATGTGCAGGTGTAAGAATGTGTAAAACCATGATAGGAATGTTTCCTTTTATCTAGGCAAGAATCCCATGTGTGGTTGCTTCCATGCTGTAGCTTGATTTGAAATATAGCTTTCATTGATTGAATGAGTAGAAAGCATGTGATAGGAGATTTATTTTGGAATGGCTTAAATCATGTACCATGTGTTTTAAATTTGGTAGAATTGTCATGATAGGTTGTCTTTTATCAATGTCCAAGCATGCTATATGTTTTGCTTCGTAAATTGAAATGAAAAACCTACTGGGATATATGCATGTATGAGGTGTGTGGTGTTATTTGCTGAGTCTTTTAGACTTATTCCTTGCTTCGACGTACAGGTTTAGTTGGTGACCCTACATTGTTAGAGGAGACCGTGGAGAGTAACTCCGAGCGTGGCGAGTAGCCTGGTGGAGTCGTCATCGTGACATTTTGCTTTCATTGTATGTAATTGAGGCATTGTAATGAAACTATAATGTAATTGTGGACAACCTATGTAATCTGATTTTTAGCACTTTATTTACGTCGACTTTAGTTATCTTTAAATTGTCATTTGAATCGTATGTTAAGTGTGGATGATGAAATGAAGACAAGTAGTTCTTTTGCTTCCGCTACTCTATATTTATATTTATGAGCATCTCAATCGTATGTTATTGTTTGGGTAAATGTCCCACTGTGATGACGTTCATTATACCGACGTGGATTGGTATAATCGTACCAGTATAAAGAGGGTCGTCACAATTTCTATAGAGCTATAACGATTTCATATTCACAAGGATTCGCTATGTGGTTTTATCGATTTAGGCAGTATAACGATTTCTTCGTTTACCTTCAGAACGATTCGTTAAGTGATCGCAAAGACTTGCCCTCACAACGATTCATTAAGTGATCGAAACGATTTCCCTCACAATGATTCCTTAAGTAATCGCAAGGACTTTCCCACACAACGATTCGTTAAGTGGCTCGAAACGATTCCTTTAGTCATTATAACGATTTGCTCTCATAACGATTTCTTTAGTCATCATAACAATTTTCTATCGTAACGATTCCTTTAGTCTTTATAATGACATGCTTTCATAACGATTCATTAACTAATTAACAACGATTTATACATCGATTCATTCATAACGTCACAACGTATTGTACATCGATTTGCTTATAAAGTCATAACGATTTGTACATCGATTTGCTTATAAAGTCATAACGATTTGTACATCGATTTGCTTATAACGTCATAACGATTTGTACATCGATTTGTTTATGACTTCATAACGATTTGTGTATGCATCTGTTTACTCATTTGCATAATGATTTCATAAGTCATGCATATAACGATTTCATGGAAAACAACGATTCGATTTTCGGACTAATCCTTGAAAACGTTGAAAAGTCAAAGTCTTCACGTATATCCGTTTGACTGCCATGCATTTATTATGACAGTACGTATCTCTGCATGCATGCTAACAACATCTTCCATTATCGTATATTCTCTGTAAACATCTTTTAGAACAACAAAATGGCATTACTATTTTGATGAACATTCATTCTGACGTTGACTAACAACAAGAGATAGCCTAGCTATCTACTATTCAAAGCTTTAAATATGTGCAGATCTCTGACAGTATCCGTCATACAACGTTAGACAAAATAGAAGCCGAAGAAGATTTCAGAAGATCCTCTCTCTCTCTCTCTCTCTTTGCGTGCATGAAAGGAAAAAGGACTGTTGACTGGAAGCTTCCAAGTGTCGAGCAGTCTAACGTACACTTATGCATAGAGACAACGGGTACTTCAACGTTAGAATTTCAAAAGATGATATATGATGTTCCTGAAGCGTCAAGAACAAAAAGGGTTGTTGAACAACAAGCCATAACGTCCTAAACCTTCTGGAAGATTTTCTCAGAGCCAACCAAAAATTCCTATCAGCCTTAGCTCTTGCTCTCTGTGCTAAGTTCAGATCTGTGAGAGAGCCTTTTTGTCTGAGAAGAGTCCTTGGTTGTAGATCTCTTCTTCTCAGTCCTTGCTTCAGATCAAGCAGTGTTCTATAAGCTTGATCTAGGGGCATCATCTCTTGATTACATTCCCTGGTGATGTTCCCTTCTGGTGTGAAGGAAGACCTGTGGGGTATCCAGGGTGTTGTTCCCTTCTGTTGTGAAGAAACCGGGTGGGGTATCTAGGGTGTTGTTCCCTTCGGTTGAAGGACGACCAGTTGGGGTGCTGGGCGCTATAGTGTCCTTAAGGGGGACTATACCCTTGTTAGTAAAATCATGAGATATTGCTCAGGGACTGGACGTAGGACTCCTAAGGAGAGGAGATCCTGAACCAGGATAATTCTCTGTGTCGTGAGATTGCTTTTGTGTGTTTGATCTTTCGATTCACTAACACTAACAATCTACAAAGTGTGTTTTGTGTGACTTTTTTGTGAATAGGTTTTGAGTCTTAAATAATTTTTAAGAATCCCATTCACCCCCCTCTGGGCTTGCTAACTGGGCAACAAAACCGGGTGTTCTAAGCGAGGTTCCGGATCATCTGAGCACCCGACTGGCTAATGGGGAGGTACGTATCGTCAATTCTTGCTTCCTCTCTTGCTGAAAATGCCCCAACCTCTTCTCATGGTGCTTCCTGGGTGCGCAGAAGGAGGACCACGACCAGAGGCATTGACAGCGATGAGACCTCCTCTCCCAGACCGTTGTCGAGAGAGGGAGGAGGAGGAGGAGGAGGTGAGCAGCTCGCGTAGGCAGAGGCCTAGCGAGGGGGAGAGGAGAGAGGAGTGAGGATCGAGACTCCAGATGTACCACCAGGAGTATGTCCTTGTCATGCTATGTACAAAACTTGATCACTTAGTGGAGTTTTGTGCTTTTGTTCATCCAATGTGTGCTTGAATGATTTGCCAATTTTTGTTCCTACATCCGCAACACTTAAAGGAAAAAAAAAGTTAGTGTAGATCTGTCTTTACCCCCTTGCCTAAAAGATGCACCTTTCTAGAGATCTGGTCAAGGGGCTAATGTCCAATTAATGATAGGAACACAAATAAAATATTGAAGGGAAATATGTAAATGTTTTTTTGTTTTTTTTTTTGCTTTTTTGTTTTTTTTTAATAAGAAAATAAGGAAAATGTTAGTATATGTACATGATACCACTAATTTTTGAGTTTTGATTTTTCATTTGTTTTGTTTTTGTTTTGATTTTGTTTTTTGATTAAAAAGGAGAAATATGTTCATAGTGGAACTAACAATAGAAATGTGTACACATCGACATACTCTCTTTTTTCTTTTTTTTCATTTTATATTTTTTGATTTTTTTATCATTTGACTCTAAGACACATATTCATCACAAGTCAAGGTATAGGGTTTTCATAATCCACCTGATTACAAAGGCCATGAGCAAGGAGGGTCGTGCATGGTATCGTTGACATTGGAGATTGCCCCTAGCCTTCTTGATATTTTCCACCATGGAAGGTCTTAGAAAGTCAAATTTCCCCTAGAGGGAGAAATTGGAAGAAGTAAATAGGAAGTAATGTGAGGATTTAGTTCAAACCACTTTTTGTTTCCAAACCAATATCTCACACTGAAACACTTAGTCATTAATTATTTTCAGGGGTACTTTTCATTTTGATTACTTGGTGGAGGCACGTACTATTTGCTACCTCCTTGATTTGGTCAGCCTTTTTCTGGGTAAGTACTTTTGCTACCCTTTTTTGACCTTTTGGCTTTTCTTTGCCCTTGAGGCTTGGTTTCGCATTTTGCCTTTGCCTTTGCATTTATTTCATTGCCCTATTTCTTACGACTTAGTCTTTTAGGTGAGAGTGGGTGGTCCCCTACTTGTAGTTTGCCCCTTTTTCCAAACTTGACCGAGTGAGAAGAGAAAAGAGGTTACGTTGACCTAATTAGATACATCGAAGTGTACTTATGATTTTCAAGCTAATGGTCAATACTCTAACATCGTGTGGTATGTGAAGAGACCCTACCTTACTAATGGCCAAGTGAAAAAAAGCAGAGTCTCAAACCCATCACATTGACAAGTAATGAACGACAGACTTGACTGACTGACTAAGGGTAGAACTTCTTGAGGTAGACTACGTTCTATGGATGCCACAAATCAACTCCCTTGATGTCCGCTAACCTATAAGCGTTCCCCGAGTATGCTTCTTTGACAATGAACGAACCTTCCCAATTTTCTTGCAATTTACTCTTGGGACCTGGTGCCTTAATGACTTTGCATTTTAGGACCATTTCACCCACTTCAAAATTTCTCTCAAGGATTTTTTTTGGCATAAAAGCGTGCAATTCTTTGATGATAAACCTGCACATGGTCAGCTACTATCATTCGCCTTTCGTATAAGAGTTCAAGTTGTACTAATAAAGACTCCCGACATTGACCGGGGTCAAGTTCGGAATCCAATTGAACTCTAAGTGAAGGGATGAAGATCTCATATGGGAGTATCGCATCCGATCCATATGTCAAAGCATAGGTGGTTTGCCCCGTAGGAGTTCGGACCGAGGTGCAGTAAGCCCACAGAGCCTCAACTAAGCGGTCTGGCCAATCAGCGTTATTGTAAGATCTGCAAGTTTTCTTTCTAATTTTGATGAGAGTTTTATTAGTAGCTTCCGCTTTTCTATTACCTTGTGGATAATATGGAGATGAATGATGCAAATTAATACCATATTTACCACACATGTCGCGAGCTCCTGTGAACTGAATTGTGGTCCATTGTCGGTGACGATGTCCCGAGGCATGCCAAATCTTGCAAGGATGTTGCGCTTGATGAACTTGACGACCGTTGAAGCTTTGACCTCTATGAATGCTTCTGCTTCAGCCCACTTCGTGAAGTACTCCATGGCGGTTAGAATGAAGGACTTTTTACGGATTTCTCCGGTTCTGTCCTCGAGTGGACCGACCACATCGAATTCCCACATGGCGAAAGGCCATGGATCAATGAGAGGGTGAAGAGAAGAGGAAGGAGCATGGATTTTGTAACCGTGGAGTTGGCATTTAGCACAGTGACGAACAAAATGAGTGCAATCTTCTTCCATGGTAGGCTAGTAATAGTGTCTTAGCAACTTTTGGGCAATTGCTCTACTATTGACATGGCCAACACATTCACTAGAGTAAGCGGCTTCAACAATGCTTTGAGACTCGATGTCATCAAGGCAACAGAGATAGACCGTACTAAGGGATTTCTTGTGGAGAATGCCACTTATGATCTTGTAACGTTCAGAGACGCGGCGAATGGCCCGTCTATCAGAAGAGGTGGCATAATCTAGGAAGGATCCATCTTTGAGATAGTTTTCAATGTCAAAGTACCAATGATGACCATCATCAAGATCGATTTCTGGCTCTTTTGAAAGTGCATGTACTCGAAGGGAGGGAGACTTGAGTTGAGAGAACCATGGATCAGCATGAGAAGGGATTTTCAATCTTTGTACAGAGATGGTTTTAGAAGATCTCTCCGGTGGGATAGGGAGAGAAGAAGTTAAGGAAGTGAGTGAATCTGCTAGAATGTTCTGAGCCCTAGGAGTGTTAACTAGAGTGAGCTTCCTAAACTGCCAGATTACTCTTCCTACCAAGTCCTGGTATGGTTTCAACTTGGGATCTCGAGTCTGGTACTTGCTAGGGGACTGCCGGAGTATGAACTGCGAATCTCCGATTATCCTTAATTCATTAACTCCGAGCAACAATGCCATTTCAACACAACTAGGAGTGCCTCATATTCGGCCCATTGTTCGTGGTAGGGAATGTTAGTTGGTCGGTGTGTAGAATCACTACCCCTTTCGATGAGAGGAGAACTGCCCCTATTCCACTCCATTTAGAATTGAGAGCTCGGTCAAAGTAAAGTATCCATGAACGTTCATCATCAATAATGGCTCCTAATTCTTCATCTGGAAAGCTTTCATTAACGGGAGAACATGAAGGTAAGGGATGGTGGACTAAATGCTCGGTAATGGCATGCCCCTTGATTGACTTCTGATTCACGTAGGCGATGTCAAATTGATTAAGGAGACTTTGCCACCTCATCAAATGCTCAGTCAGAACGGGCTTCTCAAGCAAGTACCGAATTGGGTCCATTCGCGCCAGAAGTTTCACCTCATGAGCTATAAAATAATGCTTCAACTTCTGGGCAACCCAGATGACAGCCACACATGTTCTTTCCATAGCAGTGTACCTCTTCTCAGCTTCATTGAACAATTTGGATAGGTAATACACCGCTCTCTCCTTCTTCTCGTCATCATATTAGGCCAAGACTGCTTCAGTAGAATCTTCAGTGGTTGACACGTAGAGCAATAAAGGCCGACCTTGGACCGGAGGAGCGAGAATAGGGGGATTAAAAATATAACTCTTCAATTCTTCAAAGGCCTTTTGACACTTATCGTTCCAATCAAACTTATCTTCTCCTCTAAGCATATCATAGAAGGGTTTGCAACGGATTGAATGTTGAGAAATGAATCTCCTAATTAACTGAAGTCTTCCAATTAGCCCTCGAACTTCCTTGATGTTCCTAGGAGGAGGCATGTCAATTATTGCTTTGGCCTTGTTTGGATCAATCTCAATTCCCCTCTTGCTAACTATGAACCCAAGCAACTTCCCTAAGGAAACTCCAAAAACACACTTCTTAGGGTTCATCTTGAGCTTTTGTTCTATAGACCGTTGGAGAACTGCCCGGAGGACCTTAGCATGGCCACGTGAAGTTCTAGATTTAACCAAGACATCATCGACGTAGACCTCCATGTGCACATACATCATGTCATGAAAAATTTCCATCATTGCCCTTTGATAAGTTGCTCCCACATTCTTCAATCCGAAGGGCATCACGACATAACAATAGGTTCCCCGGGGCATGGTGAAAGGAGTTTTCTCCTAGTCTTTCTCTGCCGGACGGATCTAGTTATACCCAGAGAAACCATCCATGAATGACAACATCTAGAAATCTACAGTATTGTCCACTAGGACATCTATGTGGGGGAGAGTAAAATTGTCCTTAGGACAAGCATGATTAAGGTCACGGAAATCTATGTAGATCCTAACCTTACCATCCTTCTTCATCACCGGGATGATGTTAGCTACCCATTGCGAATAAAGCACAACCCTAATGAACATAACTTTATGCAACTTATCAACCTCCAATTTGATCTTGAGCGCAAGCTTGGGGTGTAGCCTCCTTAGCTTTTGTTTGACGGCTTTTGCATCGGCTTTCAGGACTAAACGGTGCTCGACAAAAGAGGTGTCAAGCCTCGACATGTCCTCGTAGGACCAGGCAAAACCATCGGAGAATTCTTTAAGGATAGCTACAATGGCTTCTTCTTCTTCTATGCTCAAGTTGGCACTAATCAAAACTACCTTCGGGGATTCTTCAGTGCCAAGGTTGATCTTTTTGGTTGGCTCATCCACATCCATGGTTGGCTCATCAAACCTCTTCGTGCCATCCACATAGGAGCTCACTGGGTCCTCTTCTTCTAACCCAAGATCTCCTGACTCATCTTTCTCATCAAAATCTAGTAGATATACCCCTAAACCATCATCTATAGAATCGCCTTCTATGAAATCTGATTCTACAAGTGCAGGTTCCTCAAGAAACTCTGGGACTTGACTTAACTTAGCACACCTCGCAGCCAAGGTCAAAATATATCGGGCAGGGACTTGCCTACCCTTCTCTTTGTGAATGCATGGCTGAGAGGGACTAGACTCCTCTTGACATAGACCTGACCCTAGACTTGATCCTAAGCCTAAATCTAAACTACTATGTACAGGACTATGTACCAAACTATGTACAGGAGAAATGCCCCTAGACGGGCGAGAATGGGAATTCAAGCTGAAGAGAGTCGGCCCCTAGCCGATCGGAGGAGACTCCACAGAGGAAGGATGCTCGATGGAGACCTCACATTCCCACCTTTGAAAATTGGTGTTTTTTTTTTTGGAGTCAAGGCTTAGAACCATGAGTTGTTGACTCGAGGTAGCCCTGACTGGCCAGGTGAGGAATGGAGGGAGGATAGGTTGAGAAAGAAAGGGGAGGGAAGTGGCTAGAGAAGGAGGCTCGTGTGCTGAGCACACTTCAGCTGAAGGAGATGGGGATGGAGATGGGAGGTCAAAATCAAAGAGTGAGAGAAGGACAAAGTCCTCACAGACTTCCTCAAGTTCGGCAGCTTCCTCCTCTTCTTCACTCTCCGACTCAGACAATTCCCCTTCCACGGGCTCCCTTGTTCCCGGTTGAATGGGTCCTCAAATGAAATGTTCCTTCAGGGTCCAGATAAGAGGTGTGTAGGGTATGAATGGATCCAGATGAATAGGGTCAGGATGAAATCCTAGGCCGGCCTTAGCTAACAACCTCTTCACTTGGACACTACTAATAGGACCCTACCTATCTCTACCCAAGCCTTGGCCATGAATATAGCCGATCTTCGCCTTCACCTCCCAACCTTTCCCTTGAGGACAGGTGATAGACTCAAACTCTTCATTGATGAAGGGAGGTTGGTTCAAGTCATGGGTAGATGGAAGATCAATTATAGACATGATGGGTTTCTTCCCCTTGTCTGGGATGAATAGGTGTGGCATTTACTGCGACGTGATGGAATTGAGGGTTTCCACGGTAGGGATGCTCTTAATTTTAATGACCCACTCATTGAATGGAAATTTGAAGCATTGATGGGCGGTGGAAGGGACCCCTAGAGTTTGCTCTAACCAAGGACGACCGAGAATGGCCCTGTATGCCGGATCGACGTCTAAGACTAGAAACTCCGAAGACATGGTAACAAGGCCTATTTCCAATTGAAGAGCGATCTTTCACATGGCGACCCTCGGGAGTTGTCATATGCAGCGATGGTGGAGCAGATTTTCTCCAGGTTTTCTTCCCCTAAAACCAATTGCTTAAGGGTCTTCATTGGACAAACATTGATGGATGCCCTGGTGTCGATGAGAGTGGAGTCCACCGAAACCCCGTTAATGGTAATGGTGAGGCAGAGAGGAAGTGAACGACAGTTGAGGGCTGCTAGATCTTTGTCCGAGAAGGAGATGGAGGGTCCTTGGGTGATGGAGAGAAAGGCATTGGTCACCCCACTAGCAGGAAGGTCATCATTGACCATGATCTTTTGGAGGAATTGGATGAGAGTGGACTGATGCGATGGTGATTTTTGAATCAATTCTAAAATGGATACCCTTGCAGGGGTCTTGTCTAGGTGCTGGAGATTATCATATTTGGTGCCGGCAGGTGGCGGGGGTCCATTGTCCTCCTCATCTTGAGATGGCCGTGTAAGTGGGGGAACAATACGGTTCCGATGGGTGACTTGAACGTCCTCCTGAGACCTAGGGAGAATGAGTTGGAGGGGTTGGGATCCATAGGCGGGCGACTCATAGGTAGAGGGACTGGGAATAAAATGGGTATCCCGGCGAGCGGGTCCGATAAGCACTAGGGGCCGCTCCTCTAGGATAGCATCTACGGTGGTGGAAGGTTCCTGGGACTCTACAGAAGGGCACGAGTACCATTCTTCAAAACCTTCTACCCCCCACTATTGTTCTCTCCTCACAACTCGAGGTTCTTGATGTGTCATGGTATTGACCTTTTCCTAGAGCTTGGAGGAGGATGGGTTGTTGTTGTTTTGGTTGTTGGGGAGGGGGTTCTGCACTATACCCAAATCCCTTCTTGTGTACCTAGACATGGCAATGCCGACCTTGATGTCATCCCAATTGATCCTACCATGATCGTTCATGTCGTACACCCAGTCACGGAAAGTGAAGCAATTGTGGATTTCATGACCGGGAGCCCTATGATAGGGACAGTACTTTGAGGTATCGGCCCTCAGATGCACACCCTCCTTTTGTGGTGGGAGTTGGATAGCATCGCAAGACATGAGTGTGAAGAATATGTCCCCAAGGGATTCAGGGAGAGCAAGATAGTGAGATCTCTTGGGACCGGGACGAGTATAGCCAGAAGGTGGAGGAACAGTAGAATAGGGCTTAGAGGGATGTGATGGGAATTGGTGAGGATTGGAGGAGGGAGTGGAGGGTTTGTTAGGAGGCCTTAGTGGCTGACTGCAAGCACTAATGGACTCATTGACGGTCACCCCCTCGGTGGTAGGTGCCGCGGGAGCCTTGCGTCCCTTAGGCTTCCCTTCAAAGAATGGCGGGAGGGAGAGTCATTGATTTGGTTTTGGACCACCCTAGCTTGATTGTAGAGATGTGCAAATGAAGGGAAACTCACTAAGCATCAATATGGATCTGAACAAAGGAGTGGTATTAGTAACTATCATGGTGATGGCTTGGGACTCTGGGATGGGGAGGTCGGCCCTCGAAGCCATGGATCTCCAGTGGTTGGCAAAGGTAATAAAGTCTTCATCCGGCCTCATCTTTTCCGCCACCAAGTCAGGAAGTGTAGGGACTTGGGTAGCCATGTAAGAGAAAGGGAGATGAAGCGTTCGGAGACAATGTCAAAATTAATAAGATCGGATGCAGATAAAGAGGTAAACCACCTCAAAGCCTCCCCTTCTAATGATTGTTGGAAGTGGTGAACCATGAGGACCCGATTTTATAGCCACAGGTGCGAATCCATGAGAAAGCCGATGAGATGGAATTGGGGGTTGGAGGTCCAGTCATACTTGCGGTATTTTCGGGGCCTTGAAACCCAGCGGAAAATAGGCATTTGGGAGCTTGTAGTAGTTTTGGAGGGAATGAGGCTTAGACAGGGACAAGGACTCAGCCAAGAGTTTCCTAACAAGACCCTCCATCTCTGACCTAGAGATGGATTCAGATTGAGTGGGGGGTGTGGGTTGGACATAAGGTGGATAGATAGAGGGAAAAGTTGGAATGGGAGTTGGTGCAGGAGTGGTGGGTTGAAGAGGGGAGATGGGAACCCGTGATGGGGTGACCGGCCTAGGAGCAGGCCTGGATGAAGAGGCATTGAAAGGAGAAGGTGAGGAAAGGTAAGCCATTGCCCGAACCGTATGCTTGGAAAGCATAGAAATGATGTCCTCGGGTGAATAGCAGGACAAGTGTTTGGAGAATTCGGGGTCATCTTGGGCTTCTTGGGCATATGTGGGATTGACCCTCAAACTCACCTCCTCGTTATTAGCTTGAGAAGATGATTGAACTGACTCTTCGGGCGGAATGTTAAAGTTAATCATCCTAACAAATTCATCATTGATATTATCATCATATTCAAGAGCTGGACTGTTAGTCATGGTGACAGAATTGAACCAAGAGTCCATTAGCACACAACCTATTGATTTTAAGATGATTAGGCTGATTAACTACACTGTTATTACAAGAAATGTGGATTTCTACACAAATAATGTGGTCAAACAACGTCCCAAAATTTTTAAAAGTTAAGGTTGTGTGTTAACATAACTTATGAAGGCCAATAATGCTCTCACCTCTCACTCAAAACCGAGTGAATAGGTGAACTAACTGGGAGGGTAAAGGTCCTCCTGCCCCGTACTGTGAGGGAATCCACAGAATTTAGGGACTTACAGAGTTCTTCTTGAAGCCAATCTGATTTACCCGAGAGGAAATCCCCGAGTAAAAGATTGTGAATCAAGAAGGGGTATCCTAAAATGTGTGGGGAGGCTAGAATAGAAGAGAAAATAGACCCACCTCATGACTCAAGACCGTTAGTGATAAAAAAGAAAGCAAACAAAAGCAAACAGAAAGAAAAACAGATCAAAAAACAACTTCTGTGAAGTAAACAGTAAGACAAGCGACGTCAAGTTCTTCAAGAACAAGTAAACGACATGATCGATGGACGCTGACTAGTAGTTAACGGCACAGGAGGTTGACGCTAAGAAGAAATAAACGGCAGGAAACCTGGACGTTTATATGGGTAGACATCAAGATCGCTTGACGTCTACCTGTGTGTAGGCTGAAACCGCAGTAGCAGCAGTTGTCCCACCATGATCGCCAAAGGAGAGCTTGTGGACGTCTCGTTCCTCTCCTGAATAGAACTCCAGAAGTTCCCCGAACGTTGAGTGGCTCCCTCGATGGCACTGTTGGAGTTTGCTGGTTGACCTCCTCTTTTCTTTGACTCCCGTTTGACCAAGTTGACCAAAGAGAAAAACAAAGAAACCAGCAAATAAATGAGTGGGAGGTGATCGCCAGGGCCTTACCTATGCCCAAGGAAGTGTTCTGATCGCGCCATTGATGTAGCCTCATGTAGCCGTGGATGGTGGGACTCTGACTTTCCCCTCCTCGGCCGACCAAAGAGAAGAAGCTCTGCAGTCTCGTTTGAAGTGTTCCTGCAACAAAGAAGACTCTATTACACTTTTAATGAAGTGTAGTAAGCGCCCAGAAATGAAGAGAAGAGACACAAAAGGAGAGCCCTATACCGGTTGCAGGCTTGAGAAGAGGGGTGGCCAAATGCTATGACCACCCTTCTTCCCTCCGTTTTTAGTTTGGAAAACCCCTTTTAGGTGTGTAGGGATGTGCACTACGTGCCTAGAGTGTGTGTGTGTGGAGTGAATAACATGCAAAGCTAGAGAGAGAGGAAGGGAAAGAGAAGGAGAAGAGGGAGATGATCCTCTTTTGTAGGCGTGGGTGGCTGGTTTGTGGGCTCCTCCAGCTCGTGGTCAAGCCTCCTACACACTCCAAGGGTTGAGAGGAAGGGAGGAAGCAAAGGTGGATGCTCTCAAGGGCTTAAGGTCACTTTTCTCTCAAGGTGTTAAAGCACTAGCTCATCTAGCATCTCCCCCATCACTTAGAAGGCTAAGGAGTGACATATATAAGCAGTGGGGGCGGAGCTAGGGAGCCTAGGATGCTCAAGTGTGAGAAAAGACACTTGAACATGTGGCAATCCATGTAGAAAGGCTAGGGTAATAGGAGGGGGCCACATAGGACTTTTACTGGGCCAAGGGGGTGCCAAGGTGGTCCATTTACCCGTTGGGAACGGCCCCATGCGTTGCATGGGCGTGGGAAGGGCGCAAGTGGGCAAGAATCTCAGGCAGTTGCGCAGACTAGGTAAACTCAGGTTGACGTCAAGCGATGCTACTGCCAACCCCATGCAGATGTCAACCGATGTGGACGTCAACCAGAGTTGACGTCAAGGGGGTGTGCCGTCAACCAGGAGTCAGCGGCAATCGATGTTGACGTTAGCATGGGATCCGAGGCAGGTCAACAAGCACTCAAACAAGTCTTAATGGGCCATGAACCACGTGAGGATGGGCCAAATCTCGGGTCTACAAACGCGTAGTTAAGGGAGTCCATCCTAAAACATCCTAGACCTAAGAGATCCAATTAAGACATTCTAGGCTCTGATACAACAAAATTGTCACGCCTCGACGTGGAATATCAGGATGTGAGGCAGTTAATATAGTGTGAGTATAGAGCGATATAATCATCAAACAATGACACAGTTTTAAATAATACTAAACCAACTATGTTTCCTTATTCCTTTCATCATGTATATTACATTCACTAGTTTAGAGCCTTAACTATGGCCTAGAGAACTTCATCATACTAAATAAAAACAACTAACTAAACTAAACTCTAACAGAACTAGACGACATTGGGGTCACTCGTGGTCTTGCTCATCCCCATCCTCATGAATGTGGTCCTCATCATCATTATATTCACCTAAAGTCTTCACAAATACGCAATGTGAGTGATAAGGCTCAATAGGACTTATATCTTGTAATACAAGCATCTTTAAGTGATTAATTGTATTAAAGAGTGGAGAGTCAAATAATGGAGAAAATCAGGTAATGATGAGAGTAACAAATAGCATGGTATAGACAGCACGTGCTTTAGGTATAGTACAAGAACAAGTTGACCATAGCATGTATAGCACAACATAGTTCACGATAGCACATAGCACAACGAGTCAAGTATAGTATAGCACTTTGATTGTCAATAGATAGTAGAGATAGATAACACTTGAGTGTAACGCTAAACACTCTGGTCAATAAACTCTCATGGGCACTAGCACTTTCGGGCGCACCTCCCAGCACCAGACTGGGCCCCTTATAATATTGCCAAGCATTGATCATGTTGTTTATTTTTATCTTTAAACAATCAGTCGAAGGCTAATAGAGTATCAAGAATAGATGAGAGTAAGAAGAAATAGATGACAGTGTAGCGAGAAATTTAATAGCTGAGACTCTAGAGAAATTTGGATGAGAACTACAAGTTATACATGTAAAATAATGAGTAAAACCAACGATAGTATCTATTACACAGTAGACAGTCGGTACTGGCAGAAAGTTTGGATTGTTTTCCTTTTGTTTGGTGTATTCTTGTGAAGAAGAATCAAAAGGTCAGTGACATAAGATCGTCTACATGACTTTTGGATAGAGAAATTATCATAGTTTAACCTTAATACCACTTGATATTGTGTTACAATACTTTCAAGAGCTTAATGATAGATTCTACATGATATTAAGACATGACGGTCGAGAAATCTGGGTTTTGGGCTAGAGGAAAAAACATAGATCTCGATTCAAAAGCATAAAAAACTTTATGGAATTAGTTTAAATCAAAGCTAACATAATTCTTAGCAAGATATACTGAAAAGAAATCAAGGATTTTGACACGGATTTTCTGGAGAACAAGAGCAAACAAGATGTTATGGTTACATGAAATAATAAAACGTTGAACATGAAAATCTCGCAACTTGATGGATGAAATCTTGGGAAAACATGGGCTTTGGTTACTGGTTTCATGGACTATCTATGAATGAGATTAATTAGATTTTTGCTTGAGAGATTGCCTACTTTTGAACGCTCCTAAAAAGTATTTCTATAGAACGAAGCAGAACGGGGTCTTGGGAAGAAGGCTCCGGTTGGGTGATCTCCTCCTCCTCTGGTACTCTACTACTCTTCCACAAGTCCTCCAGCCAGTTGGTAACTTACCTCCAAGGGCTTATGATGAGTATTTATGTATTAGGATTGTTAGGAGTCCTATTGTAACTAGAGAAGTGTAGTTGCAGTTTTATCTTGATCCCTTTTGTGTCTGGAGGATTTCCGTCCCATTAGGAGTGGGAAACCTTTAGAGAACTCCCCTCTTGCTGGGCATGGATTTAGATTAATATGGAAGTCTAATGATGGTTACATCTCCGAGTGGGTTTGCAGTTTCCTAACTCTTGGTAGGAGTCCTATTATATTCCGAAACGTCCATAGAAATCGTTTCTGTAACAGGTCTTCCTATTTGGTTTAGTTCTAGGGATCAATTTTGGAATCCACTATTGGATTTGGTCACATTTTATGGTCTCTACTTCCATGTTTATCTTAACTAACTCCTTTTCATTATCGAGTATACAATTAACACATATTTTATAGTTTAAAAATGATTAGTAACTTCATCATATACGAAGTCATACACGATTTAGTCATGGATAGTCTAAGCTAACCTCGTCATATACGAAGTCCCACTTTGTCATATTTGAAGTCATATACGATTTGGTCATGAATAGTCGAAGCTAACTTTGTCATATCCGAAGTCCAACTTCGTCATATACGAAGTCCAATTCGTTTTGGTCATGGTCAGTCGAAACTAACTTCATCATATCCGAAGTCTAACTTCATCATCGCTGAAGTCCAACTTTGTCATACACTGTAAGACCCTCAATTTTGTGCATATTATATCTACTTGATGCTTTCATTGTTCTGCCAAAACTCTGTTTAACATCAACATCCATTGACGTTAAGAGCATGTTGACGGCAACTTTTATGTCGTTGACTGTGTGGCCAGAAGAAACAGACGTCCACATCGATAGACGCCTATTTCTAGTTGATGGCAGTTATGTGGCCATTTACTTCTCCAGCTGCATTTGGGATTTCAGATCTGAAATTGCATCGTCTTCTCCGGAGTCCATTTAGGAAACCCATCCCCAACAGTCAGGACACTTAAGACCTAGGTTTACCCCGACTCTATTGTCTATATAACTTAGATATCTCAGTTAGGAGAGGACTTTTCTCACCTAGGGCTATTTGGGTTCCGGGGAGAGAAAAAGAGAGAGTTGAGAGGCTTGATCCGGCGATCTGAAGGCTTCTCCGGCAATCTTCTGCATTTGGGAGGCTCTACTGGAAGTGGAGGAGCTCTCCTAACTCCGCGGAATCGATTGCACGAGCGTGGAGGTTAGATCAAGGCGAAGGACATCACCTCTTTAGCTAGGCTGAGGAGGGCTTCATTGCCAAAATTCGATCATCAAGGGTTTTTAGAGAGGCAAGTAACTTAGGAGTTTCGTCCCTAGACCTATCACCAAGAGTGTAGGTATTTTTTCGGATTTCTAGATCGTGTCTTGGACCCCCAAATTCTGTGTTTTTCTGTGTTCGATCTGCACTTTCTGTAGACAGGAGGTTGACGACAACCTTATTGCCCCCAAGTTCTTGCGTTAATGGAAATCGATTGTGCCGTTAACCCATCCTAACAGCAAGACCCTTGCCGTCAAATTCATCTAAATTTTTAGAATATTGTTTTCATCGATGTGATGTGATTTTTTGAGGGTTTTTTGAAGGTATGCATGTATGATAAAATTTTGTCTGGTCAAACATGGTCTTTAGGTCAAACCAGGAATTTCTGTTAAATTTTTTATCATGATTACATATAATAAAATTTCTATTATGGGGAAATATGCATGTTTTGACAGATTTAAATTCAGAATAAATAGATATGATGCATGATAATGTTGCAAGAAATTTTCATGAACTTAGGGTTACTGTATGCATACTTTAAGACTGTTAGATTCGTCTCTTCACTATCTATCATGTTTAATTGAAATATCTTGTTAAATTGCATGAGATCCTGTTAAATGTTATAAATATATATACTATTATGAAAATTCTGAAAATTTAACCATATGATATGTTCCATGCGTAGAGTTTATGGTTAACATTTGGGACTGTTTTGATATCTGTAGGTACTGTTTGCAATAGTAAAGGTATTAAAAGCCATATTATGCATGATTATTCAAGAAACGGTATTTTCCAGTGATTAGTATCATGTTTAGGTATTGTTATGCATATTTTAATACTGTTAGACATCCATGATAGGTTCTATAAACTGAAATATATGTGTTTGAATGGTATGCATGTGAATGGACCAATAAGTGCATGTAAAATGATCTTAATCATGTGATTAATTAAGATAGTGTGATTAAGTGAATGTGTGCCGAAATTGACACTGCTACCATAGAAGGTTGTGGAGCCGCACTGTAGAAACATCCCTATGGAAAGGCTCAATGTGTATGTGATATCTTGTGGGCATCAGGATGAAATCCTGGAGGTGGACAAGTACTACTGATTAGGGTGGAGAGGGCTTCTCCTAATTCTGCGTAGTTACCAAGATTCATCACTATAATGCCTAGGTGACGGGTGTGTGTTATGTGATATGTGTGTCCTTCTTTATGGTGGTTCGGACTATGTGTCACGACAAAAAGAAAAAATAATGTGCAAAGATGTGAAATATGTGTAAATGTGCAAAGTGTTCATGTGAAAGTGATGTGTTAATGTGTTACCATGTGAAATATTGTGAAACCATGTGAACATGTGATATTTATATTAATACAGCAAGAAAAATGTGTAATTTTGTGATATAAAAGCATGTGAAAATGATAGATATCATGCTAGGTGTGTTAGCAAGCATGTGTTTAATTCCATGATCACACTGTTTAGAAATATGATGTGAATGAATTGCAACTGATACCATGAAACAAGTAAAAGACCATGTGTAGGTAGCATGTTATAGGTTACTTAATTGCACTTGTTTGTTATGACATGAACTATGGGGTAAGATTACTCTTGTTGTTAATTTGGATAGCAAGAATGTGATTTGTGTAAGGATGTGCCAATGGGTTACTTGCTGAGTCTTTTGTGAAGACTCATACTTGCTTTAACATATAGGTAAAACATGTGTCCCTGTGCTTGAGGAGGACATTATGAGGAGCGACTCCGAGCGAGAGGAGTAGCGGAGCTTGTGGAGGGTTATTTGTTAGATTGCACTTTCTTTTACTAGTATGTGGACAATGTTATGTTGTGGACTTGTATAATTATGAACTTTGTTCATTTTCATTGCTACTATATAGACTGTGGAATGTGTGTAATGATGATGGAATAAGAATCTCTTTCAATTCCGCTGTACTTCCTTTTCTTATTTATGTACATCTCTACCTACTGTGTTGTGTTGGGTACATGTCCCACTGTGACGGCACCCTTTATATTGATGTGGATTGGTGTAATCGTACCGGTATAAAATGGGTCGTTACAGAGATTGGTATCAGAGCAACAAGTTGAGATTGTATGTAAATAAGCCATCATCTACACAATATTTTAAAGTCTTTATAGAATTAGTCCATACATGTGGAAAATATTTAATAATGAATTAAAGATAGTTAAGAAAATGGTTAGGACTAAGTAACTTAGTTTCTAACTGAGTTAATTGTTTTACAGGCAATGGTGAGCCATGGTAGGCGCAGTACTCAGGCTCGAAAGGATGAGCAGAGGCGTGAGGAGAGGGGTGAGCAGCAGGCCCCAGCACCCCAGGGTCCCACGGTACTTCCTCCACCACCACCTGTGGATTATGGCGTGTTCATGCAAGGCCTGGTCCAGGCGATGAAAACTCAGGCTCAGATGCAGGCTGCATTGTAGGCTTAGTTGCAGGCATAGGTTAGAGTTGTGAAATAGGAAGTAGTCTGTTTTTTTGAATGTATGATTGCTTATGTGTTGCTTGTTGTCTCAAGCTCAGGCTCCAGCTCCAGTTCCTCAAGAGCATGGCCATGGTGGTCTGTTCATCATGGAGAGGTTTAAGAGGATGGCTCCACCTCCTTTTAAGGGGGAGAGTCAGCCCCTTCTAGCAGACAGCTGGATGAGAGAGGTGGAGAAGATCTTCCGGGCTATCAGGTGTGCGGAAGAAGATAAAGTTAGCCTGGCTACTTACATGCTATATGTACTTAGAGTATATGTATTTATGTAAGGTTAAGATTTTAGTTTGGTTGGTACTTATGGGTTTTATTTTGTAGGAGAGAGCTGATGTTTGGTGGGCCTCTGTGCTACGTACGAGGTACAAGGATGGTGCTATAGAGGTGACTTGGGCCAAGTTCACTAGACTCATTCGGGCCAAGTTTATCTCTGAGCACATTCAGGACAAAATGGAGCAGGAGTTCCTATCTCTCACACAGTGCTCCATGACAGTCCTAGAGTACGAGGCCATGTTTTTCGAGCATTCCAAGTACACTGCCCACATTGCTGCAGACGAGTGCAGGAAGGCCAAGACATTTGTGATGGGGCTTAAACCATCATTCAGGTCGAGACTGGTTGCTTTTGACCACCGGACTTTGGACGAGGCTCTCAGCGTAGCATGTAGGTAGAGAGTGAGATGGATCAATATATAGAGGAGAAGAGGGCAGCCCAGAAGAGGTCAACGCCACCTTTCTAGAGGCAAGACAGGAAGAAGGCAGCGATGTAAAAGCAGCCTCAGTCTTCAGTAGTAGCTCCGAGTCAGCAGACGGTTGTACCACATACACCAAGCTTCATGCCCAGCGATAAGAATGCGTGTCCTTATTGCAGAAGGTCACACGGGGGCATCGAGTGTTGGAAGCTTACAGGGAAGTGCCTGAAGTGTGGCAGCACCAAGCACCAGATCAGAGACTGTCCCAGACTTCAGCAGTTTACTCAGAGAGGAGTGCCAGCCCCAGCAATAGCAGTAGAAGCGGCACCAGTGACAGGGAAACCAGGAAGGCCTCAGGCCCAAGCCCAAGTGAATGCACTAGCTCGTGAGGATGCAGAGCAGGCCGAGAATGTCAAGGAAGGTACGGTTTTAGTGATGGGTGTGCAGGCTCAAGTGTTGTTTGATATGGTTGCTACACACTCGTTTATTTCCGAGCGGTTTGCTAAGCAGTTAGCAGCGGAGTCTGGAGTTGAGGCAGAGGAGTTATAGGTTCCCTTGTCTGTGCACACACCAGTAAGTACGGTAGCGACTAGGAAGTGCATTCCATCCCTACCTGTGTGCACTAAAGATCGAGGCTTGTTCGGGTGCTTCTACTTGCTCAAGATGAAGGACTATGATGTTGTACTTGGTCTGGATTGGCTTGAGGAGCACTATGCCTTGGTTGATTGCAGAGGGAAGAAGATTACTTTCCGTATCCTTGGAGAGGATGAGTTCTTGCATCCGTTGCCAAGGAATCTAGCAGGAAGGTTTGTGTTCTCTGCCAGGAAGGCTATGAAGATGGTAAATAAGGGTTGTGACACTTTTCATGCCAGTGTGGTCTTAGTTTCTAAGGCCGATCAGTCACCTACCTTTGAGAAGATCAACATTATGCAGGAGTTTCTAAACGTGTTCCCTGATGAATTGTCTGGATTGCCACCAGCAAGGGAGATAGAGTTCACTATAGAGTTGCTTCCAGGCACCTCACCTATCTCTAAAGCTCCCTACCGGATGGCACCTACGGAGTTAGCTGAGCTGAGAAAGCAGTTGCAAGATTTGCTTGATAAGGGGTTCATTCACCCTAGCATGTCACCATGGGGCGCACCTGTGCTATTTGTGAAGAAGAAAGATGGTTCCTTTAGGCTGTGCATTGACTACAGGAAGCTCAATCAGGTGACAGTGAAGAACAAGTTCCTCTTGCTGGGCATACATGATTTGGTTGATCAACTACAAAATGCACCCATGTTTTCCAAGATAGATCTGTGGTCTGGCTACCACCAGTTGAGGATCAAGGGAGAAGATGTGTCCAAGACTGCGTTCAGGGCCCGCTATGGACATTATGAGTTTCTTGTGCTTCCATTTAGTCTAACTAACGCCCCTGCAGCATTCATGAATCTCATGAATAGGGTGTTTAGGCCATATTAGGATAGTTTTTTTGTGGTGTTCATAGATGATGTGTTAGTTTATTCCCCTGATGAGGCTACACACTGTGAGCATTTGAGGATTGTTCTTGAGGTTCTCCGAGAGCACAAGCTTTATGCCAAGTTCAGCAAGTGTGACTTTTGGATGTGCGAGGTTTACTTCTTTGGGCATGTTATCTCAAGCGCTGGAGTTTCTGCTGTTTCGGCAAAGGTTTAGGCAGTGTTAGAGTGGGAGACCCCGAGGACACCATCCGAGATCAAGAGTTTTCTTTGGTTAGCAGGCGATTCATTGAAGGCTTTGCCTCTATCGCAGCACCGTTAACTAAGCTGACCAGGAAAGGGGTTAAGTATGTGTGGTCTGAGAATTGTGAGAGCAGTTTGTAGATGCTGAAGACAAGGCTGACATTTGCACCCGTGTTGATCTTGTCTAGTGGTGCCGAGGGTTTTGCTATCTATTCTGATGCTTCCCAGATAGGCCTTGGTTGTATTCTAATGTAGCATGGTAAGGTAGTTGCCTATGCTTCTCGCCAATTAAAGGAACATGAGCGTAATAATCTGACCCATGATTTGGAGTTGGCAGCTGTGGTCCATTCACTGAAGATTTGGAGACACTATCTTTATGGTGTCAAGTTCGAGGTGTTCACTGACCACGTGAGTTTGAGGTACCTTTTCTCTCAGAAGGAGTTGAACATGCAGTAGAGAAGGTGGATAGAGTTCCTTAAGGACTACGAATTTGAGCTTCAGTACCATCCAGGGAAGGCGAATGTCATGGCAGATGCGCTCAACAGGAAGAGGTCCCTACTTTGGAAGGATTGGAAGATGCTAGAGGATGCGGCATGTGCTATGATCGAGCTAGAGCCATAGTTGTGTCAGACTTTCATGGCACAGTTGTCTATCTGATCTACAGTGTTGGACGAGGTGATTGAGCAGCAGAGAGTTGACCCCAGGCTTCAGGAGATGGTGGGCAAGGCAGGCATTACTCGGGATGAGGACGGTGTCATCATACTTCAACACCGAGTATGTGTACCAGATATAGTGGAAGTTCGTGAGTGAGTACTTGCAGAAGCTCACATGTCTCAGTTCTCCATTCATCCAGGCAACACCAAGATGTACCAGGATTTAAAGAGATCTTTCTGGTGGTTAGGCATGAAGAAGGATGTGGCAGAATTTGTATCCAGGTGTTTGGTTTGTCAGCAGGTAAAGGCCGAGCATCAGAGACCATCAGGCCTTATGCAGAAGATGAAGATACCTGTATGGAAGTGGGAAGCAATCACCATGGATTTTGTGACGGGTTTGCCAAGATTAGCTAAGGGCAATGACTCGATTTGGGTGGTTGTAGACCGTTTATCCAAGACTACTCACTTATTTCCCATGAGAAAGAGACAGTCTATGGAGAGCTTAGCAAGGATGTATGTTGGCAATATTGTGATATTGCATGGTGTGCTGAAGTCTATTATCACTGACAGAGACCCACGGTTTACATCGAGGCTGTGGCAGGGTCTTCAGGAGGCTTTGGGTTCTCAGTTGAAGCTTAGTTCAGCATTTCACCCTCAGAAAAATGGCCAGCCAAAGAGGACAATTCAGATGCTCGAGGACATGTTCAGAGCGTGTGTGTGCTTGATTGGAAGGGAGACTGGGAACGTCACCTACCTCTTGTGGAGTTCGCTTACAAAAACAGTTTTCAGGCAAGTATTGGCATGGCTCCATTCGAGGCTTTGTATGGTTGGCCCTGTAGATCTCCTTTGTGCTGGGAGAAGACAGGCGATAGGCAGTTGGTTGGACTTGAGTTGGTGCAAGAAACATCGGATAAGATTCAGCTCATCAGGAAGAGATTGGTTGCAGCACAGGATATGCAGAAGAGCTACGCCGACAACAGAAGGAAGGAGTTAGAGTTCCAGGTTGGTGAGCATGTTTTCCTCAAGGTTTCACCTACTCAAGGCGTGGCCAGGTTTGGCAGGCATAGCAAGTTGAGTTCGAGATTCATTGGCCCGTTTGAGATTCTCAGGCGGATGGGCAGTGTGGCATACGAGCTACATTTACCCCCAGCGCTAGCTAGTGTGCACCCGATCTTCCACGTGTCTATGCTCAGAAGATACATGCGAGATCCGTCACATGTTATCAGTCACGAGCCAGTGGAGATTCAACTAGACTTATCTTATGTAGAGCGGCCAGTACCTACCTAGATCGGAAGGTTCAGCACCTCAGGAACAAGGCTATTGCATCTATGAAGGTGTTGTGGAGAAAATTCTCACGGGATAAGGCTACAAGGGAGCCTGAGGAGGCCATGAAGAAGTGGTATTCCCATTTGTTTGGTTAGTATTTCTGCTCTAACTTCACAGACGAAGTTTTCTTTTAGGGGGAGAGGGTGTAAGGGCCTCAATTTCTGTGCATATTATATTCTGTTTGATGCTTTGATTGTACTGCTAAAACTCTGTTTAACATCAACATCGCTTTACATTAAGAGTATGTTGATGACAACTTTTGTGCCGTTGACTGTGTGGCCAGAAGAAAGAGACGTCCACATCAATTGACGCCTATTTCTGGTTGACGGCAGCTATGTGGCCGTTTGCTTCTCTGGATGCATTTGGGATTTTAGATCTGAAGCTGCCCCGTTTTCTCTGGAGTCCATTTAGGAAACCCATTCCAAATAGTCAGGACTCTTAAGACCCAGGTTTACTCTGACTCTATTTTCAATATAACCTAGATATCTCGGTTAGGAGAGGACTTTTCTCACGTAGGGCTATTTGGGTTCCGGGGAGAGAGAAAGAGATAGTTGAGTGGCTTGATCCGACAATCTGAAGGCTTCTCCGGCAATCTTCTGCATTTGGGAGGTTCTACTGGAAGTGAAGGAGCTCTCCTAACTCTGGGGGATCGATTGCACAAGCGTGGAGGTCAGATCAAGACGAAGGACTTCACCTCTTTGGCTAGGCCGAGGAGGACTTCATCGCAAAAATTCGATCTTTAGAGGCTTTTAGAGAGGCAAGTAACTTAGGGGTTTTGCCCCTAGACCTATCACCTAGAGTTTAGGTATTTTTCTGGATTTTTAGATCGTGTCCCAGACCCCCAAATTCTGTGTTTTTCTGTGTTCGATTTGCACTTTCTGCAGATAGGAGGTTGACGACAACCTTATTGTCGCCAAGTTCTTGAGTTAACAACAATCGATTGTGTCGTTAACCAAGTTTATCTAGTTTTTCAGAATATTGTTTTCAACCATGTGATGTGATTTTTCGAGGGTTTTTGAAGGTATGCATGTATGATAAAATTTTGTTTGGTCAGATATGATCTTTAGGTCAAACCATTAATTTCTGTTAAATTTCTAATCATGATTACATATAATAGAATTTCTGT
The DNA here is from genome assembly GCA_014218235.1 of Colocasia esculenta. Taxonomy (NCBI): domain Eukaryota; kingdom Viridiplantae; phylum Streptophyta; class Magnoliopsida; order Alismatales; family Araceae; genus Colocasia; species Colocasia esculenta. The sequence goes on from CM024755.1 coordinate 135,357,188, forward strand.
TATGGGGAAATATGCATGTTTTGACATATTTAAATTCAGAATAAATATATATGATGCATGATAATGTTGTAGGAAATTTTCATGAACTTGGGGTTACTTTATGCATGCTTTGAGACTGTTAGATTCATCTGTTCACTATCTATCATGTTTAATTGAAATATCTTGTTAAATTGCATGAGATCCCTATTAAATGTCATAAATATATATACTATTATGAAAATTCTGAAAAATTAACCACATGATATGTTCTGTGTGTAGCATTTATGGTTAAATTTTGGCACTATTTTGATATCTGTAGGTATTATTTGTAGTAGTAAAGGTATTAAAAGCCATAGTATGCATGATAATTCAAGAAACAGTATTTTCCAGTGATTAGTATCATGTTTAGGTACTGTTATGCATGTTTTAATACTTTTAGACAACCATGATAGGTTCTGTAAACTGAAATGTATGTGTTTGAATGGTATGCATGCGAATGGACCAATAAGTGCATGTAAAATGATGTTAATCATGTGATTAATTGAGATAGTGTGATTAAGTGAATGTGTGCCAAAATTGACACTGTTACCATAGAAGGTTGTGGAGCCGTACTATAGAAAAGTCCCTATGGGAAGGCTCAATGTGTATGTGATATCCTGTGGGCATCGGGATGAAATCCTGGAGGTAGACAACTGCCACTGGTTAGGGTGGAGAGGGCTTCTCCCGGTTCTGTGCAGTTACCAAGATTCGTCACTATAATGCCTAGGTGACGGTTATGTGTTATGTGATATGTGTGTCCTTCTTTATGGTGGTTCGGACTATGTGTCACGGCAAAAAGAAAAATATTGTGCAAAGATGTGAAATATGTGTAAATGTGCAAAGTGTTCATGTGAAAGTGATGTGTTAATGTGTTACCATGTGAAATATTGTGAAACCATGTGAACATGTGATATTTATGTTAAAACAGCAAGAAAAATGTGTAATTATGTGATATAAAAGCATGTGAAAAATGATAGATATCATGCTAGGTGTGTTAGCAAGCATGTGTGTAATTCCATGATCAAACTGTTTAGAAATATGATGTGAATGAATTGCAATTGATACCATGAAACAAGTAAAAGACCATTTGTAGATAGCATGTTATAGGTTACTTAATTGCACTTATTTGTTATGACATGAACCATGGGGTAAGATTACTCTTGTTGTTAATTTGGATAGCATGAATGTGATATGTGTAAGGATGTGCCGATGGGTTACTTGCTGAGTCTTTTGTGAAGACTCATACTTGATTTAACATACAGGTGAGACATGTGTCCTTGTGCTTGAGGAGGACATTGTGAGGAGCGACTCCGAGCGAGAGGAGTAGCGAAACTTGTGGAGGATTATTTGTTAGATTGCACTTTCTTTTACTAGCAAGTGGACAATGTTATGTTATGGACTTTGTTTATTTTCATTGCTACTATACAGACTGTGGAATGTGTGTAATGATGATGGAATAAGAATCTCCTTCAATTCTACTGTACTTTCTTTTGTTATTTATGTACATCTCTACCTACTTTGTTGTGTTCGGTACATGTCCCACTATGACGACGCCCTTTATATTGATGTGGATTGGTATAATCGTACCGGTATAAAGAGGGTCGTTACATACATGAAGTCCAGTTCGTTTTGGTCATGGTCAGTCGAAATGAACTTCAACTTCATCATATCTGAAGTCTAACTTTGTCATATTCGTAGTCCAACTTTGACTAACAACGTCATATCTTGGCCAGTCGATTTGATACATCAATTGCACTTAAAAATTGATTGTTGTTATGCATATCGATGATCCTTAAACATCGATTGGTGTTATGCATATCGGTTGTCCTTAAACATCGATTGTTTATTATGCATATCGATTGTCCTTAAACATCGATTGCTTCTTTAAACATTGATTGTTAAGTAAAATCGATTGCTTCTTTAAATATTGAATGTGAACTAACAACGATTGCTTCTTTTGCCGATTATTGTTACACACATTGTTCTTTATCAATTGTTGTTATATTCTACCGATTGTTGTAATAGTTCTATATTGATTGCTGACCAGCCCATATCGATTATTAACTATTTTAGCGATTGCCTTTTTATTTAGTGTGCATTTAATCAAACCTCTTCACAAATTTATTATTATTTATTTATTTATTTTGGATCTAAAAATCCTTCTAAACTATATACAAATGCTCTTCCAGTTATTAATATACACTATTCATACTAATCTCTGTGCATTTCTTCCTCTTTCCCTCTATTCTATCATTTCTGTTAATATCATAAAGGGGGAGAAAATATATATAGTGAGACAAATTTTTTTTATAGTTAGAATATATACTGTTAGAAAATATATAGTTATGCTTGAATGAATTTGTCTACATTGTCTACATCAAAGATTGTTTTTGTCATTAACAAAAAAAGGGAGAATTATTGTTTATCTTTTACAAATGCTTGCTTATTGTTTTTGCTTATGACAAAATCCTTTTAGATAAAAAAATTCATTTGATTATAACACACTTGACTTTGTATTGCAATTGATTTGTTAAAGCAAAGGCATGTGTGTATTATATTGTATAAATCACATTAGTCAGTTGGTGTCGACACACTAAGCCTATGTGTTGACATACTCGTTAAGAAAATTTTTGAAGTACACAACTTATACTTATATCATACTGACTCCGACTTAGGAATAGTTGAAGTGTGCTACTGATTGGTGAACAACTGGTGTTACTCTGACTTCCAAGAAGTCGAAGTTAAATACCGATTGTTGAACAACCGAAGACCCACTCCGACTCTTTGAAAGTCGAAGTTTGATATCGATTGATGACCAAACCGATTCTACTCTAACTCCCAAGAAGTCGAAGTGTGATATCGATTGATGACCAAACCGATTCTACTCGACTCCCAAGAAGTCGAAGTGAAATACTGATTGATGAAGGAAAGTCATCAGTTGAAGTCTTACTGCGACTCTTGTGAAGTCGAAGTCAGATATCAATTGGCGTATAAAGACCATCAGTCAAAGTCTTACCATGACTTCTCCACTGTCGAAGTCTCTTATCGATTATTGATTGATGTATCGATTGTTGATCTTACTCCGACTTCTCTATAGTCGAGGTCTCTATAGTCGACGTTTCATACCGATTGCCCTAGATATCGATTGAATTTAATCAAACATCAATTTCTTATATGTTTCATATCAATTGCTATTATAATCGATTGCTGACCTACTCCGACTCCTGGAAAGTCGAAGTAAGGTATCGACTTATGTTATCAACTGTACTTGATTGTTGTAATGACTGTTGTTATATTTGGAAAAAAATAAATAAAAATAATGTATTATTATTTTGATTAATCTTTTAATCCTTGTGGAATCATTTAATGGACAAGATTAACACATTGATATTCTCTTTGTTATCTGTACGATAATCTATCTAATGAAGGTTGTACTTCTCTACTCTCTTTATTTAATATTTCCTGTTATAACCATATCTGAAGTTCAGATTCATAACATATTTTCAAGACAGCTACATGTCTTACAAAGACATCTGTAAGCGTCCTTCAGAATGTCAAGTTTTCAGATTTTAAGGAAAAGCTCTTGTGCAGTTGTACTGCGTTCCAAGCAGGTGTCCATTCCTCTTTGAATGCTCACCTAACCCTGTACTTTTCAAAAGACATACTTTCTCTCTGGAACTAATAGATATCTCTTACAAACAACTTGCCTCGTGCCTTCTATTTTTATTATATCTCTTACCAATCTAACCACGAGATAGAGAAAAGACTTTGCATGGTATGTTGCTTACAAATATCTATTAAAGCTATCTACTTAGAACTATGCAACTATCTATATAGCCTGGAATCCATTAAGACTCAAAGATCTGATGATCTTATGATGGACCTCTCAAGAGTCTCAAGACTCAACACTCAATGTTCAAATTGAAACGGCTAGTTTCCCAGCGGGAGAAAAGAACTCTGAAGGTTATATAAGAAGCTGAAGTTCGAAATACAAAATAGACATGTGCATGTGCATGAGCATATACAACTACAAGAAGGAATAGAGATCACCACACTAAACAAGAGAGTAGAGCACACAATATCTCAAGAAAGCCATTTGTCCATGCTGCGACTTCCATGCTTTCTTGCATCCAGATGATTCTCTGGTGGCATTTGGTGTTCTAGATTTTTTCTTCTCCACCCTCATAGTAAAAAAGAGTTAGAACATTCATTCATATTTGTAATCTCTTTCTGATCTTCTGTGTTTGCATATTTTCTAAGCAGACACACCTGTTTTATTTTGTTTAGAAACCATTAGGGAGTTTGTTCCCTTTGTTCTCCTTTTGAAGGGACGACCTACTGTGGTAGGAGGTTTTAATACCCCTTGGTGAATGGAAGACTTGCTTAGGGGCAAGTGGGTGTAATACTTCTCAATGGAGAGAAGGCCAAGTATTCTTGGCAGTTAGTGGAAATCCCAAGGGGTGCTTGGGAACTGGATGTAGGACATCTGATTCAAAGGAGGTTCAACCAGGATAAATTCTCTGTGCACTTTGTGTGATTGTTTCCGCCAAGTTTTCACTTGTTTCACACACCCAACACGTAGTACTAACGATACTATCTAATGTTATCTTATTTTTAGATAAATTTTTAATAGTGCAAGAAGTCCTATTCACCCCCCTCTAGGACTTCTAAACCTCTATCTCAATCCAAAACCTTTATATATCAGTTTTAGATTGTCCCACATACCTTTAGCCGAGCTGCACATCGAGACACGTGAATATTCATTAGGATGAATTGCACACTGCATAATATTCATTGCACTATAATTAATCTTAGATTTCTTAATCTGATCTTCCGTCCACTTTTCTTCATCCTCTGGTAGAGCGTATGGACGGTTGCTTACCATTTTCCAGATCTCATAGTCATGATCTCTAAGAAAGACATGCATCCAATTTTTCCAATACGTGTAATTGTTACCATCAAAATATGGTGGACAGTTGATCAAGTGGCCTTCAGCTATGTATCCTTTGTCGACCATTGCACACGAGGATCTCTCTTTCAAAAAAGAGAACCTGCTCTGATACTAATTGAAGTGCACGTGTGCAATGTAAAACCAAGAAGGGAGGGGTGAATTGGTTGACAACCAAATAAAAATTAAACTTATTTGATATGCCAAACAACACAACTGCACCAAACATGATACAACAATCCACCAACATACGTAGATGAGATAGAAGAAAAGGAAACAAACCACAGTACGTAGTTGTGTAGGTGGTTCGGCCATACAAGGATTGTGTGCCTATGGCCACCCCTCACACGTGAGGTGGCAACACGCTACTATAAACTTGGTCAGAGATACAGATACAACCTCTCCACAAACACACAGACACACACACACACATGTCTTAACAGCGATAAGGCCTCATTGTCAAAACCCACACACACCTGCTCATAAACCACGAGCACACCTCTCACAAACACAAAGATATGAAGAATAAATGTTGTGAGATGTTTCTCAACCGAAAGAACAAGAGACAAAAATTAAAAGCACATAGTTCAGAAATCCCTTGTTTGAGTTGTTGAGAAACACCGGAGTAGAAGTCAAGCAAATCGAACTAGCTTCCTTGGACGTGGCTCTATGGTTGCAGATCACCCTTGACATCTAAAACTTCAATTTAAACCAAAAAACCTTATAGAGAAAGCTTGGAAGCCACTCTGGATCACTGTGCATCCTTTGACCTAGCTAGGTGCCAAAAATTCCTTCTCCAAAGATGGGTAGATGTACTACACCAAAGGATACCTCCCCCTTTAGACCCATGACCTAAAGACTTCATCTTGACTGCAGATTAGAAGATAGAGTCATGTAAATCCTAAGGAGGAAAGAGTCCAACCCAGAAACAAAACTGGGTTTCCAGATTCAGTCGACTAATATTACCAAAAAGGTCATCCGATTTTGGACTCAACACCAACTGAGGCTTTGGAAGACTAATCAGTCATCTGATTTCTCAAAGTCGGTTGACCGACTTTCTGACTATCCCACAACCAAAACTGCACTGGCTAGGTTGGTCGACCAAAGTTACCAAGTCGGTCGTCTGACTTCCTTCTTTGGTCATCAATCGATTTTCCATCGATTGCCCTTGTTCTACAATCGATTGGGCATCCATTAAGCTTTGTCTACAATCGATTGGCCTCTCAATATTGGTTGACCGATTTCATAAGGTCAGTCGACCGACATGCTGATTGCTGTAGTGCAAGGCTACACTGTTTAGGTCAGTCATCTGATTCCACTAGATAGGTTGACCGATTCCCTGCAAAAGTGCAGAAACCACGTCAGTTCGAATTCTAACACTTAAAATAATTAAGCACACACCTTGGCCTTTTGTGTGTGAACTCTAAACACCATGAAAGCCTTGTAAAGCTCATTTGCATATGGATTTAACCAAGGTAAATTGAATATGAGTACCTTAGATAAATCGACATAAAATCCACAAAATACTCATAGCCATATGCTTCAACATAAACTAATTTTGTCAACTTCAAAACATCAAATTACACATGGAGACAACATCATCACACCTTGGCATCTACTTTTTAGTCATTCCACTAAATTCATTTCATTGCATTGTTTTCATTTCATATCCTTACGCTTCACTTCCTTAGAAGGCAGACGACAAAGTGAGGCAGCTATAGACATGCCAAATTTGACAGCATATTGAGTAAATTTCATATTATAATGCAATGACTCAATGTGGCTCTCCCTATTTAATTATCTGAGTGATTTTCCTTTTCTTATGATTTTTTATAGAAATTTTAGGGATTTGTCTAATGTGCTATTGGGGGGGGGGGGGGGTCCTATCAAAAAGTTAATTCGCGACGAGACAAGTGGTCGCATTTCAAATTGACTGGTTAAGAGTAAATCATTTTAGCTGAAACATCGACTTCTAAATCCGCATCGGTTCAATCCTTCACGTTTCATATAATCAATTGGTGAAGACCGAATTGATTGAGTTTAAACATCGACTGTCAAATCCACGTTGATTCAATCCATCACGTTTCATACAATCGATTGGTGAAGATCGAATCGATTGAGCTTAAACATCGATTATTAAATAATCAAATCCATGTTGGTTCAATCCATCGCATTTCATACAATTGATTGATGAAGGCTGAATCAATTGAGCTTAAACATCGATTGCTAAGTAGTATGATTCGTGACTGGTCAAGCCGACATGTTTCTATGTTCCGATTGATGCTTGTTCCGATTGGAGCTTGTATCAAGTAATGATATGAACATCAATTGATATGACATATGACTGGTCAAATTGACACTTTTTTTTTTTCCGATTCCCACTCTTGTTCTGATTGATCTTATAAGAACAACGTCCTATCAAGTCGTCACGATTTAAGGATTTCCATATTCCAATTTTGGCAATTTTTGAAATATTTTTAGAAAACTTTTTGTTGCCAAATGTATCTACGTCATATCAAGTAGTCACGATTAAGAATTTTCTTTATTTGGAAAGAATCAAATCTCAATTAAATATTGATTTCTCTCCTAAGAGCGATGTCATTAGTCGTCGTTATTCAAACTTTCCTTGAACAAAATATGGTTAGAATCTGATTGGTATTGGAAAATCATAACCACGACTACCTTTATGGTTGCAGTTTACTATTGCTATATTTTAATTGCTGGTCAAGTATGGAAAGAGTCAGTCAATGTATAGAAGTCTTTTGAATGTGGTGGTTTGACAGGTTGTGATTCACTTGAAATGCTTCCACTAAACTCGTCACGATTTAAGAATTTTCTCCTATAAAAAGACCCCCACGACCATACTTGAAAGAGAGACAACCCAAGTGTTGGCAAAGCTCTACTGTGTTCCAGTGCTGGAGAGATCCCTTCAAGCTTACTTGAAGTGTCCTCCACTTTGAGAAGAAGTGCTTCGGGTATCTCAAGATGGGCATTCTTCCATTGGAGCTAGCTTGAAGCTTCTCCATAGCGCCATCCACTCTCCTCTGCAACAACTACATTTTCTCTCTTCTCTTTAGTTCTTTTATTTATTTTAGTTCTTCTCTCTTTCCTTTAGTGCATGAATTGATTCCCCATTTAGTCTTTTATTTGTTTTCTTCATATCATCATCATCATCACACACATACCTACTGTCAATTGTCTTCATAAACATCGATTGTCTTTATAAAACATCGATTGCCTTCATAAAACATCAATTGCCTTTATAAAACATCGAATGCCTTCATAAAACATCGATTGTCTTCATAAACATCGATTGTCTTTATAAAATATCTATTGTATTTATAAAACATCAATTGCCTTTATAAACATCGATTACTATTATATTTAGACATCGATGGTTGTTATGACTTGAATATCCATTGCCACATCGATTACCGATCAGTTTCACATCGATTGCTTTAGATATCGATTGTCTTTATAAACATCAATTAGATTTATCATATCAAATGCAATTCAAATAAAATATCTATTATCTTTATCAAGCTATTTTCCTTGATGAAATCATATTCATCATATTTCATATCTTTTGATTAAGGAACTTTCTGAAAACATCTTTCATAATATGATTAAAGTATTCGCAGACATGTTTTAAATATCCTTAGCAATTTGAACATGTGAAATTTAAATCTCCCGCCATCTATTTCATATATGTAAGCATTCTAAGATGTCTTCTATACGCCAAATGCTGGATATAGTTCCAATACAGTATGTCACTTTGACTGACTGCCTTTCTCATGATAAGTCTTCTAACGTTTTACGTGTAAACAGAAAGGAACATACCTTTCTTGGAAATGCATCTCACTGATCTAGTTAGTGGAGGTTGACATACACAAAAGATTTCTACATGACTTTTCTCTCTCTATATCTGAGCATTTACTGTGTCTTGGTTTCTGGTAGTTTCTTCTTCTCACAACAAAATAGACCTAGCAAGACACCTAGGAAACAAATTCCAATAATGGTGACAAGACGGTTACTTCAACAGATATATATGAAGATAGCCAAAATGCTTATAAGAAGACAATGGCTGTGAAGATATCAAGGGCAAGTGAACCTAGCAATTGAACACGCATTGTAACAACTTGGATTTTTAAATCACAAATAAATGGGGATAAATTAGTGGACAAGATTGATTAAGGACTCTATCAGGATAATTAAAGTAAAGAAGCAAATGAAGGATGTCTTGGGATGAGTGGGAAAATTAATGAAAGGGGAACACTGGTACCCCCAGCTAGTTATAACTCACCAGCCCTTCGAATGGTCAAAATATAACATAGTCAGTCTATGTAAAATTTCGTATATAACAAAGTTGGACTTCAGATGGAACCGAAATAACACAGTGAGTCGAAATAGAACTTCGTATATGATGAAGTGAAACTTCATATAAAATAGAAGAAAATGTTATCAACCGAAGTGGAACTTCAGATATGACGAAGTGAGACTTTGTATAAAATAGAAGAAAATGCTATCGGCTGAAGTGAACTTCAAATATGACGTAGTGGAACTTCGGATATGACGAAGTGAGACTTCGTATAAAACAGATGAAGATGCTATCGACCGAAGTGGAACTTCAGATATGATGAAGTGAGACTTTGTATAAAACAGATGAAGATGCTATCGGCCGAAGTGGAACTTCAGATATGATGAAGTGAGACTTTGTATAAAACAGAAGAACATGCTATCGGCCAAACTGTATCTTCGGATATGACAAAAGTGGAACTTTAGATATGATGAAGTGAGACTTTGTATAAAATTGAAGAAAACACAGTACATCGAAGTAGAACTTCGGATATGACGAAGCAGGACTTCATATATGATGAAGTACCAATTGATTGCCTTCTATGTAATCGATGTTGTCCTTTAGCAATCGATGTTCTAAATGAGCAATCATTGTTTTTCCTTCATCAATCAATTGTCTTTATATCAATTGATTGCTCTGTTAGTCAACAATCAATTGCCTTGTCACTCAGTAATCGATAGGAGTCTGTGTATCGATTGGCCTTATTTGCCAACCGAATGACCCTTTTAATGTGGCCTATTAAACACCAATCGATGGATGATTTTGTTCTCCAATCGATGTGAACCCTTACACAAACGATTGGTGGATTCATTAGCAATTGATGTAGCCTTGAACACCAAATGATTGGGAGCCTGGTCTCTAATCGATGACAACAAAAGGACAAAGAATTCTATGAAGACATGGGTGGTCCTTACCTACCGCTATCCTTTCCGCAGAAATAAGTCAACATAGACATGGCCCTGGTATGGTGGGTCTATCCTTTTTCAGACCAAGTCAAGGTTAGGTATGGCAGGGTATGGTTTGGACATGACTCATGTATGGCCAAATTAGACTTTTTGTCCCCTTTTGTCCCTTCTACAAGAATAAAGAAAGGGTCCTAAATGGGACCAAAGACCCCTTAAATAAGCCATATGGCCCTTCTTGGCCGAACTTTATGCATTCTTCTTGTACCTGAAGGCAGTTTGAAACCTCTCCCTCTGTAGCCCATTGGCCTCAACTTGAGTAGAGCCAAGATAATCTCAGAGCTTGAGAGCTCCCCTTCTACCTTCCTCAAAAGCAACTACTGGAGAAGCTTGGAAACCTGACACAAAGGAGAGCTCCAGAGTTGACGGGATGATCCTGCACCTTGGAGCATGAAGCTTGGAGCTTGGAAGAAGTTCTTCTTCCTCTAAGCACTGCATCAAAACATAGGAGTGGATTTAAAAAAGCAACCCAAAAAGTAGGTTTCTCAGGCACAAACTAAACTGCTTGTTCTTACTCTAAGCATCCTTCATTTTTCTATGTTAAGAACTTAGTGAAACACCTTTGATTTACCAAAATGTTTGATCAGTAGAATGTTAGGATTTCCCCGACCCTTACACCTTTGCATGACTCACCTTGTTTCAACTTATCCCTAAGGAACATGGCCTTGTTCCTAGAAAGTATGTCCAGAATTCTTGATTTTTCCAAGAATAGGAACCCATTTGATTTGCCTATTGGTCCATGCATTTAGGAACCCTTAGACTGGAAATGCAATCCTCAAGTTGATCATGTGATGGTTCCAACAACCTCCTTGTTGGAATCCTTGTCTAAGTCTCTTCTCAACTTCGACTGATTCTCTTGTAAACTTCGACTGGCCCTTGTGGCAACTTCGACTGGCCCTTCTGGCCACTACGACTGATTCTCTTGTCAACTTCGACTACCCCTTGTGGCAACTTCGACTAGCCCTTCTGGCCACTTCAACTGTTCCTTCTTGTACACTTCGACTATCAATTTGATTGGCTCTTTCTGTAAGTCCATCAATTTTTGTTCATATTATATGTCTATTTTGATACTTTAATTGTTCTGAAGAAATCCTTGTTTAACGTCAACATCCCTTGACGTTAAGAGCAGGTTGACGACAACTTTTGTTTTGTTTACCCTATGGCCAGAGGATCTAGACGTCAACATCGATTGCCGCCTACTTCTGGTTGACAACAACTATGTGGCCGTCTACTTCTCCGGCTATGTTTTAGATTCCAGATCTGAAACGGCCCCCTTTTCTATGATGATCGTTTAGGAAACATATCCCCAACGGTCAAGACTCCTAATACCTAGGTTTACCCCGACTCTATTGCCTTTATAACCTAGACATCTCGGTTAGGAGAGGCCCTTTGGTTCAGAAAGAGGTTTTCTAGGTTTCGGGGTGAGGAAAAAAAGGAGACTTTGGGAGGCTTGATTTGGTGATTGGAAGGCTACACCGGCGATGTTCTGCGACTGGGAGGCTCACCTATAGGTGGAGGAGCTCTCCTAATGCCGGGGGATCATCTGTGCAAGCGTATAGACCATATCAAGGCGAAGGACATCACCTTCTTGACTTGGCCGAGGAGGGCTTCATTGCCAAAATTTGATCTTCAAAGTTTTTTAAGGAGGCAAGTAACTTAGGGGTTTCATCCCTAGACCTATCACTTAGAGTTTAGGTATTTTTACGGATTTTTAAATTGTGTCCTGGACCCCCAAATTATGTGTTTCTTGTGTTCGGTCTACACTGTGTGCAGACAGAAGGTGGATGGAAACCTTGTTGCCACCAAGTTCATGAGTTAACAACAATCAATTATGTTGTTAACCCACCCTAACGGCAAGACCCTTGCTGCCAAGTTCATCTGGTTTTTATAGAAATATGGATTTAGTCTGTGTAATGTGATTTTCAGGATTTTTGGATGTTTTTCTCATGCTATAAAAGTTATGGATGTTCAGGCATGTTATTAGGTTAACTTACAAATTCCTGCTAATTTTATGAAAACAATTGTTAAATATAAAATTACTGTTATGGGTAAATATGCATGTTTTGACAAATTTAAATTCAAAATAAATAGATATGATGCATGATAATGTTTCAAGAAATTTCCATGAGTTTAGGGTTACTGATGTCATGGTTTGAGGCTATTAGACTTGACTGTACACTGTTAATCATGTTTAATTGAATTATTTAGTTAAATTGCATGAGATCTGTGTTAAAAGTTAAAATTAGTTATATTGCTACAAAAAATCTGAAAAATTAGTCATATGATATGTTCCATGTGTAGGGTGTATGATTGAAATTTGGGACTATTTATGAAATTTGTAGGTACTGTTTGCAATTATAAAATTATTAAAGAGCATAATAAGCATGATTGATTAAGAAGATGTATTTTTCAGTGATTAGCAGCATGTTTAGGTACTGTTATGCATGAATTAATACTGTTAAATAGTCATGATAGGTTCTATAAACTGATGCATATGTATTTGAATGATATGCATGTGAATGGACCAACAAGTGCATATAAAATGATGTTTATCATGTGATTAAGTTAGACAATGTGATTAAGTGAATGTGTGTCAAAATTAACACTGCTACCATAGAAGGCTGTGGAGACGTAGTATAGAAAAGTCCCTATGGGGAGGCTCAATATGTATGTGATATCCTATGGGCATCAGGATGAAATCCTGGAGGTGGACAAGTACCACTGGTTAGGGTGGAGAGGGCTTCTCCTGGTTCTGCGCAGTTACCAAGATTCGTCACTATAATGCCTAGGTGACGGATATATGTTATGTGATATGTGTGTCCTTTATGGTGGTTCGAACTATGTGTCACGGCAAATAATGTGTAAAGATGTGAAATATGTGTAAATGTGCAAAGTGTTCATGTGAAAATGATGTGTTAATGTGATACAATGTGAATCAATGTGAAACTATTTGATTACGATTTATTTATGTTAAAACAGCAAGCAAAATGTGTTATTATGTGATATAAAAGCAAGTGAATGTGATAGATATCATGCTAGGTTTGTTAGTAACCATGTGTTTAATTCCATGATCAAGTTAATGTTGTGAATGAGTTGTATTTGATATCATGTTTAAAGTTAAAGACCATGTGTAGAGAGCATGTTATAGGTTATTCATGTGTACTTGTTTATTATGACATGAACCATGTGCAAAACTTCTCTTGTTGTTTAAAAGAATAGCATGAATGTGATATGTGTAAGGATGTGCCAATGGGTTACTTGCTGAGTCTTTGTGAAGACTCATACTTGCTTTAACATACAGATGAGACAGGTGTCCCCGTGCTTGAGGAGGACATTGTGAGGTGCGACTCCGAGTGAGAGGAGTAGCAGAGCTTGTGGAGGACTATTTATTAGCTTGTACGTTCTTTCACGAGTATATGGACAATGATGTTATGTTCTGGACTTGTATAATTATTGACTTGGTTATTTTGATTGCTACTATTTAGAGTGTGGAATGTGTGAATGATGATGGAATAAGATTATCTTTCATTTCCGTTGTACTTTCCTTTGTTATTTATGTACATCCCAACCTACTGTGTTGTGTTGGGTACATGTCCCACTGTGACGATGCCCTTTATATCTATGTGGGTTGGTATAGTCATACCGGTATAAAGAGGGTCGTTACAGAGATTGGTATCAGAGCAAGAGGTTGAGATTGTACATAAATAAGCCATCTTCTGCACAATATTTCAAAGTCTTTATAGAATTAGTCCATACATGTGGAAAATACCTAATAATGGATTAAAGATAGTTAAGAAAATGGTTTGGACTAAGTAACTTAGATTCTAATTGTGTTAATTGTTTTACAGGCAATAGCAAGCCATGGTAGGTGCAGTACCCAGGCTCGAGAGGACGAGTAGAGGCGTGAGGAGAGGGGTAAGCAGCAGGCCCCAGCACCGCACGGTACTCCCTCCACCACCACCTGTGGACTATGGCGTGTTTATGCAAGGCCTGGTTTAGGCGATGCAGACTCTGGCTCAAACTCAGGCTGCACTATAGGCTCAGTTGCAGGCACATGTTAGAGTTGTTAAATAGGGAGTATTCTTTTTTTTGGTTGTATGATTGCTTATGTGTTGCTTGTTTGTCTCAGGCTCAGTCTCCAATTCCAGTTCCCCAGGACCATGGCCATGGTGGACTGTCCATCATGGAGAGGTTTAAGAGGATGGCTCGCCTTCTTTTAAGGGGGAGAGTCAACCCCTTTTGGCAGAGAGCTAGATGAGAGGCGTGGAAAATATTTTCTGGGCTATCAGGTGTGCGGAAGAGGACAAAGTTAGCCTAGCTACTTACATGCTACAGGTACTTAGAGTATATGTACTTGTGTAAGATTAAGGTATTAGTTTGGATGGTGCTTATGGGTTGTGTTTTGCAGGAGAGAGCTGATGTTTGGTGGGCCTCTATGTTACGTACGAGGTATGAGGATGGTGCTATTGAGGTGACTTGGGCCGAGTTTACTAGAGTTTTTTAGGCCAAGTTTATCCCTGAGCACATTCAGGACAAAATGGAGCAAGAGTTCCTATCTCTCACTCAGGGCTCCATGACGATTATGGAGTATGAGGTCAAGTTTGCTGAGCTTTCCAAGTATGCACCCCATATTGTTGCAGATGAGTATAGGAAGGCTAAAAAGTTTGTGATGGGGCTCAAACTATCAATCAGGTTGAGACTAGTTGCTTTTAACCATCGGACTTTAGAAGAGGCTCTCAGCGCAGCATGCAGGCAGGAGAGTGAGATGGATCAGTATATGGAAGAGAAGAGGTCAGCACCACCTTTCTAGAGGCAAGACAAGAAGAAGGCAGTGTTGTACCAGTCGCCAAAGTGTCCAGTAGCAGCTTCGAGTGAACAGCGGTTGTACCTCAGTCACCCAGCTTCAAGCCCAGCGATAAGAAGGCGTGTCCTCATTGCAGAAGGGCACACGGGGGAATCGAGTGTTGGAAGCTTGCAGGGAAGTGCCTAAAGTGTGGCAGTACCAAGCACCAGATCAGAGACTACCCCAGACTTCAGCAATTTACTCAGAGAGGAGTGCCAGCCCCAGCAGCGGCAGCAGCAACGGCACTAGTGACAGGGAAACCAGGAAGGCCTCAGGCCCAAGCCCGAGTCTATGCACTAGCTCGTGAGGACGCAGAGTAGACTGAGAACATCACAGAAGGTATGGTTTTAGTCATGGGTGTGCAGGCTTGAGTGTAGTTTGATACGGGTTCTACACACTCGTTTATTTTCGAGCGGTTTGCTAAGCAGTTAGCAGCAGAATCTGAAGTTGAGGCAGAGAAGTTAGAGGTTCCCTTGTCTGTGCACACACCAGTAGGTATGGTAGCGACCAGGAAGTGCATTCCATCCCTACCTGTGTGCATTGAGGAGCGAGGCTTGTTTGGGTGCTTCTACTTTCTCAAGATGAAGGACTATGATGCTATACTTGGTCTGGATTGGCTTGAGGAGCACTATGCCTTGGTTGATTACAAAGGGAAGAAGATTACTTTCCGTATTCCTGGAGAGGATGAGTTCTCACATCTGTTGCCAAGGAATCTAGCGGGAAGGCTATGAGGATGGCGAACAAGGGTTGTGACGCTTTTCTTGCTAGCGTAGTCGTAGTTCCTAAGATTGATCAGCCACCTACCCTAGAGGAGATCGAGGTTGTGCAGGAGTTTCCAGACGTGTTTCCTGATGATTTGTCTTGATTGCCACCAACAAGGGAGATAGAGTTTACTATAGAGTTGCTTCTAGGCACCTCATCTATCTCTAAGGCTCCCTACCGAATGGCACCTACGGAGTTAGCTGAGTTGAGGAAGCAGTTGCAGGATTTGCTCGATAAGGGGTTCATTCGCCCTAGCTGTGCTATTTGTGAAGAAGAAAGATGGTTCCCTTAGGCTGTGCATTGATTACGGGAAGCTCAATCAGGTGACAGTGAAGAATATGTACCCCTTGCCGTGCATAGATGATTTGTTTAATCAACTATAGAATGCATCTATGTTTTTCAAGATTGATCTGCGGTCCGGCTACCATCAGTTGAGGATCAAAGGAGAAGATGTGTCCAAGACTGCATTCAGGACCCGCTATGGACACTATGAGTTTCTTGGGCTTCCATTTAGTCTGACTAACGACCCTGCAACATTCATGGATCTCATGAACAGGGCGTTTAGGCCATATTTGGATAGTTTTGTTGTGGTGTTCATAGACGATGTGTTAGTCTATTCCCCTGATGAGGCTACACACCGAGAGCATCTGAGGATTGTTCTGGAGGTTCTTTGAGAGCATAAGCTGTATGCTAAGTTCAGCAAGTGCGACTTCTGGATGCGCGAGGTTCATTTCCTTGGGCATGTTATCTTAGGCACTGGAGTTGCTATTGATCCCGTGAAGGTTCAGGCGGTGTTAGAGTGGGAGACTCCAAAGACACCATCCGAGATCAGGAGTTTTCTTGGGTTAGCAAGCTATTACAGGCGATTCATTGAAGGGTTTGGCATCTATCGCTGCACCTTTGAGTAAGCTAACCAGGAAAGGGGTTATGTATGTGTGGTCTGAGGATTGTGAGAGCAGTTTCCAGTTGCTGAAGACGAGGCTGACATCTGCACCCATGTTCATCGTACCTAGTGGTGCAGAGGGTTTTACGATCTATTCCGATGCTTCCCAGATGGGCCTTGGATGTGTGTTGATGCAGCATGGTAAGGTAGTTGCTTATGCTTCTTGCAAATTAAAGGAGCATGAGCATAACTATCCGACCCATGATTTGGAGTGAGCAATTGTGGTTCATGCACTAAAGATCTGGAGACACTATCTTTATGGTGTCAAGTTCGTGGTGTTTACCGATCACAAGAGTTTGAGATACCTTTTCTCTCAGAAGTTATCCGACCCATGATTTGGAGTTAACAATTGTTGTTCATGCACTAAAGATCTGGAGACACTATCTTTATGGTGTCAAGTTAGTGGTGTTTACCGATCACAAGAGTTTGAGGTACCTTTTCTCTCAGGAGGAGTTGAACCTATAGCAGAGAAGATGGATAGAATTTCTTAAGGACTATGACTTCAAGCTTCAGTACCATCCACGGAAGGTGAATGTCGTGGCAGATGCACTTAGCAGGAAGAGGTCCTTACTTCGGCAGAATTGGAAAATGCTATAGGATGCGTCATGTGCTATGACCGAGCTAGAGACACAGTTGTGTCATGTTATCATGGCTCAGTTGTCCATTCGATGCGGCATGTGCCTGATGTAGTGGAAGATCGTGAGCGAGTACTTGCAGAAGCTCACAGGTCGAGGTTCTCCATTCATCTAGGAAACACCAAGATGTACTAGGATTTGAAGAGATCCTTCTGGTGGTCAGCCATGAAGAAGGATGTGGTGGAGTATATATCTAGGTGTTTGGTGTGTCAGTAGGTTAAGGCCGAGCGTCAGAGACCATCAGGCCTTATGCAGAAGATGGAGATACCAGTGTGGAAGTGAGAGGCAATCACCATGGATTTTGTGATGGGTTTGCCTAGATCAGCTAAGGGCAATGACTCGATTTGGGTGGTTGTAGACCGTTTCTCCAAGACTGCGCACTTCATTCCCATGAGGAAGAAATAGTCTGTGAAGAGCTTGGCTAGGCTGTATGTTGGTAGTATTGTGAGACTGCATGGTGTGGTGAAATCTATTATCTTTGACAGAGACCCGCGGTTTACATCGAGGCTATGGCAGGGACTTCACGAGGCTTTGGGTTCTTAGTTGAAGCTTAGTTCAGCATTTCACCCTCAGACAGATGGCGAATCTAAAAGGATGATTCAGATGCTCAAGGAAATGTGAGAGTGTGCATGCTTGATTGGAAGGGTGATTGGGAGCGTCACCTACCTCTTGTGGAGTTCACCTATAACAACAGTTTTCATGTGAGTTTCGGCATGGCTCCATTCGAGGTTTTGTACGGTCGGCCTTGTAGATCTCCTTTGTGCTGAGAGGAGATAGGAGATAGGCAGTTTGTTGGTCTGGAGTTGGTGCAGAAGACATCGGATATGATTTAGCTCATATGACAAAGGTTGATTGCAGCGCAAGATAGGCAGAAGAGCTATGCCGACGACAGAAGAAAGGATTTAGAGCTCGAGGTTGGTGAGCATGGTTTCCTCAAGGTTTCACCTACTCAAGGAGTGGTCAGGTTTGGCAGGCATAGCAAGTTGAATCTGAGATTCATTGGCCCGTTTGAGACTCTCAGGTGGATGGGCAATGTGGCGTACGAGCTAGCTTTACCCCCAGCACTAGCTAGTGTGCACCAGGTTTTCCATGTGTCTATGCTCTGGAAGTACATGCGAGATCCATCACATGTTATCAGTCACAAGCCAATGGAGATTCAGCTAGACTTGTCTTATGTAGAGCGGCCAGTAGCTATCCTAGATCGGAAGGTTCAACACCTCAGAAACAAGGCTATTGCATTCGTGAAGGTGTTGTGGAGAAATTTCCCACGGGAGGAGGCTACATGGGATCTTGAGGAGGCTATGAAGTCTATTTTGATGCTTTAATTGTTCTACCGAAATCCCTATTTAACGTCAACATCCCTTGACGTTAAGAGCAGGTTGATGGCAACTTTTGTGCAGTTTACCCTAGGGCCAGAGGATCTAGACGTCAACATCGATTGACGCCTATTTCTAGTTGACGACAGCTATGTGGCCGTCTACTTCTCTAGCTGTGTTTTGGATTCCAGATCTGAAATGGCACCGTTTTCCTGGGAGATCATTTAGGAAATATATCCCCAATGGTCAGGACTCCTAATACCTATGTTTACCCCGACTCTATTGCCTTTATAACCTAGACATCTCGGTTAGGAGAGGCCCTTTGGTTCAGAAAGAGGTTTTCTAGGTTTTGGGGTGAGGAAAAAAATGAGACTTTGGGATGATTGATTTGGTGATTGGAAGGCAACATTGGCAATCTTCTACGACTGGGAGGCACACCTAGAGGTGGAGGAGCTCTCCTACGCCGGGGGATCATCTGTGCACGCGTAGAGACCAGATCAAGGCGAAGGACATCACCTTCCTGGCTTGGCCGAGGAGGGCTTCATCGCCAAAATTAGATCTTTAAAGATTTTTAAGGAGGCAAGTAACTTAGGGGTTTCATCCCCATACCTATCACTTAGAGTTTATGTATTTTTACGGATTTTTAAATCATGTCCTAGACCCCAAAATTCTGTGTTTTCTTGTGTTCGGTCTACACTGTGTAGATAAGACGTTGACGACAACCTTGTTGCCGCCAAGTTCATGAGTTAACAGCAATCGATTGTGCCGTTAACCCACCCTGACGGCAAGACCCTTGCCGCCAAGTTCATCTGGTTTTTACAGAAATATGGATTTAGTCTGTGTTATGTGATTTTCAGGATTTTGGGATGTTTTTCTCATTCTATAAAATTTATGGATGTTCAGGCATTATATTAGGTTTGCTTACGAATTGTTCATAATTTTTTGAAAATAATTGTTAAATATAGAATTACTGTTATGGGTAAATATGCATGTTTTGACAGATTTAAATTCAGAATAAATAGATATGTTGCATGATAATGTTTCATGAAATTTTCATGAGTTTAGGGTTACTGTTGTCATGTTTTGAGGCTGTTAGACCCGACTGTCCACTGTTAATCATCTTTAATTGAATTATTTAGTTAAATTGTATGAGATATGTGTTAAAAGTTAAAAATAGTTATACTACTACGAAAATTCTGAAAAAATTAGCCATATGATACGTAGCATGTGTAGGGCTTATGATTAAAATTTGGGATTGTTTTGATATTTATTACCACTGGTTTGGGTGGAGATGGCTTCTCCCAGTTTTGCGTAGTTACCAAGATTCATCACTATACTGTCTAGGTGATGGGTATGTGTTATGTGATATGTGTGTCCTTCTTTATGGTGGTTCGGACTATGTGTCACAGTAAATAATGTGTAAAGATATGAAATATGTGTAAATGTGCAAAGTGTTCTTGTGAAAATGATGTGTTAATGTGATACAATGTTAATCAATGTGAAACCATGTGATTATGATTTATTTATGTTAAAACAACAAGAAAAATGTGTGATTATGTGATATAAAAGCATGTGAAAAGTGATAGATGTCATGCTACGTTTGTTAGTAACCATGTGTTTAATTCCATGATCAAGTTAATGTTGTGAATGAGTTGTATTTAATATCATGTTTAAACTTAAAGACCATGTGTAGAGAGCACCTTATAGGTTATTCATGTGTACATGTTTATTATGACATGAACCATGTGCAAAACTTCTCTTGTTGTTTAAAAGAATAGCATGAATGTGATATGTGTATGGATGTGCCAATGGGTTACTTGCTGAGTCTTTGTGAAGACTCATACTTACTTTAACATACAGGTAAGACAGGTGTCCCCATGCTTGAGGAGGACATTGTGAGGAGCGACTCCGAGTGAGAGGAGTAGCAGAGCTTGTGGAGGACTATTTGTTAGCTTGTACTTTCTTTCACTAGTATGTGGACAATGATGTTATGTTATGGACTTGTATAATTATGGACTTGGTTATTTTGATTGCCACTATTTAGACTGTGGAATGTGTGAATGATGATGGAATAAGATTATCTTTCATTTTTTATGTACTTTCTTTTGTTATTTATGTACATCTCTACCTACTGTGTTGTGTTGGGTACATGTGCCACTGTGACGACACCCTTTATATCGATGTGGGTTGGTATAATCGTATCGGCATAAAGAGGGTCGTTACACTTTCGGCCACTGTGATCTATCCTATAAAAGTGTAACTAGCATGATAGTAACCTAAGCACATTTTAGATGTTAAAAGTGGTAAGAATGTGAAGATTATTCTAATGACTCATAATTACTTGATTTCTATCTCCTCTATGATTCAACTAAAATTCCACCTTTGAATTTGTTTGTCTCGAATCTGAAACCAAAAGAAATCTATAGGAACCCCCTTGCGCCTGCTTGCATTACTTGATCCAACATGCATGCTTGAATCCTTGCCAATCTATACTCTTGATGTTCCTTGATCTAAGCTTATGTTATTAGATTCTATGATATCCTACACTTATGTCCTTCTTGACTCTGAATGGCCATAATGTTCTTCAAATTGGCACTACTGTTGGGATGATATCCCTGATCAAATGGTTGTGCTAATAGGGCCTGATCTGGTCCTGGGGAGGAGCGCCCCAATGTACTTATTAACTTGGGGAGTATGGATCAAACAAATTTGAGCGGTGCTTGGCATTGGCATCCATATGTATGCAAGATTGGAAACTTCGTTGTGTTATATGGTATAAATGAACACAATGAGCTTACTTGATATGATATGTTTGATTCACTTAACATGATAAGTTTGATTCGTTTGAAATGGCCAATTCCATGTTCATCTATTACATGATTGATTTGGATCATAACTTGATTTGTGTATTGTTCTCATGCTATGTTAAACAACATGATTCGCCTTGAATTTTTGCAATATGCAACACTTGATCTATTAGCCGGAACAATGAGAACCTGCTCTGATCTCATGAAATTCAGCTTGTTACAACATTAATTACTTATATTTTGCCCATACCATAAGATATAAACCCTACACTTAGTCGAATAATACCGCGGGATGTGTACGTTGAGGCGCTGCTGCGGATAAGGGGCGCTGTGTTCAGTTCTCGGAGGTGAGCCAAGCTACCTAATCGCATTAGCTTTTTTTGTTCTGGTGAAAGGGAATCTGGGGGCATCATCTCTAACCTTTAGCTTCCTCCCTCCGTCACGGCGACACCAGAGAAGGAGAATATCACGGAGGTGTATGTTGAGGCTCTGTTGCAGATCAAGGTGCGTTCACGCTCTTGTTCTCCCTTCCCTTATGCCAATTGCAACAAGTCTGTGGCACCTATATATATACAAATGTTTTCCTCCTACCAAGGGCAATATTTTTCCAAGAAGGTGAAGACAAAATCCTACCTAACCCAACATGTATACAAAGAAGAGATCTTAATATGCACTGGTTATACCGAGGAGAAATAAAGAGTAGGTTTAGTGGTGCCCAAGTCCAAACCTAGATTATTTCAATACTACTTTGTTTGTTGGCGCATTTATATTCTATTGTCTAGTATTGATATCTGGTAGGTTCTTTATTTAATTAGTCATCCCCCCACAACCCCCAAAGAAGACAAAACACAGAGCCATGGGATCAGCAGTTTAAAAAATATATGGGAGGACACAGATTTAACTTTGCTGTGGGAGGAATCTTATTTGATTCTCACACCCTTCCAGGTCAATTGCTCATTTGAGTAGAGAAGCCATATTTTTAAATTGAGACCTTGAGTTTTACTTATAAGCAGAGAGAGAGGGCAACCTATGTGGCTGCGGGCACTGGCCAACATCCCTATATATGTATGTGTTAAAAAAACCTGTAACTACTGCACCACCACGAGGGGCTGACCACAGCTCCAATGTGTGTGCGTGTATATATATATATAATTAGGGAGAGAGAGAAAGAGAAACCACTGCACTCACTTGAGGAGTTTGTAATCACCTACTGTACGAACATGAGGGGTTGGTATTCGACTGTAATATCTCTCTGTCATACAAACACAGAGATCTCCATCTTCTTCTTGTAGTTTTTAACTGTCCTGTTCCTGTTCCCTTCCCCCCTGTGGGAAAATACGACAACAATAATTATATCAGAAGGCTATGAAGTCTCTGCAGCGAGTCAATCTAACATGGTCTTTGCGGTGGCCTCATCGATGCTGCCTCGCTAGGCTGACTTCATTTATTTGTAGGACCGCAGATTGGCAGGGCATGCAGGTTGATGAGAGGGCTCAAAGAAAACTAAAACGGAGCCGATCGATCCAAGTGTAAGGACATATCATTGATGAAGATCTTAACAGTGGCCACTGCCAACTGTTACACTCCGGACAGTATAGCTGCTTGTTTACGTAACCCATGATGCCCCTCCCCTCCTCTCGCCTGCTGCTACTTCATATTTAATTATGTACCTATATATAATGTGCTCCTAGACAAGCATGCATATGCATGGGTCATGGGTGGTGATGATATATAATGCCATATATGGATCTAGCTGCATGGTCGCTCGATGACAAGGCAAATATTTGTTCTCCGTCTGGTGGCCAGCTGCGCGCGGAGGTTACTTATAGAATACTAAACTTGTCTGAATAGATAACCAGATCAGTGACCATCTAAAAAGGCAACTGTATCTCCCCTGCAGTTGGGAGATTAGGTGAAATGGGTGGGGGCTCTTGGAGGTGAGCCAATCTACCTAATCACATTAGTCTTTTTATCATTGTGAAAGGGAATCTGGGCCCTAGTACGAACCCTATGTGTGTGTGTGTGTGCGCCCATGCTCACTGTGTGTTTTATCTAAGATCCAAGAAACCAAGTTTCTTTTGAAAAGAAAAGGTCCCACTCATTTTAATTTTGCTAATCCTCATATTAATAAGAACCCCTTACCAATATCTGCCCAGCCACCTCTGTTGCCTTCTCCAGTTAAACAAATCTCGCCTCCTATCAGGAGGTTGACTAATCAGCAACTTCAAGAGAGAAGATCAAAAGGATTGTGTTACAATTGTGATGATAAATGGGTGTCGGGTCATACATGTCAGTCTCATAAGTTGTTGCTTTTACATTTAATTCCAGAAGATTCAGAATATATTGCTATTGATTAGATGATATGATTCTGCCAGAAGAACTGATACCTGAACCATGTCTATCTTCTCAATGTGTATCTCACTTAGCTTCTCTAGGCACCTTGTGGTTGATTGGAAATATTGGTGCTATGACAATAATTGTTCTGGTAGATAATGGTAGTACTCATATTTTTTTTTATCCTCATGTAGTAAAGAAACTGGGACTTTCTGTAACAGATTCTACATCGCATCAAGTTAAAATTGCAGCTGGCCTCCAAATTGCCTCTCAAGGTGTGTGCCCTTGTGTCAATCTCAAATTACCAGGTATTTCCTTCACGTTACATTTCCTGGTTCTTCCATTGGGGACAGTGGATGTTGTTCTTGGCACAACTTGGATGCAATTATTGGGAGATATCACATTTAATATTTCTGCAATGTCAATGTCATTTGAATTGAATGGACAGTCATTTTTGCTGAAGGGAGTCTCTGACTCCGATATTGCTATAGTCCCTGCAAAATAGTTTTCTCGTGATCTTTCTAAGGCTAGATCCCTTTATTCATTGCATCTATACTCTTTAGAAGTAACTCCTACTACTGTTACTTCTACTGACCTTTCTTTTTCTTCTTATACTCCTGAATTAGCTTCTATTTTACAGTCATTTGCTTCAGTTTTTTTGGAGCCCCAGGGCTTACCACCTAACAAGCCTTATGATCACACTATTCCACTGACTGATGAATCCATAACCATTTCTAAACCACCCTACGGACAATCACCAGTGCAAAAGAACATTATTGAGCAGCCAGTCAAAGACCTTTTTTCCCATTCCCACATTCAATCTAGCAACAACCTATTTGCTGCCCCTGTCCTACTTGTTCAGAAACATGATGGATCATGGAGAATGTGCATAGACTATAGATCACTAAACCAGCACACTGTCAAAAATAAATATCCAATTCCTTTGATTGATGATTTATCGGATGAACTTTATGGGGCAAATTTTTTTTCTAAGTTGGATCTGCGATCAGGGTATCATCAAATTTGAATGAACCCAAAAGATGTTCACAAAACTGCATTTCGAACACATGAGGGTCACTATGAGTTCTTTGTTATGCCCTTTGGCTTATCAAATGCACCATCTACATTTCAAAATTTGATGAATTACATCTTTAAACATTGTTTGAGGCAATATGTGTTGGTTTTCTTTGATGACATATTGGTTTATAGTGAAAGTTGGGAATCACATTTGATTCATATTCAGAAAGTTTTACAGTTGCTTAAAGATAATGAGTTGTTTGCTAAACGTTCCAAGTGCACTTTTGGAGTGACTGAAGTGGAGTATATAGAGCATATTATTTCTGATAAAGGGGTGGCAATGGATCCTTCAAAAATACAGTCTATGGTGAACTGGAAATGGATCCATCATAAGGAACCCCTGGTTGATGTGACTGAGAAAATGCCATGTGCAAATTAGGTTATATACTTGCCCACAGCCCTTTGGGGATCATCTCCAGGCACACACTCCAGTAAACTTGTAATAAACTGTTGCAGGTTTTAAGGGACTGGCTTACATTGATGATAGATCGATGTGCCAAATTTCCTGAGCTTTAGATTTGATTTGTTTGAATGAATTTTTAGATTTTAATTTTTTTCTTAGAGAACTCTATTCAGATGCTTGAAGATTTTGAGTTTTCAGTTAATCTGATTATTTTATAAAATTATTTTCAAATCTGTGAATGATTGAATTTTAGCTATTTGATAATCCCTACAATATCATTTTTCCTTTTCTTTAAGCAAAGTTCAAAGTTTTCTATATAGTTTGGAAAAAAAATTCACATGTTACATGTTGAAATCTATACTATATATGAAAGTTGCATCTTTGTTCTCCCTCTCTGAATAAGCAATCGTTTGATTAGGAATTTAGGTTGCTTTATACCAGAAATGTTTTTTGTTATGACATTGTTCTGTTTTTGCTTAATAGTTAGAACAACCATCCAATCTCATTAGTCTATTTTTGCTCACCTAAATTCCTGATTTATAATACGAACATCCTTCATACAAAGCTCTTGATTCATAAGAGAAAAACTTTCTGCCCACTTGAAACGTTTGAGCCCCAGGCAATGCATTTTCTTCTAAATATTGTAGCTACAGTGAGTATTTTAAGTTTACAGAATGCAAAAAGAAAAAAAACTAAAAAATCTTCACAAGAACAATTCCTATTTCATGTATAAACGCATAGGACACACTCACAATGAGAGTGAGGCAAAACATGGATACTTTGCTGTAATTCCAAGTTTGATCTTTTCCCTTGCCTTGGTGGGTGTTAAACAGAACCCAAAACTCTTTTTTCCTTTTTGCACCACACATTGATGAACCAGTCTATCTTAATGACAATTGTAAAAGTTTCATCTTTTTTATGATGACATACCAGAGCATCTGCGATAACATTCTTTTTGGTGAGTGTGAGAGTGTTTCTTGACTAGTGTGGAGGAAAGATGTTGCCTGTGTTGTTGATCAGCAAATGAGGAAACATTCTTGAAGAGGGGGGGCAGGGACATAACTGCAAGATTCTAAGTGGGTGGGTAGTAATGTGGGGAGCGGGAAGGGAATTGGATTAGGACAAGGATGGATTAGATAAACCCTTTACTCTTTTAAATTCCTTTCCAATGTCTGAAAAGAACCCCACTTCACACTAATGTAATTGGTGAGGAGATCAGACAGAGGGTGGCTTTTTGGGCACTTGGGAAGGGGAATATAACTCTGTCTCTCTCAAGAATTGGTATGGTTGTTTGCTCTCTCTCTATCTTGATCTCACTCACTCATATTTTAACTTTCTTCTCTTTTTTCATTTTGGCAAAGCACATGACCTTCTTGGGAGATTTTAAATTTTGGTTTTCAATTTTTTGTTGTTAATTTGCCCCATTCTAATTTCCAGATGATCATCTAGACAATATTTCCCTTTTGAACAATAAAACTGTATAGCAGTAACAATACTTCAGAAAGAATTATATGGAAAATCAAAGCATACAAGGGATAATTAATATGCAGCAGTTCCAACAAGAAAACAAAAGAGATCCATCTAAAGTACTATCCTACATTTGAAAAATGCTATGATCCTATGAACTTTGGTACATTTTCTTGATTTTAACCAAAGTTTATGCAGATGCTTCAAACCATTGAAACTACAAATTTGTAGATGCATCCTACTATCAATGATTAACACGACATATGTACTTTGAAAATGAAATAGAGAGCACACACACACACGTCAAGACATAATGTCAGATCCTACACTCCTGTTCAGCATAATATCAGATTCATCTGTCAATTAGCTGATTGGAATTTATAATATCATATCGCACTTCTGGAATTTATAAGTTTTGAGTGTTTCTGGAATTTCTGTATTTAAGCGATGATTGGGAGGTTAATTTCTAAAGTCCTTTGCTTTTTTAGGCGTACAGATCAGATCAAGTAGTTTAATTTGGGGGATTGCTTCTAGAACCTTCGCAAGGAGGTACATCTTTTAAATCTTTCTTTTCTATTTGAGTAATGCTGTGCAGTGTACAATGAGATTTAAGAATTCTCAACTTCAAAATCTATTTCTTCTATGCAATTAGTTTTAATAAGATTGTATTTGCAATTAGTTAATCTCATAGCAAGCTGGCCTTTGACTAAATTCCCGGTGATGTGTTAATTGACATTGTTCATACAATTATGTAATAGAGGAACATATATTAAAATGTTTTCACTGCACTTTTTTTTTTTATCTTATGAGTTTTAAGAATGAGCTCCTTGCTTTTTTATGTCATGAGTTTTTAAAGGTTAGATCTCTGTATAGATTAGGATTATGACGTCATAGATTAAGATCTCATTAGATGGGTCAGTTGTCCTCCATTGATTTGCCAAAAGAAGTGCTCACATTTTTGGCTTTATTTTTTATTTTTATCAATGTCATTATGATTTGACTTGATCATAATCCACCTAAGAAGTCCCATTATAATCAAGCAATTCTTTTTTTCATGCCGAGTATTATGTAATTGCTTAAATAAGCTATTCTGTTTTTGTTTTTGTTTTCTTTATGTTCTTCTAACATGTGTAGTCTTTCTAATTATTTCATTTCATATCATTTTCTTTGTGCCTTTTGTCTAATAACTGTAGGACAATTGAGCATTTGAATAAGAGAAGTTGCTTTTCATTGGAACACACCTTTAAGTTTATATTATTCTTTTAACATGTATGGTATTTAAGTAATTTCATATAATTAATTTATGTAGTATATCTAATAATTAAAGGACAATTAAGCATTTAAATAAAAAGTTATTTTTTAGTGATGACTCAATCCTATTGTAGTATGAGATATCTCATTTCTGTTCTTAACAAGAGAACATGGAGTCAAAGACCCATATGTTGTGCGTCATCCAATCAACACAATTTTTTATTCCTTACATTTTACTCATTACTCACTATGTCCCACTGACTGAATATATCTATAACTATATAATAGAAGAGAGACTTTGTGTTTTTCGTCCGGTTCACATTTCTATATTTTACTCTTCCTCCAACCGGTTCAGATCTCATTTAATGTGTCTGTTTTCCTCTTTTCCCTCTCTCTGTTATCAAATAGTATTCATCTTTTGTTCTTCCCTCTAGCCACTTAATGCTATTTTCTTGTCAACGCCAACCGCTCGAATGCCCAGATTGCAGGTTCCCGAATGCCATTGTTGCCAGTTCCACACAATTGCATGTTTTCATCCAATTTAAGATTAATTATGGTTTATTGTTTTTAGTTTCTTGCATTTGGTCCGATCTAAGATTAATTATGATTTATTGTTTTCAGTTTTTTCCTTGATTTGCATTCGGCACCCACCCATTTATCTCTCCTTAGTTTAAAGCATGAATGTTTTACTCAAATTCAAATAAGGCTAGGTACAAGTTAGTAGGTGCATTCCTAGGAGCTCTTTTTGTTCTTTATTGCTGCTAAAGTGTGCTTGTGTGTGAGAGATTCCAATGGAAAGATGAGAGAAAGAGTCCAACTGGGTGGGGTAGAGATTCCAATGCTAAAGTGTGCTTCTTTATCCCTCTTCTATTATATAGTTATAGATTTCCAACATCTTTAGCCCAAAACTATGCTGCTTTTGTCTATCTTAAAAGGAATTAGATTGTGTAATGTACAAGGAGTCGCTATATATAAGGAATCAGATTGAACTTTTGGATTTTGAAACTGTATAGAGAGAGATGAAGGATGTTGTTTCAGTGGTATAAGGTTTTATTATTCTTTTCTTTAGGAGGAGGGATAGTCTAAAATTTGATGTCATTATTTGTTTTTTGACTATTCATTATGGTTGTGTTTTAATTATTTATGTTCTCTTTGTTTATATTGTTCCAATGGACTGTAGAATGTGTTATGGTGTCCTGAACTGAAGATATTGTTCCGGCAGCCCCCTCGCCCTAAGGATAAGTCCAGAAGGGTGTGTAGACCAGACCCATGGAGGCCAAAACTTTGAAAAACCAAAAACAAAATCTCACTTTTACTTTGTTTATCTTGTTATTCTCTCTGCCCTCTCGCCCCTGCTCCTGCAAGCTTTTTCCTCAGAAATTTCTGCAAGGAAGAAAACTTCGCAGGAACAACCACAGAACTCCTCTGATTCCTATCTCTTTTTCATCTCTCAAGTTCAGAATGCTAGATTTCTTGCATCCTGTTTCCAACAAGGCAGTAACTAAATAGTTCTTTATTGCGCAAATACCCAAAAGGTTTCAAACAATGACTTATTCGATTATTGATTTTTATCCTTAGAAAAAGAAGATGTCAAATGGTGAAGATCCTTCTAGAGCTCATATCTTCATGGTAACACATACACGTAAGAGTGGGACCCCAATAGATGAGGAATCTGCTAGAGTAATTGTAAGTACTTTTTTTAAACATTTTTTTCAATCAGATTTATTCAATTGTGTCTTATAATTGTCTTTATCCACTGATTTATTTCTTTAATTTTATAAGTCACATATCCAAGAATTATACTATGAACAACCTGAGGGTTCTCTAATGATGGACAAAGTCTCAAGGAAGGATATATTTTCTCAAGTCATGGGAGAGGATGGACATAGTTGGGTTAGGACAGTTGGGATGGGCCCTACACCATCAAAGGTATTTGGTGATAAAAGCAGTCGTGTTACAGTTATAGATAGAGTTTCTACTGGTGATGAAGAAGTACAAAAAATGCGAGAAGAGATGAAAATGTTGCAAAGTACAGTACAGAGCCTTGGGCATTGTTTGGTCAGAGTGCTACAAAATGGTGGGGGAAGTACAAATAACATCAATGTCAATGGCATGCTAGATGCTTTGAATATACCAATGCCAAATACACAGGTACTCATAAAATTTATTACTTAATGTAATAGATTAACATGAATATATCTCACTTCTCTTATGTTGATTTAATAGGATCCAAATTCCAGCAACAATATTCTTGACATAGGGTCACCACATGAGCATTCATCTTCACGTGTAAGCAATGTAGGTCGGAATCATGAGGTAATATATGAATATGTCAGTAGAAGATTGCTTACTTATATCATAGTTAAAAATGTTTATTAACTTGCTATTGTTAATGCAAATTCAGAGCCCCTCTTTATTCATAAGTAGGGGGAAGGATCCTCAAGCATCTAATGAGAAGGTGAGTTAGTAATAGTTTAGATCATTGCTTATTTTCATTTGTAACTTTAAAATGTTAATACTTGGTTCATAATCATCAATTTAGTTTTTTTTTTCCCAGATTGTTGAAGAGGTCTTTTTAAAGAGTTGGAATGAAGCTGATTTTGTAGTAGCTTCAGGAATCATTGTTAGTAGAGATTCAAAAAAGAAAGTTGGAGGAGTGGAACTAGGAGACTTTTTTGTGAGGTATCTATTGAAATACCTATACAACCATCAGCACCACTTATTCGACCTTATTGTGAACTCAAAACTATTGGAGATGCCACAGGCAAAACAATAGCTTGGCTAAAAGCACATGTAAGAGTTTCATCTCCTTTAAATTTTTACTTTGATCAATGAGATTAAACTCTTGCAAATTTACATGTTACTTTTTATTTGTCATTGCTTCGCAGGTTGAAAAGAAAGGGGCTTGAAGATGATGTTTTGAAGGGACATAATATGAATCATTCTTTTCTTTTAGTCCCACATTTTGGTTTCTTTATGTACATAATAGATAGTTGAGAGACATGAGTTTTTTATTTTTTAGGTACATGGATATTATAGTGTTGTTTTAAACCTTCTTTGACGTACGATCTGAGAACCAATATTTTTATTGCTAGTTGGTTATTCAACATATCTTTGTATATAAGGATGCATCCATGGCAGTCAGCATTATCTAGAATGTTTTTTTCCCACTATACATATTGATCTAATGTGACTGAAGACCATATTGTGCCATATCCTAAAGGAAGCAAAGATGACAATCTCCTCCTAATTGATGAGCACCATAAAACACAGAGGCATGAACAAACTACTGCCAATTTAAACATTGCAGAAGAGCGAAAGTCTGACTCTATAAATGATTTTTGTGGCTCCAATTGTAATAGCAATTCCAATTTCAATACAAATGATGACATTTATGCTCCAAGATTTGACATGGATCCATGCCCTGATCTACCTTCACTAAATTCTGCATTTGGTAAAGGTTACATGGATGGCAATCATCTGCATTCCATCTCATCAAAGTTTATAGATGGTTGTGCTGCATCACCTGATATGGATACAGTGAAAAAGAACTTGGTCACTGAACTTTGTGATGCCAATGGTGTTATTCAAAATAGGGAGCTTTCATTTAAGGATTCAAGTAGCTTGCCAGCTTCTGGTCTCATGCAGTTGGACACTGAACCTGATATGTTTGGTAATGACCATGGAGACGAAGAGGGTGGAAGCTTTCTCAACTGTGATTGGGGTAATATTACAGACTTCGATGACCTTGACAGAATTTTCAGGTAATATTCGGCATTCAACATTAAGCTGATTTCTTTGGATGGTTATTATCTCATCCTTGAGCATCTCCAGAGTTATCAATTAGAGAAGATACAACTTTATTCTATTCCATGTCTTGCTGACACACTATCCTCATAATTGGCATTTTGCAGAAATAATGGCTCCATCTTTGGACATGAAATTATTGGTAATGTTGATGAACTCCTTTCTCCATCCACAGATTCGATTAATGCCATGGCTGTTCGGTTATGCCTGGCTGTTTGTTTTTTTTCTTCTTCCCTTTTTGACGCGGTAGATGCCGTGTGATTCTCTCTTTTCTGTTATGTTTTTTTTTTTTCCAATTGTCTTGGGAAGGCTTCGGGTGGCTTTCTCGCAAATTGACTTGATGTGGAAAGCTAGGCTTGGTGGATGTGTTCCAACTGCCAATCTACTTTCGTTCCATTGGAAGCACCCGGAGAGTCGATCTCAACTGGATTTGCAGATTTCTTTGCGATCCCAGCTTTTATTTACTGTCAGAAGAGTTCGCTTGGTTAGTCAAGATTGCTACACTGACACCGGTTTTTTGGAGATTATTTAGTCCGTACTACTGGGAGATTAGAGATCAAGCTTAACCTTCTAACATTGTTGGAGTGTGATTATCATCTGCTTTATAACTATGAATGCAAATCTCTTGTTTTCAGGAAAATTATCCCTGTAAAACAAAAATGTTTCAGATTTGTGCACCTTGTGACAACATTTATTTTGTGGATTAAAATATGTATGTTTTTTTCCCTTCAACATCTGTCCAATTTTGGATTTCATCTTTAAAAGTCTTTTTTACTTATCTTAACATCATTGACCTTTTTCTTGTTGGAATGAAACGGGGAAACAAAATGCTTAGGCCAGAAAAGTGGCAATCAATTTTTGATACTGATGGAAAGATCATTGCTTTTAGGAAAGCACTCAAATTGATTGTATTATGTTAGTGATCAATATAATAAAAAACTTCTGACCAAAATCATGAGTATCTTTAGCAATCTCTCTCTCTCTCTCTTTATGCAACTGCTTTTATGAGTTATCAACACTTACATGAAAGTAAACTGTGGGGTTCTACCTTCTCCAGGAATCAGAATATATACTCAAAGCTTGTTGACTGGGGGTGTAATGTCAATTAATAATTGACATGTGATTTTTTGGTAGCTTGTGAAGCTCTTTTCTTTGGGTGATTTGTGAGCATTGATCGAGTAAATGCTAAAAAAATTTGCCTTTTGTAGACCAGATGTGTCCCATAAATTAGCTACGGTAAGAATATAAACGAGGATAGATGCAAAGTCACCCGGGCATATGTTCAGATTATGGAGATCTTGATTTATTTATGAAGGTAACCATGCTATAACCAAGTACATTTTATCCTTGTGCCCTTCTATTTGCCAAAGCTGTAGGAGCACCATGGATTTGCTTCTGTGGTTGCAAGGTTGATTCCTCTAGCAATACCCGTGCATTAGACTATAATATGTCCTATAATCCCAGAGCTTTCCCAGATTTATTATGTAGTTCATGGGGGTTAGGAGATCAAAGTCTTATGTTTCATTACTACTGTGGTCCCTTCTCTCTGTCTATCATTAGCATTGGTGTATAATTTCTGTCCATTGCTTTTGTTCTATATTAATTTTTCTGTGGTGATCAAGAAACAAATATTTTAATCATCAGCACATAGGTACAAATACTGAATTTTGAACTTTCTAATATTGGTTGCTTTGGAAGATATATTCACCAGTCAGGTTTATGATTTAGCAATTTTCTGATACTTCCTTTCCTCCCAAGCTTGCAGAGCTAAACCAAGGTGTCAGTAGTCTTCCTTTGAAAGGCTGGCCTTTAACTGTAAGATAGTCATTGTACATAACTGTGTCTATACTATCTCCTTGCACTTCAAAAGCCTTTTTATCAGTTTTGAGATTTGATTGATGTACAGGGAATTGACCAGCTACGACCAAGTTTAGGGCCACAGGTCCAGAAGCCATTCCTACCATCACAAAACCAATTTCAGCTTTTGACACCACAGCAACGGCAACAATTTCTTGCTCAGGCCCAGGCTCAAGGCAGCCTTGGAAATACACCTAATTCTGGAGATATGGATCCTCGAAGATTTAGAGATTTGTCACATCGAAGCGTGAATGGCAAAGATGGTCAACCTGCTGGTAATGATGGATCAATAGGTTCCCCAATGCAATCAAGCTCACTAAAGGTCAGACCGGATCAAGCTGAGTACCTTATGAAGGTTTGCTTCTGATGTCTCTCACAGATTAACCATGTTCCAATATATGGTAACAAATTAAAGTAATCTGCTTTCTTTCTGGATATATATTTTGCAGAACCACAATTTAAAGAAACCTATCTTAAGAAATGAGCACATTATTTAAAGGATCTTGTGATGCCTCTTTTTTTCCCTGTTCCACTTATTTCGTTATGCACAAAGGTAAGTATCATTTGTGTGGACTGTGGACTTTGGAAAAGTGAGATCCCACATAGAAGGGAAATGACTGGTGCACATGAAACTAAAGCTTTCAAGGGGAAAAAGAACAGAAATCAATTTATTGACACCATTTTTTATACTGAAAATTTCACCACCACAATCAAGTATATCTTTGCCCAAAAAATTAAATACCAGTGCACGGTGAATCATGAACAGCATTTTTTATACTAAAATTTTCACCACCAAATACAACTATACTTTTGCCCAAAAAATAAAATACAAGAATTCATCAATGCCAGCTACAACAACCATTACGTTGGCATTATCAAGGGAAAATTTTTTTTTTTAACTTGATGCCAATAAATGGAGTCTTCATATACTTTCTCTTATTTTTTCTGCCTTTGACTTGATTGTACTTCGAGTATTCAGTTTTCTGAACTGTGTCGTTATGGTTGTTTATTGATCTGGCACTTCTTTCTATATTTGATATACAAGGCCTAAATGTTTATTGACCTAGCATAGTTAACTCCTCTGTAAGATTTGTTCCTTTCAAAGCAAGTGTATTATGCCTACTGTAGAATTTGTAATTTGGCATGTTAATGTTTCCCATTTGAAATTTTCAGGGATTTGTGATCTCCGATTGGCAAGGTATCGATAGAATTACCTCCCCACCT
Source organism: Colocasia esculenta (assembly GCA_014218235.1). Classification (NCBI taxonomy): domain Eukaryota; kingdom Viridiplantae; phylum Streptophyta; class Magnoliopsida; order Alismatales; family Araceae; genus Colocasia; species Colocasia esculenta. The sequence continues at coordinate 135,392,199 of CM024755.1, forward strand.
GGCATCAATTACACTTACTCTGTCTTCAGTTCTATCACTGCAGGTCTTGATATGGTTAGTTTCCTTAAACTTACAGACAAATAAAGCTTGATGTGAACTAGGATTCAACTAGTCTTGTTCGTTTAGCTCAAGAATTCTGCATTTAAGTTCTCTAAGAAATTCTTTTGCCTATTTTATGGAGAAAGCCTTTCTCCTCATTTTGTTGTTTTCTGTGGTTCGTAATATTAATTCCACCACTTTGTTTATTCTTGAAATAAACCATCAAACTCTCTATTAGAAACATCATATAACTGATTCTTGGAAGGCCTAAGAAATTAAATCTAATGAGAAGTCTGAATTCAAAAGTACAATTTTCCCATGCTAATCACACACGGAAATATTGGACATTGAGGAACATAATATCTCTTCATTTTGTATGAGAGCTTGTTTCTCCATTTACTTTCAGATATTAGAGTTGTATTACCTTTATTTTTGTGCTTGTTTACAGATTATGGTACCTTATGACTATACTGGGTTCATCAACAGCCTGACCTACCTGGTTCAGAATAACTTCATACCCATGAGCCGGATTGACGATGCCGTTAGAAGGTTTCTTCGGGTCAAGTTCACCATGGGTCTCTTCGAGAACCCATCTGCTGATCTTAGCTTTGTCGATCAACTTGGCAACCCAGTACTCTACCTGACTAAATCACATAACTGATGAAATAACTGTTCTGAATTGGCACTGGTTTTACTATGGAGAACTAACATCAATGGGCTCTGCTTTCTGGAATAGGAACACCGAGCATTGGCCAGGGAAGCAGTGAGGAAATCACTAGTGCTGTTGAAGAATGGAAAATCCTCCAGTGAGGAAGTCCTGCCCCTCTCTAAGAAGGCAAAGAAGATTCTTGTTGCAGGAACTCATGCCGACAACTTGGGATATCAGTGTGGTGGATGGACAATTGAGTGGCAGGGGGTCAGTGGGAACGATGTGACAGCTGGTACACATCCTCTTGTTGTCTCCTTTTACATGCATATCTACATCTGTGATTTTTGTTACTGACCCCCCCCCCCCCCCCCACCGCTTTCATTTAACCATCCTACTTTAGTCATGCCATATATGTTTATTAATGTTGTCAGAATTGTTATGATAAGTATTTTGAGAATGTCATTGATAAATGTTTGCCACAAACTTGGCACATCAAATCATTGCTATTTTTTGCAGGGACAACTATTCTTGGTGCCATCAAATCCACCATTGATCCCTCAACCAATGTTGTCTTTTCTGAAAACCCCGATCCGAGCTTTGTCAAGAACAACGGCTTCTCCTATGCAATCGTTGTTGCAGGGGAAACACCATATGCTGAGACCAAAGGAGACAGCCCCAACCTCACAATCCCCGAGCCTGCTCCCAGCACCATCAAGAATGTCTGTGGTGCTGTCAAGTGTGTTGTCGTCCTCATCACTTGCTTGTGTTGATATATATTTTGCAGAACCACAAGTTAAAGAAACCTATCTTAAGAAATGAACACATTATTTAAAAGATCTTGTGATGCCTCTTTTTTTCCCTGTTCCACTTATTTCGTTATGCACAAAGGTAAGTATCATTTGTGTGGACTGTGGACTTTGGAAAAGTGAGATCCCACATAGAAGGGAAATGACTGGTGCACATGAAACTAAAGCTTTCAAGGGGAAAAAGAACATAAATCAATTTATTGACACCATTTTTTATACTGAAAATTTCACCACCACAATCAAGTATATCTTTGCCCAAAAAATTAAATACCAGTGCATGGTGAATCATGAACAACATTTTTTATACTAAAATTTTCACCACCAAATACAACTATACTTTTGCCCAAAAAAATAAAATACAAGAATTCATCAATGCCAGCTACAACAACCATTACGTTGGCATTATCAAGGGGAATTTTTTTTTTTAACTTGATGCCAAGAAATGGAGTCTTCATATACTTTCTCTTATTTTTTCTGCCTTTGACTTGATTGTACTTCGAGTATTCAGTTTTCTGAACTGTGTCGTTATGGCTGTTTATTGATCTGGCACTTCTTTCTATATTTGATATACAAGGCCTAAATGTTTATTGACCTAGCATAGTTAACTCCTATGTAATGTATGGAACAGGGAGTCAGAAGGGACCAACAATATAATGGGTCATAATATCCTATACGGGAAGAGGTATGTGACGGGATTGGTGTGCTTCTGGCATCCAGGTAAAATCCTTTTTCTATTGCTGCTTCATGTCCTTTGGTCAGCTTCTAAAAGAAAAAGTAAATTGTACTTTTCCTTGACATGTTGAGATATTTTTATTATCATACACAACCTTCTGTACCTGGATTGTGGGGTTCAAGTATTCTAGAGGATTTCTGCATGGCATTGGCAGGAACAATTAAGCAATTCTAATAAAACACAGGATATCAGAACTAAATTGTTCACTATATCTATACAGGAGTACAGGCATAAACAGTGTGAGTGTAACCAGTCTTGTATCATGTGGGTTCAGTCATTCAACACACTTCCCGCCCGTGTTAATTTTTGCTTGGAAATTACCTGAAAAATTAGGTAAAAGGCAGGTTAAGCAATAAGCCTAGAATACTAAGATAGAGGACTTATCAAATCTGGAAAGCCATTTGTCTTTCTTTTATTGTGATGTACATTGTTAAGGGGCTAAAGGTGGCAAAAAGGAATCATGGTTGCACTGGTTTTATATCGAATAAGATTGGTGAGGCAATCCACTGTTTCTTCATTGAAAAATGAATCGGAGTGGGAAGCCAAAGGAGCTAAACGCATGCATGTCTTGTGTGATAATTTAAAGGTAGAGGATACGCTGCAGGCTTATTTGGCTAAAATCACAGTTTTTTTTTTGCTGTATGATTTCCTACACAGGAGGGGATCATCCAGTGCTATCCACTGCTTGGGCAGAGCGGATGTGTCATATGGATCACAGGTCTTAGTGGTTCAGGTTTGTTACTTGGACTGGATGGCAAGCATTTCCTGCATCTATATGTATCTCCTCTTCTCTCCTTTTGTAGAACAGTATAGGATAGTATCATGTTTGATGCATGGCATGTGTATCTCCTCTTCTCTCCTGCATCCATTTGGTTATACAATATTATTCAACATCCTCTTCACCATCTTCTTGACATACCTCAACCGTAAGTCCTTCTATAGATTCTTGAATGCTAAAGTTGAGTTCAAAGACAACTTATTGTTTAAATCCTTGTAGCCTTGGGCAAGGAACATGCAGTCATGTCTAAAGCAGAGCTTCAGGAGAGGCAAGATAAGAAAAAGAGAGGAGATGATCTTGAACTTGGGCCTGCATTCCATTCTGGTGAGTTACTAGGAATACATGGTGCCTTTCTCCAACAATTGCTTTCACATATTTGAGAATTCATTTTGATAGAATGTCAGTTGATCCAATAAATTATATGGTGAACTGTTTGTTCTACTTGTTTGGCTCTTGTGGCATAGCTGGAATGTTTCATGGTTTGTATTTGATTTCTACTTATTTCTTTTGCAGGAGTCAATGAGAAGGAAAGAGGCATGGCTCTTCCTTTTCAGCGGCTCATTATGTGCTTCAGTAATATCAATTATTATGTGGTTGTACCAGTGGTATAGACATTCTTTCTGCTTCCCTTCACTATTAATTTGGAGGTTCTTTTTACACACTTTCTTACATCATGCTGTTTAACAGGAACTCAAGAAGCAAGGCATTCTAGAAGATCGATTGCAGCTGTTGGTTAATGTTACTGGAGCTTTTAGACCAGGAATTCTCACTGCACTTGTTGGAGTCAGTGGTGCTGGTAAAACAACCCTCATGGATGTTTTAGCTGGTAGAAAGACGGGTGGGAAGAGGGGAGCATTACTATTTCTGGTTATCCTAAAAATCAAGCAACTTTTGCCAGAATCTCTGGTTATTGTGAGCAGACTGATGTCCATTCTCCCTGTAACACTGTTCATGAATCACTTATTTACTCAGCAATGGGTTGTCTAGCTCACTCCAATAAGGGGTGCTCTTTTTTGTAGGATTTTGATACTGTTACGATGTATGTATAGGCTTTTGTGGAGGAAGTGATGGAACTTGTCGAGCTCACTCCAATAAGGGGTGCCCTTGTATGGACACATTTATATAAATAAAGTTTGATATATATTGGTTAATTTTGGTGCCATGTTCCAAGCTAAAATGTCAAAGGATATGGCAACTGTGGATGTATGTTTTAAAATAAGTTTTGGCCTGTTATCAAATGAAATATAATTTACTCTTTATTTGAAGTTTAGGGGCATTTGTTATCACTAAAAAATGAGCAAAAGATGCCCCAAGACCTATATATAGAGGCATTTCAATCAAATAAATGCCTTTATTGAGAAAAAATTGTATGTGAAAAATGCCTCTATTTGTATTTGTTATATTGGGAAGAAGTGCCCCTAATGTTTCATATTTGGGGCATTTATAGACCAACAAATGCTTCTATAGTCAAAATTATAGGGGCATCTTACTAATGAAGTGCCTCTATTAATAATAATTAGTGGCAGTTAAAAATGTCCCTATAAGAACTTCTGGGGACATTTACAAGGAAGTGCCCCAAAAGTCTTTTGGGACACGGCTTCTTGAAGCACTTTGAGAAGTGCCCCTAAATATATTAGAAATGCCCCAAAAACATATAGAGGCATTTGCTACTGTATATAGGGGCATTTATTAAATGCCTCTAAAGGCCAATTTTCTTATAGTGCAAGCTGAAGCAAAGGTTGAGGTCATACAAAATTTATTTGATGCTAATCCTTTGCCAGTAACAGAGCTGATCTGAACAGTGCAAATGCTTCTCTGCGGCACGCCCTTCATTGCAAGGAGATTTTCTGGGCCCAGAAATCCAGGATTCAGTGGCTGAATAATGGGGATAAAAATACGGCCTTCTATCATGCTGTGGTTCTTGGGAACATGAGAAGGAACTTTATTCACCGTTTGAAAATTAATAATGTCTGGTGTGATGACCAAAGCACTCTTTCTTCTGAGGCTGTTAATTTCTTTCAATCCTTGCTTACTTCTGAGTGTCACACGGTGGATCCTGCTCTCCTCCATAATATTCCTTTCTTGATTTCTGACGAGCAAAATATTTCTTTAACTAAGATTCCTTCTGAGGATGAAGTTAAGTAGGTGGTGTGGAATATGAATGAGGATGGAGTGCCTGGGCCAGATGGCTTCACTGGTTCTTTCTTCAAGAGCTGTTGGGATATTGTCTCAAAGGATGTCATTGCAGCGGTTACCAGCTTTTTTATGGGTTCCCTCTCCCTAGGGGAATCTGCTCCTCCTGCATTGCTATTATCCCGAAGGTCTTGCACCCTTCTTCATTTACTGACTTTAGGCCGATTAGCCTTTGCAATTTTTGTTACAAAGTGGTTTCCAAGATTCTTTGTGATCGGCTTGCCATCATGTTACCGCATATTATTTCTGAGGAGCAGGGTGCTTTTGTTAAAGGAAGAAATATCATGGACAATATTTCACTATCCAACCAGCTATTTCAAGATCTCAGTAGGAAGGTTCGGGGTCATAATATTATCTTCAAGCTTGACATGATGAAGGCCTATGACCGGGTTGAGTGGGACTTCATGTTTGATGTGCTCCGTAAATTTGGTTTCTCAAACTGTTCATCTCTCTTATTGGTATGTTGGTTTCTAACTGTTGGTTCTCTGTTCTCTTCAATGGCTCGTCGGTGGGTTACTTCAAATCCTCCAGGGGTCTTCGTCAAGGGGACCCCCTAGCTCCTACCCTTTCATCCTTATGGAGGAGGCGCTTAGTAGGGGCCTTCGGCACCTGGCTTCTATTAATCATATTCGCCCCTTCTCTGGCCCCAGAAGCTGTCAAATGATCTCTCACTTGTTGTTTGCTGATGATACTTTGGTGTTTCTTAATGGTCAGAAATCCAATATTCTCAACCTGCTTAACTTTATTTGGATGTATGAGCCTGGTTCAGGGCAAAAGATTAATGTTTAGAAGAGCACTTTCATCTTATCCAGCAAGGCGCCACTTTCTTTGGCTCGCAAGATCTCCTCCATAACTAGTTTTAAACATCATATTGGTGTTGTTCGCTATCTGGGGGTGCCTCTCAGGCAAGGTAGGCCTAGAGTTGCTGACTTCAAGTACCTCATTGACAACATAAATATGAAGCTCAACTCCTGGAAATCAAAGTTCCTTTCTCAAGCTGGGAGATTGACTCTTATCAAGGCTGTCCTCAATGCAATTCCTATCTATACTGCTGCTGCAATAACTATCCCTAAGACTGTCATTACTTATATTGAGAAGGCCTGTGCCAATTTCTTTTGGAGTGGGACGGATGGTGTTCATGCAAGCACTGGGTTTCTTGGGATACTATTCACCGGCCCTTTGTTGAGGGTGGTCTTCAGGTCAAATCCCTTTGGCACACTCAGTTAGCTCTAGCGTCAAAAACAATTTGGAATGTCTATCATGGCTCTTCTCTGTGGGCTTCTTATGCCAGGGCCAGATTTCAAGTGGACGTTGGCAAGCCTTTTCAATCTTCTATTCTTCATGGTATGTCCAAAGTGGTGTTCTGGACTGCTCATTCTACTATCATAAACAACTCTAGATGGATTATTGGTGATGGCGGTCTGTTGATTTCCTTAAAGATATTTGGCTTGGGCAATCCTATCTGAATGATATTTTGATTGGCCCCTACGATGGGCCTCTTGCTACTGTTCGTGAGGTTCTTCTTAATGCCAACCATCCTATTCGCTGCCTCCTCCCCAGTCCTTCTCTCATTAAAGATCTTCGATTAATTAATCAAGATGATCGGTGTGTCTGAACTCCTTCTAATGGCGGTATGTTTTCTACCTCGTCTGCCTATGACTTGCTTGCCATGCATGGCGTGAGAAGAATGCAGCTGGCGTGTCTGTGGCATCCTGCTCTCTATAGGCGGTCTGCCATCTTTGCTTGGAAATTGTTATATAGAGTTGTTCCTGTTGACTCCCGCATATCTGATCAAGGCGTTCCCAATGTGTCCCGGTGCTCCTGCTGTTCCGAACCTTCCTGTGAAGACCTGAATCATCTTTTTATCTCAAGCGATCTGGCGTCTAAGCTCTGGCGGTGGGCTTCTTCTAATCTTAATCTACAGTTGAGTACTCATGCTAACATCACCAGTCGGTTCTGGCAGGTTTTGTGCCAAAGTAATCCCAGTACCCCTCATGGTTTCATTAATCTCTACTCTACTATGCTCATCTTGTGGGAGATTTGGAGGGCCAGGTGTTCTTTGAGGTTTGAGGGCAAGAGGTTATCTTTTCATAGGATAACTCACAATATCAACTTTATGATCTCTTTGTCACTTGAGGCTGCAAACTTTAGAGTGGTTTCTCCTGGCCAGAAATTGCAGGACATCTATTCCCTTGGTTTCTCTCTGAATATCAAACATGTCTCCTTCAAGCTGATTTGGTGTATCCCGCCTTCTAAGGGTCTTGTCCTTAATGTTGATGGTGCTAGTAAAGGCAACCCTGGCACTTGTGGGGGTGGTGGTTGTGTGAGGGATTGTAATGGCAACCTTTTGTTTGCTTTTGCTCACTTCTATGGGTTTGGTTCCAGTCTCATTGCTGAGACTCGCTCCTTGTGCGATGGTCTTCGACTGGCTCTAGATCACGGTTTCCATTTGGCTGAAATCAGATCTGGTTCTCTCACTCTCGTCAACTCTATTAGCAGCATGAAAGTGCCATCCTGGAAGTGCTTACATTGGTGGAGAGATGCTTTGTCCATTATTCAGACTTTTGACATCAATATTAAGCACACTTACAGACAAGCTAATCAGCTGGCTGATGCGTTGGCTAATATTGGTTGTTCGTCCCAGTCTAATGTTCTTTATTTTTCAGCTGGTTCTCTTCCTCCTTCTTGTAAAGGTCCTCTTACTATGGACCGGTCTGGGGTCCCTTCCCTACGGCCCGTTTTCTAGGGGTTTCCCCATGCTCTGTATCTTCAAGTTTTATGTTATAATCCAGGCCCAGGTGATCGCACTGGTGGGGTGGTTTTGCTCTGCTCTCGGGAGTAGGTTACACCCTCCTGGTTGCTGACCCTGAGGACCTTTTTAAAAAAAAATAAAAAATAACCCTATTGGGCTAGTTTGCTCATAAGCCTATTAACGTTTTAGGTGATTAAGGCATGCTTAGCATGTAGCCGACCCACTATTTGGAGAGCCTAGAAGCACCCTCGAGACCTTTACATTTTTGAATTTTGGAATTATTAGTAGATCATGTACTATGCTTGTAGACCATTATGGATGGTTCTGTGAGGAGTGTTTTCTTTTGGAATTAGTGATTGTACAAACAACTCAATGAATGAAAGAAATAAGTTGATGATTTGTCTAAGTGTGCATCATGGATGGATGAAATCAAACATTATTCATATTGTGTCTTATGTGTTGGGATTATATGATTATCGCAGCAAATCTTATTGCAATAGACAGTGAAATAACCGGTACATTTGGATCACAGTTTACCGAGTTTGGGGGCTAATGTGTGGCCCATTGGTAGACCATGTGGGTCTGCATGTGTTTATACAGGTTGGTGTGGCTTGGTGGGAGGCTGGAGGGTTGGATATCCCAACCCAAACAGACCTCTGGCGCATCACTCAGAAACATGACCAACACAAATGACACATTTTAGAGTGTAACGTGACCACCAAGTCCGTCACGATTTAGGACCACCTTCAGCGCACGGGTCTGCTTGCGCGCCACGTGTCGCATGTAGAGGTGCTGGAGGTTTAATCGCAACGGCGGGGTACGTCGCATTTTGAAACGCGACGACCCGATACGTCGTGATGTAGCCTCTGTGTATTTTGGGCCTCTGCCCTAGCCGAATAGTGTTGTAGCTCTGTTCAGCCGAGGGGGAGAGCTTAAGGGTTTTGCTGAGAGTCTTGAGGTGATTTCGGCATTTCGGTTATCCGTTCGACGTGGTTTCGGCGCGAGGAGGGCTTCGGAGTGCGAGGAACACCGGGGCGGCGTTGGTTTTGCATTTCACCTGTTGGTAGGGGAACTTTCCTATGTTGTAGCTTGTAGGGCATGTATGGATTAGGGTTTGTCGGATTTAGTTTAAGAATCATGTGAGCATGTTAGAGAGCATACGTAGGGTTTTATTCACATGTCGTGATTTAGGTCGAAAGGTGACGGTTTAGTCCGTCACGATTCAAGTTGTGAATAGCGACCACTGTGTCGGTCGCATTTCAAAATCTGGCCACCCGAGCTTTGGCGCTCTATGCCCAGTCTGTCTGTCTTGTATTGTGCACTACTTGGGCAGTTGTGGCTATGCAATATAATGGTTGTATGGGGTGTATCGGTTTACACCGTGTTTGGAAACTGTGGTTTTCAATTGGTAAGGTGTGCACGGCAAGTTGGGTTGTTCACGCCTTCTGAGGTTACCTCTCTAGTCAGCTCCCCATCACCAGGCGTCGCGAATCAGTTCTCGTGACTCATGTGTGGCGTGCCCTTCTGTAGCTTGTACACGTGTTTGTCGTTTGCCGTTTACTTAATTTACAGCTATAGCATCATGCGTAGGTGTTATTTATTTTAGATGCTTTACAACTTTACTTATCCTATAGGTTGTACATTGTGTTTATCGGCTTTGGGGGAGTTACCCTACTAAGCCAGTGACATGTGAGGCTCACCCCTTCTTCTTCTAGGTGAAGGAGAGCAGGAGGGTTCCTGTCCCTCTTCTAGTTCCAGTCAGCACCGTAGTAGAGTCGGGCCTTCGTTACTAGCAGAGTAATACTTTTGTGGAGCCTGGGGGGTTTGTCCCAGGCTGTTGCACTTTGTTTAATCACTATGTTATGGAACTAAATATGTACATTTCATATGAATATAAGTGAGAAATGGAATCTTATATGTGTTCAGCGTGTTTCTTTATATTTTCACGGACATGTGTGGTTGATATCCCTTGCGAGGCTTCGGCCCGATCGTGGGAGGCAGAGTCGTGTCAGGCATGTTATCGAGTTAACGGGCCTGAACGGCGAGGACCGTCACAGTTGGTATCAGAGCAAGGTCTGTGTAAATATGAAGAAATAGGAAATGAACATAGTATGTTCCTTACTATAGTCTGCTGTTGGTAGTTGGCCCTATTTTTTAATGATATGCTTGTGTGTTGTGTGGATTTGGAATGTTTTGCGTTCAGGTTTATAAATGGCTGATAGGAGAGATTGGGGAGGTGGTGGTGATGAACTTGAGGAGTCTACACATCAGATGATAGAGAGGTTATGGGACAGTATTACAAAGATTCAGACACGGCTAGACCAGCAGCCACCGGTTCAGCCAGCGGGAGTACCTCCAGTATAGGAGGAGGTATTGTCGGCACCCCTAGTACCATAGTTTGGAGCAGAGGTACCACCTGTAGTGCTTGTGCCTCCAGTTGCACCAGTACAGTCAGCTAGTGTGGAGAGGTTCCTCCAATTGCAGCCACCTACGTACTCAGGAGGGCCGAATCTAGATATAGCAGAGCATTGGGTGCATGAGATAGAGAGGGTATTTGTTACAATGAGATGTCCATAGGCGGATAGAGTCATCTTGGCTACTTACTAGTTGAGAGGATTTGCACAAGAATGGTGGAGACTCAAGATGCAAACCGTGTTCACCGGAACAGCAGAAGATACAATCACATGGCCCGAGTTTCTTGAAGTATTCAATAACACCTTCTTTCTGGTGCGAATTCAGCAAGCCAAAAGGGAGCAATTCAGAACGCTTCAGCAAGGGAATTTGTTGGTGTTGGAATATCAAATGAGGTTCATGACCTTGAGCAGGTATGCACCTTATGTGGTGACTAATAATACAATGATGGTTGAGTATTTTATTCGGGGGCTGAGGCCAGAGTTGCAAGATGCAGTAATTCCTTTGATGCATGGGATAGTGTAAGAGGCAGCCCAAAGAGCAGTAATATTAGAAAGAACACTGCAAGCAAGGCAGTTCAACATATCAGGATCAAGTGGGGGTGGTTTTTGACGTCTACAGCAGTCTTCGGGTGTTAGCGAAGGCAAGGAAACTTCGGGAGGAGCTTCTACATCGGTCTTTGGCAAGTGGGGAAACAAGATGAGGAATATATTTAGAGGCCGAGGAGGCGGCAGGTAGCAAGGATTTCAACAAGGTAGAGGCTATAAGCTAGAGGTGGAGTCATCTCAACAAAGCACAGCCAGGCAGCCCGCAGAATTCAGATGTTATAATTGTGATCAACCAGGACATTTGGTGAGGAATTGTCCATATCCTAGAAGAGGCACTTATGGTAGAGGGGTACCACAGTAGCAGCAGCCGCAGCAGCAGCCACCAGCTAAGCAAGGTAGAGGCACGCCTTACTAGAGAGGAGGAGGATGAGGACAAGTAATGGCTGTAAGACCCAGCCCTCATGGGCCCTTGGCCCTGTCCTCAGGGTCGCGACGGGGGAGCTCGTCATGACAGGGTTTGTGTGGCGACACACCTGGCCATCGCGTTTTGGTCGTGACGGGGGTGGGCGTCGTGTTCTTGTCACGCCGTCTGAAGCTAACGTGACTACTTTTCTGACAGACTTGACCACTATCCTATCTGTCATAATGCCTTGTCGGATGTTAGGTGCGTACAACGTTGATGCGACCTGGTCAGCCGTCGTGTTCTTGTTTCCCGATCTTCGAGGTTTGACCACCTTTTGGTGTCGCGCTGGAGGTGGCTGTTGCGACATTGTCGCAATGCCTAGGGGCATCGCGACATGCTCGTTGTCACGCCAGGTCGACCTGTCACATATTGGGGCCCAGTGGCTTAAAACTAAGGCCGGCGCCCCATTTCCCCTTATCTCTCTTTCCTTTCTCTCATTCCTTCTTCTTCTTCCTCCTCTGAGCTCTCTCTTCTCTGGTGGTTTCTCGGGATCCTTGAGGTGCTCGTGGTGGGAGGTGACACCCTGTTCATATAGGTGGCGTGATCGTGGAGCTTGAAGCGAGGAAGAGGTGACCATTCCGACGTGAAGGCCCCAACAGGTCCCCTTGACTCCTCTCTCCCTATCATGCTTCCTTCCCCCTTGAGATTGTGGTTTCTCGTGGTTTGGGGTTTGTGGGGGTGTGAGAATCATGCTCGTGTTGAGTAAGGTTTCCATCGAGCATAGATTCCTTGCAATCCATCTTTTATGGGGTTTTGAGGGTGGTTTGGCATGATTAAGGGCTTTCCTACATGACTAGCATGCTCCCCCTCCCCCTTGTGGTGTGTTGTACCGGATTTGGGGTGGTCTTCGAAAGGATCATCCCGAAACCCCTGTCAGCTGAGAACGCGACCTGTATAGAGGTCATGATGATGTCGTGATTGGCTGGGCCACCGTGACAACATCGCGATGCTCTTGAGCTTCACGATATGGTCGCGACGGCTTGGGCTGCCATGACAGTGTCGCGATAGCCCTGGGTGTTGCGACATGGTCATGACGGCCCGATGCATCGTGACTACAGCAGAGGTAGGTAAATCTTACGGAGTTCTGTTTTCTGTGGAGTCTTCGCTGTTTTCACTTCGTACTGTATCGTGGCACTAGTTCTAGTCCCCTAGTATGGTCCTACAATAGTCGCTCCCCCGATGCTCGGCACTTGAGCGCTTGTCCCGTGAGAGAGGTTGTTACCATTGCCTGGGACCCCCATCCCCGCGTACTTGTTGAGGGAGTACTCAGGCGGCGGATATGCTCAAGTCGCAGACTCTGGACTAGTGGAGGGGAAAACGGTGGTTAGGACAGCAGCGTTGAGTCATTTGCAGAGCGCTCGTGGTTGGTCTGGGGTGCCAAGGTCGCTTGGAGTTCTTCCCGACACAGGCCAGTCAGTCCTTATCTTACTGCCTCGCTCTTTACGGCCCCGAAACCACATAGAGAGGCCAGGAATGGGACCATAGTCTGGCCATACTACGACGGTTATTGTTGTGCTACTTTGTGTTCCTGCCTCTCTCTGACGAGACGTGGAGGTTTGGACATGGGTCGAGGATAAGACGTCAGTGGACGCACCTGACCGGTTGACTAGTGGTAGTGTTTTCGTAGCTAGTGTCTCTTGTCCAGGCAGGGTTCTCTCTGCCTGTGTTGCCATCCGTGTGGTGGTCACGACGTGCAGTCGTACGGAGTTTTCGACTGTAGTATTCTTCCGTACCACGTTAGTTAGTAGCTTGCTTCCACACTTTCCTATGTAGGTAGAAGATATAAATGTTGTTATTTAATTAATTATATATATATGTTCTTCTACCTATTAGAGCCAGTAGGAGATTGGTAGTCCCTACTGAGCTTTTGTTGTGAAGCTCATCCGTTCCTTTTCCAGGTGAGACTTCTCAGCATCAGTAAGGCATGCATCGGGCAGAGGAGACGGGGCGGTAGTCATCGTCCCCGTAGCTAGCAGTGGTCCCCCCTTTCAGTTGTACGTCACCCTCAGGGTATGCCCCTAAGGGACTTGTTCTTCCCCTTTCTTTACTTGTACTAGTTGTGTGTATTGGGACTGTACCTAGAGTGATACGCAGCCATCTCGCTCTTCTTTCTGCTTCTGCGTGTGTGCTCCTAGTTAGCAGTTGACGTTTATTTCCTTTACATATTCTATTAGACTTGTGTTATAGCCTTCTGGGTCACTGGATCTGTGGGCGGCGACCGTGAAAATTGGGTCCTCAGCTTGGGCCGAGGGTCGGGTTCTCGGGGTCGTTACAATTGGTATCGGAGTGAGAGTCTGATAGGACTTGTAGTGGATTTAAACTGCAACAAAAAGTCCCAACAGTAGTACAAGTACACTGCTAGCCGCCCGACTTGGTGTCGTAAACCTTGTTGGTTGTGTGCTGTGCAGGATATGGCTCCGACAAGGCGTAGGCAGGCTAGAGAGCTGATAGAGCAGTAGGGTGAGTCAGACATGCCAACCCCGCATCAGGTTGAGGAGGAGGCGTCAGCAGAGGAGTTTGTGGCACAGCCTCAGGGAGCAGTGGCCGCAATAGCAGCAATGTGTTGGGTTGAGTGTGAAGACAATACATTTCCCCTCATATTTTGATGATGACAAAGTGTGATTTTAATGCACAATAATTGGAACATGTTAGATGCACCACACATGTTATGACCACATTTAAAAAGCATGTTTCCTAACATTTTTGTCATTTATATTCTTGATAAATCAATGGACTAATGATTTATATGTTTATTTCTCAGGGACATACAATTTCTTCAAGGGTAGTGTCGACACACCCCATACTGGTGTCGACACAATGCTCCAAGCCCTAAGCCAAAAGATGAAGAAATGGTCAAGTAGTGTCGACACTAGATCAAGTCAGGTCGACACTAGACCCAGTTCCCAGTGAGCCCTCTCAACAGGCCTGGACAGTGTGTCGACACTAAGCTAGATGGTGTCGACACTAGAGACTTCTCCCAGAAAGCCTGTTTTGCAGTATTCACCAGTGTGTCGACATGAGATGAAGTGGTGTCGACACTAGAGACCTCTCCCAGGGAAGTCAGTCTGGGATAGTGTGTCGACACTAGATCAAGTCAGGTCGACACACTCCGGAAACTATGTGACTCAAAGTCTATCCTGGACACGTGGCACCCTAGGGAATGGGTGGATCGGCCTTGGATCATGTGCCCACGACCCCCAAGGGTACATTTGGACTATGTGGGGTATAAATACCCTCCTATTGGCCATCCAATCAGATAGAACCCTTTTTAGAGCCTTCCAGAAATCCTTTTGGTGACAAGAAGAGTTCTCCTCCCAGTTCTTGATCTCCTGGTGATTCCTCAATCCAATTCTCATTTGTCCAAGCATGAGAAGTGGAGTTTGATCACTGAAAATGCAATTGGATCACTTCAAGGAAGCAGATCAAGTGGAAGCAGTCGATTGAGAAGACTTCAAGGAAGATCCCAAAGCTCAAAGTGCAGAGTATCAGCCAGGGACTTCAAGGATTCAAGATTCTTCACAATTCGACCTTCTACAAGGGAGTACATCTGAAGAGAAGAGATCATTCATACAATTCTTCATTTTCCCTTTTCTCTTCTGAGTGATTCTGAGATTATGCATGAGTTGTTGCATAAGTCTCATGAATTAACTCATGATAGATCAGACCTATTGCTAGAGGATCTAAATCTTGTATTTCTTTCTAGCAAGTTGTCTGTGAGCCTTTGTGCTCGGTAGTTTCTGAGTCGTATACTCAGGTTGTGGTTGAGCAGTCTTGCTCAAGTTTCTAGAGTAGTCTTGCTCTAGAGGTTGTGTGAGTTGTAAACTCAGGTTGTTGGAGTTGTCAGGCTCCAGTGGGTGTGGTGTACTCAAGTTTGTTAGTGGATCCTACTGTGTGAAGGGTGGATGTAGGAATCACATGGTGTGATTTCCGAACCACCTAAAATTCTCTGTGCAGTTGTTTGATTGTGGTTTGAATTCTATTATGTTAGATGCATGCATAGGATCCTTCGAATTCATATCTAATTAACTTGTTCACACACTCAGATTGCACAACCCACTTAATCACTCTACAGATCTGTGAAATCTGTTTTCAAATTGTCTCTGATTCAAGAGTTTTTCTAAATTGGTTAAGCTTCCGCATTAGTTGGCCTAGATCTATTCAACCCCCCCCCCTTCTAGATCTTGTCCACATTTTTTCTCGATCCTACAATTGGTGTCAGAGCGGGTTTATATCTGATCTGATCTGAGTGGTTTCTGATTGTTCTGTGTGTTTTGATTGTTTGCTTGTCTGTTTGCTGAGTATCTCTTCTTTGCACCATTTAATTGCTTCAATGGATTCAAGAGGGTTCATGGCTGAGGATCACTCTATCAATAGGTCACCCTTTTTCAATGGGGCTGACTACACTTATTGGAAAAATAGAATGCAGGTCTTCCTAAGAGCCCAAAACTATGAAATATGGAAGGTAGTCGAAGTAGGTCCCTATGAGAATCAGGGGGAGGAAGAAACCTAGACTAGGGAACAGATTAGGAGGGCCACTTTGAATTATAGTGCCATGAACATGATCCAATGTGTAGTCCACCCTAAGGAGTACTCAAGAATCTCAATGTGCAAATCTGCCAAAGAGATGTGGGATAAACTTGAGTTGCTCTATGAGGGAACATCCCAAGTTAAAGAAACCAAAGCTAACATTCTTGTCTCTGAATATGAATTGTTTATGATGAAATCTAATGAGACAATTTCTGAAATGTTTGTCAGGTTTATGATCATAGTGAATGGACTGAAGGTCTTAGGTAAGGATTATTCAGATGCTGACTTGGTAAGGAAAATTCTACGCTCTCTTTCTTCAATTTGGCACACAAAGGCCACAGTCATTGAAGATTCTAAAGATTTATCCAAAATCTCTTTGGATGAATTGATAGGATCCTTAATGACTTATGAAATCAATCTAAAAAGAAATGAAGAACATATAATTAAAACCAAGCTAGTAGCACTAAAGGCATCTTCAAGTAACAAAGACAAGAATCAGGAGAAAACCAGTTCTGAAGAGTCTGAGTCCAATGAGGATGAGATTGCCCTCATGACCAGGCAATTCAGAAAATTCTTAAAATATAAAAAAGGAAAAATTTATGGGAAAAAGAAATTTTCATCAGGTAAAAGAAACACTTCCTTTTCTAATGCTAACTCCAATAAGAAAAAAAAATCTGATGAAATTGTCATTTGTTACAGGTGCAACAAGCCAGGACATATGAAGGGAGAATGTCTTGAAAACAAGAAGAGAAACACAAAAAGATTCACAAGTTCAAGAAGCCAAAGGCCATGGTAGCCACCTAGTCTGATGAAGACTCAAGTGAGAAGGAAGAAGAAGAAAAATCCTCAAGTTCTGAAAGTGAGGAAATCTGCTTCATGGCGAATAGTTCAGATGGAAAGGTAAGTACATCTTTCGAAGACTATTCAATTGAGGACTGGCAAGATGCTTATGCTGAGCTTGTTGAAAAATATTCTGTAATAAGGAAAGAAAACAAGCATCTAAAAAAGAAAATGGAAAACATCATGAATATCTATTCCTCAAACAAAAGAATTTGTGAATTAGAAAATGAGGTAGCTGAACTTAATGAAGAAAAAGAAAATCTCCTGAACTTAATTGATGAGCTTAAGCTTGCCTCTCAAAAGGCCACCCATGAATTCAAAGAACTGTCTGAAAGGCTGGAAATGGAAAACAAAGATAAACAACAAAAGGTTGAAGAAATCAAAACCTTGGAAAACCAGCTGAAAGAAAAAGATGAAGTCATTGAAACCTTCACAAAAGGAAAAGACAATTTGGCGGCCTTGCTGGGAGCTAAAATGAAATCAATTTCTCATGGACTAGGATTTAATAAGCAAAAATCTAAGAAAGACAAATCTGGTGAGAAAAAGGATAAAGGACCATTGATTAAATTTGTCAAAGGTCCTATTCTTGAGAACACTGAAATTAAGCAAACATCAAGCAAAACAACAAAAATTTCAAAAAATCAGAACAAAAAGAAGTCAATTAGGTCGACATAGTTACCTGACAGGTCGACACTAGTCCACAAGAAGAAGGATTCTGTGACTGCTGTGTCGACACCAGTCAAGGAAAGGTCGACCTGCTCAACATAAACCAACACAAACCACAAAACAAAAAATTCAAATAAAAATTTGAAAAATAAGAAAAATCCAAAGGAAGTCATTCATAAAAAACCTTGGACCTCCAAGACAGCATATCAAGCTGAATGGACCAATTCTTGGAACCAATGGTATCATAATCCATATTGGTATCATCCCTAATTCTTCTATCCAAATTTCTTGATGTACCAACAGAACCCTTGGATTCCACCTCCTCATCTAAACTCTCATGTTCAAATGAAAAACTCCCCTCCTATTGAAAACAAGAACACTGGTGTTTTCATTCCTAAGGGAAAGAATAAATTGAAAAAGACAGAGAACACCACTGTAATGAAACAAAAATAAAAAACAAATCAAATTTGGGTGAGAAAAGATTTGATGACTATGTTCAAACATTCTGATGGTCCCAACACTATTTGGGTACCAAAATCTTCTCTCCACTAATTGATTTTGCAGGAAGGTCGTGCACCCAATTCAAATGTGTGGTTCCTTGATAGTGGGTGTTCACGACACATGACTGGAGACAAAGCTAAATTTTCATTCTTGATTGAGAAGGAGGGAGGTTCAATAACTTTTGGAGGTAAAAATAAAGGAAAGATCATTGGATCTGGAAAGGTTGGTCAATCTTCCTCAAACTGTGTTGATAATGTTTTGTTAGTTGATGGGTTAAATTATAATTTGCTGAGCATTAGTCAACTATGTGACAAAGGTGACAAAGTTGTATTTGAATCTGATTTTTGTAAGATAATTGACTCATCAACTGATAAACTATTTTTTTTTGGAAAAAGGGAAAACAATGTTTATATGATCAACCTTAATAAAAACTTTTCTGAAAATCTTTGCTTTGTTGCCAATAAAGATGAAATTTCATGGACATAGCACAAAAGACTTAGCCATGCAAGTTTCAGAATAATGAATAAATTGTTAAGGCTGAATTTGGTTAAGGGTCTTCCTGAATCTTTTTCTAATATTGAAAATCAAATTTGTGGGATTTGTGCCCAAGGAAAACAAACCAGGAAATCTTTTAAAACTTTCAATGAGGTACTCACATCTAGGCCACTAGAATTACTTCACATGGACCTCTTTAGCCCAACAAGAATTCTAAGTCTAAGTGGTAAGAGATATGGGTTTGTGATCATTGATGATTTTACCAGATTTACTTGGGTTATCTTGTTGTCCCACAAAAGTGATACTTGCCTTGAGTTGAGGAATTTCTGTACCACTGCCTTAACAACTTATCCATATAAAATCAAAAACATTTTGACTGATCATGGGGGTGAGTTTGAAAACAAATCCTTTTCTGATTTATGTGCTGAACTTCAAATATTTCACAAGTTTTCTTCACCAAGAACTCCAAAACAAAATGGAGTTGTGGAAAGAAAGAATAGAACTCTTGTGGAAATGGCTAGATCCATGCTCTTATAAAGTAATTTGCCCAAATCTTTCTGGGCTGAAGCTGTAAACACAGCAAATCACATTCTAAATAGAGCTTTGATCAGACCAAAAATCAGAAAAACCCCCTATGAATTATTGAAAAACAAAAAAGCCAACTGTATCTTATTTCAAAACCTTTGGGTGTAAATGCTTTATTCATAACAACAATAAAGAAAATCTTGACAAGTTTGATGCTAAGAGTTAGGAAGCCATCTTTCTTGGCTATTCTGAAGTGTCAAGAGCTTTTAGAGTTTACTCTCTCAAAAACAAAAATGTTGAAGAGTCTCCACATGTTATCTTTGATGAAAATTCCTTTTCAACTAATAGTTCTAAATCTTGCAGGGAAAGACAAGACAGTGAAGAGGATGATTTCGTTGTGGACTCTTCACCAACTGTTGAGGAACTTGAAGACATTGGTGAGAACTTGAACATCCAATCACCATCTTCATGTGGATCAGGTAATGTTGTTCCATATTTAGTACCCCTCAACAGGTAATTTCTGAGCCTAGATTTTTGAGAGATCACCCATTGGAAAATGTCGTTGGCAATTTGAATGATAGAGTTAGGACTAGATCATCATTCCTGCATGTTATTGATGAAGACCCACTAGCTCTAATTTCCCAAATTGAACCAAAGTCAATTGATGAAGCTTTATTGAGTTCTGATTGGATCAATGCAATGCATGATGAACTTCATCAATTTGAAAGAAATCAAGTATGGGAATTAGTACCTAGACCTAGTGACCAAACAGTCATTGGCACTAGATGGGTTTTCAGAAATAAATTGAATGAAAATGGTCAAGTAATTAGAAATAAAGCTAGGTTAGTTGCAAAGGGGTACAATCAAGAATTTGGAATTGACTTTGAAGAATCATATGCCCCTGTAGCTAGACTAGAAGCTGTTAGAATTTTCCTTGCTTTTGCATTCTCCATGAAATTTAAAGTTTATCAAATGGATGTCAAAAGTGCTTTTCTAAATAGATACATAAAGGAAAAAGTTTTTGTTGAACAACCTCCAGAATTTGAAAATGAAAAATATCCTAATCATGTTTTCAAGCTTCATAAGGCTCTCTATGGTCTTAAACAAGCTCCAAGAGCTTGGTATGACCGTTTGAGTTCCTTTTTGCTTGAAAAAGGATATTCTAGAGGAAATGTTGATCAAACATTGTTCACAAAAACACTTAATAAGCAAATAATTGCAGTCCAAATTTATGTTGATGACATAATATTTGGATCAACCAATAAAAGCTCGTGTACTGAATTTTCAAATCAAATGAAGACTGAATTTAATGAGCTTAATGGGAGACTTACAATTTTTCTTGGGATTGCAGGTTAACCAAACAAAAGAGGGGATCTTCATCAGCCAAACCAAGTATGTCAAAGAACTTCTGAAAAGGTTTGACTTCCAGAACCTCAAGCATTCAAACACACCCATTGCAATTAATGCTAAGTTAGAAGAAGACTCACTTGGTAAGTCAGTAGACCCAAAGACATACAGAGGTATGATTGGATCTCTACTCTATCATACAACTTCTAGACCTGATATTCAGTTTAGTGTGTGTTTGTGTGCTAGATTTCAATCAAATCCTAAGGAAAGTCACATGTTAGTTGTTAAAAGAATTTTCAAGTATCTTGTTGGAACATGTGATATTGGAATTTGGTATCCTGCTGGTTGCAAGTTAGATTTGATTGCCTATTGTGATGCTGATTATGCTGGATGTAAATTAAATAGAAAAAACACAAGTGGCTTGTGTATATACTTAGGTGGGTGCCTAATCTCTTGGGCTTCTAAGAAGCAACACTCAGTTGCTCTATCAACTGCAGAGGCTGAGTATGTTGCAGCAGGTAGATATGGAACTCAAATTCTTTGGGTAAATCATCAACTTCTTGATTATAACCAAGAGTTAGGTTGTGTTCTCATTCTTTGTGACAACACAAATGCAATAAATCTGTCTAAAAACTCAATTCAGCACTCAAGAACAAAACATATTGAAATTAGGCATCATTTCTTGAGAGATGAGGTAGCAAAGAAATCCTTTGAACTCTACTTCATAGAAACTGAAAAACAAATTGCTGACATCTTCACCAAACCTCTTCCTGACAGTAGATTCTCATCTTTAAGGAGAGAGCTTGGCCTTTGTAAATGTCCATTTTCTTGATCTCTCTCATTGGGTTTGGGTTGAGTGTTAGGCATTTTCTGAGGGGGAGTTCTTTGCATCATCATTAACCTTTGCTTCCTTGATTCATATTGCTCATATCTCTCTCCAGTGCACTTCCATTTCTTTTTTACAATGGATTCTTCAACTCACATTGTGTTGAATTTCTTGGTATATCAAATGGTGACTTGAAGAAGGACAAGTTATGCTTGTCTGCACACTTTCACTATGCGAGAGTATGTGTCTCCGCTAAGTACCAAGAAATGAATATGCAATTGTTGAGGGGGAGCCTTTATTGTTCAAAGAGAATCATTACTAATTTCAAAATGCTTGCATATCTTTAGGTTGATGAAAAGTGGTTGGAATCATCATCTTAGGGGGAGCTAGAGAATTCACAAGTCATTTCTTTTGAAAAATTTAACACTCTTCTTGAATTACATCAATTTCCTTGCATGATGTCCTCATTTAGATGACTAGAGACTAAAAATGATTCTTTGAGTGATCTACTATTTTTTTTTCAACTCTCATCTATATTCTTCAAAACTACAGAAATTCAAATTTCTTTCAAAGACTGAAAGATAATGTGTTTGAATTTAAACATTTCTTTGTTTGCAACTGATGTTAGATATAAATGATTTCAATCTTACAAAACTCTCCAAAAACTCATAATTCAACAGAGCAATGGCACATATGCTGAGAAACTACACACCTTCACAATGAATGAAGTGCCATGTATGTCATGAGGCATTATTGCTATCTCTATTCAAAGGGGTTCAAAATCAAAATACTTAAAAATATATATATTGCTTTTTGATGATGACTGAGTAACTGAAAATATTGGCATTTGATAAACGTATATTTTCATGTCAAAAGGTCATCATTTACCCCTTGAGACTTGATAATAGGTAAATCTTTAGTATCCAGGGACTTTAGTGTGTAAAAAACATTAGTTCTTGATTGAACAAGATTTATCACATTTGATAGTCTGATTCAAAAACAAAAATGTCTATCAAAGGAGAATTGTTTAAAAGAATCATCCCTATCCATCATCAAGTTGTTTTTACAAAAACTTGTTTACTTTCAACACACTTGATTTCACTCTAAAAGATTTTTTATTTCTTTGAATTTGAAGAATATAGTAGTTTGTAGTTGATTGTTGGATGTATTATATCCCTCAAATTATCATTTTATTGGCTCAAGTCATTGAATGATCATATCCTGTTGGATGTTGTGTAAAACTTGAATTGTGTTGATTTTCTGAAAAATATGACAAATGAATTTTTTAAGCCTCTTAAAAATCCTTGAAATGTTAATTCCACCCATTGTTTATCATTTTAAAGATGTCCCAAAGCTCACCAATTTTTCCCATTCTCATATCTTAAATTTTCATCAGGCCAGGTCGACACTACCTCCATCTAGTGTCGACACACCTAAGCCCAGGTCGACACTAACCTCTTCTAGTGTCGACACATACCCCTCCCAGGGTGATTCAAGGCGTGGGCGTCGGTTAAGGGTTTTCTTGTTCTTGCGGGACATTGCACCCTCGAAACCCTTTTTCTATGCAAGGTCGACCCCATGGCCGCCTTCCACCTTTGAATCTGGCAACCATTCCACCTTCTTCCCTCCTCCAACCCATCCTTGTCTTCTTCCTTTTATTCCTTCCTCTCCATCATGTGCTCTTCCACTCTTGCTTCCATGGCACCCAAGCAAGCCCCTCGCAGTGGAGCAAAGTCCAGGGCCACAGCTCGGCCCATTCCGGCGGAAGAAGCACCTCCCACTGAAAGGAGAAGCAAGAGGCGCCATGACCCTACTGAGCAGCCAGGGCCTTCCTCTGCATCTCCTTCCTCTACCAAGAGAGGTAGGACATCCTATGTTCGAGGTAGGGGGTCTGCAAACCCTAGACGTCGGATTTTGGTCTCTTCTCCTGATGCTTCTGAGGAATCATCCTCCTCATCCTCTGAGGCCGCCCCTTCCAAGTCAGTTAGTGAAGGGAAGATGATTTTGAAACCTAGGGTAGTTGATTTGACAGATACTCAGTTAGCAGCTGCATTTCCAGAAATTCACAGTTTCTTCTCATTTCAGACTTGGTTACCTTTTATCTCTGAATTTCGGATCATTTATCCTCGTCTTGTCCAAGAATTCTACATGAATTTGGAATGCACTGATGTCGGTTATAAATCAGAGGTCAAAGGTGTTGTGATTGATATGCCTACAGCAGTAGTAGCCACCCTCTTTAAAATTCCAGATGAAGGAGCCGATTACCACAATTTTGAGTTTGACCTTCATGAAGCTTACACTATCTTGACTGGTCTGCAAGCTGATGAGTCTGATCCCAGGCAGACACATGTAACCAAGTTTAACACAAACACTTTTCCACCTGTGTTGAGACTTATCCATCACATTCTCACCACTATCATAACACCCCAAGGTGGTGGCAGGGATAGACTCACAGATATTCAAAGATTTGTGATATATTGCATGAAAAAGGACATAAAGGTCAACCTCCATGTCATAATGTACCAAATCATTTCTGAGACAACCAGGAAAGATCTCCATAGATCTCTTCCTTGTCCAGCTCACTTGACTCCAGTCTTTAAGCATTTTGGTGTGTCTCTAGCTAATGAGAAATCTAAGCTGATTCCCAAATCCAACATCTACTGTTTCAAGCATGTTCAAAAGTTTATGGGATTCAGGCTTGAGGGTGACCAAGTGAGGAGAGGACCAGTAGTTGTTGAGGCCCAAGTTCCTGAGGCTCCAGAGGCAGTGATACCACCTTCTGAGGACCAGCCTCCAGCTAATGAGGACCAGCCTCAAGCTCCTGAGGACTAGCCTCCATCTAATGAGGACATGCCTCAAGCTCCTGAGGACTAGCCTCCAGCTAATGAGGACCAGCCTCAAGCTCCTGAGGACCAGCCTCAAATTCCAGAGGAACAGCCTCACATTGAACCTGAACTTCAACTACCCCAAGATGCACCTCTAACTTCTCCATTTCACAATTCTTCACCCACACATCTTGCCCAGGATACTCCTACTTTCACTCCCCAACCTCAAGTTCAAACCTCCTATGCTTTTGGTGGACCTTCTGTACCACCAGAATTATACTCATTTTTGAATGACAAATTTGATGCCTTCAACACTTCTTTTCAGCACATGACAGAGAGTTTTGAATTGAAGGTACAGAGGTTGGAGAATACAATGTCTGCATAATTCATTGAGCAAAAAGCAGCCTCAGACCATGCAGTCCAAAGGTTTAATAGGTTGATTGGAACCCTGGAAGATGCTTCTATTGAGCTGAAAGGACACCAAGATAAGTTGGAAATGGTCCTTCAGGGAATTTTGGCAAATTCCCAGGCTGATGTATTCAACATCAAGGAGACACTGACCCAGATTTCCAAGACCAGATTATCATTTGCTCATTTGGTTGATGACTTGGAAAGTATGAAGAATCTGTCAGCACACATTGACAGTGAAATGACTAACCTCAAAAAGGAGCTGAAGAACATCAACAAGTATGGACTTGGAAGTTCATCTTCTAGTGCACAACACTCTTCAGTTGACTTCTCATCTCTTCAGTACACCTTATCTGATAATAGTCAACGCCTGGAAGAGATTGTCCACACTAGACTATCAACCATTTAAAAGCAACTTCATGCAAGTCTTCATTCTATGGACTCCAGAATTAAGTCCATTGAAGCCATTCTACTTCATATTCCTCCTCCTCCTCCTGCCTAATGTATCTTATTTTGATGATGTCAAAGGGGGAGAAAGATAGAAAGTTTCTTTTGGAATGATGTTTTTCTATTTGGATGATTGTAAAGCCTTTCTGAAATGTTTCATTCTTTGTGAATGAAATGACTTTTGTTGGATGAAAATGTGATTGAATTTTGAATGAGTGTCATGAATGAATGGATGCTTGTCAAGCTGCTTGGCCTTTTGTGAAAATAGTTCATTAGTAACAATGTGTCTCTAATGTGTGCAAATTTCAAATGTTACTATTTTTTTTTTTTCAAAGGTCTTTGACAAGTGTGAATAAATAAAAAGGAAATGAAACATAGCTCAATGTTTATCAATGTCTTTCAAATTGAGTGATTGAATAACTAAAAAGCTTAAAATCACATTTCATTGAAACCTTGAATTTTCATATGAACTTAATGTTGTCATCATCAAAAAGGGGGAGATTGTTGGGTTGAGTGTGAAGACAATTCTTTTCGCCTCATATTTTGATGATGACAAGGTGTGATTTTAATGCACAATAATTGGAACATGTTAGATGCACCACACATGTTATGACCACATTTAAAAAGCATGTTTCCAAACATATTTATCATTTATATTCATGATAAATCAATGGACTAATGATTTATATGTTTATTTCTCAGGGACATACAATTTCTTCAAGGGTAGTGTCGACACACCCCATACTGGTGTCGACACAATGCTCCAAGCCCTGAGCCAAAAGATGAAGAAATGGTCAAGTAGTGTCGACACTAGATCAAGTCAGGTCGACACTAGACCCAATTCCTAGTGAGCCCTCTCAACAGGCCTTGACAGTGTGTCGACTCTAAGCCAGATGGTGTCAACACTAGAGACTTCTCCCAGAAGGCCTGTTTTGTAGTATTCACCAGTGTGTTGACACGAGATGAAGTGGTGTCGACACTAGAGACCTCTCCCAGGGAAGTCAGTCTGCCAGTCTGGGATAGTGTGTCGACACTAGATCAAGTCAGGTCGACACACTCCGGAAACTATGTGACTTAAAGTCTATCCTGGACACGTGGCACCCTAGGGAATGGGTGGATCGGCCTTGGATCATGTGCCTACGACCCCCAAGGGTACATTTGGACTATGTGGGGTATAAATACCCTCCTTTTGGCCATCCAATCAGAGAGAACCCTTTTTAGAGCCTTCCAGAAATCCTTTTGGTGGCAAGAAGAGTTCTCCTCCCTGTTCTTGATCTTCTGGTGATTCCTCAATCCAATTCTCATCTGTCCAAGCATGAGAAGTGGACTTTGATCACTGAAGATGCAATTTGATCACTTCAAGGAAGCAGATCAACTGGAAGCAGTCGATTGAGAAGACTTCAAGGAAGATCCCAAAGCTCAAAGTGCAGAGTATCGGCCAGGGACTTCAAGGATTCAAGATTCTTCACAATTCGACCTTCTACAAGGGAGTACATCTGAAGAGAAGAGATCATTCATACAATTCTTCATTTTCCCTTTTCTCTTCTGAGTGATTCTGAGATTGTGCATGAGTTGTTGCATAAGTCTCATGAATTAACTCTTGATAGATCAGACCTATTACTAGAGGATCTGAATCATGTATTTCTTTCTAGAAAGTTGTCTGTGAGCCTTTGTGCTCAGTAGTTTCTGAGTCGTATACTCAGGTTGTGGTTGAGCAGTCTTGCTCAAGTTTCTAGAGTAGTCTTGCTCTAGAGGTTGTGTGAGTTGTAAACTCAGGTTGTTGGAGTTGTCAGGCTCCAGTGGGTGTGGTGTACCCAAGTTTGTTAGTGGATCCTCACTGTGTGAGGGGTGGATGTAGGAATCACATGGTGTGATTTCCGAACCACCTAAAATTTTCTGTGCAGTGGTTTGATTGTGGTTTGAATTCCATTTGCATTAGATGCATGCATAGGATCCTTCGAATTCATATCTAATTAACTTGTTCACACACTCCGATTGCACAACCCACTTAATCACTCTTCAGATCTGTGAAATCTGTTTTCAATTTGTCTCTGATTCAAGAATTTTTCTAAATTGGTTAAGCTTCCGCATTACTTGGCCTAGATCTATTCAACCCCCCCCCCTTATAGATCTTGTCCCCATCTTTTCTCGATCCTACACAGTGCCACCAGCCCCAGCCACAGCAGTACGCAGATTGGTTCCCCACAGCTGAGCAGTTCTTCAAGACCCTGTACTAGAAAGCATGTTAGCCTAGGTAGGTAGCAGCGAGAGGTTAGCCTCCAGTACCTCCCCAGTGGTACCGGAGCAGCAGGCAGATCCTGAGGTGGAGCAGCCAGTAGTTTAGCAGGTGTTGGGTATTGGGAGTACCCAGGCCGGTCAGAGGAGGACGGCTGTCACTGAGGATAGGACCACCCTCTTGGAGAGGTTCTTGCATCTCCGACCACCGATGTTCTTCGGTGAGTATGATCTAGACAAGGCAGAGAGTTTGACACACGAGTTGGAGCGCACGTTCGAGACTATGGAGTGCGCCGAGGAGGACCAGGTCAGACTGGCAGTGTATCAGCTCAAGGGGCCAGCCCACGAGTGGTTGAGAGTTCAGAGGCAGACTCACTTTCCAGGGTAGCGTTTGGATCATATCACTTGGCAGAGGTTTTGGGGGTCTTTAACGGTGAGTACTTTCCTAATTATGCTCGACGTGAGAGACGAGATCAGTTTCATGAGTTGGTTCAGGGCAATCTCACAGTTACTCAGTACCACCAGAGGTTCATCTGCTTGTTGAGGCATGTTCCTCATGTTGCCAGCTGTGAGCAGGCTTGTGCAAATATGTTTATTGTAGGACTGAGGCCAGATTTGAGGTAGGGCATGACTACTCATATGTGTGGCACTTTGGGAGAGGCTGTGGCTAAGGCCACCGCCTTGGAGAGAGAGACCTAGCAGCCCCAGCAATAGCAGGGAGGAGCCTCTTCTAGGTCCTCGCCGTACTAGCATCCCGCAGGTGGTCGAGGCAATGCAACTTCTTCTTCTTTGGGCTCAGGCAGTTCGAGCAGTTTCGGTCTGCACTCGAAGTTCAGGCAGATGACTACTGGCGGGGGTGGACAGAGTCGGCAGTACAAGCGTCAGTTGAGGTTTGCAGAGCAGTCAGTCCAGCAGGGAGCCGAGCAGGGCAGGCAGGAAGTAGTCTATTACACTTGTGGTTTGCTGGACCACTTCAGGAGGGATTGCCCGATGGGGCAAGTCCAGCAGCCGTAGCAGCCAGTGCAGTACACACAGCAGCTACCGCAGTACCAGTTCCCTCCTCAGTAGTAGGCACCACATCAGTAGCAGCAGGGGTAGTATCATTTGCAACCTCAGCAGTTTCAGTAGCATCAGTAGCCTCAGTAGTTCCAGCCATACCAGCAGTAGTAGCAGTTTTGCAGCACCAGCAGCCACCTCAGTAGCAGCAGCCCCAGTAGGCGCCGCAGTGTGGGCGTGGACGTGGTCGTGTGATGGCTCTTACCAAGGAGCAGGCCGAGGCGTCAAACCTGGTTATAGGTACCTTTCCTATCCTTGGTAGAGCTGCTCGCGTTTTGATTGATCCCGGTGCTTCCCTTTGTTTTGCTTCCGAGGAGTTTTAGGAGTCTCTGGTTCGTCACACCCCTAAGAGGCAGTGTGATGTGATGGTTGATCTCCTGTCTGGCGATTACATGCGTTCTTTCAGTTACCTGGAGGGCGTTACAGTTGAGGTCCAGGGACACCAGTTGCTGACCAGGTTGTACGCATTGCAGCTTCGTGACTTTGACGTCATTCTGGACATGGACTAGTTAGAGGCTCACTCAGCTGTGGTGGATTGTCAGCGGAAGACCGTTCAGTTTGAGATACCTGGAGCACCTGTTCTCTCCTTCCGAGGTATCCGGTCTACCCATCGACCTTTTATTTCCTTCTGTAGAGCTCGTTGTTTGATCCGCGATGGCTATGTAGCATATCTTGCTTCTGTTTGTTCCTTGGAGCCTAGCAGGTCGTCGATTTTTGATGTGCCTGTTGTTTGTGAGTTCTCTGATGTTTTTTCGGAGGATCTACCTAGGTTACCACCTGAGCAGGAGGTAAAGTTCTCCATTGAGCTTTTGCCTGTTACAATGCCTTTGTCTAAGGCACCTTACCTGATGGCTCTGGATGAGTTGCGCGAGCTGAAGCGCCAGTTGCAGGAGTTGCTTGAGCTGGGTTTCATCCATCTGAGTCACCGTGGGGAGCACCAGTGCTGTTCGTGAGGAAGACGGATGGCAGCTTGAGGTTGTGCATTGATTATAGGCAGCTGAACGAGGTAACAGTGAAGAATAAGTATCCATTGCCGAGGATCGATGACTTGTTTGATCAGTTGCAGTTAGCCAGGGTGTTCTCGAAGATTGACTTGAGATCGGGTTACTACCAGTTGAGGATCAGAGAGTCAGATATTGGCATGATAGCTTTTCGTTTGAGGTACGGTCACTTTGAGTTCATCATGATGCCGTTTGGGCTCACGAATGCACCCGCAGCTTTTATGGATTTTATGTATATGGTGTTCAGTGAGTACCTGGACAGGTTTGTGGTCATCTTTGTAGATGACATTTTGGTCTACTCAGCTTCGGAGGGGGGTATGAGGAGCATATGAGGATCATGCTAGAGACATTGCGGAGTCACCAACTTTATGCCAAGTTCGACAAGTGCGAATTTTGGCTGAGGGAGATGCACTTTCTCAGGCACGTGATCTCAGGTTCTGGTGTGGTAGTGGACCCTACCAAGAATGAGGCAATGTTGTCTTGGGAGCAGCCCACTTCAGTATCAGAGGTTTTCAGCTTTCTGGGTTTGGCAGGCTATTACATGAGGTTCATCTAGGACTTTTTCCAGGATTGCAGAGCCGTTGACCAGATTGTTGTGTGGACTCAGGATTGTGAGCGGAGTTTCCAGGAGCTGAAGATGAGGTTGACTTCAGCACTAGTGTTGGTCTTTCCGTCAGGTAGCGGAGGTTTTGTGCTCTACACCGATGCGTCGAGGTCAGGTTTGGGTGCAATGCTGATGCAGCATATGGTGGGGTCATTGTCTACACTTCTCTGCAGTTGAAGAAGCATGAGAAGAACTACCCTACCCACGTCTTAGAGCTGGCAGCAATGGTGTTCACTCTGAAGTTATGGAGGTACTATTTGTATGGCGATGCATTCGAAATCTTCACCGACCATCAGAGTTTGTAGTACATCTTCACTCAGAAGGATTTGAACTTGAGGCAGCGTAGATGGATAGAGTACCTGAAGGACTACGACCTTACCCTGTCCTATCACCCAGGAATGGCTAACGTCGTGGCAGATGCTTTGAGCAGGTGTGTTCACCTGAGTTCGTTGATGGTCAGGGAGTGGAGACTGTTTGAGGATTTGTCCCAAGGAGTTTTCTACCCTTCGAGGCGCAGAGACCGTGCAGTGATGACCAGTTTGTCAATTCGTCCGTCAATGTACCGTCAGGTGTTGGAGGCAATGCAGGCAGACTCAGAGTTGGCAGATATTTTGTAGATTCTAGGTATTGAGCTGGACGAGGATAGTGAGGTCAGGTTCAGAGGTAGATTATACGTTCCCTGTGATGCACGCCTGGTGCTGTTATCAGAGGCACACCAGTCGAGGTATGCAGTTCATCCTAGTTCTACCAAGATATATCATAACCTGAGGAGGTTCTTCTGGTGGCCAGGGATGAAGAGGGGCGTGGCAGAGTTTGTCGCTCATTGCCTTACCTGTTAGCAGGTGAAGGCTGAGCATCAACGTCCGGATGGTGAGCTACAGTCGTTACCCATTCCCGAGTGGAAGTGGGACGACATCACCATGGACTTCGTGGTTGCGTTGCCCCGTACTCCACAGAGGCATGATGGTATTGGGTGATTGTGGATCGGTTGACCAAGTCAGCGCACTTTCTTCCAGTCAGGATGTCTTGGTCAGTGGACAAGCTCGCCAGATTATATGTGGACCGAGTTGTTCCGTTGCACAGAACCCCAGTTTCAATTGTTTCATATAGAGATCCGAGGATCACTTCTGGGGTTTAACGCAGTTTGCACAGAGCTCTTGGTATAGAGTTGAGACTGAGTTCAGCGTATCACCCGCAGTCAGATGGACAGTTAGAGAGGACTATTCAGACTTTGGAGGATATGCTGACAACGTGTTGTTTGGACTGGAGTGGCACCTGGGAGTCGCACCATCTGATGGTAGAGTTTGCATACAACAACAGTTATCACTCGAGCATTGAAATGGCACCGTACGAGGCTTTGTATGGTCGGCCGTGTAGGACACCACTTCACTGGTTTGAGGTCAGTGAGAGGCGGGTTTTGGGACCAGAGATGGTGCAGCAGTGTGCAGACACAGTCAGTCTAGTCAGGTAGAGGCTTCAAATAGCACAGAGTAGGCAGAAGAGCTATGCAGATGTTCGCAGGAGGCCGTTGTAGTTTAGCGTGGATGACCTTGTGTTCTCGCGGGTTTCACCAACCAAGGGCGTCATGAGATTTGGCAGGAAGGGAAAGCTAAGTCCGAGGTATATTGGCATTTCCCTATCACAGAGAGGATCGGCGAGGTCGATTATAGATTACGTCTTCTGGCAGAGTTGGCAGGGGTGCACAAGGTCTTTCACGTGTCGCAGCTTAGGAGGTACGTTGAAGACCCGTCGCACGTGTTGGACTACTCACGACTTGAGGTAGTACTAGACTTGTCGGTGCCAGAGTACCCGGTCAGAGTTGTAGACCGCAGAGGTGCATTTGACTTTGTATTGAATGGAGGGATTTTATCTCCAGGCACGGTCACGACCAGGCTCTTTTTCCTTTCTTTTGATTGATTGTTATTTGTTTCTTTCTTTTGTTTGCCTGCGGGGACACTGCCCTCTTCACGTGCTCTGGTGTCTTAGTCTCACCTTAGGGGAAGCTGTCTTGACTGCTAAGCTCAACAATTTAAAAGTGCTGAGTGTCTCGATCAGTCGAGTGGAAGAAGAAGGAGGATTGTGGCCTTTGTTGTGTCCTAGGACAAATAACTATCTTGGAGTGACGACTCAAATTTTTAAGCTGTGTGGTGTGTGTATGTTGATTCATTCTTTAAAAGCTTGGTTGTGACGCCTGACAGAAATTTCCATGACTTTGCTAGACCAAGTTCCTTGGTTCACTCATGTGCCTCTTACTCCTTAACACGTGACTTGAGATGCATGACAGTTGCCAGTCTATTGACTTCCTTTTTTTTGTTCTAAAAGATATTTAAGAAGAAAAAACAAATGTACACAATATATACACCATTTTTTTAGATTTTTGATTTTTTTTATAAATTTTTTGGATTTTTGGATATATTTTTTTTTGTGTAAAAAAATTGAGAAAAGTAAAATAAATTGAACAATTCAGAAAATTGTATGTACAATGAGTGGGAACATCCTAAGCAGAATGCCCCTAGGCAAAGATCTCACCTGTGCCTTCTAGCCATTGTCGAAGATGAGCCTTATGAAGCAAATTGGCCTCAGGCGATGAAATGCTCGTAAGGAGGTACCTGCAAACCAATATTTGTCTTTCTCGCATGACCACTTTGGATGGTAATGGTGAGATATGGAACAATGAGTGAAATAGAAGGCAAGAAGAAAGGATTTAATGGCGATGGATGCGAATTGAGTATGCTTAGGTAAGAGAATATACAATAACGGGAGAATGAGGGAGCACACAATGTACAACATGGTCCATGGAAGGAAGGCATGCCCCTGGTAACAGGGTGAGTGATGGGAAGAAGCGAACAAGTCAGGTGGCTTAGCAGAAGGCTGATTGAGTGAAGTGGGGTCCCCCTCAAGCATAGAGAAAGGGTTTAAACTTGATGGAGATAGGGATGAAGTTCTCCTGATCAATGTGGATTGCCCTTGAGACAGGAGTGTGAGGAGTTGAAATGGTGGGCCCCAAACCCGAGCTGGATTGCCCTTCATAGAGATCTCAACATCTGAAGATGGCCCAATATGAAATTGGTATAAGAATAGACAACGGGCCAAATAAATAATGGCATGCTCCTTGAAGCCAAAGCCAAAGCATATAACAAAGTAGCCAAAGTGCCCCCTGAAAGTGCCCTGTTTGAAAAGGAGGTAGATGGATCTAGCTGGAATGAAAAGGTTGCCCCTGATCCTGAATGATAAGCCAACTGTGAGGGATTCAGTGGAGAACAAATCACTTCGAGTCCTTGTTGAACGGGTCAAACATAAATGTGGCTGAGGGACTCGAAGAACAGTTGACTTGATGAGAGGAAGGGGACCAAGCATTGCAGGGAATGAGCTAGGTGCAAGCTTTGCAAGTAAGCTAACATGGCACCTTAGCCTGAGAAGAATTGGCTTGGTCTCCCGTGGAGTGGGAAGAACAACCCTTAAGAAATCTTTAGCAGATTGCCAAAGAATAATGGCCCCATATCCTATAGGTCTCGGATATTCAGGTTCCAGCAAGAGAGGATTGGGGATCTGCAAAGCTGCTTTTATGATAGGTAACAAAATGATCTGGATTTGCAGTGACTTGGCAACTTGATTGGATGGCTTGGAAATTTGGGTGATGGTTTGGGTTGAGCAATGATTGGATGCCCCTAACTTTACTAGTTCTCTGGCTTCATGCCCCTTCTCCTTACTAGGTGCATCTACCTCCTTTATCACCTCTTTGTTTGGGCAAGGAAATGTTGAAACCACTCCTACCGTCACGGGTTGGATGGATTCCTCCCTTATCAATGCCCCTTCTACAACCTCCTCATGATGGACTGACTCTTTCCCCCTAGAATGAGAATAAATGGAGTACGAGACTGAAGGAATGGTTGGTTGTGATCTCACACTTTTAGAAGGAGGGAGAATGAGTTGGAGCCTTTGACTCGGGTTTGGATGAAGTGTTGTATAGTTGTGGTGGTAGAATTCCAAACAGGCTCACAACATGAAGGTGGTTTGAACTGGATCGGACCAGAGGGGTCCAAGTAGGACTCAAGAATTCTTGCTCGATCACAGAGTTGAGTAAATGTGGAAATGTGGCTTAGCTCAAGTAAGGATCGAAGCTCAGGAGTGGAATTATAAATCAGAAAAGGGATAGCTTGGGACTCACAGATGCCCAAACCTGATCTAAAAGCCATGTCTCTCCACCTATTAGCAAACTGAAGAAAGGATTCATCTAGTCTCATTTTCTCCTCCGCCAAATCGGAAAGTGTAGGGATTGGACTTGCCAAATGTTCAAAATGAGCTATAAACCTTTCTAAAAGAATGTCAAAGTTGACAAGGTCTGTAGCTGGGAGAGATATGAACCATGAAAGAGCCTCACCTTCAAGTGATTTGTAGAATAAATGGACAAGTAGGGCTCGATCATGAAACCATTGACAAGAATCCATAAGGAATTTGGCAAGGTGAAAGTGAGGATCAGTAGTCCCATCATACCTCCTGTATTTAGGAAACTTGAATCCTAGTGGGAAATGTATAGGTGGGAGTTTGCAATAGCTCTTCCAAGAATGAGACTTTGGCAAATACTTAGCTATGAGCATCCTGGCATACCCCTCCATCTCACTCCTACAAATGTAGTCTTATGGTGGAGGAGCTTTAGGAGAGGTAGAGTGCACTGATTTGCAGGGTATGGAGGATCCAACTTGGGTAGGGGTCCTGAATTGAGTAGGATTGTTGGACGGGACCCTACCACTAGGAACATCATGTTGATCATGAGACTTGGCCATGGGGATTGGAGTAGAATACAAGATGTCTTGCCCCTGGACAAGAACTGAAGGACCTGACTAGGGGAGTAACGTGAAAGGATATGAGACAAGTCCACATCCTCCTGAGGGAGGAGAGAAGTTGAGGAAGAAGATCACTGAAAAAATGAGTTTTTCATTTCTTACTTCCATCCAAACTCATGTATCAAGTTAGCATATACAGTGAACTCATAGGTCAACACACATGACCAACACTTAATAGACAACAATTGACACTATCATTGAGAAGATGGATGACACACCAGTGTGCACTAGCATTAAAAATAGATTGTTTATCAAGAGTTGCGTCCCAGACAACTTTTAAACTTATTTTGGCCAAGCTTAGAGTAATTTTCTTGGTTGTTCTCTCAAGTTGAGAGGGAGATAGGGTATGGCCAACACAATGTAGACTCGTGAGCTCACAATACACAACCCGGGTTTTCTAGACACAGGGTGAATGTCCTCTTGCCCCTTACCGTGAGGGAATCCACGGAATGTAGGGAGTTACAGAGTTCGCATTTGGCACCGATCCGATTTAATTGAGAGGGAATCCCCAAGTAAAAGACCGAACCAAAGAGAGGGGCTGTCCTAGAATGTGTGAAGATGGAATCACCTCACTAAATGAGCTGTACACCAACAACACCAAATGACATCTAAATCTCATAAAATAATGGAAGCATACCCATACTATGAAAATGACGACATAACATGCCCTTTTAAAAGAATGGATAGCAGGACACCACCACGTTATCTTGTGCTTTTACTTCAAGAAAAATCCATGTTCAGGTTTGCATGCAACATTGACACAAAGCAACCTCCGTGGCATGCAGATATAGCATTAAAATAAGCTGGGAGGCATGCAATACTGACTTTAAATCAACTTGAATCTCCATTCCATTAAAAGGTCACAGTTGACATCATGAAATAAAAAGCTTGTATGCTGCAGAAGCTTGCGAA
The DNA here is from genome assembly GCA_014218235.1 of Colocasia esculenta. Classification (NCBI taxonomy): domain Eukaryota; kingdom Viridiplantae; phylum Streptophyta; class Magnoliopsida; order Alismatales; family Araceae; genus Colocasia; species Colocasia esculenta. The sequence goes on from CM024755.1 coordinate 135,427,631, forward strand.
CGACAAGGTGCTAAGACTCTGCAAACAAGAACACAAAACTAGCAGGAAGTGAAGTGATGTCACCATGGCAAGCAATATGTGTCCCACCGTGATCGTCAGAAAAATTGTAGACGTTATTTTTCGGTGACGACGTCCACATTCATCTTGAAGAAAAGATGGCAACGGGGAAATAAAGTGAGTGATCGCCAGGGACATTTTACCTCTGCCCGGAGGAAATGTGATCGTGTAATGCCTCGATGTGGAGATGATGGGCTCTTCACTCCTCCTTCGGCCGGCCAAAGGGTGAGGACTCCACGGTGTAGCTTCAATTTTCCTGCAAAAGAAACAAACACAAAAGACCCATTAGACTGAAAATTATGGTAGCATGCGCTCACATATATGAAAACACACACAATCGGGGGGTGTCTAACCGGTTGGAGGCTTGAGAAGGAAGACGGCCAAACGTTATGACCGCCTTCCCTCCCTCCATTGTTTATAGAAAACCCCTCTAAACTGGATATTGGAAAGGATGCACTACGTGAGTGTGTGCGTGGACGTGATAAAGATGCATTATATGTGAGACGTCAAGCTAAACAAAATAGAGAGGAGGAAGAGAAGGAGGTCCCTGTCTATGCAGACGCAGTGATGAAGAAATCTTCTCCAGGGCAACGTGCTGACTCTGACATTGGCATGCTCATCGCCGTATTGTTCCACCGGATGGCATCCTACGAAGGGAGGCAACAGCAAAGTGTAACTTGAAGCTGAGCTCCTCTGGTGACTGTGCAGCGTTGAGAGGATGCCGACGTCTTATCCGAGGGAGACAGAGGAAGAGGAAGCTGAGATGCCGACGGATGATGTTGTGATGGAGTAAGAGCTGCTGTTGGTGTGTGTGAGGACCACCCAAGACCGGGAGGCTGGGTGGTGCGCAAGGTGAGGTCCCGTCTCCTGCTGCCCGCTGCGACTGTCACGATAAAAATCCCTCTCCTCCAGATGGAATGGAGGCGGGGTCCTTATGACGCATGCCTCCTCCTGAAGAGGCGGGGCTGCGGGCAGTAAACATTGGAGAGACCTGCGTGGGTCTCACGGCGACGAGGGCGCCGAAGGAGGATGGTGGGCGTTGCTGGGTGTGAGTGCGTGAGATGAGGGATGAGATAGCAACAAATCTTGTCCCAGGGTGTGTTGCGGGAGTGGTTGCCTGCATCCGGGTCGCATGCGACGAGTGAGAGAGATATGAGCATGGCTGGTTGAGAGAACGATGGGGTTATCTCGAGGAAGTTTTCCGCGTGCATGGGTGACGTGCAGATGGTTGGTGTGTGCATGTGTGGAGGTGTATGCGGGTGAGAAAAAAAATGGCCGCTCATGCGTGGAGGTGGAGTGGACGTTCTCGGCCCAACTGGTGTGTGTTCATGGGATGGAAATGGTCGATCACGCATGGACGTGCGGCTAGCTGAAGGCCGCATGTATGCAGTGACGAGATGGCAATGTGCCTCTCGTGCATGCATGGTCACACGGATGGGTGGGCAATGGTGAAGGAGTGCACGTGTGAGGTTGGGGAGATGCATGGGTACATTTGTGCTGGTGTGGTTTAGCGACTGGGGATGTGTGAGAGAGAGAACGTGGCATTTGTGGGGAGAGTTACGTGGGTTGGTTTGTTGTTGGTTAATTTGTTTAGGTTTAATTAATGGGGTTAGGTTGGTCTATTTTATAAGGTATGGTGTTGGATTTAAATATGTTTGGTTTGCATGGGAATGGGTTACGTGTTGGCTTTTGTTATGGTGGTGTTGGGTGTTTTTAATAGTTTGAATTGTATATGGATTTTAATGGGTTTAAGTGGGTATGGCTGGGTATGTTTTTAGTGTGTTGGATTTATATATGTGGGTATGATTGGGTAGGTTACGTTGCATGGAGGTGAAGGCTATGTGTATTATTATTATTATTATTGTTGGTGTTGGATTTTGTTTTATGTGGATTTTTTTATGGGTTATGTGATTCTTTTTTAATCGTTGGGGTTTTAAGTTGGGTTTAAATTGTTTAGATTTTAATTGGGGTTGGATTTGGTTGTTTCCTTTTATTATGTATTTATTTATTTTACATGTTTTACATAGATCATTTAATTTGTTTAGTGGGGTTGGGTTGATCTATTTTATGTGGGTATGATTTAGGTTGGTTAATGGGATGGCATGCTGGCCTTTTTTAATGGGTTGGTTGTTGTGGATTTGATTTTAATTATTTTAGTTGAGTTTTAATCATAATGGGTTTTGTGTAGATTTTATGGAACTCAGCTATGGGTTTTATTATTTAGTTCATTTTATTTAGATTTTAAGTGGATTTTAATTGATGGGTATGGTTAGTTTATTTATTGAGTTTTATGGGTTTTATGTGTGAGATATATTATAATTGTTGTTTTCATGGATTTAACTTGTTGTGTTATTTAATTATTTAACATCCATTATGGGATTGGTTAAGGTTGGTTTAAGTGGTGGTGATGGATTTTATTTTATGTATGTTTTACATATTATGTGATTTTTATTTATTTGGATTTTAAGTTGAATTTTAGTGGGTTTTAGCATGGCACAGAGCACACACACATGAGACAGCTAGAAGGTGGCGGAAATAGCAAGCACACATGCCCCGCGGGCTAAACAAGGGTTAACGACAGAAGAGGCTGGCACCGAGAAAAGTATAGGTGATATACAACTGTGTCGCCAAAAGATCTTGACAACAGTGAATTCTACAGCTCAAATATGTCTGGTGACCAAGCTCTTGTCATCATAAATGGAGCGACGACAATCAGGCTTGCCGACAAGGGCACAAGCTACCCTGGAGATCTTAATGGAGATAACATTGCGCCTACTGAATAATGGGCTTAATGGGGTAAGAAATGAGCCTTGCGAGGATGATCCAAAAAGGTGCGTCTACTGGAGTGGACGTCTGGGGAGTGTGCCGTTAACAAGGTGTCAGCGGCAATCGATGTTGCCGTCTACATAGGATCCGAGGCAAGTCAACAATTGGTCAAACTAGCCTTATTGGGCCATAGAACCACGCTGGGATGGGCCAAATCTTGAGTCTACAGGTAGGACATAAGACCCCGCCCTCATGGACCCTTGGCCCTGTCCTCAGGGTCGCGATCAGGGAGCCCGTCGTGACATGGTTTGTGTTGCTACACACCTGGCCGTCGCGTTTTGGTCGCGACAGGGGTGGACGTAACGTTCTTGTCGCAACGTCTAAAGGCGACGCAACTGCTTTTCTGACAGACTTGACCACTGTCCTATCTATCAGAACAGCCTTTTCCAGTGTCAAGTGCGTACAGTGTTGACGCGACCTGGTCAGCCGTCGCGTTCTTGTTTCCCGGTCTTCGAGGTTTGACTACCTTTTGGTGTTGCACTAGAGGTGGCTATCGTGACATGCTCGTTGTCATGCCAGGTCGACCCGTCGCCTCTTGGGGCCCATCAATTTATAATCGAGGCTGGCGCCCCATTTCCCCCTCTCTCCCTTTCCTTCCTCTCCTTCCTTCTTCTTCTTCCTCCTCTGAGCTCTCTCTTCTCCGGTGGTTTCTCGGCATCCTTGAGGTGCTCGTGGTGGGAGGTGATGCCCCGTTCATGCAAGTGGCATGATCGTGGAGCTTGGAGCAAGGAGGAGGTGGCCATTTTGACGTAAAGGCCCCAACGGGTCGGCTCTACTCTTGGAGGTAGGGACCCTTGCCTCCTCTCTCCCTAGCATGCTCCCTTCCCCCTTGAGATTGTGGTTTCTCGTGGCTTGGCGTTGTAGGGGTGTGAGAATCATGCTCGTATTGTGTGAGGTTTCCATTGAGTATAGATTCCTTGCAATCCATGTTTTATGGGGATTTGAGGGTGGTTTGGCATGATTAAGGGCTTTCCTATGTGTTTAGCATGCTCCCCCTCCCCCTTGTGGTGTGTTGTACCAGATTTGGGGTGGTCATCAGTAGTAACATGCCGGAACCTCTCTCAGCTGAGACCGTGACTTGTATAGAGGTCGCGATGATGTCATGACTTGCTGGGCCACCGCGACATCATCGCGATGCTCTTGAGCATCGCCACATGGTCGCGACGTCTTGGGCCGCCGTGACAGTGTCGCGACAGCCCTGGGTGTCGTGACATGGTTGCGACGACCCGATGCGTCGTGACTACAATAGAGACAGGTAAGCCTTGCGGAGTTCCATTTTCTATGGTGTGTTCGTTGTTTCCGCTTCTTACTATACCGTGGAACCAGTGCTAGTCCCCTAGTACGGTCCTACACTAGTCATTCGCCCATTGCTCAGCACTTGAGGGCTTGTCCCGTGAGAGAGGTTGTTACCGTTTCCTGGAACCCCCGTCCCCGCATGCATGTTGAGGGAGTACTCAGGGCAGCGGGCGTGTTCGAGTCACGGACTCTGGAGCGGAGGGGAAAATGGTGGTTAGGACAGCAACGTTGAGTCGTTTGTAGAGCTCTCGTGGTTGGTCTGGGACGCCGAGGTCGTTTGGAGTTCTTCCCGGCACAGGCCAGTCAATCCTTTTCTCACTTCCTCACTCTTTGCGGCCGTGGAACCGCGTAGAGAGGCCAGGCGTGGGACCATAGTCTGGCCAGACTATGGCAGTTACTGATGTGCTACTTTGTGTTCCTGCCTCACTCTGACGAGGCGTGGAGGTTTGGACGTTGGTCGAGGATAAGACGTTAGTGGACACACCTGACCGGTTGACTAGTGGTAGTGTTTTCTGTAGCTAGTGCCTCTTGTCCAGGCAGGGTTCTCTTCGCCTGTGTTGCCAGCCGTGTGGTGGTCACGACATGCAGTCATACAGAGTTTACAACCGTAGTGTTTTTCTGTACCGCATTAGTTAGTAGCTTGCTACTGCACTTTCCTGTGTAGGTAGAAGATATAACTGTTGTTATTTAATTAATTGTACACATATATGTTCTTCTTCCTGTTAGATCCAGTAGGAGATTGGTAGTCCCTACTGAGCTTCTGTTGTGAAGCTCATCCTTCCGTTTCCAAGTGAGACTTCTCAGCAACGGCAGGGCGTGCGCCGGGTGGAGGAGATGGGGCGGTAATCGTCGTCCCCGTAGCTAGCAGTGGTCCCCCTTTTCAGTTGTACGTCACCCTTGAGGTATGCCTCTAAGGGACTTGTTCTTCCCCTGTCTTTACTTGTACTAGTTGTGTGTATTGAGACTGTACCTAGAGCGATACACAGCGGTCTAGCTCTTCTTTCTGCTTCTGCGTGTGTGCTCCTAGTTAGCAGTTGATGTTTATTTCCTTTACATATTCTGTTAGACTTGTATTATAGCCCTTCCTGGTCCCCAGATCCATGGGCAACGACCAAGAAAATCGGGTCCTCGGCTTGGGTCGAGGGTCGGGTTATCGGGTCGTTACAATGGCGATCACAAGGGCTCAAGCGGAGGCGTCGAATCTGATTGAACGTATAATACCACTTCTTGAATTCTCTGCTAGAACGTTAATTGATCCAGGTGCATCACATTCTTTCATTTCTGAAGACTTTATTGATAGTATGGTACATCTATTTGAGGAGAGGCAGTATGACTTGTGGTAGAGGTCCCTTCCGGGGATTTCATGCTTACTACATGCTATTTGGATGAGGTTTCTGTTATGATCCAATGTAATCAATTGCCAGCCATATTGTATGCACTGTAGCTGAAAGAATATGATGTGATATTGGGCATGGATTGGTTTGAATCATATGGGGCAGTGAAAGATTGCGGAAAGAAAAGAGTAAGGTTCAGCCATTCAGGAGGTAGAATGTTTGAATTTCAAGCTATTCCATTCTATACCCCTAAATTTATTATTTCTGCTCTTAAGGCTATGAAATGATCAATGAGGGATGTGTAGCATATTTGGCATCGGTTAGCTTGGTTGAGATAGGTAAGAGGATATGGTACCAGTGGTTAGAGAGTTTGCAGATGTGTTTCCAAAAGAGTTACCAGGTTTGGCACTACACAGAGAGGTGGATTTTACAATAGAGTTGTAGCCAGGCAGCATGCCAATCTCCATGGCACCCTACAGGATGGCACCTGCAGAATTGAAAGAATTGAAGAAACAGTTACAAGAATTGCTTGAGAAAGGTGTCATTTAGCCTAGTCACTCACTGTGGGAAGCACCGGTTTTGTTTGTTAGAAAGAAGGATGGTAGCTTATAAATGTGTATTGATTATCACCAATTCAATCAAGTTACAGTGAAGAAAAGGTATCCACTTCCATGAATAGATGATTTGTTTGACCAATTCCGGTCGACCAAGGTGTTCTCCAAGATAGATTTGAGGTCGGGGTACCATCAATTGAGAATCCGAGAAGAGGACATTGACAAGACAACATTCAGGACCAGGTATGGGCATTATGAGTTTGTGGTTATGTCATTTGGGCTAACCAATGCACCTGCGGCTTTTATGAATTTGATGAACATAATTTTCCACCCATATCTAGATCGGTTTATTGTGGTGTTTATAGATGATATCTTAGTATATGCAGCCTCAGAAGAAGAACATGTAGCTCATTTGATGGTTACATTGCAAACATTAAGGGAGCACCAGTTATGTAAGTCCGGGCTTCCTGGTGTTCCTTCCGGTGTCTTGGATGACTCATGTTGCGTCGTGGGTGCCCGACGCGACAGTCCTCCATGTCGCGACAAGTAGGTGTGTCGTGTTCTGGTCGCGCCCTGGTTGCCTATCGCGTTCTAGTCGCAACCGGTCAACGAGTCGTGACTGCTTTATGTCTTGTCAGTCGTCTGACGCCTGTCAGAGTGGCAATGTGTCAGTACAATGGTCGGGTCGTCGCGGCGTCCGTGGTGGGCGCGTTCGGTTGCGGTCCGCGTCGCGTTAAGGTCCGTAATGCGATGGGGCGGTCCGTCGCATTCTGGGTGCCGGGCACTTATGGCGCAGGCCGGATACCCCTTCCCCCTCTCTCTTCTTCTTCCCTTCTCCCTCTCCCTCCGGTGACCTCTTCCTCCCCTCTTCTCCCCTTTACGTGTTTCAGGCGAGGAGGAGGGTCGTGCGTGGTGTCCTGGCATTGTGGAGTGTGCGTGGAGTGAGGAGGAGGTGTTCTTTCCTACGAGAAGGGCCCTATGAGGTTCGGTTCTTTGTTTAAGGTAGGGATTTCTTATGCCCTTCCCACTCTGGGTGGATCGGGAGTCCTCAGGGTTTTGTAGTTAGCTATACAGCTTTCCCCATGCTCCCTTCCCCGTGTGTGCATGTTTGTATAGTTCAGAGCGGCCCAGGATGGAGCATCCCTTGGTCTGCCTCCCGAATGATGTCGCGGCCGCGGTGCGCGTTGTGACAACAGTAGAGGCGTCGCCCCGGTCGGGCGCGACCTTATCGCGGAACAGTTGGCGGTCGCGATAAGGGTCGTTGTCGCGACCTAGTTTCCCGTCGCGACAGGGAGGCTATCGTGATGCGCTGCCCCATCGCATCAAGGTTATTTTCGTGGCGCCCTTCCACGTCGTGATGGCATCACGACGGCGTGTGGGGGCGCGACAGTGCCTATGTTTCCTCGAAGGTTTCCATGGCCGGTTTGTGTGTCGGCGTGTGCCCCAAGGAAAGCATTGCCCTTAGGACCTCCTGGTAGGGAACGCGGCAGGTTGCCTCCCTGCGTTCAGTGACCGAAGGTGACACCTTTGTGGCCGTGTCCTAGCAGCGGTGCCAGGAGGGTCGTGTCTGCTTAATAATCGATTGACCGGCGGTCAATCGATTATTAGTAGAGTGACGGGTTTCTGTACTGTCCGCTGGTGTTCCGAGGTTCTAGCCGTTCATGCGTGCCTTGGTTGGGCGACGGCCCCTTTTGATGGTTCGTGCGTGCCTCTCGCTCGCTGGGCTTGTCATGTGTTACAAGCCAGCAGTTCGGCATGGTTTTGTTATGCTGCCCCGCCTGTTCGCCCGGTGCTTGGCACTTGAGGGCTTGTCCCATTTAGAGGTTGTCTCTGTTTCCTGGGACCCCCGTCCTCGGGAGCCTGTTGAGGGAATACTCCAGGCTACGAGTGTGCTCGAGTTGGCAGCCCACAGGTGAGCGGACTCTGGAGCTGAGGTGAAAACAAGGTTTGGACAGCGGCGCTGAGTCGTTTGTAGAGCTCTCTTGTCTAGGTCTGGGATGCCGAGTGGTTCGGAGTGCTTTCCTGGCGCAGACTAGACAGTCCCTGGTCTCACTGCCTCTCTCTGTGTTGGTTCTGAAGCCACGTAGTGGTGTCAGGCGTGAGGCCGCAGCTTGGCCAGGCTGCGGTGTTGTGTATGTTGTGTGTTCTGTGGTGGCTCTGTCTCGCCCTTGCGCGGGGGCGGAGGCAGGAGCTAGGCTAGCGAGCAGAGCGTGTGGACTGCGGGTCCCCCTCTTGGCTGCTAGCGGCGGTGGCTTGGTTGCTGTTATTGTGATGGCATTTTCCTCACGATGTTTCCGAGTGTTCCTCGTTGCCCTAGCTTGCACGGCGGTTTTAGCCTGGCTGTGCTTAGCTCCCGTGGGCATCGTTGGTCTGGCCTTGGGCAGACCCGTGCTTCTGGTGGTTCCCGCTTCGGTGTTCTCTTGGTTTCGTGGTCCCATTCTTGGGTGCCAGCCCATGATGGCATCGATGTGTGTAGCTTCCTGACCTGGCGGTGTGTCCGGGGTCCGGGGTGGTTCTGCTTGTGGGCCCTAGACCTTGTAGAGGTCTGAGGTGGCCGTGCTTGTGGTGAGACGTCGTTCTCACTTGGTTGTTCCGTGGTCTTGGAAGGTGTGCTGAGCACTGCTTCCGCTTTGTGCCCGACTCCGTTGGTTTCTGCGGGAGTCGTGTGTGTGCCACGACCTTGGTCGGTGGTTGTGGTGTTGTACTGTTCTCTTCTGCTGCTTAGTAGTACCATGCTGTAGGTGTTCCTCGCTTTATAGCTTTCTAGTGTAGTTTCCTATTTTCGGAGTTCCTGCTGCTCTGGCCAGTGAGGGACTCGTAATCCCTACTGGGCCTTGTTCGCGAGGCTCACCCCCCTACTTCCTTCAGCTAGGGGCTCATCGTCGCGGGAGCTCAGTGTCGGACGGGTTGCTGAGGCGGCTGTGGTGCCGTGTTGTTGCTAGCAGTAGTGAGAGCGAGCGTTGTGAGCTCTTGTAGCCTGAGTGAGCTGAGAGTTGTGCTTTGCATGTCCTCGGGTATGCCCTTTAAGGACTGCACCATTCTTCTTGTACCTATGCTTTTACTTGGGACCCTTTGTACAAGCCTTTTGTATATTTTACATATTGTTATAGTTATTTAAATTCAGTACATATCTTACTAGACTTTTACATATAACCCTTCCGGGTCTTCGGATCTGTGGGTGACGGCGCGACCCTCGGGGTCCCCGGCGAGGGGTTCGAGAGGTCGGGTCGTTATAGTTGGTATCAGAGCGAGGAGTTTACTAAGATTTGTAAGGAGTTAATAACTATAGCTGTCCCAAAGGAAGGTACTAGTGCGCTGCTGACACCGTCCGACTAGTGTTAGGCTTGTGCTTTCATATGTTTTGCAGGTGTGCGGCTTCCCTGCATGATTCGTGCGCGTGCTGTAGGTTGCAGTTGTTGCTGTGCCGCGTGCATGGCGAGTGTGGTCGTTTAGCGTGTTGGTGCTGTAGCGGCGCGGTTGGCGCTGGACTCGCTGGCAGTGGCCTTCCTTGTGGGGAGGATGCTTGCAGACAAGTCCAGGTGCGATGCTCTTGGTAGTCTTCGGCGCATTTGAGTGTGTGTGCGTCGCGAAGGCTGAGAGAGCCTGCATGTGTGTGGCCTTCACTGGTGCAGAGTTGTTGACTTTGGAACCGGTCGAAGTTTCCTAGCCTTGTTGGCTGTCCCCCTGTTGTTGGTGTGTGTGTTGTGTTGGTCTTGTGTGTGGCCTCCTGTTTGTGCGTGCTGTTGTGCGTTGTGCTCTGCACAGTCGGTGTTGTTGTCTGAGCTAAGCAGATGTTCTGTGTGCCATATTGCACCGCTGGTTGAGCGCTGCGGCACTTGCATGTGGTTGTTGTCGGCCTGGTGCTGGCTGGTTGTGAGCTCTAGTGAGGTGCTCCCAGAGTCTTTCTCTATTGGTTCTGGCGGAAGTGAGATTTCCCCAGTATTGTGTTGTGCTTGTTCTGGTTGCTGTTGCGTTGGCCTCTAGGCTGAGGTGCATCGCTTGATTGCCCTGTGTTCTGGTGAGGTTTCCCAGAACCGTTGCTATTGTCCTGGTGAGGGTTTCTCTCATGACTGTTCTGCGCTCGTTTCTGTCATGCTGTGCTACCTCAAGGTTTGAGGTATACTGCTTCTGTTAGTTTGGCTGGTGCGTTCTGGAGAGTTTTCCTAGAATGGTGCCTTGGTGGTTCTGGTGGAGGTTCTCCCAGAACCGGCTTGTGTTGTTTCTGTAGTTCTGCTGGCTGCAGTATCCTCTCTGATGTTTCGTGTTGTTTGGTCGTTTGGGTTGTGCATTCTAGTGAAGGTTCTTCCCAGGATCGCCCTTTGTCGCTTCTGGTGGAGGTTCTTCCCAGGAGTGCTCTGCGTTCGTTTTGGGCTACCATTGTGTTGCCCTGTAGTTCCAAGTGTGCCGTTTGGTTGGGCTACGTTCTGGTGAGGTTCTCCCAGGACGGCTCTTGGCCCTATTGGTGGAGGTTCTCCCCAAGGTACTTTGTGTTGTTTTGGTTGTCGTCGCTCTCTCTCCCTCTATAGAGATGAGGTGTCGTTGTTGCCGGTTGGACTATCTGTGTTACAGTCTGCTTGGGCATCTTCGGTCAAGGCATTGTGTGCTTGGCCGTGCGGCTGGCAGTTGCGTTGGCCATCTTGTCTTGTCATTCGTTTCCAAGTTTTCTCGGCCGTACTGGCGAACATTGTGTGTCCACGTGGCTTGAATGGTTTGCTTCATTTCTCGCGCCCGACGTGCTCTTGCAGATGGTGGTCTGGTGAGTGCCGTCGATGTCTGGCGGGTTGTGCTTCTTATGGAAGCGTCAGTCTTGCGTTGTGGTTTTTCCTCTTGCGTGTGGAAGAGACTCGTTGTGTGTGTCTCCTTCCTCTGCTTTCTGTTGGTTGCTCAGGGTAGCGATGCTCCACTGTGGTGTGTGTTGCCAGGGTGCGCATTGTTGCGACCTTCTGTTGGAGTCATCTTCCCTTGAGTTGTTTTTGGGTTGAGCTAGTTACTCCCCTCATGTTGTCGTTTCCTTGTGGCACCATGGGTCGGTGGACCTGTTGTGCCATTTGCCATCGTAATGGTCTCTCGCTACCTGCCAAGCTCAATTCGGGGCATTGGGTCCCTGTTGGTTTGGTGCGAGGTAGCATTGTTTTCTTGTTGGGCCGCTCGTGTGAGCATTATTCCGCTGTGCATTGGTTTTTTGTGATTGGCTTGCTCGTGCAAGCATTGTTCTGTTGTATGCTCTGTGGTGCCTCGGCTTGTGCCTTGGAGGAGTTTTGTGTCATCGTTTTGGTGTTTGGCCTCTCTATCGGTCGCGATAGAGGTGGTGCCTCTTGCTCTTGCATGCTAGGGGGGTCACTGTGTTCTTTTGCTCCCCATGCGGCAGAGTTAGTGCTCCGTGTTTTGTGTGCTTCTTGGAGCCACCGTGGTTGTCGCGATCTTGATGTAGTAGTTGTCAGCTTTCCGTGCGTTTCCATTGTGGGTCTCTGGTGGAGAGCCCCTTCGACGGGCCCTGTGTTGTTTCGAGCAGTTGGTGCAGTTGCGTGTGCTGCACCTTGAGCGTTCTTCGATGCTTCGTGTTTTCGTGCCTCAAGGGCTAGGGCCGGCATGACCTGTTGTGCCCTTTCAGGCTTGCGGTTCTTTGCACGTGGCTTTTGGTAGGTCTCGGGTGGAGAGTCCTTCCTGTTAGCCCGTGGCGTTGTTTCGACCGCTGGTGCACTTGTGTTGCACTTTGTTTAGTTTTTGTGCTTGTGGTAGCACCATGTGTTGTGCCGTGTGTCTGTTCGTGAGATTCGTGCATTGTTTCACGAGTTTGTTTGGTGTTGGAGGCTTTCAGTTTTTCGCCTCTGGGACACGTGTGCTAGCCTGAGTCTTGTGGTCATACCGTTACCGCTGTGGGGTGGCTGCTTTGCCTTGTCTAGGTAGCCCTATTGGTGGTACGCCAGGCTTTGGTCTTGACCTATGTCCAGGTTTCCCCTTTCGCTTTTGGAGAGAGTGTGTTCGGTTGTGGTAACCTGCTTTGGACTAGGTCTCTCTGTTGTCGACATGTTGCCCTCGACCTCTGCGGTTGTTTTGCTTCCCGTGTGGTTGTGCGTGGCGTTGGTGAGTCTGGAAGCTGATGGCGGAGTCTCCTATCGGTCGTCCGGTGACAGTGAGGTCTATCAGCTTGCTAGTACTCGACCAAGTGATTTATCGGCATTATGAGGTGTCCGGTTGTGGCTTAACCTCAGACGTCTTTCATGTTTTCGGCACGGTGTGCCACGTTGTGGAGCGTGTAGCTCCCAGTTTTTGTGGCTCTGCGTGCGTTTGGTGTCCCTGTTGGGCCACGAGGAAGGTCTGAGTGAGACCTAGTGGTGACAGCGGATGCCATTTCCGCGTGTTGAGGGTTCTCCGCGTGTGTTTGTTGTCCCTGTTGAACCACGAGGAAGGTCTGAGTGAGGCCTAGTGGTGGCAGTGGACGTTGTTCCGTGTGTTGAGGATTCTCTGTGAGCATGTTGTCGCTCTGGCTCTCGTCCCTCGCGTGGATTTTCGGTTGGGCTGGTGATCGATGCTAGCTGCCGCTAGTAGCACGAGGCGATTCCCCTGAGACGTGTGGTTGGTTCTCAGGCGTTTCTCATGTTGCTGTCGGCAACTGAGTACTCTATCGGGATTTGCAGGCGACAGAGTGGGTTGCTAATTGGTTGGTCCTAACAGTGAGGTCTACTGGTGGCTACAGCCGTGTAGTTTTCGGCTAGCGTTTCCATACTATTCGGACCGGTTTAGGCATCGCTCGGCACAAGTGGGGTTGTCGTTCCGTTTGAGCACCCCAGGTGTGGCTGGAGTGAGCCGTTGGTTTCTCGGCTTGGTGCTCCAGGTGTGTTGGAGCGTGTTGTGAGCCGTTCAGTTTTTAGTTGTGTGGTCCCCGTGTGTTGGGAGCCCGTTGTGTGAGCTGTTAGTTTTCCGGCTTCGTATGTTCCGCGCGTGTTTGGCCGTGGGGTTGTTGCCATGAGGAAGTCGTGTTGAGAATTAGTGGCTTCTTCTCGCTGGTCTTACATTTGCCCCCTGTGTTCCGTTTCGTGCCTCGGGATCTTTTGGGCTTGCTCAATTTCGAGGATGAAATTGTCTTAAGAGGGGTGGGATGTAAGACCCGGCTTCCCGGCATTCCTTACGGTGTCTTGGATGACTCATGTCGCGTCGTGGGTGCCTGACGCAACAGTCCTCCGTGTCACGACAAGGAGGTGTGTCGCATTCTGGTCGCGATCGGTCAACGAGTCGTGACTGCTTTATGTCTTGTCGGTCATCTGATGCCTGTCAGAGTGGCAGTGTGTCAGTACGGTGGTCGGGTCGTCGCGGCGTCCGTGGTGGGCGCGTTCTTGTCGCGGTCCGTTGACCCGTCGCGTTAAGGTCCATAACGTGATGGGGCGGTCCATTGGGTTCTGGGTGTCGGGCGCTTAAGGCACAGGCCGGCTACCCCTTCCCCCTCTCTCTTCTTCATCCCTTCTCCCTCTCCCTCCGGCGAGCTCTTCCTCCCCTCTTCTCCCCTTTGTGTGTTTCAGGCAAGGAGGAGGGCCGTGCGTGGTGTCCCGGCGTCGTGGAGCATGCGTGGAGCAAGGAGGAGGTGTTCTTTCCAACGAGAAGGGCCCTACAGGGTTCGGTTCTTCGTTTAAGGTAGGGATTTCTTGTGCCCTTCCCAATCCGGGTGGATCGGTAGTCCTCGGAGTTTTGTAGTTAGCCTTACAACTTTCCCCATGTTCCCCTCCCTGTGTGTGCATGTTTGTATGGTTCTGGGCGACCCAGGATGGAGCATCCCTTGGTCTGCGTCCCGACTGATGTCGCGGCCGTGGTGCGCGTCGCGACATCAGTGGAGGCGTCGCCCCGGTTGGGCGCGACCTTATCGCGGTGCGGTTGGCGGTCGCGATAAGGGTCACTGTCGCGACCTAGTTTCCCATCGTGACAGGGAGGCTGTCGCGATGAGCTACCCCATCGCGTCAAGGTTATTGTCGCGACGCCCTTCCCCGTCGCGATGGCATCACGACGGCCAGTGGGGGCGCGACAGTGCCTGTGTTGCCTCAGAGGTTTCCGTGGCTGGTTTGTGTGTCGGCATGTGCCCCATGGCAAGCTTTGCCCTTAGGACCTTCTGGTAGGGAACGTGGCAGGTTGCCTCCCTGCGTTCAGTGACCGAAGGTGACACCTTCATGGCCATGTCCTGGCAGCGGTGCTAGGAGGGTCATGTCTGCCTAATAATCAATTGACCAGCGGTCAATCGATTATTAGCAGAGCAATAGGTTTCTGTACTGTCCGGTGGTGTTTCGAAGTTCTAGCCATTCGTGCATGCCTTGGTTGGCCGACGACCCCTTTTGAGGGTCCGTGCGTGCCTCTCACTCATTGGGCTTGTCGCGTGTTACAAGCCAGCAGTTCGGCGAGGTTTTGTTGTACTGCCCCGCCTGTTCATCCCGGTGCTTGGCACTTGAGGGCTTGTCCCGTTCAGAGGTTGTCTCCCTTTCCTGGGACCCCCCTCCTCGGGAGCCTGTTGAGGGAGTACTCTGGGCTACGAGCGTGCTTGAGTTGGCAGCCCACGTGAGCGGACTCTGTAGCTGAGGGGGAAATGAGGTTTGGATAGCGGCACTGAGTCATTTGTAGAGCTCTCTTATCTAGATCTGGGACGCCGAGGGGTTCGGAGTGCTTTCCTGGCGCAGACCCGACCGTCCCTTGTCTCACTGCCTCTCTCTGCGTTGGTTCCGGAGCCACATAGTGGTGTCAGGCGTGAGGCCACAGCTTGGCCAAGCTGCGATGTTGCGTGTGTTGTGTGTTATGTGGCGGCTCTGTCTCGACCTTGCGTGGTGGCAGAGGCAGGAGCTAGGCTAGCAAGCAGAGCGTATGGCCTACGGGTCCCCGTCTTGGCTGCTAGCGGCAGTGGCTTCGTTGCTGTTGTTGTGACGACATTTTCCTCACGACGTTTCCGAGTGTTCCTCGTTGCCCTAGCTTGCACGGCGGTTTTAGCCTGGCTGTGCTTAGCTCCTGTGGGCATCGTTGGTCTGACCTTCGGTAGACCCGTGCTTCTGGTGGTTCCCGCTTCGGTGTTCTCTCGGTTCTGTGGTCCCATTCTTGGGTGCCAGTCCGTGATGGCACCGGCGTGTGTAGCTTCCCGACCTGGCGGTGTGTCCGGGGTCCGGGGTGGTTCTGCTTGTGGGCCCTTGACCTTGTAGAGGTTTGAGGTGGCCGTGCTTGCGGAGAGACATCGTTCTCACTTGGTTGTTCCGTGGTCTCGGCAGGTGTGTTGAGCACTGCTTCCTCTTTGTGCCTGATTCTGTTGGTTCTACGGGAGTCGTGTGTGTGCCATGACCTTGGTCGGTGGTTGTGGCATTGTACTGTTCTCTTCCGCTGCTTAGTAGTACCATGCTGTAGGTGTTCCTTGCTTTACATCTTTCTAGTGTAGTTTCCTATTTTCGGAGTTCTTGCTGCTCTGGCTGGAGAGGGACTGGTAATCCCTACTGGCCTTGTTCGCGAGGCTCACCCCCCTACTTCCTCCAGTTAGGGGCTCGTCGTCGTGGGAGATCGGTGTCGGACGGGTTGCGAAGGCGGCTGTGGCGCCGTGTTGTTGCCAGCAGCAGTGAGAGCGAGCGTTGTGAGCTCTTGTAGCCTGAGTGAGCTGAGAGTTGTGCTTTGCAAGTCCTCGGGGTATACCCCTTAAGGACAACACCTTTCTTCTTGTACCTGTGCTTTTACTTGGGACCCGCTGTACAAACCTTTTGTATATTGTACATATTGTTATAGTTATTTAAATTCAGTACATATCTCACTAGACTTTTTCATATAACCCTTCTGGGTCTTCGGATCCGTGGGTGGCGGCGCAACCCTCGGGGTCCCCGGCGAGGGGTCCGAGAGGTCGGGTCTTTACAAGTTATTTGCAAAATTTAGTAAGTGTGAGTTTTGGTTGAATGAGATATAGTTTTTTGGGCATTTCATTTCAGGTGAAGGTGTTGCAGTTGATCTAGCTATGGTGGAAGCAGTTATGAAATGGGAGGAAACAAAGTCATTGCTAGAGATTAGGAGTTTTCTTGGCTTGGCAGGTTACTATAGGCGATTTATTCAGGATTTCTCCAAGATTGCAGCACCTATGACGAAGCTTACTAGGAAAGGGGTACCATTTGTATGGTCATCCGATTGCAGGCGCAGTTTTATGGAATTGAAGAAGCGGCTCACTTCAGCACCGATATTGGAAATACCATCAGGTCGTGGTGGTTTTGTATTGTACACAGATGCATCTAGGAGAGGACTTGCGACAGTGTTAATGCAGCGTGGAAAGGTTGTGGCATATGCATCCAGGCAATTGAAGTGGAGTGAAGAGAACTACCCAACACATGACTTAGAGCTGTCAGCAATGGTATTTGCATTGAAGATTTGGAGGCATTACTTGTATGGTGAAACATTTGAGATTTTCACGGATCATAAGAGTTTAAAGTACATCTTCTAACAGAAAGATTTGAATTTGAGGCAGCGTTGATGGATGGAATTTTGAAAGACTATGATTTTCAGCTTAGCATATCAACTGGGCAAGGCTAATGTGGTTGCAGATGCATTGAGCAAAAAAGCAGTGATGAGTCACATGATGATAAGAGAATGGAGGTTGTATGAAGATGTTGCAGAAAACTCCCTATTTGTTCCAGGTGGCCAGCGGCAAGCAATGTTAGCAAACAACACGGTGGAGCCGCCTTTGTATTGGCAGATTATAGAAGCCCAAAAGGTAGATGAGCACTTGGATGATATTGTGAAGATGGAGGATGTCACCGTAGATGATGATTGTGTGGTCCAGTTCAGGCACAGACTGTATCCAAGTAAAGTTGGGGTGAAGCAAAAAGTGTTAGAGGAAGCACACACGATCCAGTATACCATTCACCCGAAGCACGAAGATGTACCAAGATTTGAAGAAAATTTTGGTGGCCGAGTATGAAGAAGGAAATAGCAAGTTCGTAGTAAATGTTTTGATATGCTAGCAGGTTAAAGCGGAACACCACAGGCAGGTGGTTTGTCGTAGTCCTTACCATACCACAGTGGAAATGGGATGATATAGGAATGGATTTTGTTGCAGGTTTGCCCAATAGCATCGGAACATAATGGCATATGGCTTTTTGTTGATAGATGACAAAGGTATGCAAGTTATTAGCGGTAAGCATGTCATGGGCAATGGACAGATTGGCTAGACTATATGTGGATAGAATTGTGTCATTGCAAGGCATTCCAGTCACTATTGTTTCTGACAGAGATCCTAGGTTTACCTCTAGTTTTTGGGGAGTTTGCAGAGGGTTGTTGGCACTCAGTTGAGGTACAGTTCGGCATACCATCCCCAAATAGATGGACAGACGGAGAGGACGATCTAGACCATTGAAGAAATGTTGCGAGCTTGCTGTTTAGTTTAGGGAGGCGGATGTGAGCAACATTTAGGTATGGTCGAATTTGCCTACAACAAGATCTATCACACAAGTATCAGCATGGCACCGTATGAAGCACTTTTGGAAGCCTTTGCAGAACACTGTTGAATTGTCATGAAGTGGGTGAAAGGCAGGTAAATGTGACCGAAAATGGTGTAGCAATGTGCAGAAATGGTAAAGTTCATCAAGGAGAAGGTTCAAACGGTGCAGAGCAGGCAAAAGTGTTATACGGACATACGGTGCAGGCCCCTATAGTTTAAGGTTGGTGATTATGTGTTTCTGAGAGTTTCTCCAACCAAGGGTGTAACGACCCTCTTCATACCAGTACGATTATACCAATCCCATCGGTACAAATGGCGTCATTACAGTGAGATAATAACCCAACACTAAACGATAGGTGATATGTACATGAATACAAATGAGTACAAAGGGAATAAAAGAAATAACTCAACTTCATTCTATCATCATCATCACATCATTCCACAATCTATATAGCAAAAGAAAATGACAAATCCACATTATTACAATTTCAAAAGAACTACATTGTTTATTACATTGTCCATAATAATGACATTATTCATACTATGAAATAAAGCAACTAATAAATAGTCTCTCTCCAAGTAGCTACTCCTCGTGCTTGATGTCGCTTCTCACTTCACCCTCTCCAGGTATGGGAACATCTGTCTCACCTGTACGTCGTAGCAAGTATGAGTCTAAAAGACCCAGCAAGCAATCTAAGGGCACAACCTTACACATATCACACACATGCTAATCTAATAAACAATGAGGAAACACATGCTCTCTTTTAACCAATAAAGAAAAGTACATGGTACATATTTCAATTCAATTTATAAAATACATCAACAACCTAAACATGTTTTCTAAGTATGATAAACAAATTGGTTCATGACACTAAACACCGTACATAGTTGGACATCAACTTTACCTGGCCATGCAGTCAATGGCATGCATGCTGCCGTCAACATGAAATCAACGTCAATTTATGTTGACGTTAACTGGCATTTCGGCCAGAACACAAAAATAATTACACATGTATACACTATATAGATACATACACAATGCACAGTATTATTTAAGTATAATATACACTTTAATTCAATTTAAATATGTATAGAAAATTAATAGGTATCATATGCACCAGATAAACATATATATATATATATATATATATATATATAGATACACAACATGGTTACACACAATATGCATGAAATAAATAATATAATATGTTCATCAATAATTAGATAATACATGCACCTTTAAATATATTACATGCATCGAAATAAACTCATATATATCTATAGATGTATAGCAATAATTACATATTTATATGCACAATATTACTTAAATACAAGATGCATAGGATTTAAATTAAGTACAATATGTAAAAATTAGCTAATTTCTTATATCACAGAAATAATATACATATACATATATGCATACATTTGCACATGAGTACTTAATAATTATTGTATGTACAAATATACACACACTATGTACAATAACAAGTAACATCACATAGATAGAATATAAAATGAACAAAAAATCGGAGGTCTCACACCTTTCCCCCTTGAAAAAGATCTCATCTCGAAGATCGGATCGAGTACCTCTAGTGGACGTCGTCGTGTCATCTCCGGTGTAAACATTCTCCTGGCTGGTGTTGCTAGCTTCGTTGTTATAGTTGCTGAAACATCTCTTGGAACGAGCTTCTTCAAATTTGAACACTCTCTAATCCGATGATCCTTGCTGCCACACTTGGACATCTTCCTGACTTTAACCAACACATCCCCACCATGATGCTTGCCGCATTGCACACCTCAGGCTTCTCTCCCTGGTTCGATTCCACTACTCTTCTGCCTACTTGCTGTGCTAAGACCTCTTCTAAAGTGCAGTGGTCAAACTCAAAAAGTCTAGCTGTCAATGATGGTTTGAGTCCCCTTACGAACCTCCTTACATTGCGCTTCTACGCATGCTCCCTAGCTTGATCAACACACTTGCCATGACTCACCATTTTCTGCAAAATAATTAATCCAGTTAGAATCTATCTTACTAAATCCTAATCATTTTCTTAACTATCTTTCTTTCATTATTAAATATTTTCTACTTATATGGACAAATTTCTATATAGACTTTGCAATATTGTGAAGATGTTGGTTTTATTCATGTGCAAGCTCAACCTTGGGCTATGATACCATCTCTGTAACGACCCTCTTCATACTGGTATGATTATACCAATTCACATAGATACAAAGGGCGTCATTACAGTGGGATAATAACCCAACACTAAACGATAGGTTGGCATGTACATGAATATAAATGAGTACAAACAGAATAAAAGAAATAACTCAACTTCATTCTATCAACATCATCACATCATTCCACAGTCTATATAGCAAAAGAAAATGACAAAGTCCACATTATTACAATTTCAAAAGAACTACATTATCTATTACATTTTCCATATGAATGACATTATTCATACTATGAAATATAGCAACTAATAAACAATCTCTCTCCAAGTAGCTACTCCTCATGCTCGATGTCGCTCCTCACTTCACGCTCTCCAGGTACGAGAACATCTGTCTCACCTGTACGTCGTAGCAAGTATGAGTCTAAAAGACCCAGCAAGCAATCTAAGGGCACAACCTTACACATATCACACACATGCTAATCTAATAAACAATGAGGAAACACATGCTCTCTTTTAACCAATAAAGAAAAGTACATGGTACATATTTCATTTCAATTTACAAAATACATCAACAACCTAAACATGTTTTTCTAAGTATGATAAACAAATTGGTTTATTGACACTAAACACCGTACATAGTAATCATATTTTTAACAATCATCAATATCTATAATGACCTATAGCATGCTTTCCATACATTATGTCTAACATGATTTAAGGTTCCAAATTTTATTCAATTCACCTCACAACATTCTATGCAAATTTTAAAACATGATTTAGGTACATGGTAAATACAACCCTAGCATGTTATCTAACCAATTTGACATGTAATTATAATACTTTTTCACACATTTAGCTTTCTATTTTAATAAGGATAAATCACATTTATATGAATTTACATCCTTTCACAGGCTAACCCGTTCATACTACACTAATGCATATTCACTTTTCACATTTGCTCATATTCACATAACACTAGTACATGGATGTTATTAAACTACCTAGCATGGTACTAATCATGATATTACATTTAACATATTAACACATGAATGATATAAATATATCCATTTTACCATGATTTTCACATGCATTTACTCTCTCATTTACATTCACCTTCACTTATACATGATTTCACACATTTTTCACATAGTTTTCACTTGCACTTTCACTTATCAGTTCACATGCAACTTTCACATTTTTAACTTTTTACACTTAATTTGCCATGACACGTAGTCCTAACTTCCATCTAAAGGAACACACACTTATCACTTAGCACTAAGCACTTAGCTCATAGCACTTCACTTCATTTAGCACACACTCACCACCTAGGCAAATTAGTGACGAATCTTGGTTACTGCGCAGACCGGGAGAAGCCCTCTCCACCCTAACTAGTGGTACTTGTCCACATCCAGGATTTCATCCTAATGTCTTTAGGATATCACTTAAACGTTGAGCCTTCCCATAGGGACTTTTCTACAGTAGGGCTCTCAGACCTCTATGGTAGTAGTGTCAATCTCGGCTCACTTTTACATTAAGCACATTATCACATTTTATCACATTGTTTACACATTTCACATAACCTATTTAACCATTTACATGCATTATTTAACACTTGCACATGCTTCAATTTACCCAACATGGAGCTACTATTTCACAATGATAATCAGATCATTACACACTCCTAATCACTACATTACACATAATTAAACTTAACATGCTCAATATGGTCATTTTCCCTTATTAAACTAATAACAGTACCTACTATAATCTAAACAGAGCGATATTTTTATCACAAGTTCTAAACAGCAGACATATCACATGCTCAATTTTTCAGATTTTTCAGATCCGTAAATTAATTATAACAATTAATACACGTATCAGGCATATTTATCACTAAATTCATTTACACTGGGTACACAATAGGACAGTCATGCACAACAGAGCCAAAACCTGAAGACAGTTATTATAAGCACATGGAAATTTTATGAAACCCTAAGGCACAAGAAATTTAATTATTCCAAAATTATCAGAATTATCTCATGCTCACAGTCCATTTACAGAAATCTAATAAACAAACTGTGCACAATAAATTCATCTAGCCTCATGATGTGATCTACTGAGTGCTTGACCCAAGATAATTCTCACAGAATGCACACACATCTAGATGTCAGAAAATATACCACAAGATCAAACATGCATTCTGTCAAACTTGAAGAACTTGGTGGCACAGAGGTTGCTGCCAATAGAGGTTAACGATGCCAAATGTTTCCGCTAACAGAAGATCTTGGTGGCACACCAGTGCCGCCAACATCTTGTCTGCAGAAAACACAGACTGAACGTGCAATACAAGAGAAATTTGGGTTCCAAGATTCGAATAAAAATTCGGCAAAATACCTAAGACTTAAAGGATATGAGTAGGGTTGACATCCATAGGTTACTTGCCTGAAATAAATCTAAGAAGACCTAAATTCGTCGGTGAAGCCCTCCTCAGCCAAGCCAAGAGGGTGCTCAAAACTGCTTCAGATCTCGTCCTTCCTGTCAATGTAGGACGATCCTCGGAGTTGGAGATGCTTCCTCAATGCATGGAGTACCTCCTAGTCGGTGCAGATCGCCAGAAAACTCCTCTAGTCGTCGGATCCAGCTCTTCAAAGATCAGCTTTTCTCCCCAAAGGGTTCTAGTGTTTCACGAAAGCCAAAAGACTTAATCCGGCCGAAATAGGGTGATTTATATAATCTAAGGGGTCAGGGTATGCATTAGGGTAGGTTTCCTATAGTTATAGATGGGTTTCCTAAACAGGAACCGGAGGAAATGCAGCCGTTTCTAGATCTAAAATCGCAGAAAACTAGGAAATAAATGTCAACATTTGCTACCACTAGCAGGGAGTCAGCGTCCATCGATCTGGATGTCAACTTTACCTGGCCATGCAGTCAACGACATGCATGCTGCCGTAACATGAAATCAACATCAATTTATGTTGACATTAACTGGCATTTCAGCCAAACACAGAAATAATTCACATGTATACAATATATAGATACATCCACCATGCACAGTATATTTAAGTACAATATACACTATAAACAATTTATTATGTATAGAAAATTAATAGGTCATATGCACAAGATAAACATATATATATACATATATATACACACAACATGGTTACACACAATATGCATGAAATAAATAATATAATATTTTCATCAATAATTAGATACACATGCACCTTTAAATATATTACATGCATCAAAGTAAACTCTATATATATATATATATATATATATTATATATATATATATATATATATATATATATATCTATAAGATGTATAGCAATTGTTACACCCTATAGTAACATAGGTCGGCTCCTGCCGAGGTGACCGCTGAGGCGCTCCTCGCCAGACTGCGCCGAGATGACCAAGCTGATGAATCCCTTTTTAAGCGCGCTGCGACATGTGACGCTGCTCTCAACCTCCCGACCTGACCTGTAAAGCCCGTCGAGTGGGCTCGGCGGGGAGACACTCCGACACTCAAGTCAGTTGCTAGCCGAGCAGAATGGCCTAGCATGGGGGGAGAATAGCGTACCTTGGCCTGTGGAGTGTCTACCATTTATATAGTGTTAGGACACGTGCATGTGAGCTGGACGAACCGCCAATCTCGCTGAGAGTTACCGAGATTCCCGCAGGATTGGGTGCCGTTGCGTCTGCTGAGTTGCGATGATCGTGGTTGCCACCTATAGGCCTGATCGCTGAGATCGTGGCCTTAATGGCCGTGACTGGCGGTTCCGCGATTCTTGGTTGTTATATTATTCCTCTGTTGACCCCGTGAGGGCTATGATGGGGCACATGAGTGCCGAGTTCTAGGTCGGCAAGACCCGAGCTTTTGATGACCCGAGGTACAAAACGGTGAGCTCCCTTGTGGTCAGATTCACAAGACTTCTTGGGCCGAGCTGTAGACAGGCCCGCCTGGGCCGAGCTGACCAGAGCTGTAGCTGACGTAGTTGGTGAGACAGTAGACAAGATGTCGGCCAGCAGCCTTACTGAGGTCGGTTGACCCGAGGTCCGACCTTATGGGAATGCCCTGATTAGTTTGGACGCCGCCATTCTCGTTGACTATCGATCAGGTCTGGTTTTCACCCGAGGTGAGGTCCATGCCAATCAGCCAAGGCTGCTGAATGTCGGGCTATCCTCAGAAGTGGTCGGCTATACTTGGGGTTAGCCGACCTACCTGGAAACCCCCGTAACATTCGAAAGCAGCATCACACGTCGGCCAAGCGCGGTTAAAAAGGTATTCATCGGCTTGGTCGTCTCGACTCAGTCTGGCGAGGAGCGCCTCAGCGGTCACCTTGGCAGGAGCCGACTTATGTTACTATAGGTGTAACATTAGCGCCGTCTGTAGGAAACGTTACAAAAGGTCAGTATGGTTTCCTATTTCCAATTCTCAGAAGGGCTCCTCCAAACATAGACAACGAAATAGCCCCTGAACATTATCGCATCGCAAGCGCCAAGGCCAGCGGCCGGGCACCAGCGGCAAGGGGCCGACTAAGAGATCGTGAGCCCCGATGCCCGAGGTCGGCCCTGTAATCACAGGGATTGGCTTCCCCTCGACCGACATGAATATATCAAATATGATAGCATGGAAAAAGGATGTGATCGCCACCTAGATAAGTTTCCTAATGATATGGAAAGACAATGGCTAACTTAAACTAGGAAAAAGGAAGAGAACAGGAAACTGACCTGGTGTCACGGTCGTCATGGACGCCGCGTCTGTAGTATCGCGTTAGTGGAAATCGACGCGTCTATGTCGCGTCACCCCAGGCCGTCGCGTTCTCTAAATGTGGGAGAATTGATGTTGTGACCTTCTTCTAGTCCTCCAGCCGGCCAGAGCACCAGAACTTCTCGTAGACTTTGCTTGCTTGCCTGTCAATCAAAACAAAACACAAAGAAAAGACCGTATTAGAACATGTAAAGTGTAGTATCTATTCTAAAAGACGAAATGAGATGGGAGATCATGGTGGAAACGCACCTGGGGTGGTTTTTAACCCCTGTGGTGTGGGGAAAATGTGGTGGATGGTGGATATGCTCTATTTAAAAAGGACATAAAAATGCATGTAGAAATAGAAAAGAGGAAGAGGAAAGGGATGAGCCCCATTAGGGCGACTTCCTGGCGTGAATGCAGCTCTGATGATGTGCAAAGAGGTCTAGGAGATTGCTAGAGTCGCCCTCTTCACATTCCTTGCTCCATTGATGGGGAAATGAGTGAGTTGTGAGGAGTGGAATGTGAAGGGAACGATGAGAATGAGTGGCTGCGTGGCTAAGTCTAGTTCAGAGGAAATTTTGGCAGCCCTTCGAGGTAATCATGAGGCTCCCCTCATCCATGAGGAGGGGGCCTTCCTTATATAGAGCTTGGAGTGAGAAAATTAGGTATTATCTCCTTAAAAAGGTTTGGAAATTAAAAATGGGGGATAAAGCTCTATCAAAATCGGGTGTAGAGTCCTTAGGGGAGCTTAGGAGAGTCCCTAGGGCCAAGGATCTGTCCAAGTGGTCGGGATAACCCTCTTAGACCAAGTCAAAGTGCATGGGAGGATAAATAGGGTGTGGTTACGGAGGCCAGAGATCTCGGATATTGTCGCGTCAGATCGTAGGCTCGCGACTAGAGACGCGACGGTGCGGGGGGACGTGACAGAATTTCCCGTATGGGCTGTCGCGGCGGCCCAACCCGTCGCGACTATAGTCGCGGCGCCACGATGCGTCGCGACAAGGAACCCGAATTATCTTGCATTATTCTCTCTAACCACATGATAAAATAGGAGTTATATTCCTCTAGGGACTCTTAAATGATTGATTTCGGGATTTCAAGGTATTTTTAATGGATTAATGGGCTCAAATCAAGTCAATGATGGGCTCAAGGTGAGTGACCAATTAGGGGCCCGACTAAGGTAGCAAGAAATGTGGTTCAACCATTAGTCATAATCGGGTGTCTACAGATTGTCCCCTCCTTGGCTTCTACTTTGCAGGGGAGCGAAGCGGAAGTGGCGTGAGATGTCATGAAGTGACAGTGGAACGGAGATGACGCGGAGCGGACTGAAAAGTGGAGGCCAAGGTAAAGAGACACCCGATCTTAACTAACAGGCAATTGGAATCTTTGTGAAAGCCCCGAGTCATTGTTCGAGTAGAATGCGAAGAAGAGCACAAGTCTGGACGAGAGGAGAAAGAAGAGATGATCAACCCCTCGATTGAGAGGTACCCTAGCCGATTGGCCTGCAGGTTTCGGTTTGGAAGGACATGTGCGTGTCAGGCAGGTAACTCATAACTCTGTCCTGGGAGCGGTTCGCGACCAAAACAGATCAAAGGAAAAGGATGAATATTTAGATGGGGAATCCAGACAGGGAATTCTTGTCAATCTGACGGGAACAACTTGCTCGGAGGCAAACCTTCCGATTCGGAGTGGAATGGATTTCTTGTTTTGGAACATGAAGGATGATTGGGCACTCAACACGAGCTCATCAATGGTCAAGAATGAGTCAGGAAAGTTCAAAGTCCTACATGATGCATGCTGGGCTAAAGTAAAAGAAATTGTCCAAACGAATGCAAAAATAAGAAAATATAAAATATATCAAGGATAATATTGTTAAGTCAAGTAAGAATGGGTCAAGAGACTACCCACAACCGCGGTGTAGGCCTGAATCTATCGTCCCCGATCTTAATAAGCTCAACGGCCTATCCAATGATTAACAATGTGCACTAGATTATCACTGTTTTTGGTGAAGGGGAACTAAATCCCAGAACACATTGAGAACAGCTAGTCCTTGAAACGATATAATAGTAGAATACCATATAGTAATGCGAGGAGGGACAGAAATACGATACCTGTCTTACCTATGACGAAATCTTTCTTGATTTTTTGAATTTTTTATTTTTTTTTTTTTAAATAAACACAATGGAATATGAAACACAATCAATTATAAGCAATCAATCAGCATATATACACAACTCAAGGATGGAAACAGCCCCTCGGGTGGAGAGGCGATAGCCGAAACGACCGCGACCATGTCGCGTCGCAACGCCCTGTCACGACATGGTCGCGTCAGATCGCGGCATCGCGACTCGGACAAAGCTCGGAAAGACCAGGGAACCGAGGTTCACCCTTATCCTAAGACACCTAGATCAACACTAGGACTCCTAAACCTCTTCTAATCTTATCCTAACATCTAGTCTCGGGATTAGAGTGGGTTTCTAACCCTTAAGACTTTATAAATAGAGGGTTGAGGGTGCTAATCCCGCAGCTAACCCCTGGCATCCTCTGCTCTTCAAATTCAAACTCTATTTTCCTCTCTTGCAACCATGAAGAGGATTATTCGGCTTTTGCAGAAGATATCCCTGCTTACTTCGGCCCAAAAGCTGCTAGGGAGACATATGCCGATCTGAAGCAACTCTCCGCTATCCCGGGGCACATCTACACGCGTCCGGAGCTCCATGTATGTGCCCTTTTCTTCCTGAGATTCTGAACTTTCTGCACTGCTCTGCTTTTTCTGCTCTGTTTTGCTCTTCTCTTCTCTCCTTTTTTTCTTCTGTTCTTCATGCTTCTTCTTCTATCTCAGATCCTCCCCGACCAACGGCGATTCTCAAAGATGCCATGGCTGGTACCCATGCTTGAGTTACTGCCGCCCACGTCTATTGGTCACTTGAAGGAGTGGGGGTTGTCCACCGTCTTCGTACTGGCCAAAAACTACAACAAGTTGGTGCATGTGTGGGAGAGTGTCACAGCCATGGTAGAGCTATGGCATCCACAGACCAACTCGTTCATCTTTCCAGAATTCGAGGCGACGATCCTTTTGGAAGAGTTGGAGATCATACTTGCCCTCCCATGCTATCAAAGGGGCGAAGAGTTTGCAATCTCCTATACCGTGGAGCAGATTAATTCATGGAGCATCCTGACATACATTACCTCAAAGAATAACGATCTCTACTCTATGACTAGCGGTATGCACGTTCACCTCCTCCCGATTGCTCAGTGGATTATTTCCCAGTGTAAACGGAAGACCACGAACTACACCGCCATCGCCAAGGCAGCTGCCATATGCATTTGCGGCGTCATACTCTTTCCTGAAGCCGACGGTGCCATCTCTTTTGGCAATCTTAGCATTATTGACTCCATCTCCGAAGGTATGAAAATTGGGCAAGCCGTCCTGGGCTTTCTATATGCTAGCCTGACCTCTGCAGCACTCGGGGGTCCCTTCTATGGATCGGTCGTCACCTTTGAACTATGGATGGGGATGCATGTTCAATTCCGGGCGGTGGAGGACCTGACCATGGAATGCAAGACAATGCTAACCACCCACTGGCATATGTGGGCGGGCGGCTTCACATGAGCCCCGGGCATGGTGCAAAACGGCTCAAGTGAAGGGCATACAAGCCTGGCGCCAATACCTTCGAAGTCTGGCCGTGGCATTTTTTGACATGCGCCCTCGATTCATGCACGGCCGGACAATCCACCTTCCTCAACGCATCGGGCTCGCCTTGAGGCTGCTGGGCAACGGGCGCTATTTTCCTACAACGCGGACCGCTGCCATCTCCAATGCGGTGCGGCTTGCACGGTGTTCCACTTCTATCACACTTCCCACCTATCCAAGAGAGGAAGAGGGGTGATGCACAGGATGAACGCGACATGCGCAGCGCCGTCGTCCACTGGGAAGGATGCGCGATGAGCGCGGTTCAAGCCGACGTGGAAGAAGATGACGAAGCAATCATGGAATACATTGAAGCTTTGAAGAAACTTCAGCTTGCGGGAGGGAACAATTGATTTGATTTGATTTGAATTGCTTTGAATTGTAAGCCAGATGATAGTTAGGAAAGGATTTGAAAGTATTGTTTGATTGTTTAGAATGAATTAGAGCATGTAACAGACTTTGCATTTGATGAAATAGAATGAAATTTTATGCAAACGGAAGGGCTGTTTGATGACGCGACAGCCAGGGTGTCGCCTTTATGTCGCGGCCATGCGGGGTGTCGCACACTGTCGCGGCAGCCCAGAGGGTCGCGACATGAACGCGACCGCCCGCTGCGTCGCGTCATGACCGATCATTCAAAAAACAAACGGCTCCCCTTTCCTTCTTCCTTTCCGGTTTTCAAAACCCAAATCTCTAAGCCTTGAACCTTTCCCCCAATCTCCTTTTGCATTCCGACCTCCTTGCTAGCTAGACACCCGCTCCAAGACAACCCTTATTGCAATGGAAGGAGGAAAGGACATCGGCGAGGGCTCATCGCGAAGGAAACGTCAAGCGGAGCATCGGAGCTCATGACGGCGGATGGAGGAGCCTCCGGTCGAAGAGGAGGTGCCCGAGGTCGCGATGGGAGAGGAGGAGGACGAGGGGATGACCCCGGTCACGAATGTGGAAGAGGAACGGAAGAGGCGAGTGAAAGCCATGAAAACGGTAAGTGCCCTTTCCTCAAACCTTGAATGGTAGTAGAATAGAGGTAGACGGAGCCCCTAGAGGGCGAATGTAGGGCGAAACGCCCATGAAAATGAGGATCAAACAAAAGGGGCTCCGACCGGTTTGATTCTGAGAACGCGTCAGCACGACCCGTCGGGACATGGTGTCGCGGCGGGGCGGGGCGTCGCGACAGTGTCACGACGTCAAGGGTAGACACGACCTTATCGTGACCTAAGAAGGTGATGTGATAAGGTCGCGGTGTCCCGCACCGTCGCGACAAGGTCGCGGCTGCAACAGCTATCGCGACTTTGACCGAACACACAAAATAAAACCTGAAATTGAACTTGAACGAATTTTGCAGGGAGAAATGAGGGCTCGAGTGTCATGGACACTGGTGCTGGCTGCTTTCTTAGCTTTCCCCCCTTTCCAGCGAGAGCGAATAGAGGAGATGGGGTTCGGGCAGATCTTTAGGATGGAGAGGATGAGGGTGGACCCGCCCTCACCCAGGCCCTGCGGAGCAGGTGGGACACGGAGGCGAGTGCCTTCGCATTCCCATGGGGGCATATGATCCCTAGCTTGGAGAATGTGAGATGGATCACAAGGCTTAGAGTCTATGGGCGGGCAGTGAGCGGCTACACCTATCCCTGCTATCACGACTTAGCTGAGCGCCTCCTAGATCTCCTAGTAGAGAGCGGGTCCTCCCTAGTGTCTAGGGTAGCATTGCAGGAGAGTCTGGGCTTGTACGAGGCGGGGAAGAACGCAGGGGAGAGTGAGGATGAGTACTTGGTGAGGCTAGCTAGGGTCAGCCAGAGGGAGCGTGCGAGTGAGCCCGGGCCGCAGGCGGACTTGGACTTGCGCCGTTTTCTCATTCTCTTTTTCGGTAGACTCTTGTTTGCCACGAGAGGCGACGCAGTCCACTGCCGCTTCCTGCCCTTGCTAGAGGATCTAGGTGAGGTAGGGGGGTATGCTTGAGGAGCAGCATTCTTAGCGCACCAGTTTGACGGTTTGAGCACCTCAGAGCGGCAGACATCTACGAGCGGCTTCTACCCCTTCCTTCAGGTACACCTTCTCTCCTAACTCTCTTGGATCTCAACATCATTTTGCTTAAACTGCCAACTGATTTGTCTTTCATCTTGCAGGTTTGGGCCTATCTACACCTCCCGGCCCTAGGGAGAGGGGATCTCACACGGTCGGGCTTCGTGCCTATTGCACGCCGTTGGGACTCTCGCCGAGACATCCGCCACTTGGTTGATCAGCTGGAGCGCCTACAAGAGGTCATTGACAGCTACCCTTATCTGGATGTAAGTACCTTTAATCCCTGCCTTTTGAAATTATTTGCTTGAAATGACTGATTACTTATCTCTTGCAGGTGGTTT
The DNA here is from genome assembly GCA_014218235.1 of Colocasia esculenta. Classification (NCBI taxonomy): domain Eukaryota; kingdom Viridiplantae; phylum Streptophyta; class Magnoliopsida; order Alismatales; family Araceae; genus Colocasia; species Colocasia esculenta. The sequence continues at coordinate 135,458,109 of CM024755.1, forward strand.
GGCAGCCATATCTGGGGGAGGGTGATGAGGGACAACCTTGGTTGGTGCAGGCCCGCCCCTACTTCGGTAGGTCGGTGTGGTTGCATGCGCTGAACCTTGTGCTACCTCTGAACCTATTTTTGACCCAGCGCTCCCTGGGCCTCAGGCAGAGTGTTGTGGAGTTCCCTGTCCGGGACCGGTTTGGCCGGCCGGGTCGGAGTTTTCGGGGACTTCACGACACGACAGACTGGCGGGAGCACGCACGAGAGCAGATCGAGAACTGGGAGCGGAAAGGCAAGGGTGTCAGATCAGACGCGACCACTGATGATGCCTACCTCCAGGCGTACGCCTTGAAGTATGGAGGAAAGGTATACAGAGCGCCCGACACCAGGTAAAACTTCTAAACCACGGCTCAAAGAATTCGGATTTAATGATTAGAACTGATGATTTGGCAATTCCTTGCAGGTGGACGTGACAGGTGAGATCGCTTCGCTCCCAGCCTTGCTCCAGTCGGCGGTGCAAGATCAGGAGGTAGCCTAGAGGCAGACGACAGAGCTGGTGAGTGTCGTGTTCACTTTTAGCCCCCCCTTGATTCAAGAAAAAAATTGAAACTGACATGCCTTTTGCGTGCAGCGGAGTGAGCTGGAGAGAGTGAGGGGTACCGGAGCAGGCGGTGCTTCCTCCTCTCTGAGCGCAGTGGGCTCTCTGTCGCTCATGGAGGCTCGACTGGCAGGGGCAGTGCTGAGAGCTGAGGAGGCTCAGAGGCACTTGGAGGAGCGGGTAAGTTCATTTAAACACTTGAGTCGTTTATTTCCAAATGATGCTGATTGATTACTTGTTGTGCAGGAGAGAAACTTGGAGTTGGCTCACGAGCAAGCCATGACGTTGCAGAGCGAGAGGGACCAGCTGCGCATCCGGGCGGAGCGGCTGAGGCACAGGTGGCGGAGATGACCCGGAGCTGGCGACGCTGCGGGTACAGAGGCCGCCCGAGATCAGGAGGAGGTGACCCGACTGCGTGCAGAGCTGTTGGCACAGCAGACACTGGAGCGGGGCCTTCAGCAAATCGTAACGGATATAGGCCGATCACGCAGTCGGAGCCGGAGCGGGGCGAGCGTGAGCAGGGCGACCGGCGCCTCCGTCGGGCAGTATTTAGCGGGTTCCTCCAGCAGGTGGAGGAACGAGGAGGAGGAGAGGCGCCAGCAAGGCGAGGGTGGTGCTCATGAGGGTAGAGGGGGTGGCGAGATGTTGCCACCTCCGGATAGGCGAGAGGGATCCGGGGAGAGTGGCGGTGGACAGTGAGGAGACTTATGAGCCACCTCCCTCTTATCTATGTACATTTTGTTCATATCTTAGTGCAGTTTTACTTTTATGCCAATATTTATGATAAATAAATGGTTTGCAATTGACACGAGTGAGAACCGAGTTTCAAACAAGCGAGAGAGAGAGGGAGTCTTGAGCGTGATATTGTACTCTGCCCTTGAAATGTCTGTTCCTGCACACACTTAGAAGAACAAGTTAGACATGTTCTTAGGCTCAGCTCCTTGCGCGTAAAATGATAAAATTTAACTCTGTAATTGTCAAGGGGGCGAGTCTTATTAAATAAGTGAAAAGACAATGAAAATAATACATGCTTAAAGAAAAGCGATATGTACACAACTTTTTATTTTTTTCTGAAAAAAGAAATCTTTTGTTTTTTTTTGGATTTTTGAATTTTTTTTTGTTTACTGATCTTTTGATTTTTGGATTTTTTGTATTTTGATTTTTTTGTTTGGGATCTTTTGATTTTTTTTAGATTTTTAGGATTTTTTATTTTTTTTTGTTTTGGGGATTTTTTTATTTTTTAGATTTTTATGATTTTGATTTTTTTTGTTTTTGGTTCTTTTGTTTTTTTTTTTGGATTTTTGGGATTTTTGACTTTTTTTTGTTTTGGGGATCTTTTGATTTTTTTGGATTTTTTGGAATTTTTTATTTTTTATTTTTTGGATCTTTTGATTTTTTTGGATTTTTGGGGATTTTTGATTTTTTTGATTTTTTTTTTTGATAATAACACTTCTTAATATTGAGCGATTAACCATGAGCCTTACCTCTATCTCACTTTAGAGAGTAAGATTTATGTGCAACGCATATTCATCTTCGGTTTGCTAAGATTTCTTGCCCCTGTGACAATAATGTTCCAACACAGACCAAGCGTAGGGTTCTTTGGTCATTTTTAGGGAGGATAGGAAGAATATGAATGTGATAAGACTTAGTCTCGGGGTCGGGGTTGCCGACTTGTACGACTTGCAACAGGTAAGCTACATGTGCTATTCATCTGTTGTCTAGGGACTTTAGGGCCACACTATTTTCTCTTTTGACTGGGGCATGCGCGCGACCGGGCTTAAGGGCGTCTCGCGGGGAACTGTACTGCCACTCTTTAACATGCCCCTTCATTTTATCATTTCGTCGCTTTATTTTTGTGCTATATGCTTTTCTTAGAGCTGCCTGTCCCTCCTTGAGACTTCAAACACATGGTCTATACTGTTGCATGTTTACATGTTAGCCTTCCCCTTGCCCCTAGACCTTGTCCGAGTAGGGAGAGAATTGACCTTTTGTTTCCCCGAGCAAGGGCTAAGCGAGAACACTGTATGTGAAGGGACAATGACCTTGGGCTACCGTGTTGAGTACGTGATTGCGCATAAATATTATTTCGTCAATATGAGAGGAGCGAGACACTTGGCAAATGGCTACTTATTAATTGGTGTTGTTATCAAAAGACTGTTGATCAAGGGTAGAATCTTTTAAGATATAATCCATTCCATGGTGAGAGAGTTCATCACCATCGACATTACTAACCTATATGCGTTTCCGGGTACACTTCTTTAATGACGTACGACCCTTCCCAATTTGCAGACAGTTTTGATCTTGGTCCTCAAGGTTTATGAAAATTTGCTTCAAAACCATGTCTCCTTCTTGAAACTTACGCTCAATCACTTTCTTTTGAAAAGACCTCGAGAGTCTATTTTGATATGAAAGCACATGATCAGCTGCAGCTAGACGCCGTTCATCCAAGAGCTCTAGTTGTGTAAGTAACACCTCCCGATGTTCATCGGGATTAAGTTCTTTGTCCAACTGAATTCTTAGCGAAGGGATGAGAATCTCGTGTGGACATACCGCTTCCATTCCGTATGTAAGTGAGAAAGGGGTTTGCCCCGTAGGTGTGCGGATGGAGGTGCGGTAGGCCCACAGAGCCTCAATTAGCTTTTCTGGCCAATCAGCGAATTTATTAGACTCACAAGTTTTCTTCAAAATCTTTAAAAGTGTTTTATTCGTGGCTTCGGCCTGGCCGTTGCCCTGTGGATAATAAGAAGACGAATGATGCAAAGAAATATTGAACTTCTTATAGAGGTCTTTAAGGTCTTGTGATATGAACTGAGGTCCATTGTCGGTGACGAGGCTGCCAGGTACTCCGAACCGTGCAATGATGTTCTTCATGATGAACCTGCACACAGTCGAACCTTTGATTTCTGAAAATGCTTCTGCTTCGGCCCATTTGGTGAAATACTCAGTAGCAGTGAGGATGAAGGATTTTTGTTTTATCTGAGTATTAGGATCACCAAGGGGCCCGATAATATTAAAGGCCCACATGGAGAAAGGCCAAGGAGAAGATAGTGGGTGCAAAGAGGAAGACAAAGCATGAATTTTATCGTCATGGATTTGGCATCTGACACACCTACGAACGTAGGCGGCACAATCCTCTTCTAAGGTTGGCCAGTAGTAGGCCTGCCTAAGGATCTTTTTGGCTAACATCTGACCATTCACATGCCCTCCGCATTCACCGGAGTGAGATCCTTCTACTATCTTCCAAGCCTCTTCATCGGTCACGCATCTGAGGAGCATTCCACTTAGAGCGCGTCTGTAATGGACTTCACCTACGAGGGTATACTTCAATGCCGCTCTAGCGATAGCTCGCCTATCTTCTGCTTCAGCTTCTTCTGGGAAGGTACCGTCTCTGCAAAACTGCTCAATCTCATGGTACCACAGCCTCTCTTCTTCCATCAATTCCCCTAATTCAACAAGCAACAACTCCTTCGCTTCTTTCTTTTCTGCCTTCAACACTAGGGAGCTCTAAGGTTTGTGAACCAAGGATCCTGAGTTGAGGGAGCTTCTAATCTCTGAACGGTGATAGTCTCAGCGCTACGGCTGAGAGGGAAGGAGAGAGACGAAGCTAACGATGCCAGAGCATCGGCCAGAATGTTTTGGGAGCGAGGAGTATGAATGTAGATGAGTTGACGAAATTGCTTGGCTAGGAGTGTGACCAGGTCTTGATATGGCTTGAGTTTGGGGTCACGAGTGCGATAGGTAGAGAGGACTTGCCGAAGAATGAGCTGAGAGTCCCCTATGATCTTAAGGTGACGGGCACCTAAAAGGTAGGCAAGCTTAAGACCGGCTAGGAGAGCCTCATACTCGGAGATGTTGTTGGTGGCGTAGAACTGGAGTTGATAAGCCAGAGGAATGGTGATCCCTTATGGGTGAGCAAGACTGCACCTATGCCCCGTCCCCTAGAATTGAGAGCTCCATCGAAATGGAGTGACCAGAAGGGATCGTGAGAGACAAGTGATAGGTTTTCATTGGAAATTCCTCCTGAACCGTATCACTATGAGGAAGAGGGAGGTGAGCAAGGTGCTCAGCAATGGCATACCCTTTTATGGCTTTCTGAACAATAAAGGAGATATCAAACTGAGAGAGGAAACTTTGCCAGCGTGCCAATCTGTCGGCGAGAACTGGCTTCTCAAGGAGATACCTAATAGGGTCCATTCTAGAATCAAACTCACTTTATGAGCTAGGAAGTAGTGCTTCAATTTCTGCACTACCCAAACTAGCGCTGCACAAGTTTTCTCCATTGTGGTGAGTTTGAGCTCGGAAGGATTGAATAGCCTAGATAGGTAGTAGACTGCCCTTTCTTTGCCGGATTCATCATGCTGAGCAAGGACAGCTCCTAGGGAGTCCTCAACAGTTGACAGATATAGGATTAGGGTTTCCCAGGGACAGGCCTGAAGCACGGGCGGATTCATAAGGTAACTTTGAGCTCATCGAAGGCCTCTTGGCATTTAGTATTCCATTCAAAATTAACTCCTCCTCTCACAGTTCGTAGAAAGGACGATATCTTTGAGAGTGCTGAGATATGAATCTCCTTATGAACTGCAGCCGACCAATCAAACCTCGAAGCTCAGATATGTTCTTAGGAGGAGGCATCTCATTGATTGCCTTGGCTTATGTGGGTCTATCTGAATCCCCCGTTTACTAACTATGCCCTAGCAATTTCCCCGAGGAAACTCCAAACACGCACTTCTTTGGATTCATCTTCAATTGATACTCTTGTGCGCGACGGAAGACTTGGCCAGCACGGAGAATGCTCTCTTCGAGTTCTCGACTTCACCACGATATCATCCACGTAAACCTCAACATCAATATGTATCATGTCGTGGAAGATAGCTAACATTGCTCTTTGATAAGTGGCGCCGGCATTCTTTAATCCAAATGGCATGACCACATAGCAATATGTTCCCCATAGGGTGGTGAAGGAGTTTTCTCTTGATCCTCCGGGGCTAGACGAATTTGATTATAGCCGGAGTACCCATCCATGAACGATAGAGTTTCGAACCCTGCTATATTATCGATCAAAACGTCCAAGTGAGGTAGCAGGAAATCGTCCTTAGGACATGCCTTATTCAAATCCTGGAAATCTATGCAGATGCGCACTCTTCCGTCTTTCTTCATCACTGGGACGATGTTTGCACCCACAAAGGATAGAGGACTACACGGATAAACTTGGCATTGTGTAGCTTATCAATCTCCTCTTTCATCCTTAAAGCGATGTGGGGGAGGAACCTCCTTAGCTTTTGTTTAACGGCAACTGCCCCATGCTTCAAAATTAACCTATGCTCCACCAAATCGGGGTCAATGCCGGGCATGTCATCGTAGGACCAGGCAAAGGAATCCTTGAATTCCCTTAACATTTCTATGAGCTCATCTTCTTCTTCAAGCGGGAGACCAGAAGCTATGGTTAAGAGCCTGGGGTCCTCTTGCGTTCCCACGTTTACCTCTTTAGTAGGTTCGTCGACTGCTGAGGTAGGTTCATCGAATCTCCTCATACCTCTAGCATACGCCTCAGCAGCATCCTCTATTTCAACACCATTTTCATCTAATGGGTCTTCTTCGGCTATGATTTCATATATCCCAAAGCCGTCGTCTAGCCCTTCCTCTATTGGCATCTCCTCTAAGTTCAGAACTACCGCTTCTTTGACGAACTCTTCGACAGCTAGAAGAGCGCCACATCTATAAACTAAGTCTAAGAGGTATGTACGGGGTACACCACTACCCTTCTTCTTCCTAGACGGGGACGGGGACTCACTAGAAACCACCCCTGAGTTTGAGCTAGATTTGATATTTACAGGAGGCTCTCGAGAAGCGTCCAGAGGTTTAATGGAAGGGAAAACAACGGGTGCGGTAGGGCCGCGAAGATCCTCCGATGGAGCTGGAGGAGGAAGCGGGCCACCCGAGCTCAGGGTGTCGGCAACAGCATCGGGGTACAGGGGAGCAGAAGGCCCCTCACCCGAATCGCCAGGAATGGCCATGTCTGACCACCAGGTGAAGGCACGACTGGAGCGACGATGGCGACGATGGCCGCTGGGGAGCAAATGTGACGGGGATCGCCGTCGAGAGTGGGAGCAGGAGGGGGTGACGGGGATCGCCGTCGAGATCAGGAGTAGGAGGGAGGTGACGGGGATCGCCGTCGGAAACAGGAGCAGGAGGGGGTGACGGGGATCGCCGTCGGAAGCAGGAGCACGAGGGAGTGACGGGGATCGCCGTCGGAAGCAGGGGGGACACACACACACGTTTTTTGTCATTTGGAATTTTCTCTTTCTTTTTTTTTTAGATGAAAAAAGAAACTACATTAGATTAAATGGCTTTGAAGAAAGACAAGACCGAACCGTTGAAGGAAATGGCGAGGCGGGGTGAAGGACGAATGAATGCCTCAATGGCGGCGGGCGAGATTTGGACAATGAAGGGAAGAAGCAAAGGAATGAAACTAATATTAACATCGAGTATGGATGAGATAAAGTGAGTGGGAGGCCGGGAGAACCCTGGCCAGAACTCCTGTATAAGTAGGGGTAAATGATTTGACTAGTTCTCCTCACCAATTCCAGGCAACTGTCGCCTGGCGGTGGTTGTTGATACTGATAATGCTGCTATTTGTGACACATCTTCTTCACTGAACAGTCGATTGACCGCAGAAATAAGGTCTTCTAGTTGTAGCTTTTCTTCCTCAGCCTCTGATTTTTCAAACAACAGACTAACTGATGAGACAATATCATCTTGATCCGGATCCTCAGTATCTTCCTTAGCTCACTTCTTCTTGTTGGGTCGCTCCTCCTCTAAAGTTTGATAGGCTGATCTTGGCGTTTCTATGGTGGTGTTATATCCGGGCTGAATGGGCCCTCTGACAAAATGCTCGTATATGGACCAAGTGAGCGGTCCATGGTCTGATTGTGGAGGAGATGAGAAAGAGGCCCATTCTGAATATCCAAGGCCATGCTTTGTGAATTTCTTAGCGGTGGCGACAGTCTGGTTTGCCCTTGGAGATGAGCACCCAGGCCTTTTCCTGACTGGTAACCCAGCCTAACATGATGTCCCACCCTTTGTATTCTTGCTCACACCCTTTCTGACTGCCATTATAGGAGAGACCCAATTGGGCGGTTAGAAGAGAAGTATAGGCCCATGTGTAGTTAACATCAAGTACTGAGATTATGGGCTTATTGGACGGCCATACTGATGGCAGCACTCTCTCAACGGCTTCGACTGTATGCGTTGTCGTCATACTCTTTACCTTGACTATCCGCCCTTGGAAAGGGAACTTCAGACACTGATGCATTGTAGAGGGTATTGCCCCTAATGATTCGATCCACGGGCGCCTTAGAATGGCTTTGTAGGTGTGATCAATGTTCAGCACATAGAACTCCACAGACATGACGAGAGGGCCTAATTCTGCTTGCAAAGTGATAACCCCATGACAGGCACGTCGCGAATTGTCATATGCAGCAGTAGTGGTAGGCGTGGGCTGCAATTGACGTTCCGATATGTTGCAAGCTCTAAGAGTGCTTAGTGGACATACATTAATGGAGGCTCCTGTGTCCACCAGAGCTGCATCGACTGCCACTTTATTTATGGTAAGCGTCACACACAGGGGCATTTTCCTGGCTTCGGGGGTAGCCAGCTTGCCATCAGAAAAGGTAATGGTGGGTCCTCTGTTCACTATTGAGAGCACTGAGGGTAGGTTGTCTGGATTCATGTCCTTGCTGACCATGACTCTTTGCAAAAAAGTTCTGAGAGCATCTTGGTGAGTCTGTGATCTCTTAATGAGCTCCAATATGGAAATCTTGGCGGGAGTCTGATCGAGGTGCTTTAGGATGTCATATTGAGTTCCCGGCGCTGGATCAATTTCTTCTGTATCTTGTTGCTGCTGATTGTTGGTTTGCAGACCTGGCATAGGTATGGATGCGTTAGGATACATCCGATGAAACATTCGCCCGCTCCGGAGGGCAAGATTATGGTGGAGTGGAGGGGTAGGGGTGTTAAGGATAGAAGGGTCGGCTAGTAGTGGCGTTGGCGTAGGGGAGAAAGGGGTGTTGTTTGGTGGAGGGATGATGGGTGATATGACGGGAGAATAGGATGGTGAGGTGATGGTGGCAACATGGGGTGTAAAGGGAGGGGGTATGGTGGATGCAGGTGCGGGAACAGTGGGCGTGACGTGAGAAATAGCCAGAAGATGGCCCACCTCATGGTCGTCATCGAAGACCCACTGGGCTTCTGGTGGTGCATGGTCGATAACGGGGTTAACGTGCGCGAGCGGAGGAGGTGGTGGAGCTGGTTGAGGGTTCGGAGAAGGTTGATGTTGTGGCATGGGGTTACAGACTATGCCTAGATCATTCGCTGGCTGCTGCGGCTGCTGCGGTTGTTGCTGTTGCTGGTGTTGCTGGTATTACTGTTGGAAAGGCTGGTATTGCTGTTGCTGTTGTTGTTGTTGTTGTTGCTGCGGCTGCTGTCGCCTCTGTTGTTGCTGCTGTTGCCTCTGGCCTTGCTGGTCCCTTAGAGTTTAGATCAACCTCTTCATTTCTGCCCAATCAATCTGATTCTGCTCATGGAGATCGTATATCATGTCTCGGAATTGGAAGCAATCGGATACATTGTGGCCCGGATGACGATGATAGACGCAATACTTTGTTTGATCGGCCGTCATATTCTAATTCGCCTTCTCAGGAGGGAGTCTTAAGGCATTTAGAGACATGAGGGCTACAAAGACATCAGCTAGAGATTCGGGTAATGGAGGGTATTGGGCTCTCTTAGGCCCATTGGGTTTCCTGGGGGCATAGCCATTTTGAGGCAGAGGAACCTGGGAGTATTGGCGCTGATCTTGAGGGGGATTTTGTCCTTGGGGAGGTGGCTGCCTATTGTTGTTGTTGTTCCAAGACCGCTGGGTTTGCTAGGTATAGGGGGACCTACCTACTGGGCCTTGGGGATTGCTAACGGCACCTACTTGTTCATTGGTCTGGATCCCCTCAGTGACAGGGCCTTGCGGCTTTTTAGCATAACGGGCCTTCGGGGTCTCGAACATGGAATGTATAGGCGAGTCCTTGAGTTGGGTTTGAATGAAACGGGCTCGACTATATAATTGTGCATGGTAGAGATGTCGTTCATAGCCAAAATAGCTCGGTAGGTGGTGTGGCATTGGAGATCAACAACTTTACTTCTCCTCCTCAGGCATGGGCAACGGACCTTGGCGGCCAAGAGCGCCACCGATCAGCATAGGTGGAGAAATCCTCTTCTGGTTTCATCTTTTCAGCTACCAAATCCACAAAGGAGTATTCGGGTCCCACCCGATCTTGAAACTGCTGCAGAAACCTTTCTTGGACGATTTGGAAGTTCTCGGCTTCCTCGGGAGGCAAAGAATAGAACCACTCTAAGGCTGGACCATCTAATGATTTTCTGAACAAATATGCCATGAGATGGCGGTCATACATGTGCGGCGCCGATTCATAGACGAAGTCCTTCAGATGAACATAGGGGTCCCCTACCCCAGAGTATCGACGATATACAAGGAGCTCGGACTGGGGAGGCACCCGGAGGTATTGGAAGGATGGGAGGGCAATGTCAGCTACCTTCCGAGGATCATACTTGTCCATTCCGCCAAGAAATCGGAAGGAGATTGGATTTGATGCGTAGGGACAAGGGAGCGTGGATGTTCGAAGGAGTGAGACCTCTCGCGAGGAAGCGGAGCTGGTTCGGACGTATAATATGTAGTGGGAGGAGACCGAGGCCGAACATCTCGGGGGGGAGGTAGCTTGGTTCTGAAAAATGAATGGCCCGAGGACGGTGAGGTGTAGGGTCTGCCCCAGACGAAGAAAGGTGAGGGGCTGAAGCGACACGGACGGAGGACTCCGCCGGTCGGGCTGGATTTTGATCCCGGGGAGATAAAGGTTGTTTCCCCTTGGCAACAGCTATGAACTCTCGGACTTGGTCCGAAGTGAGGTGAGGAAGGAGCTGGCTGAATTGAGAGTGAGGGTCATCATCCCCGAGAGGAGAAGGAGGACGGGATTGGATCCCAGTAATGGAGGGAGGCTAGATATGCCCCGGGAGAGTGGCCATGGAAGGTTGGGCCACTTCCTCGAGCAACCCAAGGGGTAGGACATCATCGGCAAGGACCCGAAATTGGTCCATGTCGAAGAGGGGATTATGATAAAGCACGAGGATCGGAAGGGACTGACTCGATTTCCCTAAACAATGACGCATACACCCTCCAACGAATTTGGAGGGGACACACCTAAACTCTATCATGACAAGAAAAACAGAGAGGAGAAGGGGGATCAAAGCACTCAAGTTATCATGCTTACAACGCAAATTTCTTAAGATTCGAACTTGACCTTTTAAGTGAATTGATTAAAGGGATGTCACTCGGTCATGCGGTCCCTGATAGGAATGAACTCGAGTGCTCCGGTATGACTAAGGGTGGTACACACTCACTTACGAGGATGGCTCAAACTAAGGGTGCAACTGGTACAACCAGCCCGGCGAACCGCAACGTGCGTACGGCCATGGGGACTTACGGAGGTCCTCGGAAGGCGGGCCCGAGTCAGTCTACGAGTGCTCGTAGGTGAGAGGACTCACTCAACCAAGGGGGAACCTGATCAAAGGAGTTTAGCGGCGTATGCAATGGGCCTGAATGCCCGAAATGTATGCACAAGTGATAGATGAGAAACAAACAGGGCGACCAGATGGGTCTCGGGCTGAGTCGCGGCGGTCGGGTACGCCGCGACCCTATCGCGACAGCGCGAGCGGCCGCGATAATGACAGAGGCCCGAAGACACAGTGGGTCACCAAAACCAACTCAAACAGACTACCCTACCAGATGATAAAAACACCAAAACCCTAAGTTAATACAGCATGGATCAGGAAGCACCCAAAAACCAATTCATGGATGGAAGCATTAACAAAGAGCATACCTGTTGACGCGACGCTCACCAGCGGCGCGACCATGTCGCGTCCATACACTATGCCGCGACTCGACCCGAAAACTTACAATAAGAACTAAAAGGAAAACCCGAACCCTAACAGGATTCTAACATCCAAAGACACGACAATACATGGCACATATACATGGACAAGGATGCATGATCTTATAGAAGCAGGATAAGGCAGGTATATAAGAAAAACTGACCTGCTATCACGTCGTTGTCCAGCGACGCGACCTTATCGCATCACGCGATGCGTCGCGACACGGACCGAGGGGCAAAAAATAGGAAACAAAGAACAAAAGAAGACTAATAGGGCACCAAAAGGACAAAAAGAAAGAAAATATGGCAAGCAAGCAAGTTAGATCTCGGAGGGTAGCACTGAAGGTCCCACCGTGATCGCCAAAAGGTGTAATCACAGGGATTGGCTTACCCTCGACACGGACATGAATATCAAATATGATAGCATGGGAAAAAGGATGTGATCGCCACCTAAATAAGTTGCCTAATGATATGGAAAGACAACGGCTAACTTAAACTAGGAAAAAGGAAGAGAACAGGAACTGACCTGGTGTCGCGGTCGTCTAGTATCGCGTCAGTGGAAATCGACGTCTATGTCGCGTAACCCCAGGCCGTCGCGTTCTCTGAATGCGGGAGAATTGATGTTGTGACCTTCGTCTAGTCACAAATATGCCATGAGATGGCGTCATACATGTGCGGCGCCGATTCATAACGAAGTCCTTCAGATGAACATAGGGGTCCCCTACCCCAGAGTATCGACGATATACAAGAGCTCGGACTGGGGAGGCACCCGGAGGTATTGGAAGGATGGGAGGCAATGTCAGCTACCTTCCGGGATCATACTTGTCCATTCCGCCAAGAAATCGGAAGGAGATTGGATTTGATGCGTAGGGACAAGGGAGCGTGGTGTTCGAAGGAGTGAGACCTCTCGCGAGGAAGCGAGCTGGTTCGGACGTATAATTGTAGTGGGAGGAGACCGAGGCCGAACATCTCGTCGGGGGAGGTAGCTTGGTTCTGAAAAATGAATGGCCCGAGGACGGTGAGGTGTAGGGTCTGCCCCAGACGAAGAAAGGTGAGGGGCTGAAGCGACACGGACGGAGGACCCGCCGGTCGGGCTGGATTTTGATCCCGGGGAGATAAAGGTTGTTTCCCCTTGGCAACAGCTATGAACTCTCGGACTTGGTCCGAAGTGAGGTGAGGAAGGAGCTGGCTGAATTGAGAGTGAGGGTCATCATCCCCGAGAGGAGAAGGAGGACGGGATTGGATCCCAGTAATGGAGGGAGGCTAGATATGCCGGAGAGTGGCCATGGAAGGTTGGGCCACTTCCTCGAGCAACCCAAGGGGTAGGACATCATCGGCAAGGACCCGAAATTGGTCCATGTCGAAGAGGGGATTATGATAAAGCACGAGATCGGAAGGGACTGACTCGATTTCCCTAAACAATGACGCATACACCCTCCAACGAATTTGGAGAGGAGAAGGGGGATCAAAGCACTCAAAGTTATCTGCTTACAACGCAAATTCTTAAGATTCGAACTTGACCTTTTAAGTGAATTGATTAAAGGGAGTCACTCGGTCATGCGGTCCCTGATAGGAATGAACTCGAGTGCTCCGTATGACTAAGGGTGGTACACACTAACTTACGAGGATGGCTCAAACTAAGGTGCAACTGGTACAACCAGCCCGGCGAACCGCAACGTGCGTACGGCCATGGGGACTTACGGAGGTCCTCGGAAGGCGGGCCCGAGTCAGTCTACGAGGCTCGTAGGTGAGAAGACTCACTCAACCAAGGGGGAACCTGATCAAAGGAGTTTAGCGGCGTATGCAATGGGCTGAAGCCCGAAATGTATGCACAAGTGATAGATGAGAAACAAACAGGGCGACCAGATGGGTCTCGGGCCGAGTCGCGGCGGTCGGGTACGCCGCGACCCTATCGCGACAGCGCGAGCGGCCGCGATAATGACAGAGGCCCGAAGACACAGTGGGTCACCAAAACCAAACTCAAACAGACTACCCTTCCAGATGATAAAAACACCAAAACCCTAAGAGTTAATACAGCATGGATCAGGAAGCACCCAAAAACCAATTCATGGATGGAAGCATTAACAAACAGAGAATACCTGTTGACGCGACGCTCACCAGCGGCGCGACCATGTCGCGTCCATACACTATGCCGCGACTCGACCCGAAAACTTACAAATAAGAACTAAAAGGAAAACCCGAACCCTAACAGGATTCTAACATCCAAAGACACGACAATACATGGCACATATACATGGAACAGGATGCATGATCTTATAGAAGCAGGATAAGGCAGGTATAAGAAGAAAAACTGACCTGCTATCACGTCGTTGTTCAGCGACGCGACCCTATCGCGTCAACGCGATGCGGCGCTACACGGACTCCGAGGGGCAAAAAATAGGAAACAAAGAACAAAGAAGACTAATAGGGCACCAAAAGGACAAAAAGAAAGAAAATATGGCAAGCAAGCAAGTTAGATCTCGGAGGGTAGCATGAAGGTCCCACCGTGATCGCCAAAAGGTGTAATCACAGGGATTGGCTTACCCTCGACAGACATGAATATCAAATATGATAGCATGGGAAAAAGGATGTGATCGCCACCTAAATAAGTTGCCTAATGATATGGAAAGACAACGGCTAACTTAAACTAGGAAAAAGGAAGAGAACAGGAAACTGACCTGGTGTCGCGGTCGTCTAGTATCGCGTCAGTGGAAATCGACGGGTCTATGTCGCGTAACCCCAGGCCGTCGCGTTCTCTGAATGCGGGAGAATTGATGTTGTGACCTTCGTCTAGTCCTCCAGCCGGCCAGAGCACCAGAGCTTCTCGTAGACTTTGCTTGCTTGCCTGTCAATCAAAAGAAAACACAAAGAAAAGACCCTATTAGAACATGTAAAGTGTAGTATCTATTCTAAAAGATGAAATGAGATGGGAGATCATGGTGGGAATGCACCTGGGGTGGTTTTAAACCCCTGTGGGTGTGGGAAAACGTGGGTGGATGGTGGATATGCTCTATTTAAAAAGGACATAAAACTGCATGTAGAAATAGAAAAGAGGAAGAGGAAAGGGAATGAGCCCCATTAGGGCGACTTCCTAGCGTGAATGCAGCTCCGATGATGTGCAAAGAGGTCCAGGAGATTGCTAGAGTCGGCCTCTTCACGTTACTTGCTCCATTGATGGTGAAATGAGTGAGTTGTGAGGAGTGGAATGTGAAGGGAATGATGAGAATGAGTGGCTGCGTGGCTAAGTCTAGTTCAGAGGAAAATTTTGGCAGCCCTTCGGGGTAATCATGAGGCTCCCCTCGTCCGAGGAGGGGGGCTTCCTTATATAGAGCTTGAGTGAGAAAATTAGGTATTATCTCCTTTAAAAGGTTTGGAAATTAAAAATGGGGGATAAAGCTCTATCAAAATTGGGTGTAGAGTCTTAGGGGAGCTTAGGAGAGTCCCTAGGGCCAAGGATCCGTCCAAGGGGTCGGGATAACCCTCTTAGACCAAGTCAAAGTGCATGGGAGGATAAATAGGGTGTGGTTACGGAGGCCAGAGATCTCGGACATTGTCACGTCAGATCGTAGGGTCGCGACTAGAGACGCGACGGTGCGGGGGGACGCGACAGCATTGCCTACGTGCATGGATAATGCATGGGCTGTCACGGCGGTCAAACCCGTCACGACTATAGTCGCGGCGCCACGATGCGTCGCGACAAGGAACCCGAATTATCTTGCATTATTCTCTCTAACCACATGATAAAATAGGAGTTATATTCCTCTAGGGACTCTCAAATGATTGATTTCGGGATTTCAAGGTATTTTTAATGGATTAATGGGCTCAAATCAAGGCAATGATGGGCTCAAGGTGAGTGACCAATAGGGGCCCACTAGGTAGCAAGAAATGTGGTTCAACCCATTAGTCATATCGGGTGTCTACAGGCCCGAGGGCCGGCTAGGCTCAAATATCGTGAAGCCCTTGAAGATTCATTTGAGTTGGCTCGGGGGCCGACAAGATCCAGAGTCATGGCAATCCTGCAGCTCCTATTAATAGTCATCTCCGACCTTGGAGGCCTAAGTCCTCTAAACAGGAGGCTATGATCACACGCTTAATGTCCTTAGTCATGAGGGCGACGAGGTATACCTGTCACTTCATTCCTTGAGTCTCTGCCTTCGTGCGACAATTTCTCGAAAAGAAGGTTCTAGGCGAGATCGCCTCGGCCGTCCAGAAACCGAGAACCCGACATACGATAAAATGAAGGAGTGCTCGCTTCGGCACACGGACATCACAGCTCGTCCGAGGTCGCTTCGGCACTCCATCTCCCGAAGGCGCGGTCGCTTCGGCACGTGTATATCACAGCTCGTCCGAGGTCGCTTCGGCACTCCGAGCTCCCGAAGGCGCGGTCGCTTCGGCACGCGTATATCACAGCTCGTCCGAGGTTGCTCCGGCACTCCGAGCTCCTGAAGGCGTGGTCGCTACGACACACCTATATCATTGCTCGTCTGAGGTCGTTCGGCAATCCGAGCTCCCAACGGCACGGTCGCTTCAGCACGCGTATATCACAGCTCGTCCGAGGTCGCTTCGGCACTCTAAGCTCCAGAAGGCGTGGTCGCTTTGACACGCGTATATCACAGCTCGTCCGAGGTCGCTTCGGCACTCCGAGCTCCCGAAGGTGTGGTCGCTTTGACACGCGTATATCACAGCTCGTCCGAGGTCGCTTCGGCACTCCGAGCTCCCAAAGTTGCGGTCGCTTTGGCACGCGTATATCACAGCTCGTTCGAGTTCGCTTCGGCACTCCGAGCCCCCGACTTCGGCACGCGTATATCACAGCTCGTCCGAGGTCACTTCGGCACTCCGAGCTCCCGAAGGCGCGGTAGCTTCGACACACATATATCACAGCTCTTGTGCGAGGTCGCTTCGACACTCCGAGCTCTTGAAGGCATGGTCGCTTCGGCACACGTATACATCGTAGCTCTCGTGCGAGGTCACTTCTGCACACGGAGCTATTGAAGGCGTGTTCGCTCCGGCACACGTGAAGAACATAAACGTCGTGTTCGCTGGACGAAGCCGCTTAGGCATTCATCAGAAGCCGAGACAACGTCCGACATATTGAAGGAATGGTTCAGCATACGTAGCGAATGTACGCGACATGAACAGAGATGCTTCGGCAATTACCAGAGACCGATGCAGCGTCCGACGTAACGAATAGCTAGAGCCGAACAACAACAAACGAGCAATGACAAAGGAGTTGGAAGTTTCTTTACTAATGATAAGGTACATTGGAGGGCTGACCGCCATGTACAAATGCGAGGCATTTAGTCAATTACGATGTCGTCAGACGCAACGACCAGAGTCTCGGTAGTAGTAGCTGATAACAACACAATTTTTCGTGTTAAATTCAACATATAATTGATTTTAGACATCTTTTGTCGATAATAATGTGCAGTTTGATTTTAATTTTCATTTCACCCATAAATAAGTTTTTGAACATATTGGTTAGAGTACACATGATTAGATTTTCATTCAATAAGTCATAGATTGACTAATTAGGTTCACTTTGAAAAATAAAAGATATTTTGTAAATAAATTTTGTTTTAAAGAGATTTCGATTTGTTAATAATAAAAATTTTATAAATATCTCACTCATTAAAAATATTTTTTTCCTACCACCACCATTATGCCACATACCCCCCCTAAAATTTATTTTACCATTTCTCTCATCTCACCAGATCATGACACATACCCCTCCCAATTTCAATATTTCAATGACTTTTACCCTACCCAACCCCATCTAACCCGATTAAAACTTTATTATTCTCCCCCAGCAGAAGCTGCTGGAAGACCTCTGGAGATGGAGCTCCGGAGGCGGCTGGGTGTGAAGGCGGCCAGACCTCGGGCGCCAAGGCTGTGCTGGGCGCAGCGACCTGAAGGCGGAGGCCAGCTGGTCAGGCGGCTATGTGCGAAGCTCGGTGCTGGGCTGGGTGGGTGGTCTGATGGAGGCGCACCCCAGGCGGTGCTGAACCAGGGCTGATGGAGGCGGATTGTGCGCTGGCGGAGGTGTGTGCTGGGCGTACGATGGCCAGGTGAAGCAGAGCTGGAGGTGGCCGATGTGTGGCTGGGTGCTGTGCGCGGCGCGGAGCTGGTGCGATGAACCAGGGCCAGCTGGGCTGGCGGTGTGAAGCGCGGCGTCCGGTTGTGCTGAGGTGGCTGGCCCTGCTGCGGGTGCGATGGAGCCATGCACCTGCGGATCTGATGCAGAGGTGAGGCTGATGCAGCTGGCGCTGGCGGAGGTTGTGCTGGTGCGGCCGAGATGAGATGGTGTTGGGCAGGTGTGCCGATGGCGCCAGGCGTGAAGGAGGCTGAGGCGTAGGTAGCTGGGGTGTGTACGTGTGAAGCAGCTGTGCTGAGGTGGCGATCCGGTGGAAGCTGTGCACTGGCGAGGAGGTGCCGATCCGGATCATGCAGAGGCAGCCAAGGCGCCTATAAGAAGACCCCAAGGCCTTCTTCTCCGGGGCTCTCCAGTTAGAATTTTTGAGCATTTTAGTTTACTTTTTCACTATTCTTTCAGTTCGTTGGGGAGAGGGAGAGTTCTACGTTTTTGGGGCTGGCTGGTTCGATGCTTAGAATTTTTTTAGTTTCCATTTTCTTTCCTGTCTTGTATTTCTCTGTTCTTCCATAGTGCAGTGAGGGAGACGAATTGTGAGAGATTGAGAGCTTAGCCAGTTCAGATTTTATTTTGTTCTTCCAGTTCTTCTTGTATTTTCGGTTTTAGCAGAACCAGTAGATGAGGGGATTGGCCATTAGGGGTTCGAATTGTGGGATTTCTAGCTTTTTAATTCTTAGTTTCTTTCTGTAATTTCCTATTCCTTTATGTTCTTCAAGAGATGAGAGCTGAGAGAGTGTTGCGGGATTTCCTTAGTTTTTATTCCATTTTCATCTGTAAGCCTCGAGATGGTGTTAGTTTAGCAATTGGGTTCCATTTTCTCATTTTTCTATTTGAGCAATCGATTCAGTAGAGTTAAATCTCTTGCTTCTTATGTGTTGAATTTTTCCATTTTTTGTTCTCTATTATGTTCTTCTTTGCTCTGTGAGGCCCCGGAGGGGCTGCTGTGATTTTTGGGGATTTCATCCTCTCATTTTGGAGGATTTCGGCTGCTTCTGTGAGGATTGGAGTGATATTCTGTTTCAGTTCTTATTTCATTTCATCGGTGTTTAGGAGAAATAGATCTAGTGTTATTTGATTTCTTTCTGTTCTTCTGGAAGGAGTCATCAGATCTGTGTAGTTCAATAATTATTGGAGGTATTCTTCCGTCTATGTTCTGCAAGCAATTAGGAAGGGTTGGACGACTTCTCCTTTGTTGTTGGTTGATTGAGAGGAGATAGTTTGCTGCTTCTCTTCACTGCTGCTGCTGCTACAGTGAGATTGTTCTTCTGGTGGGAGTCCTGCATCTGTGAGAGATTGGTGGCGGCTGGCATCTGGTGCACTTGAGGAATCCCGGCGCCATGTGCAGCAGAGAAGGCATATAGCGACCAGGAGCTCTCCCCCCCTTTACTTGGTATGTTCTGGTTTGTCCGGTGATGGTATACATAAAGTTGTCGAAGGTAGCAGAGAGCAATTAACAATTGAGAGATCAGAAATTTGATTCCTCTTCTGTTTTTATTCTTGGAGATTTTTATTTCGTTTAGTGTTCTCTCCCCTGGACAGATCGGATGTTGGATGTGCAGTTTATATCTTTCTCTTTATTGATTTGATCTTCATCCCTCAAGTTGAGGGTACAGTGATTTGAACCTCTGATAGTTCATATTGTTTTCAGTGAAAAGAGTGTGTTAATTTGTGATCTGTCATCAAGAGTTCTTAGTTCAATTTTAACGCATTGATAATTAAAGATCTGTTGGTGCTTAGTTGATTAGTGTCCCAAAAATTTTTGTTTCTTAATTTTCTGTCTATCTCTGCGTTGTGAGGATACGCGTTCCGGTGTTTGTGGAGAGTTGCGATTATTAAGTGTTCATCTCTCGAGCTGTGAGGTACATTCTTGGTTTTCAAGTTTTATTGTTTCCCATTAAAATTGATTTGTCAGTTGTGAGATATTTAATTGATGTTGTTTACAGAATTACTTTTAATGCAATGTGATTTTGTTGAGAAAGTGTCTTTAGAATTGAATCCAAGTCAAAGTAGTTTTAATTCAGTCTATTCTGCCTCTCCGTGGATATGACCTGTACTCACCATTATATGAGTTCATTTTTACACAATTTTAATTCGGAGACAGTTTAGAGGAAGTGCGCATTGTGACTTGTGCGATGAAACTGGACAACGCAATGCTCAGTCAACAATGCCGCGCGTTTCATCTTGGCGCCGTTGCCGGGGGCTTTAGAGTTTGATTTAATTCTGCTTTCATTTGATTTCATTAGCTTTGGGCCTTTCTATTGACTTGTTATGGGCTTTCGTTTCAGACTTGCATACTTGAGATTGGGCTTGGAGATTGAAGCCCATTGGGAGGAAAGCTTGCTGAAATTTTTTTTTAATTGCTTTCAATTCTGGTTTAGATAGAAAGATGTGAGTGAACTTTGTAGTGAGGCTTTGATGTATTCTCTGTGCATGTACAGAGATTTCTTTCACGTTGGCATGTAATAATTGGACTGTTTGTGGTTGTATGGTTTTAGACATTATCTATAGTACCACTTCATATTTCTTAGTTAAATTGCATTTCATTCAGTTAAAAAAAAAAAAACCAAAATAATTCAAAAAAAATTCTAAAATCTAAAAATTTTCCAAATCGCTCTTTCATGTTAGCCATTTGTTTGTAAATAAAATTACATCCTCTCAAGATTAGAAACACAGTTTTAGGACATTCATCATTTTAATTGTCATTTCATTTTCTTTTCTTGCATTGAAGAGAGCGGGGGAAAGGTAAGATTTCTCTCTCTCGTTTCATGCATTAGACTCAGCATTAGATAATTCTTGTTTGAAATTTGATCTATGCACTTCACATTTGTAATTGAGACTGCTTAAGGCTTAACCCATTAGATAAAAGATAAGTGAGGGATTTCATCACCCTTTCCTTGCCCAAAAATCACAAAAAAAAAAAAAAAATTCACATTCTTGCATTGTCCTAAACTTTCAATAAAAATCAGTAACTTGGCCCTATGGTTCATAATTAGATTGTTCTTTCTTAATTCTAAAACTTCTCTTTAAGTCTGGTGTCTAGGATTAGAGGTTAAAAAGCTTACGCTTAAGTGAGCTAGAGTTTATTTAATTGGGTCCTGCGAAAGCAAGGGGGGCCTCCCTCTACTCACTCTCTTACCTGGCCAGTACAAAAAGAGTTAGGATTGGACTTAAGCACATAAATCTAATTTGAGAAAAATAAACATAAGTCCAAGGAACACTTAGTGGTAGTTAATTTTGATTTGAAAGTGTTATGTTTTGTTTTTGTGTTTGTTTAAAAAATCATCAAAAATCAATAAAAATCTTAAAAATTCAAAAATCATAAATAGAGGGGGCTTTTCCACTGTGTATGCTTGGTAGACAATCATTCAGCTTAGATTTGCTCAACCTATTTCTTTCAAACCCATGGCCTATCAGAACATAGTCCAACTTTCCAAGGTTCCTACCAACCCCCTCATGAGCCATATTCTAACACATACAATCCTGGTTGGAGAAATCACTCAAATTTTCTTGGAGAAATCAATATGAACAAATGTCTCAAACTTCTTTCAACCACTCCATGTACGGTCAATCCTATCCAATCAGAATCCGGGATTCGACCAATCTTCTTATTCCAGACATCAACAATTCCAGGAAGTCAAAACTTCGATGAATTTTCTCATATCAATTTTCAGCAACATTCATACAATCACCCCATCTTCTCAACCCAATTGGGAAGATAAAAGGAACCAACTTCCAAACATGATGATGACTCTATGCCAAACTGTGCAACAAATCAAAATCAAACCAAAATATTCAGCAAAATTTGGATAGGATAGAGTCTCAGATTGGCTGAGCTGTGTAGGGAGGAATTGGGTCAGTTACCAAGTCAAACTATAACAACCCAAGGAACAACTCTTCTGGATTTATCAGTGACCAACAATACTATCAAGTCAGGGGTACAGACCACCTGTCAGACCAAATGTACCTCTACCACAAAACCCACATCAAACTTTTGTCAAAACATTTTAGCACCACAAATTCAAAATCAACTATACAACAGGACCAGCATCTGCCAAGCTAGGGCCCCCAAGTGAAAATATGGAAACAATGTCTACTTTAAGAAGTGCAAAACATTATAACAAATCCTCACTCCACATGTCACCATTGCATGAGGATAAGGAAAATGAAATTGAGAATGAAATTGAAGAAGAGTGGTGAAGAGAAGGTTGAAAAAGAGCAATCCAAGGAAAAGAAAGTTGTCTGGTGGTTAGAAAGAATCTTGTGAGGAAAAAGCAGTAGACCAACCCTGTGCTCTAGGGTTTGAGGGAGAGGGAAGGACAATTTAATTCTATGTTTCAAGATAATGATCCATCATTCCATTAGAATGTCCTCATGAGGTTGAGCTAAAACCACTTCCCTACTAATTTAAAATACCATCTTTCTAGGACAGGACGAGACTTGGCCCATCATAATTGCTAGCGATCTTGATGAAGGGCGCGGAGAAGAAACTAATTGAAGTCTTGAAAATCATGGAAAAAACTTTTCAAATGCAAGACAAGGTCTGGTTATTTAATTCTCGACTTAGTCTGTTTTTCGGGAAAATTGAAGTCCCGACAGATGTTCCTTATAGTGTTGTGTCAAGTTTGGACAATGATGCTATCATTCTTGACCCAAAACAGACAATCATTCATTGCTAATGGGCAAAGATTAAAGCATTCCTATGAAGCCCACTTTTCTTAAAATGGATTCTACCAAGCGAGCTGATCTAAACGAAGCCTATTGGCGTCCTGCTGAAGACGAATAAACTTAGCGCTTCTTGGGAGGCAACCCAAGTGTACAGATTTTCCCTTATCAGTAATTTTCTATCTTGCTTTCTTTCTTTGCAAATAAGTAGGGGGGAGAGGTAGAATAAAGCATGCATAGTCCTCATCCCAACCATTGCTTCATTTCATTTTCTTAGCTTGTACCTAGAAAAATAAAAATTTCACAATGTTTCATCTTTAATAAATCTTTGAATAAAAAATGCTTGTCATTTCACAAACTATGTGTCTGATCTTTAACCATTAAAATTTATGTGGTTGTCAACATTCCCTTGCAAGTATCCATGTTAGGGTAGCCTCTAGTAAATGATTCGATGTACTTCTTGTCCACCTTATGTAAGATTTATGGCAAGAAGTTTCATACACACACTACACAGCCATTGAGACTAGCTGACCCGAATGTAGCAAATTTGTCAAGGCTAGTAGGAGAGAGGTGATTGGTTTTCTCCCATTCCTTAAGTGAATTGCGAAGTAAGTGAAGGCATGTGATCAAGGAACCTGACTGTTCATCCTTCCGTAAAGAGGAAAGAAAAGAAAGCAAAAGCAAAAGAAAATATATCCATGAAAAATGCCCCGATCTGAGTAAAGTTGGACTCGCTATCTTGAAAAGTGATGGGTTGTGCAGCATTGTGGATAAAAGAAATAAAGAAATTCTGAGTGCACAAAGTGCAAATAAGGGACAAAAGTCTCAAACTCAGAGAAATAATCCTCAAGGAAGATTAGCATAATAATGGAACTGAGAGAAACAACCATCTGACTGAGCAAGGATCTTATTCCACAATTCTTTCTTCTCCCTCAAATCATCTAATCTCAATTACTGGCTGAGCAGAGGAGCCTTCCGAAGGGCTGATGTGAACCCTTAATTGAGCTACCTTTTGTGCACAAATTTCTTGACATAGCCTTTACAATTAGGAAGACATGTCTTTACATTAATCTTTCCATGATGACTGGTTAGCATGAGACATTATATCTTCTAGTCCTATATTTGGAATAATTTTCATTGCTAAGGGACCAGCAATATTCAAGTAGGGGGGAGTGATAACACACAATTTTTCGTGTTAAATTTCAACATATAATTGATTTTAGACCATCTTTTGTCGATAAATATGTGCAGTTTGATTTTAATTTTCATTTCACCCATAAATAAGTTTTTGAACATATTAGTTAGAGTACACATGATTAGATTTTTCATTCAATAAGTCATAGATTGACTAATTAGGTTCACTTTGAAAATAACAGATATTTTTAAATAAATTTTGTTTTAAAGAGATTTCGATTTGTTATAAATAAATTTATAAATATCTCACTCATTAAAAAATATTTGTTTCCTACCACCACCATTATGCCACATACCCCCCCCCTAAAATTTATTTTACCATTCTCTCATCTCACCAGATCATGACATACCCCTCCCAATTTCAATATTTCAAATGACTTTTTACCCTACCCACCCCATCTAACCCGATTAAAACTTTTTATTCCTCCCCAGCAGAAGCTGCGGAAGACCTCTGGAGATGGAGCTCCGAGGCGGCTGGGTGTGAAGACGGCCAGACCTCGGGCGCCAGGGCTGTGCTGGGCGCAGCGACCTGAAGGCGAGGCCAGCTGGTCAGCGGCTATGTGCGAAGCTCGGTGCTGGGCTGGTTGGTCTGATGGAGGCGCACCCCAGGCGTTGCTGAACCAGGGCTGATGGAGGCGGATTGTGCGCTGGCGGAGGTGTGTGCTGGGCCGTACGATGGCCAGGTGAGCAGAGCTGGAGTGGCCGATGTGTGGCTGGGTGCTGTGCGCGGCGCGGAGCTTGGTGCGATGAACCAGGGCCAGCTGGCTGGCGGTGTGATCGCGGCGTCCGGTTGTGCTGATGTGGCTGGCCCTACTGCGGGTGCGATGGAGCCATGCACCTGCGGATCTGATGCAGAGGTGAGCTGATGCAGCTGGCGCTGGCGGAGGTTGTGCTGGTGCGGCCGAGATGAGATGGTGTTGGGCAGGTGTCCGATGGCGCCAGCGTGAAGGAGGCTGAGGCGTAGGTAGCTGGGTGGGTACGTGTGAAGCAGCTGTGCTGAGGTGGCGATCCCGGTGGAGCTGTGCACTGGCGAGGAGGTGCCGATCCGGATCATGCAGAGGCAGCCAGGCGCCTATAAGAAGACCCCCAAGGCCTTCTTCTCCGGGCTCTCCAGTTAGAATTTTTGAGCATTTTTTAGTTACTTTTTCACTATTCTTTCAGTTCGTTGGGGAGAGTTCTACTGTTTTGGGGCTGGCTGGTTCGATGCTTAGATTATTTTAGTTTCCATTTTCTTCCTTCTGTCTGGTATTTCTCTGTTCTTCCATAGTGCAGTGAGGGAGCGATTGTGAGAGATTGAGAGCTTAGCAGTTCAGATTTTATTTTGTTCTTCAGTTCTTCTTGTATTTTCGGTTTTAGCAGAACCAGTGATGAGGGGATTGGCCATTAGGGGTTCGAATTGTTGGGATTTCTAGCTTTTTTAATTCTTAGTTTCTTTCTGTAATTTCCTATTCCTTTATGTTCTTCAAGAGATGATAGAGAGGAGTGTTGCTGGGATTTCCTTAGTTTTATTATTCCATTTCATCTGTAAGCCTCGAGATGGTGTTAGTTTAGCAATTGGGTTCCATTTTCTCATTTTTCTATTTGAGCAATCGAGCAGTAGAGTAAATCTCTTGCTTCTTATGTGTTGAATTTTTCCATTTTTTTGTTCTCTATTATGTTCTTCTTTGCTCTGTGAGCCCCCGAGGGGCTGCTGTGATTTTTGGGGATTTCATCCTCTCATTTTGGAGGATTTCGGCTGCTTCTGTGAGATTGGAGTGATATTTCTGTTTCAGTTTCTTATTTCATTTCATCGGTGTTTAGGAGAAATAGATCTAGTGTATTTGATTTCTTTCTGTTCTTCTGGAAGGAGTTCATCAGATCTGTGTAGTTCAATAATTATCTTGGAGGTATTCTTCTGTCTATGTTCTGCAAGCAATTAGGAAGGTGGGACGACTTCTCCTTTGTTGTTGGTTGATTGAGAGGAGATAGTTCTCTTCTCCTCTTTCACTGCTGCTGCTGCTACAGTGAGATTGTTCTTCTGGTGGGAGTCCTGCATCTGTGAGAGATTGGTGGCGGCTGGCATCTGGTGCACTTGAGGAATCCCGGCGCCATGTGCAGCAGAGAAGGCATATAGCGACCAGGAGCTCTCCCCCCCTTTACTTGGTATGTTCGGGTTAGTCCGGTGATGGTAGCATAAAGTTGTCGAAGGTAGCAGAGAGCATTAACAATTGAGAGATCAGAAATTTGATTCTCTCTGTTTTTATTCTTGGAGATTTTATTTCGTTTAGTGTTCTCTCCCCTGGATAGATCGGATGTTGGATGTGCAGTTTATATCTTTCTCTTTATTGATTTGATCTTCATCCCTCAAGTTGAGGGTACAGTGATTTGAACCTCTGATAGTTCATATTGTTTTCAGTGAAAAGAGTGTTTAATTTGATCTGTCATCAAGAGTTCTTAGTTCAATTTTAACGCATTGATAATTAAAGATCTGTTGGTGCTTAGTTGATTAGTGTCCCAATAAATTTTTGTTTCTTAATTTTCTGTCTATCTCTGCGTTGTGAGGATACGGTCCGGTGTTTGTGGAGAGTTGCGATTATTAAGTGTTCATCTCTCGAGCTGTGAGGGTACATTCTTGGTTTTCAAGTTTTTTTGTTTCCCATTAAAATTGATTTGTCAAGTGTGAGAATTTATTGATGTTGTTTACAGAATTACTTTTAATGCAATGTGATTTTGTTGAGAAAGTGTCTTTAAGAATTGATCCAAGTCAAGTAGT
Source organism: Colocasia esculenta (assembly GCA_014218235.1). NCBI lineage: Eukaryota > Viridiplantae > Streptophyta > Magnoliopsida > Alismatales > Araceae > Colocasia > Colocasia esculenta. The sequence goes on from CM024755.1 coordinate 135,484,432, forward strand.
TTTAATTCAAGTTCTATTCTGCCTCTCCGGGATATGACCTGTACTCACCATTATAGAGTTCATTTTTACAATTTTAATTCGTGAGACAGTTTAGAGGAAGTGCGCATTGTGACTTGTGCGATGAACTCTGGACAACGAAATGCTCAGTCAACAATGCCGCGCGTTCAGTAGCCTGATCGGAAGCAATGGTCGCGGTAGCCTCATCAGCACCAAGCACCACCTCGGCCGTAGTAGCCTGCGCCTCATCGGTGACTTCCGCTTGGTCAGGAGCATCTCCAGCGTCCTCGCCTGCAGCATCTTCCAAAACTGACAGATCATATTCGGGACGTAGTTCTTGGATGCGCTTGATGCAGTGGTCGTATCCCGCCGCAAAGAGTTTGTCAACCACTTCATTCAGCTCCTCGAAGTCGCGGTACTATGCAATAATCCTTTCGCGCTCCTCCTCGGCCAGCCTCGAGCTCCGAGCCCTGGCCACTTCGAGCAACTCTTCCTTCGTGCGAAGAGTCTCTTTGAGATCCTCAGCTGCCTTGGTTACCCGAGCAGCCTCATCCTCGGCTCTCTTCACCTTCCGCCGCTCCTCGGCCAGGAGATTCTCGGCAGTTTTCGCTCTCTTCTCGGCCTCTTTAGTCTTGCTTGCAGCCTCAAGGACTCGCTGGTCGGCTGCTGCCTGAGCCTTCTCGGCCTTCCTAAACAAGGCCCCGACCAGGCCCAGTTGAGTCTGCACAAAATCGTAGAATTCTTCCACGACCTCGTTGGCTCTTTTGGCCGAAGACTGAGCCAACTTTTCCACCGGGGTCGCCTGACGAGCCCATTCGGTGGCATTGAGCCCCGTGCGCACCGAAGGCCGCTGAGGGCTCGCAATATGCTGGTCTGCAGATGGTTGCTCCGGCAGCTCGTCTCGTCCCTGAGGTGACGTCAGACGAAGATCTGACGACCGACGTTTCGTCCCCCGTCCTACGTCCTCGATTTTCCTTCCCTCAGACACTTCGATGCCTCGTGGCGCTCTTTTTACCACGCCCCGCAACCTTTCTGTTGCTCGTCGGCGAGTGAGGTATTGCTCCTTTGGCCAGCACTAGGAGCAGCGACGACTTGCCCTTGCGGCCATCACTGCGAGAAGGGCATTTGGTTATCGCTTTACTCGCAAATCACAAAAAAATAACACGGAAAGGAAATGACTTTGTTGGCCTTGACAATCAATTTTGAAACACCCGTCGAGCCGAAACAAGTCGGGAAGATCCAGCACCTGTAGAGAGTTGAACTCCGCGAGCTCGGATTCAATGAGATTAGGAGCCCGGAAGGCCTTTTGGTGAACATTCACCGCCGTCCAGGTGGTCGGAAATGGCCATCTCGACGGGCTATGAACAAAAACAAACTGCCTCTTCTAGTTGTGAATAGAAGAAGGCATTCGACCAAGGATTTGTCGGCCAGATCGAGCTGCAAAATACTGCCAGTCCCCGAAAGCTTTTACCGAGAAGCAATAAAAGAAAAGGCATGTGGTCGGAAGGACCTTAGCCAAGGCACAGACCGCCAGAAAGCCGACGACCGACCTCCTTGAGTTGGGGGTCAGTTGCAACGGAGCGACTCCCAGCTTGAGGAGGAGAAAGATAACGAAAGGATGCAAACGGAGGCGGAAGCCAGCTCGGACGGCCTCAGTGTAAATACAAACCCCGCCCTCGGCTACGTAGTGAGCACGGAGCTGACTCGAATGATATGTGGAGTAACCTTCTGGAAATACAAGACCAAGATGAGTTCTCATCCATTGGAGCGTCTCGTCGGTGGTTTCACACTGAGCGTCGGCAACATTGTCAGCCGGACGACGAGCCCCAGAAGTGTGAGAAGAAGGTTCCTTGGGAACATAGGTCCCAAGATCAACAATGAAGCAATCGTCGGAATGGTCTGACGGCTCGCCTTCAGGCCGAGGAGAGTGAGACGTTCCCCTAGAGGAGACTGCCCCTGCTGCAGAGGAAGAGTTCTTAAAAGGAGAACCTCCAGACGACGATCCCTCTCGAAGACGAGGACCAGAGGAGGAAGACGCAGACTTGAAGACATCACTTACCTCTTAAGGAAGCAAGCGAAGATTGGAAATAGTCGAAGCTCGAGCAAGGGATGTCGGCGCAACCCTCGTCGGCACGTCGGCAGGTCGTCCGGTAGATGCTCACGCATGAGAGCAAGGGCGATCGTTCGGCAGCAGACCCCCATATTTATAGGGCTGGGGGGCAATCGAATCTATCGGTGGAGAGCTTACCTCCAAGACAGCGGTCGAGAAGTACCCACGTGTCGTCAATGGACTGGCCGACGAACCGATCACTCGGATCCTGATCCGCACAAGCAATAAGGGTTGCCATGATGGCACTCGGGATTCGAAGGGGCGAAATGATTACTGCGGGGTACGAAACGTCACAGTGCGGCGCGCCAGACAAAGCGACATTCGGCAGCTCGCCAAGTGACACGACGTTTGGCGACTGACAGGTGACGCACCCCCATGGCAGGGCGGCTTCTGACCATGGAGACGTGACGTCCTGACAGGCCACGTGTGTCAGCCAAGCCCCGTGGCAAGGCATGTGCTCCCAGCAGGTAGATTTAGCTTCACCTCGGCCCGCTATCATGGTCCGACCTGAACCTAGGGGGCCAATGTTATGGGGGTTTCCAGGTAGGTCTGCTAACCCCGAGTATAGACGACCACTTCTGAGCTAGCCCGACATTCAAACAGCCTTGGTTGATAGCCATGGACCTCACCTCGGTGAAAACCAGACCGATCGCAGTCAACGAGAATGGCGGCGTCCAAACTGATCAGGGCATTCCATCAGGTCGGACTCGGGTCAACCGATCCAGTAAGCTGCTGCCGACATCTTGTCTACTGTCCCAAATACATCAGCTACAGCTCTAGTCAGCTCGGCCCAGGCGGCCTGTCTATAGCTCGCCCAGGAAGTCTTGTGATCTGACCACAGGAGCTCACCATTTGTACCTCGGGTCATCAAAGCTCGGGTCTTGCCGACCTAGAACTCGGCACTCATGTGCCCCATCACAGCCCTCACGGGGTCAACAGACGAATAAGATAACAACCAAGAATCGTTGAACTGCCAGTCACGGCCATTAAGGCCATGATCTCAGCGCAGGCCTAGCAACCATGATCATCGCAACTCAGCAGAAGCAACGGCACCCAATCCGGCGGGAATCTCGCTAACTCCCAGCGATATTCGCGGCTCGTCGCTCCAGCTCACATGCACGTGTCCTAACACTATATAATGGTAGACACTCCACAAGCCAGGTACGCTCTTCTCCCCCACGCTAGGCCATTCTGCTTAGCTAGCAACTGACTTGAACATCGTAGTGTCTCCCCGCCGAGCCCACTCGCGGGCTTTGCAGTCAGTTCGGGAGGTCGGGAGCAGCGTCACACGTCGGCCAAGCGCGCTTAAAAAGGGATTCATCGCTTGGTCGTCTCGGCTCAGTCCTGGGAGGACGCCTCAGCGGTCACCTCGACAGGAGCCGACCTATGTTACTATAGGTGTAACAACAATAATTACATATTATATGCACAATATTACTTAAATACAAGATGCATAGGATTTAAATAAGTATAATGTACAAAATTAGCTAATTTCTTATATACACATAAATAATATACGTATACATAATGCATACAGTTTCACATGAGTACTTAATAATTATTGTGTGTACAAAATTAATACACACACTATGTACAATAACAAGTAAACATCACATACATAGAATATAAAATGAACAAAATTCGGGGGTCTCACAAAGGTTGTGTTGAGGTTTAGCAAGAAGGGCAAGGTTGAGTTGTGACGACCCAACCATAATATCGTATACATATATGCATACATTTGCACATGAGGGCTTATAATTAATGTATGTACAAATTAATCACCCACTATGTACAATAACAAGTAAACATCACATACATAGAATATAAAATGAACAAAAATTCGGGGGTCTCACAAAGGGTGTGTTGAGGTTCAGCAAGAAGGGCAAGTTGAGGTGTGACTCCCAACTGAGCACGCTTAACTTCAGAGTTCTTTTCCTACTCAAGCTCTGAAAATGACTAGTCTGAGTTGTTGGTAGTTTGCTTATTTAGTCCATTTAACATATTCTTATTTATGGTGTTACAATCTACCCCTCTTATATAAGTGACGTCCTCGTCACTGCTCACATATAGCACGCAATCAAACCCCAGACATGCAGGATTCTAGAGGTGGCCCCCACATGCTCAAGAGGTGGCTCCCACTATGTAGCACTTTGTCGTGTGTGGCACTTAGTTCCTGCACTTCCGGCTGGGCAAGGCTCTGATACTATTTGTGACGACCCAACCAACAAATTGGCCCATGAACCATACTAGTTGGTAGACTTCCTAGGAAGGTCACCCATCTTGGGACTATTCCCAACTGAGTACGCTTAACTTCAGAGTTCTTTTGAGCTCTGAAAATGATTGGTGTGAGTTGTTAGTAGTTTGTTAATTTAGTCCATTTAACATATTCTTATTTGGGGTGTTACATGAGTCCCAAGTACTTGGGCCCATTTCAGATTGTGGAAAGGATTGGTGAGACGACATATAGGTTGGAGCTTCCAGCGGGCTTCACATATGCACATGATGTGTTTCATGTCTCAATGCTAAGGAGGTACATCCGAGATCCTTCCCAGATAGTCAGCTACCAAGGAGATGATTTGAAGCCAGATATGTCCATGTCGGAGTATCCCGTGATGATTATAGGCCGCCGAACACAAAAATTAAGAAATAAGGTTGTTGAGTTAGTAAAGATCAGATGGACGAACAGGCAGGGTGGTGAAGATACTAGGGAATTGGCCGATGAAATGTACAATATGTATACATACTTGTTTGAGTAAGCGTTGAATTCTTTTTAGGTGATAGTCTTATATATGTTGATCTGATGATTGCGCTTATTCCTTTAATTTTGAGGATGAAATTCTTTTTAGGTGATAGTAATGTAATAACGGTACATTCGGATCATAGTTTACTAGGTTTGGTGGGCCAATGTGTGGCGCATTGGTAGACCATGTGGGTATACAGGTTGGTGTGGCTTGGTGGGAAGCTGGAGGGTTGGAGATCCCAGCCCAAACAGACCTCTGGCGCATCACTCAGAAACGTAACCAACACAGACGGCGTGTTTCAGAGTGTAGCATGACCACCAAGTCCGTCACGATTTAGGACCGCCTTCAGCGCACGCGTTTGCATGCGCGCCGCGTGTCGCATGCAGGGCCGCTGGAGGTTTAATCGTGACGGTAGGGTACGTCACGTTTTCAAACGCGACGACCCGATACGTCGTGATTTAGCCTCTGTGGTTTTTTGGGCCTCTGCCCTAGCTGAACAGTGTTGTTGCACTGTTCAGCCAAGGGGGAGAGCTATGAGGGTTTTACTGAGGGTCTTGAGGCGATTTCGGTGTTTCGGTGTCCGTTCGGTGTGGTTCCGGTGCGAGGAGGGGCTTCGGAGAGCGAACATCGGGGCGGTGTTGGTTTTGCATTTCACTTGTTGGTAGGGAACTTTCCAACATTTTAGCTTGTAGGTCATGTATCGATTAGTGTTTGTGGGATTTATTTTAAGAATCATGTGAGCATGATAGAGAGCGTGCTTAGGGTTTTATTTACATGCTTATATCCTACATTAATGGCATGTGTGGCTATTTTGCATGATTTCTGGAATGGTTTGGGGTCTTGGTTCTATCGTCTAAAAGGCGACAGAACCAGACATCGCGATTCAAGTCGAAAGACAATGGTTTAGTCCATCGCGATTCAAGTTGTGAATGGTGACCACTGTGTTGGTTGCATTTCAAAGGGTGGCCACCCGAGCTCTGGCGCTCTATGGCCAGTCTGTTTGTCTTGTGTTGTGCACTACTTGGGCAATGGTGGCTACGCAATATAAAGATTGTATGGGGTGTATTGGCTTACACCGTGATTGGAAGCGATGGTTTTGGATTGGTAATGTGTGCACGACGAGTTGAGTTTTTCATGCCTGAGGTTACCTCTCTAGTCGGGTCCCCAGCGGTTTGTCCTAGTATAGTGAGTACCGTCAAGGTCTGAGTCATCTTCCTAGACACCCTCACTCTTCAGTTTGAGTTGTACATCCAATTGAGGGAAAGGCGGAAAGGGGCAGCGACTCGTGTTTTTGGGTGTGCGGACGCTTGTGGTTGGGGGATGGACACCAGTAGATGTACTGGTCCCTAGCTATTCCTGTTTCCAGTGCCTCACTTTAGGGAGCTCGAGCCGGAGTCCGTAAAGGTGTCAGGCTTGGGCCTGCAGCTGTGTAGTCTGCAGGAGTGGTGTTAGTTGTCTCCACAGTTCTTGGCTTGTTGAGGTGGAGCAGCAGCTGGACCTTTCGTCCATGGCTACGAGACTGAGAGGTGGACTTGTGTTGTTTGTCTGGATCTTTGGCTGGTGTCGCAAATCAGTTCTTGTGACTCTTGTGTGGCGTGCCCTTTAGTAGCTTGTACACGTGTTTGTGGTTTGCCGTTTACTTAATTTACAGCTATAGCATCATGTGTAGGTGTTATTTATTTTAGGTGCTTTACAGCTTTACTTATCATATCTGTTGTACATTGTGTTTATCGGCTTTGGGGGAGTTACCCTACTGAGCCAGTGACATGTGAGGCTCACCCCTTCTTCTTCCAGGTGAAGGAGAGCAGAAGGGTTCCCGTCCCACTTCTAGTTCCGGTCAGCACCATAGTGGAGTCGGGCCTTCGCCACCAGCAGAGTAATACTTCCTCTTGTGGAGCCTCGAGGGTTTGTCCCAGCTGTTGCATTTTGTTTAATGACTATGTTATGGAACTAAATATGTACATTTCATGTGAATATATGTGAGAAATGGAATCTTATATGCGTTCAGCATGTTTCTTTATATTTTCACGAATATGTGTGGTTGATATCCCTTTCGAGGCTTCGGCCCGATCGTAGGAGGCGGAGTCATGTCGGGCACGTTATCGGGTTAAGGGGCCTGAACGGAGAGGACCATCACAGAGAGTGCCAAATTCTGAAATTTCGTAGTGAATTTGTTTATGAAAGAACCTTATTCTACTGGAGAAAATTATTTTTGTGGGCCCAAATTGTGGATAAGGCTCAGTTATTCATCGTCATTTGATTTGAGTGTCGCGCCACGGTGTGATTTGAGGTGTCTAGTTAAGGTATTGGTGATAATAAGATTAAATTATTTCAGAATTTTATTTTCTGCTGCAATTTATGATACCCAAATTTTGGGGGCATGACCCGCATACATACAGAGATCTTCACCACCATTCAGATTAGAAGAGCGGTGCACCCTTACCCATGTTTATCTACTTTGTGCTCTCCTGAAGCCTTCACTTCTATTATTCTTTGAGAGCCTGTTGTTTTTAAGAGAGTAGCATCATAGCTCCATTCTTTTCTCTCTCAGTTCATGCCTTACATCAAGCAAGACTTTGTTGTATAAGCTTGATCTAGGGGCCATTCACTCCTACTTGTTTTCTAAGTGTTCCTCTTTCTGTGCGAAGATAAGACCTGTTGTGGGTAGGTGTTTTGTTCCCCTTATTAAAGGGAAGACCTGCTATGAGTAGTTGGTTTGTTTCCCTTGTTGAAGGGAAGACCTATTGTTACAAGTGGTTTTTTCTGCCTCTTCTTGGGTTGAAGAGAAGGCCACCGGGTGCTGGATGTATAATTGTCCTTAAGGGCAACTGTACCCTTGGTTCGTGGAATCCCAAGTAGTTTTTTGGGGATTGGACGTAGGACTCCTAGTGATAGGAGATCAAAATTAGGATAAAACTCTTGTGCATTCTTTGTGTGATTGTTTTTATCTTATTCCACTGCTTAGTAACTCTAACACTTGTGTTTAGTGTTTTTGTTTGAAGTTATTTTTAATAGGAAATTTTGAAGATATATTTTAAGCAATCCATTCACCCCCCCCCCCCCCCTCTTTGGGCTAGCAACCTGGTCAACAATTGGTATCAGAGCATTGGTCTCTAGAAATAAAGAAGCTCTAACAATCTTAGAGCAAAGATCAAATGACAGCCCATGGTTATGCATAGGGTCAGTGTTTCAACAGACCTCCACTATTCGATGGAGAAGACTACAACCATTGGAAGACCAGAATGGCTATCAATTATGAACTATAATAAAAGATGAAGATATAATAGTCCTAAATTCTAAAGAGAATTGGACAGAAGGTGACAAGAAGTTGATGCCTCAGAACAGCAATGCCAAGAGTATATTATGCTACTCATTAAGCAAGAAGGAGTTCAACAAAATATCAACATGCAAGTCGGCTAAAGAGAAGTGGGATAAGCTGAGACTCACCTATGAAGGGACTGCTAAGGTAAAAGAAACAAGGATAGACATATTGGTGACTCAATATGAAATGTTTTAGATGATTTTAGGTGAATCCATATCTCAATGTATAGTCGATTCACAAATATCACAAATGGTCTAACTAGACTTGGAAAATTATATGAGACAGGAGACATGGTAAGGAAAATACTAAGATCCTTACCAACACTATGGACTCCCAAAGTCACTGCTATAGAGGAAGTCAATGACCTCTCCTCAAGTCATTGGAAAAACTCATTGGGTCTCTCATGGCTCATGAGATAATATGGAGAGACTGGGGGAAAACACCTCGAAGAAGAAGGTTGGCATGGCATTAAAAGCTAAAGAGCCAAGCAAAGAATGTGCCACGACCGGTGAAAACAGTAGTATAGATAGTGAAGAAGAAGCCTTCTTGTCTAGACATCTACAAAGAATATTTGCAAAGAAGAAACAACAGTCAAGAGGAAGATTCTACAGAAAAGTCAACAATAAGACAGAACCTATCTACTATGAATGTAAGCAGCCAGGGCATAAAAAGACAGATTGCCCTAAGTTAAACAAAAAGGAACACAGGAAGGAAGAGCCATCCAGAAAATACAAGAGATATAAGAAGAAGGGTATGGCTGCTGCCTGGAATAATAAAGACAACTCATCATAAGAGTCAAGTTCAGATGACCAAGAAGAAGAAAAGGCACATCTTGCCTTCATGGGAAATTTGGATGATAAGGTAAGTTCTGACATCTCCTTTGATTCCTTTTCAGATTCTGATAATGATTTAGAAGATGCTTTTAATGAATTATGTGAAAAATATAAATATGTTTGCAAACACTTAAAAATCATTAAGAAAATTATGCATGCCTTGAAAACACTAACTCAGACTTAAATTATGAAACTGAAACAAATTGAGAAAAGGTTGAATCACTGAAGCATAAACAAATGTGTTGTGTGAAGTCTAAAAGGGAAAAATAGCAATATTAAGCCAAGAAAAACAAAACATTGAGGATAACACTAAGGAGAAATAGAGACTAAAACAAAAAATGAGTACTTAAGAGCCACTATTGAAAAATTAACATGGAAGATCATCCTTAATATTAAAAGGACAAAAATATCATGTCAAAAAAACTCAGAAATGAAAGAAACCACTATATATCTTGAAAAATACCCATTGCCAAGATTCCTTGCTAAAAAGAATTGTATAAACAAAACAAAAATAGAAAAATACAATTAAGTAAGCAAGTGTTCAAATAATATTACTTGTTGTACATATTGTAATAAACTTGGTCATACTAAGAACACCTATCCAACAAAATGTTTAAAGTGGATTCCCAAAAGGGAATTAACTAGAACTAACCACTCAAGACCCAAAATGATTTGGGTACCTAAAACTCGTTGATCTATTTATAAGTAAGTCTAAAAGCATCCAAGTGGTATCTGGACAGTGGATGCTCTAGACACATGATAGGTGATATAAGCTTATTGAAATCAATCATGTCTTAAGAAGGATCAGTCACCTAAGGAGATTGTCACCCCAGACGCAGAATATCGGAATGTGAGGCAGATGCAAACAAGCGAGTATAGAGCGTACATTAGACGTCAATCCATTGGACAATTGAATAACTAAATCAAATGTGTTTCATTGATAATTCAACTAATGTCTATTGCAAACACTAATTCAAAGATTTTACTTACGGCCCAATTAACATCATTACATGGAAGAAAAAAGTAAAATACTAACTAAGACTTCTAATATATCGCAATTACACCAGGGAACTCTTGAATAACTCTGGTCATCCCCTTCATCGTGAGTGTAGGTATCCTCCTCAGCCAGATCTGAGAACACATATCAAATAATGCAAGGTGAGCAATAACGCCGAATAGTACTTAAATCTCATGGTCAGACATGCTTTAAATGATTAATGTATTAAAGAGCAGAGTAACTGATGATAGAAAGAATCAAATAATATTGAGAGAGTAATAGCACAATAACATGATTCAAATAGCACAAGTACAAAGTATAGCACAGAGAGCAGGATAACCATAGCATAAATAGCACATCATAGTACATGATACGACATAACACAACGAGTCGAGTATAGTATAGCACTATGATTGTCATTTGATAGTCGAGATAGATAGCACTTGAGTGTAATGCCAAACACTCTAGTCAGTTAACTCCCGCAGTCACTAGCACTTTTGGGCACACCTCTCAGGACCAGAATGAGCCCCTTATATTTCCAAGTATTAGTCATGTTTGTTATCATTAGACAATCAGTCAAATGGCCATAGAGAGTACCAAGATAGATGAAGTAGTTGAAGAATAGACGAGAGTGTAGAGAGACCGTGAATAGATGAGCGAAATAGAGTATAGTTGAGAACTACAAGTTCAGGCGCATAAAATGTCATTAAAACAAGCAATAGTAGCGGTTGCACAGTACCTCTGGGTACAGGTACTCTGGTGAGTATCGCAGTCTACCACTTAGTCGTGACAATATCACTGTCAAGAGGGTGTTGTGATGTCAAAGTCAATACTATGGTTGGTTGGAGTATGTCGTATAGGTCCAACACAACCCCTAAAGGTGTATAGATGTTAAGGGTACAACCCGATCATCGACCATGTTAGAATCCATGGACACAGGAGACTTACGGAAGCTTTGAACAAGGATTCACTAGTCCGACACAAGGAATATTTGATGGAGAGTTTGTCCAAGTAAAGAAAAATAGTGTTGAAATATGTTGCTCGATGTTCTAGAGGAATTCAAGAACAGTGGAGCACCAGTAACGGTGTTCCAAATCAACGAGAGAAAAATGAACACAAGTCCATTAATAAAAATAGAATAATTATGTAAAATATTGAAGTAAATTACCATATGTATTTTAGATATATCTTAATACTATGACAAGTCATTTGGATGGTTTTCTAGTTTGTGCAAGTGATAGAGAATCATGGATATGAAAGAATCAAGTCTATAACTTTTGATTAACATGTTCATGATTTGATAAACTATTTTACTGCATTTCAGACTTGACATGAAGTATATACAGAGTTATAGGACAAGAACAAGATAAAACTAGGATTTATGTACAAAAATCCAGAAGGCGACACACCCTTTAATGGAACGCGACAGAGTCTGTTAGATCGCGACAAGGTCGGGCCCCTTGGAAAGGGGTAGGATAGAGTTAACCTGGGTTAACCTTGTTTAGGTCCAAAAAGTGATTTGAAAGCCATAATTTTAACCCGGGTCAAAATGGATTAGATTGGATCTAAACTGGTTTAACCCAGGTTACCCCCACCCCTCTAGAGGAGAGTAGAGTTAACCCATTTCAACTCTATTTTATTACCCTTTTGCCCCCATTTTCATACCCTATTTGCACCTTTTCTTCCTCCTCCACCTACCCAACTACCCACCTTTTCTTCCTCCTTCACCTTTATATGATGATAGCACAAGATATAAAACTAATAATGTTAAATATTATATATGATAATATCAAGATATTGCTACAATTTACTTATAATGTATTTTATATAATTTTAATATGTATCTAGATAGCATAAGAAAGATAGTAGCACATAGTATATAAAAAAGTAATTAAAAAAATAATAGAGGGTTAAGGATAAGGGTATTTTAGGAAAGACAAAACAAAAGTAGATGAGTTAGTCACTTTGGCCTTTCAAACCACTAACATAAAAAGTTGGTTAACTTACTTTAACCCATAGGGTTAACTCTTGCATTATCAAAGCAAACTATACTTTAGCTCGGCCTAAAGTTATGCTTAGGGTTGAGTTTGGTTAACCCCAACCCTTTTCTAAACAGGCCTTAAAGGAACACGATAGGACTCCCTAGGACAGATAGGCAAACGTGACGCAAGATTCTGTCACGTTAAGAACACAACGAAATATCTTGTCGCTACTTGGTTGAGAAGGCAACCTATTAGGCCATCGCGTTCTCAGGGTTTTTGCCCGAGCCCAGAAAGGAAATCAAAACACCTTCGATTGCGGTCCAATCTTCCAAGGGTTTGACACAAAGACTTTTAAAGATAGAAATCTCAATGGATACTTGATGTAAAATCATGAAACCAGTTTTAAACAAAACGAGACTTGCAGAAGTATAAACAGTAAGGAGTAATTTGAATATTATCATGGTATCAACATGCTATGATCCTTTTCTTTCACAATGAACAAAAAGTATGACACAATGATAAAAAGATATTTAATTCGAAAATAGTAGTTTATAGAATTTGGGAAAAAGCATATCAACAGATTCCGAACATCATGTGACATGTACAGTAAAAGTTTCATGGCATAAGATCAAATATAAACAGGATTTAAAGAGAACATACATGTTCTTAACAGGACTTCAATATGAATTGACATGATAGACATGATAGAAATTGGGGAAAAAGAGGGCTTTTGTTCCTGAGATCAAGAACAATCTACAGACGAGTTTGATTGAGTTTTGCTTGTGCGATTTCCTACCTTTGGAAGATGTTAACTTCCTAGGGCTAGAACTCGAAGAACAAGCTTGTAGATCTTCTAGAAAGCCTTCTCCCCACGATTCCCTCCTCCTTTGGCCTCTCCTCCATGTCCCAAGAAGTCTCAAAAGAGCAATAGGGTCAACCATGAAGGGTTTGGGTTTAATTTATACATTTAGCATTGTTAATTCCTAATACAACTCTAACGTTCCTCCAACTCTGAATTTCCATATTTATCTAACCTTCCTAGCTTAAATCCACCTATTTGGGTTAGGATGAGACTCCAATTTTGTGGCTAGCAAGTTAGGGAAGGATTAGGAGTACATTTAAGATGTATACGAGTCATTAGTGATTTACTTTACCCTTTTTAATTAGGGAATAATGAAGGTACAAATTTTATAGTATTTTCTTTTATTATATCTTTTAAACTCCTATTTTGGCCCAATAACTCTTATATGGACCTTCTTTTAAAGCCCATCACTTATTTTTTGCTTAATGGTTTTTAATTATGTCATATTTCTGTGTATTTTAATTTTTATTTTTTTTTAAATAACGGGTTGCTACATCCTCCCTTTCTTAAAAAAGAATTTGGTCCCCAAATTCATATAGTCATGATAGGGAGAATGTCTTACCAAATATGTCGGGGTAGTTTCGCCTCATTGTTGACTCGGTTTCCCAAGTAGCTTCTTCTACTCCATGGTTATTTCATAGAACCTTCTCCACAGGTATAGATCGGTTCCTGAGTTGCAATTTCCGATCCAGTATTTTGATTTTCTTTTCTTCATAAGTAAGGTCCTTGTGTATGGCATATGATATGGGTAGGATCATACACATACTTCCTCAGCATAGAGACATGGAATACATTGTGTACGAACGCTAAATGTGGAGGCAACGCTAGTCGGTATGCGACTTCACCAACCCTTGTGAGCACTTCGAAGGGCCAATGAATCTTGGACTTAGCTTCCATTTGACAAAAGTACATGATCTCCCACTTGAAATTCTAAGTCTCTCCTTCGCTTGTCGGCATAGCTCTTCTGTCTAGATTGAGCGATCATTAGCCGATCTCGAATAACCTACTCGAGATGTGGAAACTGCAGGTCCATCTTGTCATGTCCCAAGCACGTTAGTGGAAGATATGATTGAAGCGTTGAGACGTGAATATTCGGCAATAAGCCTCTAGTGAGCAATCACCCATATACACAACTAATTGTGCTCATAATAAACTCAACTCTTTATTTATTTTAAAATGGGAACTAGTACATATTCCTGTAAGGCCCTAGAATTTCCGTCGCATTATTTGTATTTGTGTGTGTATATTTGTGCTTGTGTATGTATATACAGATTACGTACGCATAATTAGTACAATTACGTATGCATGTGTTTTCTACTAGATGTACATAATGCATGTATTGAATGGTGATAGTATGAATACACTACCATATCATATTGCATGTATATTGCATGGCGTGCATTGTTTATGCATTTTTTAAACTTCTGGCCGAAGGCCTATTGGCGTCAACCCTGGCCGCCGATGAGGTGTCAGCGTCCACCCATGGACGCCAACACTAAATCCCAGCGTCTAACGATGTGAACGCTAACTTCTCTGGCCTGCAAGCGCAGCAGAGCCGGAATTCTAGAAACAAGGTAGCTCACCCATTGGGGAGCTGTCCCCAAGGCTCTGAGAGCCATCTTGTCACCCTGTGAGTGGGAGAAGCCTCTCCTATATATCCAACCCGCATCTGCTCCCCAACCCTTCTCTTGCTCTTACAAGAGAGAATGAAGAAGAAGACCGCTGTTCGGAGCTGTGCAAGGACTGGTTTTTGAAGGCTCCAAACCGCGATCCCAGGCTCCATCCGGCGTTCTACTGTAACTAGAGGCTAGAGGGAACCAAGGAGGAGCTTCCCCACCACTGGCTCAGCACCTGCATCGACTAAGAACCGGAGTAAAGCGTTTCCAAAGGCTCTGGGATAGTCCAATAGAGCTTCACCGAGCCCTAGATTCATCTGGTGATTTTCTAAAGGCAAGTACCCCATTCATAACATCCCCGTATGTGTCTAGGTTGGGTTTACTAGTTTTATACATTTTTCCCTCATGTCCTAGCCCTCAGATTCACCATATCTTGAGAGCTCGGGTCTGTGTTCCGCACAAACCTGCATTGACGGCAAAGTCCTGGTCCGCTAAGATCCATGCTTAGCGCCCTCGAACGACTATGACGTTGACCTGAATCAGCGGCCAAAGACTACCGCCAAGTTCATCTGGACAGAACAGTGACCTGTTCTGCCCTTCATACACCTGTTTTCGATATGTTTCGCGACTAGGATATACTGTAACCCCATTTATATGCTATGTATATTGTGGATGTGATGAATGTGGTGTGTGATGGATGAGTGTGCATGTTGTGAATGATAGAAGTTATTTTGTTCCATGAAATTACAAGCATGATTAGTTGTTAATCTTGTCAATCTACTGTTGCATGATTTAGGACTATCCTGTATGCCCAGTGTGAGGATCATGCATGTATGGATCAGCCGTATTCTGAAATTTGAGATTTTGCCATGCTTTGTAAATTATTGAAAGTATTGTTTGGGGAAATAGGAATTTTGCATAAGTTATGATAAATCCTGGTAAACCAGGCACGCCCCATAAATTGAAAATAAATTCTGTAGCTCTATACATGTAGGGTTCAGACAGTAGCTTGCTAAAATTGTGACTTTGTATAATTCCATATCGACTTGATTACGAATGGCATGAAAAATGGATGTTTGATTTTCTGTAAATTCATTTTAACTTAGAAAAATCTGAAAAATTTCATGAAGGTCCTAAGCCGAAATTAGTTGTGATTAAAATTTCAGGTCATTTGGACCAGAGCACGATGCCTTATGAAATTTTCCATGAAAAATGTGAAATTGATGCATGTCATTGTAAAATTTGTTGATTCTTGTTTAATCCAACTTGATTAATGTAATGCCTGCTTGTTAATGTCTGAAATCTGTAGTGTCATGTTAGGAAAATAGAGGCATGTGCATGTGAGTGAGAAATGAATAAAGTGAGAGTGACATGTGTCAACCATGTGTAAAATCGGTAAAAATGTGTAATGTGTAACTGTGCCAAATGTGACACTGCTTCCGTAGAGGGCAGTGGAACCGTAACAGGGAAAGTCCCCCTGAGAAAGTTCATGTGTAAGTGACCCCAGGGCATTGGGGGAATCCTGGAGGTGGACAAGTAACCACTGGGTAGGGTGGAGACTTGTTCTCCGGTCCGCTGCGCAGTCCCAAGAGTCGCCATTGTATGCCTAGATAGATGGCGTCTATGTGATGTGATGTGTTTGTGTCCTTCTTTGGTGGTTTGGACTATTGTCACGACACCCTAAATGTGAATGTGTAAATGTGTATGTGTTCATGTGTTAATGTGAAAGTGAACAATGTTAATGTGTATGTGTAAAGTGCAAAATACGTGAATTGGAAATTGTGTAAAGAAAAATGTGAGACCAAATGTGAGGGTATGATATTGTAATCCATGTTGTGACAATTCTGAAACCTGTTAAATCAGTAGCTTCATTATGTTAGGATCATGTTTATATGTGTAAATTGCCTAGAATCCATGCTAGGGACAATTACCAAGTAGTGCACAAAATTTCATGTTGGTTGTTCACATTTTGTACTTTAAATAATGTTGTAGCTCTCATGTGTAGGTTATGGTTACTAAAGCATGTGAAAACCAGCAAGCTTAAGCATGAGAAATGGTTATGTATATGTACAGAACATGTAGATTCCATGCTAGTTGTGTTCCCTCTCATGTACGTGCGGAATTCATGTTAATGGCTTTCATGTTTGGTTAAGATGCAAAGTAGAGTTTCATGAGTAGGATGATTAGAGAGCATGTGTTAGGAAATTCATTTCGTTAAGGAAATCTGAAAGCATGTATCATGTGTTTTACTGATAGAACTATCATGATAGATTGTTCATTTCAAGGTTTAAGCATGCTACCTGTTGAGTCATTTGCAATTGTGTGTGTAGAGCCTACTATGACATGTACGTGTATGATATAAGTGGTGTTACTTGCTGAGTTTTTTAGACTCCTACTTGCTTCGGCGTACAGGTGTAGTTGGTGACGTGGCACCGTTGGAGGAGACGATGAGACGGACTCCGAGTGCGGAGATTAGATTGTTGGAGCAGTTGTACCCGTTTATGTTTTCATAGTATGTAAAAGTGACATTGTACTAGAACTATCATGAGAAAATTGTATAAGTGTGGACATCTATGTATTTAATTTTCAGCGATTTAAATCATGTGAACTTCTATGTTCTTAAATGTTATTGCAATTTCATGTATGTTAAATGTGGATGATGAATGAATAAAGACAGTCGTTCTTTTTACTTCCGCTACTCTGTTCGTATATTCACGTGTATCTCAGCTGAATGTATCGTTAGGTAAATGTCCCACTGTGATGACGCTTGCTATACCGACGTGGGTTGGTATAACCGTACCGGTATAATGAGGGCCGTCACATATTCCAACTCAAATCAAACTACATGACTAAGACTTAAATAAAGGGAAAATTACATACTATCCTCACTCCTACTACAAATCTCTAGCACTCTCATTCTCAGACTATAACACTAAGACACTTGGATATTAAGACTTCAATACTAAGGCTAGAGAGCACTCTTCACTCTTGTTCATCCCCAGCATAGTCTTGGTTCTCTACATCTTCCATATCCTGTTCACCTGAAAGGTTGGAAAGTAGCTAATGAGCGCACTCGCCCAGTAGGATTTACATCTTCCGCAATGATATAAGTATTTAACAGTTTAAAAGCTAGAGGGTATGAACATGATAAGTACAATGCAATTAAAACGACAGTAGTAACACGTGTGGAATGTATTATGCAAGATTGTGAGATCAAGAGATGTAAAGATCAATCTAGCAAGAAAGTTGTATTCAATATCTCAAGATAGAGTGAACAATGATCTAGCATGATGGCAACTTCATGAAAAAGAGCAAGATATCATGGTAACAAGATGGCCATTTCACTAGCAAGCATTTTGAGTAACCCACTCGGAGCACTCCACAAGAATATCACGCAGGATCTACTGGTGCCTCATGCAAGTACGTCCTTCAGCCACTCGGGTTAAGGACCAACACACAATAGTAGGTAACAAGCAAGTAAGTTTATCATGTGTAACAAGCACGTGCCATGCCAAGCACTAATCATGATTCTGCACCACGCCAGGCACACGACTTTGTTAGGGGATTAACCTAACAATAAACTCCTCGGGTAACGAACATCTTTGGGAAAACTGGGCAATCAACACCTTGGGGTAAACAAGACTTTGTCGGGGGTGAATCCGACAATCACACTCATATGTAATAGGACTTTGCCGGAATCTCCAAGACCAGATACGGGCCCTCAGTCAGGTTCGTATTGCACAACACTGACATGTGTCCCAATGAGCCCGTCGACTCATAGGTGACAAGAACGAGTTTTGGGTCCATGACTCCAATATCATTACTGTATCACAAGAAGGCAATGCATGTCAATAAGGATAGATTGGTTGAGAAAGTTCAGGACTATCATGTCAATAGTAAAGATTATCGAGAGTGTCATGTCAATAATGATATAGAGTTCAATGGTACGTTGGGAATATCGAGTCAAGAGTTCAGTCTGGAAGCATAACGACACATTTACATAGATTATATCTTTAATAACTTGGTTTCATGTGTTATACTTGATCACTCCGAGAAAGTCAAGATGAGGAGAGAAAGATCTCGTCAAGAATGCCGATAGAGAAGAGATATGTGCACACTAACTTCCGGGTACTTCATTGGTACAACCTGCTGGTCGGCCATGTAGGAATCCATGGTCAGAGGAGACTTACGAAGGTCTTGGTCAAGGGGTCACGAGTCTAGCAAAAGGAATATCCGACAGAGAGTTCACCACAAGCCAAGAAGGGGCTTTCCTATCGTTCTAGAGTGTATGCGCATGCCGCGCGTGAGAATCGCTCCACTGTATGTGTGAATCCGATTATGGAAGCTCCAGTTATAAAAACTCTATTTATGGAAACTTCATTTTCGGAAACTCTATATATGGCAAGTATCATAAGTACTAAACATGCATAACCAATTTTAACAAGTGACTATGCGTTTTTAGAACGTTTGATAACAAGGTAAGAAGTAGATAATCGACAAGTAGATAATATGATCATACTTTAGATCAATTAAAATTCATGTAAACATGTTTTAAATCTTTATATGGTTGATATAGGCATGATATCAATAACTAACTTTGTACAAGAGAATACGGGTGTGAGACCCCGAATTTTGTTCATTTAATACTTTTTATTTTGAGCATGTAATATATTTATTTTTTGCATATATAAGTACTAATGATACGCATATGTATAATATTATATTTGTGCATGTGGTATTTACTTGTTTTTTGTACATAGTGTATGCATAAATTTTTGTGCATATTATAACTATTTAATAACATATGTAGATGAATGTATATATATGTTTATGTAACTATATATATATATATATATGCTTCTGTGAATATATGTACTTAGCTAATTATGTATATTGTACTTATTTAAATCCTATGCATATTGTATTTAATATGTTGTGTATATGGTATCTAATTATTGATGTGCATATTAATTTATTTATTCCATGCATATTGTATGTAATTATGCTGTGTACATATGTAATATGCATATTTATTCTGCACATATGATATCTATTTATTTTCTTTGCACAGTAAGTTGTTTATTGATGTATAAGTATAGTTATTTTGAGGTATTTCTGTGTTCTGGCCGAAATGCCAATTGACGTCAACACAAATAGACGTTAATTGCATGTTGATGGCAACTTGCATGTCGTTGATTGTGATGTTCAGATCGATGGACGCTTACTTCCTGTTAGCGGCAGCAAATGTTGACGTCTATTTCCCAATTTTATTACGATTTCAGATTTGGAAACGGTTACGATTCCTCCGGTTCTTGTTTAGGAAACCTATCCATAATGGTAGGAACACTAACCTAATACGCACCCCGACCCCTTATCTCTATAAAAACATCAGTTTCTGGCGAGATTGGGTCTTTTTTTTCGTCGCTCAAGGGAAAGCTAGGGTTGCTGTGGTGAAAAGCTGATCTTTGGCGAACTTGATCCCAGCGATTGGAGGAGTCTTCTGGCGATCTACATTGACTGGGAGATAGTCCAATCATAGAGGAAGCTTCCCCGACTCCAGTGTGCAGCCTACATCGACACAAAGACCGAATCTGAAGTAGTTTTGGGCACCTTCTTGGCTTGGCCGAGGAGGGCATCTTCAGCTAAATCAGACCTTTGTAGAATTTTTATAAGGCAAGTGATCTAGGGATTTCATCCCTACCCATATCCTTTAGGTCTTAGGTATTTTTCTGGATTTTTATTCGAGTCTTGGAAACCCATTTCTCATGTATTTTCGTGTTCAGTCTACACTTCTGCAGACAAAAGGTTGGTGGCCACTTGTGTGCCTTCAAGTTCTTGTGTTAGCTGCAACATCGTATGTCGTTAACCCCTGTTGGCGGCAACCTCTATGCCGCCAATTCTTCAAGTGTTACAGAATAGCTGATTTGATCTCTGTGGGCATGTTTTTCTGTCAGAATTATGGGTGTATATGCATGCTGTAAAATTTATATATGGTCAAGTACATATTGTTATTTATTGAATTTCTGTATAATGAGATAAGCATGATTTACCTATGTTCCTGAATAATTAGATTTGGTTGCATGTTAGGGATTCAGAATTTTATATGATCATATGATTACTGTTTTCAGGTTTTAAAACTGTTAGGTATGACTGTTTTGATGTGACCATGTGTTAATGAATTTCTTAATAAATATCCTGAATTGTGTCTTAATTATTAAATTAGATTTACCGTTTCAAAAATCTGAAATCTAGGTATGTGACATAAACTTGTTTGAAGCCTATGGTGAAATTTCGTTCTGTTTTGATAATAGTAGGCACTGTTATTAGTTTAATAGGTCATATGACCATGATAAATATGTTTAAGTTTAATCGTGTAATATTGTGATTAGCAGTAGGATTAGAACGTTGTTATGAGTTAAATATCACTGGGAACAGAAGCATCATGTACTGTAAACTGAAACATGTGTAATTATGTTAAAGTGCATGCAAATGACTTAAAATGTGTATGTAAATGAATGAAACATGTGACAAGGTGATAATGTGTAAAATTTGGTCGATATTGACACTGCTACCATAGATGTCTGAGAGACGTACTGTAGTAAAGTCCCTATTGGAAGGCTCAACGTATAAGTGTTATCCTAAGGGCATTAGGATGAAATCCTAGAGGTGGACAAGTACCACTAGATAGGGTGGAGAGGGCTTCTCCCTGTCTGCGTAGTTTACCAAGATTCGTCACTAGATTGCCTAGGTGGCGGGTGTGTGTTATGTGAAGTGTGATGTGCTATGTGCTATGTGATATGGGTGTGTGTGTTCCTCTAGATGGTAGTTAGGACTATGTGTCACGGCAAATTAAGTGTAAAAAGTGTAAAATGTGAATAATGTGTAAAGTGACATGTGAATAAGGCACGTGGTAAGTGCAAGTGACGTGACATGTGATAAGTGAATGTGCTAGTGAAAACTAGTGTGAAAAATGTGTGAAATCATGTGTAAATGAGGTGAATGTAAAGTGAGAGTAAATGCACATGAAACCAGGTAAAAGATGCATATGTTCATATTATACATGTGTTAATGTAATTTTAATTAATTGTGATATCATGTTTTAGTATCATGTTGTATTGTTTAATAAAACCCTGTACTAGTGTTATGCAAAATGTGTAATGTGAAAAGTGAATATATGTTAGTGTAGTAGGAATGTGTTAGCATGTGAATATGAAAATTTTACAATTCAATAGAAAGCTATTTATGTGAATAAGTGGTTAATAATGTATGTGAAAATGATTAGATATCATGCTATTGAGTGTTTATTTACCATGTACACATTTCCATGATTTAAATTTATATAATTGTGGCAATGATTTGAATAAGTATGAGACCATGATCATGTTATATACATTGTAATGTAGAAGCATGCTATAATCATTCATGAATATTTGATTATGCTAAAAATATGATTGATATGAATCAAGATTTGCAATATGAATCGAGTTAATTAGCATGTATAGGAAACATGTACAGGTTGTTTATGTTTAATCGTTAAAGTGATATAAAGCATGTGCCATGTAATTCGTTATTGTTTAAAAGATAGCATGTGTTTCATTATTGGTTAATAGTTTAGCATGTGTGTGATATGTGTAAGGTTGTGTCCTTAGATTGCTTGTTGGGTCTTTTAGGCTCATACTTGCTTTCGCATACAGGTGAGACAGGTGTCCACGTACTTGAGGAGGGCGTAGCGAAGAGCGACTCCGAGCGCAAGGAGTAGTTACTTCTGGAAGATTTCTTCGTAGTTATATGTTACTTTCCATAGTATGTAAAAGATGTTATTCATATGGACAATGTCATAATGTATTTCATTTTGGAAATGTAATAATCTGGACTTTGTTATTTACATTTATAGACTGTGGAATGATGTGATGATGATGGAATAAGATGAGTTATTTATTTTATTCCCGCTGTACTCATTTGTTATTAATGTACATATCAACCTGTCGTTTAGTGTTGGGTTAATATCCCACTGTAATGACGCCCTTTGTACCGATGGAGATTGGTATAATCGTACCGGTATGAAGAGGGTCGTTACAATGGGGCATGAAAATGACGTCAAACGAGCTAAACATGGCTGATCTGCCAAGGGGTGCTTTATAAGGGGTTTTTCACCTTGGTTTCATACCTTTGGGTTTTAAAAATCAAAACAAATGCTAGGGTGATCCAAATTGGGTGAAACTATGATTGTTAGTTATAGTACTTCCAATACTTTGTATAGTAGCAAATAATAGAGAAACAAAGGTCGTTTGACTGGGTAATATTATGTATTGTGACTAACTATGTGAATCTGGCACAGTGATTATGTTTACTACTCCGTATAGTCATAAAAATATTGGAAACTAGTGCCAAATGAAAGTAGACTCATAGGGTAATAAGCACTATGTTGAACACTCGTTCCAAAAATGACTCCACAGAGAGGTATGGAACTTGTAAGACAAGTAAAGGTTAAATCGTGACAGTACAACGTCAAGATCATGCAAGATTTAATTCGTGAAACTCTCAAGATAAAAATTGGGGAAACAGTAAGAACATTATCTATACATATGGATGCAAGCATGAACAAGTTTAATTAGAGTTTGTCATGGAGATGACCAACCTTTGAAGTTGAATAAGATTCGCTCTCCAGAAAGCCCTACTTCTGACCGCCTGTAGGAAAATGCCTAATACTCACGACCTACTAGATACAAATTGGAAAAAATAGGGGAAAATAAAATTATACTTGAAGAGCTTTCCTATGGTATATGCCATGTTAAGTTTGAGCCCGAGATCACCTACCTTTCATCGATGTTAAGAAGAGTCTTCCGCAGGTCGATGCAGAGAACTAGCTGGGGAAGAGAGCTCTGGTTGGGGGCGATCTCCACCTCGTATGTTGTCCAAGCTCTGCTCCACATGATCCCAGCCCAAGTAAACTCGTCCCCAAGGGTTTTAGGAAGAGTATTTAAGTGGTTATGGTTGTTTAGTAGTCCTATTTTGTCTAGGAAAGGGAAATTTCGAGTTTTGGTTAGACCCTTCCTAAGTTTGAGGACTCTCATCTCAATTAGAGTGGAATGGCCATTAGGAAACCACCTTGTATGGTTAGGCACGAATTTGGGTTGCTATGTATGACTAATTGCCTTTGGATTTGCCCTAATTACCCCTTTCTATTTTCTGCTCAATTTGGGTTACGAATTTCCATGGTATTTTATTACTTGATTTTATTCATGGATTAGAAGTTGCCCATTAGTCCAAATCCGATAATGGGATATAAATCCATGTTGTTTAAAGTCTATCCATC
Source organism: Colocasia esculenta (assembly GCA_014218235.1). Lineage (NCBI taxonomy): Eukaryota > Viridiplantae > Streptophyta > Magnoliopsida > Alismatales > Araceae > Colocasia > Colocasia esculenta. Next base: position 135,508,208 of record CM024755.1, read on the forward strand.
ATTTTTAATTTAGTTTATGATCACATTTTATACACATGATAATGGATTTCCGACTTATTCCTTAATTATGATATTTAGTCACAATAACTCTTAAACCTAGCCTAAATGATTTTTATTGACCCAAATTTTTGAATGGGTCATTAGAGGATATTATTTCAAGTCCATCTATGATTTTTATTTAATTTTTTTACTCATCTATGTACTTGTGACAATGATTTTTCGACTTATTTATGAATTACGATAATAAGTCGTAAACACTTTAAACTCGGCTAGTCCGCTCTTTCTTTGCACGAACTCTTTTGTAGGTCAATAGGGAGTATTGTTTAGAGTTGAACTATGATTTTTATGAAAATTTCCCATGTGATTTCGTCTCCATTATGTTGGTACGTATGTTTTTACTAATTTGGGAATATTAAATTATTATTTTAAATTATTTATGATTTTTCAATTAATGAAAATTTGGGGTGCTACACATCTGGAGCTTTCTTCCCTTTCCTACCTGTTTTGTGTCATGTGGTGTATGTATCTAGCATTTACACACAATCACTCCCAGTATAAATGCAACGCCAGTAATCATTATACCCAATGGTTAACAGTATACTCTTCACTCACTATTAAGAAGGCTAGACTGGAGCCCTTGGACACTCTCCGTGCACGATCCAGCATCTCAAGTAATTTAAATGTAGATATTGACAATCAAGCATGGTCATATTTCAAGAGTTCAATAATATCAAGATAGTTAAGTCAATAGTTCAAGAGTTCAATTTGACAGCATAACGAAGTGTTTTAAATTTAGTCCAATCACTTATTAGTAATTTGGTCTTATGTTCAATAAAGTTGTACTCCGAAATCAATATGAGAAGAGATAGATATTGTCAAGAACGCCAAGAAAAGAAAGATACATGCACACTAACTTCTGGGTGCTTGAATGGTACAACCTACTCGTCGGCCATGTAGGAATCCATGGTCAGAGGAGGCTTACGGAGGCCTTGGTCAAAGAGTTACTAGTCTAACAGAAGGAATCTCTGACGAAGAGTTCACCACAAGCCAAGAAGGGGCTTTTCTATCATGCTAGAGTGTATGCGCACGTTGTGCGTGAGAATCGCTCAAGTGCATGTGTGAAAACCCAATTATGGAAACTCCAGTTATGAAAACTCCATTTATGGAAACTCCATTTATGGCAAGTATCATGAGTGCTAAATCAGAAAATACTAATCATGCATGACCAATTTTAGCAAGTAACTATGTGTTTTAGCAAGTTTGATAACAAGGCAAGAAAGTGAATAATCGGTAGGTAAAGAGCATGATCACTAACTTAAGATCAATTAAAAGTCATGTGAACATATTTTAACTTTTATATGGGTTGGTAAATGCATGTTAATAGTAACTAACTTCGCACAAGAAAGACAAGACAAGAAAAAGATGTAAAACAGACAAAATAAGGTTGAAAAGCCCACTGTGGTCTGAAGGCGACCAGAAGGATGTCACCTTCTGATCCCTGAACACAAAATCCTTCTTGTCATCTTCTGATAGTGATAGGTCGACTCGTCGTCTTCCTATTTCGAGTGTAGTGGTGGTTTAAGGGGGTGTTTCCCTATTCCGACTCAAACTAAGTTTGATACCTATGAGTTCAAAAAATAAAAACTAATGCTATAGTGATCCAAATCATATGAACCCATTTCCTATAGTTAGAGAACTCTTTATACAATGTACGGTAACAATTAATTGAGAAACAATAGTCGTTTGGCAGGGTAATAAGATGTATTGTGACTGTCTATGTGAATCTGACACAGTAATGTGCAAGCTAATAGTCTTTGTATAGACAATGAAATTTTGGGAAAGTAGTGCCAAATGAAACTAGACTCATGGGGGAACACGTTCTATGTTGAGTACTTGGATTGGAAAGAACTCCACAAAAAGATACAAAGCTCGTAAGGCAGATCAGGGTTTTAAACAAGACAACACAATGTTCTAACATGCAAGATTTAATTCACAAAATCCACATGACAAAATTAGGGAAAATGGTAAGAACATGATCTATACACATGTATGCATACATGTACGAGTTTAATTAGAGTTTTGGCATGGAGATAACCTACCTTTGGTTTGAGTACAGATTCGTCCTTTAGAAAATCCTAGTTTTGACTAGTTGGAGAAGAACGCCTAATTCTTATGATCTACTAGGTAGAAATTCGGCAAAATAGTACCATAAGAAACTACACTCGAATATCTATCCAGGAGTATATGGTTTGCTAAGTTTGGTCTAGGTTTTACTAACCCTTGGTGACGATCTTGAAAGGTCTTTTTTGCAGGTCGCAGGTGGAGATAAGCACGAAGTTGCTTTTTGCCTAGCCTTCCTCTTGCATTTCCCAGCCTCTAGAGACTCCAAGCACGACCTCAGAAACCCTAGGGTCGTCTGATGGGAGAGAGGGGGCTGATTTAAAGGGGGATGGGTTTTTAGTTTCCTAATTTGATTAGGAAACCCTTAGGCACGAATTTGAGTGTATCCTTCCTTCAATTGGGGATTTCTCTCCCCAATTCTTGATGGGAAGATTATGGAAACCTACCTTAGGTGGTAACCACAAATTTGGGCTTCGTTTGAACACCAATAAGTGTCTATTGGGTGAGAATTTACTCTTTTATGGTCCATTAGTGAAAAATTCCGAGTTTTAGGTTATTTTCCTAACATGAATTTATTCATGGCCCAAAAGTCATCTCTTGGCCCAATTTTCTTAATGGATGGTGAAGGAATGATGGTGAGAGTGTATCGTAATTTTTATAATATTTTTGGAATTATTTTTATAACTGTGATAATAGGTTTCTGACTTATTTCTTAATTCTAATAATAAGTCGCAACAATTCTTAAACTTCGCCCAAACGATTTTTCTTAGCCTAAATTTATTGATGGGTCATTAGAGGATATTATTTGAAGTCAAACAATGATTTTATTTAACTTTCTCACACATCTAAGTACGTGCGATAATGATTATCCGACTTATTTTCTAATTACGATATTAAGTAAAAAAAACCTTAAACTTGACCAATCGGATTTTTCTTCACACAAATTTAATCGTAGTTCATTTGAGAGTATTATTTAGAGTTGAACTATATTTTTTATGAATGTTTTTGATGTTTTTACGTACATATGATATTGGTACGTATGTTTTTACTTTTCTAGGAATATTAAAATATTATTTTAAATTTATTTATAATTTTTCAATTAATGAAATTTTCAGGGTGCTATACACGTTTTGCATATATCTTCCAGGGCAGAAAAACTCCTCCCTGAACTCTAAGGCACAAGTTGGATTCTTAGAGGCATGGAGAGCTCTTCTAAAACAGGAGAATATGTTATATTTATAATCCTAAGAGGTCTCTCAATGTTTGTAAGGAGTCCAACACTCGTAGGACTCTTTTTTGGAAAGTTTGCATTGGAATCGCCATAATCAGTCGACCATTTAATCGAGATCGATCGACCGTTCATCAAACACTTGTATTTTGAATTTACTGACATTACACATTTAGGTCGATCGATTTTGTACTGTCCCCAGACCCAAGTTACTAGAAAAATAGGTCGACTAATGTTCATAAATTAGTCGAACGATTGTCAGTTTTGTACTATTTCCAGGCGATCTACTACTTCTTTTTTGTCCAAACCTTGGCCTTTGTAATGTCCACTTCAAATGCAACTTTTGGCCTATTTCCCTGCACACTTAACACACAAATTAGAATTTTAAATTAAATATTAAAAAATCAAATGGTTGGGTCATCAACATGACTATAAACTAGTGATTTGTGATGTTTTCAACATGAATTAGAATTAGATGTTTTGTGATCATCAAAATCTACAAAGTATAATAGGAATCACTAGCACTCTATTGGGAGTTCCGTCCATTAACCAATGTCTGTACATATGATCTAAGGACACAAGATCTGAGTTATCAGACACCCCACTAGTATACTCGAATCTGGAACTGTCGCCTACGAGCCGAAGCTTGGAAGGGTTTAAGAAGATGTCTAAGCAAGCCATATAAGAAATTGAACCACAACAAGTGAACACAAAAACACTCTATAATAATATAATATGTATAACTATGAGCATAAGTATGGTAAAATAGAAGTACAATAGTACATACTCCGCCCACAAAACCTAGCAGCTAAGCAGGACCCCTAGAGCGACACTACATGTTTGTACCCTGCGTTGATGAAGCCTTACCAGAAAGGGGAAGGGAGTGAGTGTAGCACCTCAAAAATTCAGTAATTTAAAAAAATAATAAATAAATTAAAAATAAAATCAATATTATCAAAATGGTAAATACAAACATATCGTGATCGTATGTGTCGAACAATACTCATTGAATAAAATGAAATCAATGGCTAGACATTAAATAAGATGAGTCAACCATAGAATAGTGTTATGGGCCTAACATACACTCTTAGCCCAAAGTACAAAATTATAATTAGCAATAATTTCCCAAAATTAGTAGCTCTAATTGGGCATAAATTAGAAAGGGCAAAATCGAAGACAATTAGACTTCCATATTAACCAAAATTTGTGCTCGACCTTGATATGGTGTTTCCTAAAGACTTTCCTACTCCAATTGGGATGAGAATCCCCCAAACTTGGACGGGATCAAGTTAAAATCGCAACTCCACTTTCCTAGTTACAATGTGACTCCGAATAACCCTAAATCTATAAATACTCATCATAAACCCCTTGGGGACGAGTTACCAACTTGTTGGGGTCATGTGGAGGATACTTAGAGCACCAGGGGAGGAGAAGATCGCTCCCAACCGGAGCTTTCTTCCCCAACCCACTCCTGCTTCGACTTGCAGAAGACTTTTCTTAGAAACATTCAAAGGTAGGTGTACTCGAGCCAAAGACAAACAAATCATATACCATGTTAAAGCTCTGTGTCTAGTTTCATATGCACCTATTTTTCTCAATGTTTATCAAGCATGCATCGAGTATTAAGCATTTTTCAAGAGTCACGCATGATTAGGGATTTTCATGTTTATATCATATTTGACGTATATCGAGGTCAAATTGAGACAATACAAATGTTAGTTCTCCTCTACTCTTCGTCCTCTATAACTTTCGTGTTCAGAGTTTTTTCCAAGGAGCCCTAGATCTCGAGTTAAAAGTCAAACAAGCATGATTGCATTGATTTTCATAGTCTTCGGGTTGAACTCTAAACTGCGACCAATCTCGGCGTCATCATTTAGAGAAGGGTATAGCGACCAGCAGACCCATTGTGTTTACTTAATGGTGACTGCACAGACTATCACATTTCTAACCGGTTCTGACTAGGTCTGACGCATCAAACCGTGCGCTGCATAGATTTCAGTGTAAGTCTTATACACAACCATATATGGCGTCCGATTCGCTTTATTTTCCCACCCTTGATGTCCAAGAATTTTTATTTTATGTTATTTTAAAACCTTATGAATACGTCTATTTCATTGGTTGCAACTATATATCGATTGTGTAACATCCTGTTACCTTTAGGGGTTAGCCCTCCCGGCTGTGGTCGCGACATAGCGACCCATCGCGTTCCGAACGCGACATAGGTGACTGTCGCGTTCTGGTTAAGGATGCGCCGGCCACCCCTATCACGACAGGATCCTGACAGCAGACTGTCTCCCTACCGTCTTGCTGTCGGGACAGTTGCACCACGTGTCGAAGTGCATGCATGAACGTGACATGGTTGGCCGTCACGATCTTGCTGTCAGTTTTGCATGCACGTCGATTGGGTGGTTGACTGGCTGACTGTTCCAAATCGCGACGCAGGTGGATGTCGCGTTAGCATTCTTAACGTGACGCCCAGGTCCGTCGCGTTCTTTTTCTGTGTTTAAGTTGCTCTGGCCAAGAGCAGAAACCCCTTTGGCCTTTCTTTTGGTGGTTCTTCACTCCGGCAATTTCCGAAGGCTGGTGGCTCCGTGGCGTGTTTGTGAAGGCCTTGTGGGGTGTGATTGCATTGTATAGGTAAGTACATGGATTTATTGCATGGTTGTGTGTGTTTGTGCTTCTTCCTCATCTTCCCCTTCTTCTTCTAGCATGGTGGTTCTTCTTCTCTTGGTGCATGAAGGAGGAGGTGGAGCTCAGTTCGTGGGCGGCACCTGGAGCGTTGGAGCTCGGAGGTGGAGGGGTGCTAGCCTACGAGAAGGCACAGCTAGGGTGGTTCTTCAAATTAAGGTAGGGACCCCAAGCCCTCCACTTAGTTCTTCATGCTAGGGCCAAACCCCTCCCTTCTAATCCTAGAATCATGCTAGGTGTTTCTTGGGTACTTATGATCCAAGTATGAGGTTTACATGATGTGGTTTGCATGTTTTCATGATTGGAATGGGGTGTTCATGAAGAGTGCTTCATGTGGTGCATGTGAGGTTATGTGAGAGTAGTTGGCTTTTCCTTGCATGCATGTGGGTTGTTTGGGTGGTTTGGATGTTATTGACTATTTTCCATCATCTCCATGATCCCCTCCCCTTGATGTTTCCATTTTGGGTGCTTTGGGGTGGTGGCTGATGCCTTGTTTGGGCACTCGGCTGTGGTCGCGACGAGCTTCCCAGTCATGACCATGTCGCGACGTATCGGTGCGTTGCATTCTCTTCAATGTGCCCCGGACACGATCGCGTCTTGCTAACGCGATGGGTACGTGGCCGGCATTCAGGTGTTCGGGGTCTTGGCAGATCGTGACCGCCGTCTCCGTCGCGATCCGTTCTGAAGACTCGGGCTTGTTGCGGCCCTCTTAGCCCACGCGGTGTTGTCACAACATGCTTACGGGTCTCCTTCCATTTTCCTTGTCGCGATAGGCAAAACCATTGCGTTCTGGTCGCGACGGGTCGATACGTCGCCTCTCTGACCAAGAGCTGACTGTCGACCTGTTGTGTTTTCATTTCTCCTGTGACTCTGGTTTCTTGGCACCTGTGTTGTTCTTAGTCCAGTGCTACTCTAGTCTCTTTGCCCGGTGCTCGGCACTTGAGGGCTTGTCCACGAGATAGGTTGTTACCGTTACGTGGGACCCTCAGCCCTGCGCGTCTGTTAGAGGGAGTTCTTCGGGCGGCAGGCATGCTCAAGTCACGGACTTGGAGCAGAAGGGGAAAATGGTGGGGACAGTGGCATGGAGTCATTTGTAGAGCTTTCTTAGCTGGTTTGGTTCTACGAGGTAGTGTGGTGCTCTTACGGTGCGGACCAGCTAGTCCTTTCTCACTGCCTCACTCTACGTGGTTCTGGAACCACTTAGAGGGGTCAGGCGTGGGACCGTAGTCCGGCCAGACTACGGCAGTTGTGTTTGTTCTTAGCTCCACGTCTCACTCTGACGGGAGGTGTTAGACATGGACTGTTGGTCGAGGGTAAGGCATGTGGCGCACCTGACCGGCTGACTAGTGTAGCGTTCTGTAGCTAGTGTGCTTGTCCATGCAGGGCCTACTGTCTGTGTTTACAACTAGGTTCTTGTGGTGCCTTGGTTTACACAGGTTCTCTGGTTCCGCTGTGTAGCCTAGACCGACGACCGTGTAGTTTCTTTCACGCTTCCGCACTTGACTCTGCTTAGTAGAATAGACTTTATTGCTTTATTTATTTATTTATTGCACTTAGTTCTTTTTGCTGTTAGAACCAGTGGGAGATTGGTAGTCCCTACTGGGCTTCTTCGTGAAGCTCACTCCCTGTTTTGTAGGTAAGACTTCACAGCAGCTCCCTCCGCGGCAGACTGAGGAGACGGGACTGCAGTAGTCGACGACTCTAGTGGCAGTGTTTTCCCAGCAGTTGTACTTCACCCTCGGGGTATGCCCCTAAGGGACGTGTTCCTTCCCATTTATTTCAGCACTTGTACTTTATTTACTTTGGGACTGTACTAAACTGTTACTTAGTGTTGGACACTCTTCGTTCACTTATGGTGCACTTTAGTACCTTTGTTGTTATTTATTTTGTTACATATCTTGTTAGACTGATCTGTTAGCCCTTCTGGGTCTCCAGACCTGTGGGCGGCGGTCACGATGTTCGGATTCTTGGTGGGAGCCGAGGGTCCGGACGCTGGGGTCAGGTTACTCGCTTTTCGCTTGTTAAATTGCAGAAACCATGTTAATGAAATCTTGATACTCTTGCATTATAATATGTCATCAGGTTACTCGCTTTTCGCTTGTTTTTAATCAGTGAATCATAATATTGAGGCATGTTCTACAGTACACTCTTGCACAAATAGGCAGCCCTTTATTGGGGATTGGAAACTCTCTACTGGACATTACGTTCTAGTAGACTAGAGACCTTTCCACTAAGACCTCTGTAATTCTCCGTACCTCATAGATTCCCTCAAGGAGGCCGAGTTGGGTGTACCATTGAAGTTCCCTGAAGATAGTGTGTAGTTCCTTTCTTATCTCTTTCTCGTAAGTGTGGCTTTGAAACCAAACTATTAAAATAAAGTTTTAATGAAAGTGTAAATCACGTCGTTATGTTGCCAAAATTCTTTCTCGACCATTGTTGTCATGTAATTATGTTCATGTGACTTGACTTTCTTGAAATCATCATGAACATGATATTGAAATGTATACTTCTTGAAACTCTTGTTAGTGGCCATGATTGACAGTGGGTATCTACATTTGAAATAGTGAGATGTGTATCAGGCACGATGAGTGTCCAAAGGCTCCAGTCTAGCCCCATCAATAGAGAGTCAAAAATATACTGTTAATCATAGGGTATAATGATTACTGGTGTTGCATCTGGGCTGGGAGTACTTGCATGTTGAATGATAGATACAATAACTGCATACACGTGTCCTAGTATGCATTCCAAGGTGGCATAGATCCTTAGTGCACATTAGTGGCATCGTTCCTGATTACTGTTACATGTTAAAAGTTCTTGCTCGTGCGTGCTTGCTTGCTTGCGTGATATGACTATCTTGCGTTCTTGCAAACAATTGATATCCCGCATATGTACATATCACTCTACTGTTAGTTCTTTCTTGTTACATCATTTTGGATCTTGTCCAATCACTCTTAATCAATCTATCTTGTTCACGTATCGTGGTTAATTGGATTTATCATTCATGCATATCTTGGTAATCGTGCCGACCTAGTTCTTAAAATCTTAATTACTTATATCATTATCTGCATGTGGAGATACAAATCCTACTGTGCTAATTTGCTTATTACTTGATTCTTAACATCTTAGATGACAATGAAGTGGAAGATGGAGGCCAGGACATGGATGGGAATGTGTCTGAGTGAAGAGCGTGTTCCACCGATGGTGTCTACTATTAGTTCATTTTAAGTGTTAGTTTGACGCAGTAGGTAGTGAGGAAGTATAATCTCATGTAATTTTCTCTTTTCTTGAGTCGTTGCAGTTGAAAGTTCATGAAGTTGTAGTAAAGGTTATGGAGATTGAACAAAAGCTTGGTTGTGTTTATTATGTGGGCCCTATTATGATTGTGTTGTTGCACATCTATTGCTCGCTAGCTAGAGGCTTATTTGCCGACTGCTCACATTTCAGAATATCGATTTAAACTAAAATTTCAACTGCGTAGTTCTTGAGATGTGACAGTTTAGTGGTATCAGAGCCTTGGAAATAAAAATAGGACTTATATGTTTCAGTATTAAGAGATACCCATGAAACTTAGGTCATGGAAATTACATATATTGCCTGGTGAGAATGGGTAGAGATTAGGAATAAACTAGTTTTATGAAGTATGCACCCATACCCATCAATCTTTATGACATAACTAAGGACATTAATTGGTTGCTATCATTTTCTCAGGAACCACATTAATTCCTTAGCAATGGCCCGCAAACAGTGGCAAGCGATGCAGGAAACTGTGGTGGGACTAACCCTAGCATTGTAGAATGTAGTGCAAGCAAGGAATCAAGCAGGAGCTAGGAATGGATCTGGTGATCTACATCACAGCTTCCAGAGTTTGAATTCACCCCATTTCTTTGGATCTCCTGACCCAGATGAAGCAGAAAAATGGCTGGAGGAAATGGCAAGCAGCTTCTAGAGTTTGAATTCACCCCGTTTCTCTAGATCCCCTGACCTGGATGAAGCAGAAAAATGGATAGAGGAAATGGAAAGAATTTTCCTAGTAATGCAATGCACTGAAAGGGAGAAGGTATTGCTGGCTACTTTTCAACTAAGCAAAGATGCTAGAGCATGGTGGAAGGCAACCTCGGCCCATTTACCTAATGTTGCTTAACTAGAATGGGAAGGGTTCCTAGAGATATTCCTGGGAAAATACTTCTCTGAGAGGGTCTAGGAAAAGAAAGCTACGAATTTTTCCGCACTAAAGCAGAAGGGTATGTCTGTGGCTGAGTATGAAGCTCAGTTCGCACGTCTGGCCTAGTATTCCCCACACCTGGTGGGTATAGAAAAATTGAACGTGAACCGGTTTATGGAAGGGCTGCGGGCAATTTTCATTGAAAAGCTAGGACCACATAACATCCACACTTATGCATAAATGGTTCAGAGAGCCCATGTGGTGGAGGATACCATGGCGAAGATGGAAGGCTTGAAGGGAAAGGAGACAGCAAAGCCGGTATTTGTAAAGAGAGGAGCGGCCAATATAGTGGAAACTTTCTGCAACAACAACAACAACAACAACAACAACAAAAGGCCAAATACTTGTAAAGACTATGGTATAGATAAGATGGTCAAATTGGAAGGAAGACAAATAGCTAACAACTATCATTTTTTGTGACAAGCCTAGAGACAGACCTGAGGAGTGCTTGAAGAAGCTCGGAGTCTGCTTGATATGTGGTGGCTGTGATCACCACATACCCGACCATCCCATGTTGAAAGACTAACGTGGGAGAGTACATAATATACTTCAGCGTCAGGGACACCTTAACGCAGTAATAGAAGATGATCTCCGTGAGGAAGGGGGTATGGTGGAAGATACCATCCTTATTCACTCTCAACATGCTTTTGTTCTTATTGATAGTGGAGCTGCATATTCATTTGTTTCAACCGCATTTGCTGTAACTTTACCTATTAAACAAGTCCCCATGAAATCCAAAATCACTGTAGCATCTCCCCTTGGCTCTGAATCTGAACATACACACTACCTTCCTGAATGTGAAACCATGATTGGAGGGTAGAATCTCCCTGCCTATAATCTCATCTGTCTACATATGAAGGAGTATCACACTATATTGGGTGTCGATTGGTTGATTAGGTATGACACCGATGTCAATTGTCATCATAGGAGGTTCACCTTTAAAAACCCAAACCTTCGAAAACTCTCTTTTCTTGGCATCCGTTACTGCACACACCCTATTCTTATCTCTTCCCTTGAAGCTTCCAAGCTAACAACCAAGGTTGTAATGCTTTCCTAGTTCCGGTTATGGTGACTGAAAAGAGGAAACCCACTCTAGAAGAAATTCCCATAGCCAGAGACTATCCTGATGTCTTTCCAGAAGACTTGCTTGGAATAGCACCCCAACAGGGAGGTAAAATTCACAATTGAATTACTCCCTGGGGCAGCCCCTTTATCTAAGGCACTATATTGCATGTCCCCTACTAAATTATAAGAGTTGAAAAGGCAGATCCAAGAATTGTTTTACCAAGGTTTTATCAGTTCTAGTAAATCCCCATGGGGTGCGCCAATATTGTTTATTAGAAAGAGAGATGGAACAATGAGACTCTGCATCGACTATCGTCAGTTAAATCAACTGACAATAAAGAATAAGTATCCACTACCACTTATCGATGAGTTATTTGATCAGCTCTTTGATGCACAGTATTTCTCCAACATCGGCTTAAGATTGGGTTACCATCAGATAAGAATCAAGGAAGAGGACATATACAAGTCAGCATTCTGGAGTAGATACAGTCACTACGAGTTTGTGGTTATGCCTTTTGGCTTGAGAAATGCTCTAGCAGCCTTTATGCAACTCATGAACAATATATATAGGTCGTACTTAGACCAGTTCTTAGTGTTCTTCATTGATGACATCCTCATCTACTCCAAGTCTAAGGAAGAGTATGAAGAACACTTGAAGATTGCTCTGCAAGTGCTTAGAGATAATCAACTCTATGCGAAACTTAGCAAATGTTATTTTTGGATGAAGGAAATGTATTTTCCTAGCCATATCATATCCAAGGAAGGTATCTCTATAGATCCTTCTAAATTATAAGTAGTGAAGAATTGGGAAAGGCTGACAACTGTGTCAAAAATTAGAAGCTTTCTGGGTCTAACTGATTATTATCATTGCTTTGTTAAAGATTTTTCAAAGATAGTTGTACCATTGACCAGACTTACCATGAAGGAGAACCCATTCACATGGGCAGCCGAATGTGAAGGCAGCTTCCTATCACTTAAAGAGCACTTAACTTCCGCACCTGTACTAACTTTACCGGTAGCCGGAGGAAGCTTTGAAGTATACACAAATGCATCGGAATCGGCCTTTGCTGTTTATTGATGCAAAATGGGAAAGTGATATGTTATGTGTTCATACAATTGAAGAAGCATAAAGATAATTACCCTGTGCATGATCTGGAGCAAGCAGCTGTAGTCTTCGCCCTAAAGATATTGTGTCATTACTTATATGGTGAGAAGTTCATTGTATTTTCTAACCATAAAAGTTTGAAATATTTGTTTTCTCAGCAGGAACTGAACATGAGACAACGGAGGTGGTTGGAGTATCTGAAAGACTTTGACTACACTATCCAATATCACCTAGGAAAAGCAAACGTTATGGTAGATGCTCTTGGTAGGAAGCCAATGGCTACCTTATCAAGTCTCATGGTGGGAGAATGACAATAGCTAGAAGAATTTTCCCTACTAAATATAGATGCCAACACCAAAAGAACGGGATGTTTGATTGCTAATGTTAGAGCACAACCCAACTTGCTTGAAGACATTCGAACGCTTCAAGACGATGACCCTATGGTTGTATAAGTAAAGGTTAATATGGACCATGTGGACACCTAATTCTGGCCTATAAGTCGAACTATATTTCTTATTCTCTTAGTGTGCCCCAAGTTGGTCACTCTCTTGAGCCCATTTGTTGGCCTTTTTTCTTGAGCCCATTAATCCCAATTCCCAGCTTACCTCATCCAAATATCACTTAAGTGTCTTGGTGCTATCTATTTTCTAGCATTTTAGAGGTCAGACATTAATGCGACGGCCAATGGCGACGCGTTAGCATCGATTATGGACCATGAGAATCGATTGGCATTGATGTGATGGCCTATGGCAATGCGTTGGCATCGATTGTTGACCATGGTAATCAATTGGGAATAACACGACGGACCTTGTTGACGCATTATAGCATCGATTGACATTAAAATGATAGCCTATGGTGACGCATTAATGGCAGTTGATTGATGACTATAGCTATCGATTAATGACTATGGCTACCGATTGATGACTAACATTGACACGATGGACCGAAGTGTCGCGTTAGTATCGATTGATGCCCTCTGAATCGATTGATGCCCCATTTGATCAATTTTGATGCCCATTTGAATCGATTGATAATCCTTGTAGTGACCGACCAGGCCGTCCCGACAGCCCATGCATATCCATTCATGTGCCTTTAGAGTCGCGACCACTCTGGTCATCTTGACAGTCCTTGTTGCGCTCCCACGATTTGTTGCGACATACTTCTGCATGGGCTAGCTCTGCAGCCACCACTCTCCTATCCCAACAAGCTCCATATTCATCTCCAACAACCTTGGAACGCCCCCAGTCATAAATTAAGGTTCTATCCACCCCTTGAACTCTCCTAGGACTCTTCCCATGTAGCTTTACTTGAGTTTCCTCATTTTCATGGGCCATTATCCCTTGTGGATGAGGTACTCTCTCTCGCCTCTATAAAGGCAATCCACCCTCTTCTGAATGAGGTAAGCCCCAAGACTACCACGAAGTACTGCCCAAATCTCTCCAGAGCCTCCCTTTAGCTCGTTGCTCTCTCATTTCCCTCCATTTCCTCTCATTTCCCTCATCAAATCACCTCATTTTCTTCCACATCTGGAGCATGGTGTCCAAGAGGTGCTCTTCCTAGGCCGACAAGGGCTACTGCCCGACCCGAGGATCGCACTCTCAACTAGGGAGTCACACCTTTGGGGACTTTTCATCCTTCTTCCCTTTCCTTTTCTTCCATGCATTTTCTTTATTTCTCTTAGATAGCTGCACATTCACATACCCACCTTTTTTCACAACCTTAGGGGTTTCCAAAACACCCCAGGTTTGTTCCCTCCATACTTCCCCATTTCTTTTTCATGTTGTGTAGATACTTCACTTAAAAGTTGTCTAATAGGGTTGTCCTTTTCTTGTTTTTTTCTTTGTTTTGGCAGGTCCATCAAGAAGAGCAAATGAGGAGCTCTTCTCCTCTGGCTGGCCAGAGGAAGGGAAGGAGGCCAACTTGCACTCCCATTGCTGCTGAGAAGATTTCGGCTTCCCTATCGTGACATCAAGATCGCGATTGATCGTGTAGTTATGACATGCTCCTTATCGCGACGGGATTCCCAGTCGCGACACCAGTAAGTAGTCTTCTCTCTTCCTATTTCCAAGTAAGTTAGCCTTTTACTTCTGTTTACATCTTAGGCAACATGCTAGGTGGAAATCACATCTCTTTCATCATCACATAATGATATTTTCTTCTGTGTTTTGATGGTCACAATCCTTGTAATTATAGACCAGAGACCGGATTTTGCCTTAGCCGAAGATGGAAGACTATTGTTCTGAGGGTGAGTTTGTGTACTCGACCATGTGGAAAGAAAGCAATCATGGATGAAGCTCACAAGGCAAGGTATACCATTCACCCTGGAACTACTAAAATGTACCAAGACTTAAAAAGAAGTTTTTGGTTGCCTAACATGAAGATGGTAATGGCGGAATATGCTGCCAGATGCTTAACCTGTTAGCAAATCAAAGCAGAACACTTACGACATGCAAGTAAACTAAAAGCCCTATAGATTCTAGCATGGAAATTGGAAGCTGTAAAGATGGAATTCATTTTTGGACTGCCCAAATCTCGAAGTGGATTCGACAGAATATAGGTAATTGTCGATTGCTTGACCAAATCTGCTCACTTCTTACTAATTAAGAGCAGGTGGATGGTTGACATCTTAACAGCTTTGTATGTTAAAGAGATTGTCAGACTACATGGAGTTCCTGTTTCCATTGTGTCTGATCGAGATCCGAGATTTACATCCCTTTTTGGAAAGGTCTACTCTATTCCATGGGATCTAAATTGAATTTCAGCACAGCTTTCCATCCACACACTGATGGTCAGACTAAAAGGAAAAAGCAGGTGATGGAAATGCTTAGAGCCTGTGCTCTAGACTTTGGAGGTAGTTGGCATGAACATTTACCTCTTGTTGAATTCGCCTACAATAATGGCTACAAAGCTAGTATTCAAATGGCACCATTCGAGGCACTTTATGGTTGGAACTGTCAAACTTTGATCTGTTGGTATGAGGTCGGTGAAAGGCAACTGTTAGGTCAAGAGATAGTGCGAGAAACTATAGAAAAAGTGAAGATTATTAAAGAAAGAATGGCAGTAGCACAACAGAGACAGAAGACCTATGCAAATACTAGAAGAAGGGATCTGGAATTTCAAGTTGGTGATCATGTGTTTCTAAAAATATCTGTGATACCCCGAAATTTTTATTCATTTTATATTGTGCATGTATAATTATTTGTTGTGTGTATAGTGTGTGTATTCAATTGTGCGTATTATAATTTCTATATTCCTTATGAACTCATGCATGTATATATATGATATTTATCATGAGAATAGGCAATTAGATAAATTGATGTGTATTGTGTATACTAAAATACTAGGCTTGTAATACTTAAGTAATACTATGCATGCTAATCTAACTACCGATGTGCATATTATGTTTATCTATTTCATGCATAATGTATATAATTATGTTGTAAATGCCTATATATTTATGCATATGATAATTCAAGTATGTGCATGCAAGGATTTCTTTTGTTGTATAGATTATTCATAGATAACTTATTCCAAACTATATCTTAATAATATTATGTATGCATTATCTAAATCTTGAAGTGCATACCATTCTGCCTATTCCATGGAGGTTGTGTGTAAAAATATACATATATGTATGTTACCTTATACATATGATATCTATCTATTTAATCCTATGTATATCAATTCATCTATAGTATGTGAATAATACATAGATAACATTATGCATGTAATAGATAATTTGCTATGGACCATGTAAGTATATGTATGCTATTTTCATACAAGTATAAAGCATACATAATTGTGCATGCATTATCTAGTTATCAATGTATGTAAATCTCATGCGTATGGTGCGTGTTGTACGCATAGTAAGAAATTATTATCATACACTTTGTAAATAATCATGAGTTTATTTCTGAGCATGCAAATTATATATTTAAACGTGTGTGAATTATCTAATTATTGAGGTTCCTATTGTATTTAATTATTTTAATGCACATAGTTAGTGCTATGGATGTGCGTATGTATACATATATGTGTTATCCTTGTTTAAATAATAATTATCTACTTTAAGCGTGTTAAATTATTTAGGGTATGTAAAGTACTTGGATGATAATATGCATACAATATTTAACTAATAATGGACACATTTTAATCATAAGTTCATGCGTAATGTATGTAATTATGCAATGTGTACGTATGTGTGCATATATGTATGTACTGATGCATATTGTTCTTAATTATGATTAGTGTAAATTGTAATTAATTAAATATTGCATAATGCAAGTATTTTATGTGGTAATGATATATGGAATTATTTTTGCATGTACTAAATTATTTTAGTGCTTTTATACATTAAATTTTAGGTTTTCTGGAGTTTCGGCTGCACAGTGCTGCTGGCGGCCAGGACCTGGACGCCAAGGCACTGTTGGCGGCCAGACCTGGACGCCAAGACCCAGTGGGCGGCCACCCCCTGGACGCCAACCCCAGTCTGGCGGCCAGACCTTGACGTCAACCTGTCAGTTGACTACAACCGATGTTGAGGTTAATATCCTGCTGCGTAACGGTTCCAGAATTGTTAATGTCCGTGTTTTGGCTAGTTTCAGATTAGGAAACCCTTCCTAAACCTTTGGTAACCTACCCTAATGCGTACCCCAACCCTTGAACCTATAAAATACCCACTCTTGGATGAGGAAAAGGCTTTCAACATTTGGTGAAAACCCTAGCTCCAAGATGGTGAAAAGCTGATCTTTAGGAGGCCGAATCCATCAACTGGAGGTGTTCCCCGAAGAGCTACTACATCTGGAGGGTAGTCTATACATAGAGGAAGTGATTTCAACTCCGAGGTGTCATCTACATCGACAGGAGAAGAAGATCTAAGGCGTTTCCGAGCACCTTTTTCGCAGGGCCAAAAAGGGCTTCACCGACAATTCTGATCTTTGTAGATTTTTTTAAGAGGCAAGTAAACCTAGATCTTGATCCTATACATGTCCCCTAAGTCCTAGGTATTTTTACGGATTTTTCCTCGCGTCCTGGAACCCCGAATTCACCGTTGTATGAAAATTCGTATGTATGTGCTGCTGGGAGCAAGTAGAAGGCAACATAGGTTGCAGTCAAGTTCTTCAGAAGAAGTTGACGGCAACATCCCTTGACGTCTACTTCTTCAGGACCTGAAAGTGTTACTTTTGATCTACTTTTGCTGTTTAAATAATTTCTGGACATGGGTATACTCTGAAATTTTTATAAGTGATTGTATACTGTTAGTAGGTCATATCATGAGGTTGCCTAAATTTTCTATGAACCATGTTAATTATTAAAATTCAGTGACTGAGTAATGAGCATGAAATGAACATGTTTAAATCTAGTATAAATGGATTTTGTTGTGAATTAGTTTTCATAAATTTTCCATGACAGATTGAATGTTGGTATTAGGTTTCTATTCTGTTAATGCCTAAATATATTGATATGTCTCATGCTTAATGATATTTTGATAAATATGTCTGAATTCTAGATTTAATTGTAGAAATTATGTTTACTGTTCGAAAAATCTAAAAAATTGCATATGTGACATACTTACTGCTAATGACCTGTGATAAAAATTTAAAATCAAATTGATGACAGCAAGTACAGTTATTAGTTAAACCATAGAAATTGTTCATGTTAGATGTATTAAATTCGATCTTATGCAATTCAGTAAATATACATCATGTTTAGGACTGTAAGGTAAGATGTTTTAATTTTGAAAACAGTAGTACCATGATTGGGTTAACTAAGACATGTGAAATTGATAATTAAGATGTGTAAAGTGATTAAGTATTATATGTAAAATATGTGAATAGGGTGAGAAAATGTGAATAAATAAATGTGTGATAATTGGGCCAAGAATGACACTGCTACCCTAGAGGCATCGAGAGGTATACATAGAAAAGTCCCTATGGAAGGCTCTACATTGTATAAGTTTGTCCTAAAGGCATTAGGAAAAACCCGGCGGTGGACAAGTACCACTGGATAGGGTGGAGAGAGCTTCTCCCGGTCTGCACAGTTACCAAGATTCACCACTTCATTGCCTAGCTGGTGGGTATGTGATATGAGTTATGTGATATGAGTTGTGTTATGAGTTATGTGTTATGAGATGTGATGAGTTATGAGTATGAGATATTTGTTTGTGTCCTCTAAAAGTTAGTTAGGACTATGTGTCATGGCATTTTAAGAAATTGGAATATGTATAAAGTGTAAGATTATATGCGAATGTGGCACATGATGAGTGCAAATGATATGATATGTGATAAATGAAAACCCAAGAGTAAATGATGTGAAGAATATGTGAAAAGATATGTAAGAGACAGTTAATGTTATTGAGAGTGTGCTTGCATGTGGAAACCGATGTAGTAATGCATAATGTTCATGTTTTCATGCATTAATTACCTCATTTGCAATATCATGCTTATCATCATGTCATGTAGTTTATTGTTCTTCATGTAATAGTGTATGTGAATAAACATGAGAAACCATGTCATTTATGCAACATGAAAGATGAAAATGTAGAATTGTGAATTGGATAAGATAGCATATGAACAAATGTAAATCCATGTAATTGAATGTAATTCATGTCAAAACAGCAAGTAAAGTGTAGTTATGAAGGTGATAAATGCATGTAATATTAATTAGATTCCATGCTAGATGAGATGTTTGCTTAGTACAAAGTTTCATGCTTTAGTGCTTATTGTTTCCAACCAATTTGACCATGTTTTAACTTCTCAATTTATGTTATAAAATATGAAACCATGTGTATGAGGTGTATGTACATTTAAAACAGCAAGCAAAATGTGAAATTAAATATGAAAAGTGCATGTGAAAAGTGAATAGTCATCATATTAGTTTGTTCACTCCTTTATGTCTAATTCTATGTTCTAGTTGTAGAAATATGTCATGAAATGAATTAATGTGGAAATGAAGGAATCATGTTATGTGTTAAGTGTAGAGAATATGTACAAGTGTATAGTAATAGTATCCATGATTTAGAATAAACATATGATAGAATGAAGCATGTCTAGGTGATAAAAAAATGTGTTGATAGCTAAGAGTATGTTCCATGTGTTTGGGAGTTTAAAAGATAGTATGTATTCATGAGTGTTTAATAGCTTAATGTGAATGTGATATGTTTATGATTAAGTCTTTGTTTTACTTGCTGAGTCTTTGGACTCACCCTTGCTTCGGCGTACAGGTTGACCGGTATCCCGTGCTAGGGGGAGAGACGCTATCTTGGAGGAGAGGCTTTTGAGGAGCAAGTAGTAGTTGTAGTTTTCCTTTCATAGTTGAATAAAAAAAAAATGTTATTTGGACAATGTAGTTCTTCATCTTGTAATAATGTGGACATTGTCGTTCTATTTTTGTACTATATAGATTGTGGAATATGGGATGGTGATGAACTAAGTTAAATTGTTGTATTTATTCCGCTGAAATCAATTGCTATCTACGTACTTTTCAACCTATCGGCTAGTGTTGGGTTTTATCCCACTGTAATGACGCTCTTTATACCGATGGGGATTGGTATAATCGTACCGGTATGAGGAGGGTCGTTACAATATCTACAAGCCATGGAATCAGAAGGTTTGAAATCAAAGGCAGGCTATCACCAAGATTCATCAGCCCTTTCGAAATCATCGAAAGAGTAGGTGAAGTTGCATACCGTTTGGCATTACCTCCACAATAGGATGTACACAATGTGTTCTACATATCTATGCTGAAGTAGTATGTATGTGATCCTTTTCACGTCATTGATATGAGTCCTTGGTGATTCAGAAAGACGAGACTTATGAGCAGAAGCTAGTTAAAATCATAGATCATGAAGTGCACCAATTGAGGAACAAGGTGGTTCCCTTGGTAAAGATTAGGTGGAATCAACATCTGGAGGATGATGTTACATAGGAAATAGAAGAAGCTATGCATAAGAGGTTCCCAGAATTATTCACAAGTAAGTGAATCTCCGACGTCCTATATATCCATTCTATACAAATTTAGTTGTGGTGGTCACTTCCTACCATCCAGGCCCATCAACAAATCTCGCATAAGCCCACGACGAAACGAACTGGCACTATGTTGTCTTAGGGCATCATCCGTCCTCGGACGACCATCCCCAGGGTGTTCGAAAACACCTATCCTGCTCGAGCCCAGAGCAGCCCTCACGGTCATCGAGCACCAGGCTCATCTTCTCCCAACAAGTAACCTACTCGAGAACTACAGTCAAGGCCGCCCAAGCAACCTCTTCATATTAGCAACGGTTGCAACCGACGCGGGCCACGCGCCCCACTATCAAGAGAAGCGTTAACTGCTAAGCATTTCAACGAGCATCTGAACGCGTAACCCCCCGCTATGTGCACGAACCAAGGTGCCCTTCCTGGCACGATCCAGAAACGTTACATCCGTTCGCTTCAGCACCCGTGTGTATATAAGGCACAGGTATAATGCCATGAAAGGGCATGCTCTCTCTCCCTCACACGAATACACCTTCATACACGAGAACTCCCATCCTCTCTAGTCACCTACTGACTTAGGCATCGGAGGGTTCTCGCCGGATCTTCAACCGGGCCCCCCTGATCCGTTTCTGGTTTTGCAGGTCTTCATCTACCACCAGCGTCCTTCCCTTCTCTAGGCGTAGGCCCACCAGGCTCCGGCCCAATTAAGAAAAGACCTCCACACTTTTGGCACCGTCTGTGGGAACGACGCAGCCATGGCTCGCAGACGATCCTCTTACCCGAACATCGGAAGCAGGGCGACAAGATCTCGCCTATCATGTGCAGACTCTCACCGTCGGTCCCCTCCCATTGACGTCAACATCGCCCCCGCCGGTGTAAACAATGACGTCCCTGCACCAGCGGCCGCCGCGCCAGCAACCGCCCTGAAGATGGCTGAACTCCGGGGACAGATGCAGTAGTTGATGGGCATCAGCCTGGCCATGTAGGTTCATTTGGCTGGACCACCAGCCCCGGAGGCTTCCCTTCCGCGGGAGAGGCAGGCAGGGTCGTCCCGCCAACGATCTCGTGTCCTTCCAGTGCCCCAAGATCAGCAGGCGAACTCACTGCGCCGATCCCACCGAGCCCTGTCCGAGCAGCAGGCACCGGAGCACCGAGGCCGTTCGCCCCGTCGCTCTGTCGTCGCCCCCCGTCCGCCACGCTCGGTTGTGGGAGCCAACTCCCAAGGCACCAGCCAAGAACGCTCCATCCATTCTGAGCAGGAGCTCGCCAGATGCCTCCGTCGTGTGGTCGACCTGGAGCGCCGCGTGGATGCGATGGTTCAGCGTGCGAAGGGTAAAGCACCAGCAGAAGATGACCTGGACTTCCGCTCCCCTTTCAGTGGAGAGATCCTAGAAGCCCAGGTCTCTCCCAAGCTCCCCCTGCCCACCATCGCACCCTACGATGGCACTGCCGACCCGGCCGACAACATTCACGGCTTTGAGTCGCACATGGTGTTCCACGGAGCATCAGATGCGGCCAAGTGCCGAGCTTTCCTTGCAACTCTAAAGAAGACCGCATGAGCCAGGTTCGAGACTCTGCCAGCAGGCTCCATTTCATCCTTCCTCCAGCTGAAGAAATCCTTCCGGGATAACTTCCTTGGCGGCAAGTCACAGCCGCGTACGACGGCTTCCCTCCTGGCCATTTGCCAGAAAAAGGGCGAAGCGCTCTGGGACTTCGTCAAGAAGTTCCGGACCGAGGCGCTTCATATCTCACACCTGGACGTTCCTCTAGCCACTAGTGCCCTCATCCAGGGCACTCGCGACGGCTTCTTGCAGAGGACTCTTGGCGTTCAGCAACCTGCTACCCTCTCCGAGCTGTTGTCTATCGCACAACGCCATGCGGCTTGCGAAAAAAGTTTAGCTGCGGGTCGAGCAGAGCAAGGGGAATCGTCAGACAAGAAGAGACCCGCCGACAACGATTCTGACCGTGATCAGAAAAAAGGACGGTGCAATGGGGATTCACCGTGCCGACCACGTCCCTTCACCAACTACACCCCCCTCACGGTCGCACCGGAACAGATCCTGGCGGAGATCAAGAATGAACCATTCGTTCGGTGGCCGCAGAGGATGTGCTCCGACCCCCGTAGGTACGATCAAGAAAAGTACTGTCGCTTCCATCGTGACCACGGCCATGACACCTCCGAATGCCGCCAGCTCAAGGACGAAATCGAAGACCTTATTAAGCGCGGTTACCTCGGGTGGTATGTGCGCAGGAATGAAGAACGCCCCAGACCCCGAGATCGAACTCCCGAGCAGCCGGTCAACAATGAGCCCAATGGGCAAGAAATCATTGTGATCGGGGGAGGCTTCAGCGCGGGCGGAGAAAGCACTCGAAGTCGACGCGATTACGCAAGGCGAGTGCACATCGTGGACAGGCCACCAGTGCCTAGGCCAGCTCTGTATCCCACTAGTCCTACATGCACACCGTCCGAGGAGGCTATAACCTTCTCAGACGAAGACCTTGTAGGGGTCGCTACCCCACACACTGATGCGCTGGTCGTTTCGGCCACCATCAACCATTGTAATGTGCGTCGGATTTTGGTGGATAATAGAAGCGCCCCCGACGTCTTGGCTTACGACTGCTTTGTGCTTATGGGTCTCAAGACCGACCAGCTCACCCCAGTAGATTCACCCTTGTTCGGCTTCTCGGGGGTTTCGGTGCAGCCCATGGGCAGAGTACGCCTCCCAATCACCTTAGGGACGGCGCCGAATACTGTGACCAAGGTAGTCGACTTCTTGGTCATCAAGAACATGCCAGGCTACAACGCCATCCTCGGCAGAGGCTTGATCATGAGAATCAGAGTAGTACCTTCATCTCTTCATCAGAAGATGAAGTTTCCAACTCCAAGCGGGATAAGCGAGGTGCTCGGGTGTCAGCGCGAGTCTCGACGGTGCTATGTTCTCTCTTTAAGAGACAAGCAACCACTCGCGACACCAGACCAAGTCCCGCCATCCACCGATCAGCCCTCCACTAGCCGAGGAATGCCTGCAGAAGACCTGCTACCTATTCAGGTGGATGATGACCCTAAACATGTACTTTACATTGGCGCTCTGCTAACGGATGCCAAACAACAACGCTACAGGACTTTCTTGTTAGCCAATTTGGATGTGTTCGCGTGGTCCGATGATGAGCTACCAGGCATTTCTCCTGATGTCATGGTACATCACCTCCGATTGGACCTGTGGGTCCCCCCGGTCTAGCAAAGGAGGCGACCTGACAATCGAGAACGGCAGACCGTCATCCAGGATCACGTCATCAAAAGCCGGTCCGTGGGGCTTCTCCGAGAAGCCCAATACCCAAGATGGATCTCCAATGTGGTCCTCGTGCGCAAAGCCAACGGCAAATGGCGAGTGTGTGCGGACTACAAAGATCTCAACAAAGCAACGCCCAAGGACAACTTCCCTCTGCCACGCATCGACCAGTTGGTGGACGGAACTTCCGGGCACGAGCTTCTTAGCTTCTTGGATGCTTACTCTGGTTATCACCAGATTAGCATGCATCCTTCGGACCAAGACGCCACCACGTTCATCATGGACCTAGGGTTATACTGCTTCACCAGGATGCCCTTTGGTCTAAAGAACGCTGGCACAACGTATCAGCGGCTGGTCAATAGGATGTTTGAGCAGCAGATTGGGTGCACCATGGAGGTCTATGTCGACGACATGCTGGTCAAGACGCTTCCAAGCACCGACCACATCTTTGACCTCCAAGAAACTTTTGCAACCCTGCGGAAGTACAACATGAAGCTCAATCCGTCCAAATGTGCGTTTGGAGTGCACTCGGGTAAGTTCCTCGGCTTCCTCGTCTCGAACAGAGGGATAGAGGCAAACCCAGAGAAGATCCAGGCCATACTTGAGATGGGCAGTCCGAAGATGGTATGGGACGTCCAGCGTCTTACTGGATGCCTTGCCGCCCTGAACCGGTTCATGTCCCGAGCAGCTGAAAGAAGTTTTAACTTCTTCAAGTTGGTGCGAGGCCGTAAAGGTGCCCCACAGCAAGGGGGGCATGTACGGTGGACTGCGGAGTGCAAAGCTGCCTTCACCGAGCTGAAGGCATACTTGGCAGCCCCACCAATTCTCTCAAAGCCAATACTTGGAGAACCACTGTCGGATACCTTTCGGTTACCGAACATTCCATCAGCGCGGTTTTGATCAGAGAAGAGGGAGCGGCGCAACATCCGGTGTACTAGATCAGCAGGGTCCTCCAGAAAGCCGAAAGGAGGCACCCCCGAGCAGAAAAACTTGCCCTTGCTCTGGTCATGGCTGCTCAGAAGCTCAGGCCCTATTTTCAGGCCCATTCAGTAACGGTCCTCACCGACCAACCACTGAAGTCTATCCTTCAGTGGCCAGAGGCTTGTCAAGTGGGCCATAGAGCTGGGCGAGTTCGACATCAACTTCCGACCAAGGACAGCAATCAAGGCGCAAGCATTGGTGGATTTCGTCACAGAATGCACACTCCCTACTGAGCAGGACCTGCCATTAGCCGACAAGCCCCCATGGGAGCTCTACGTGGATGGGTCCTCTTGTGTTACAAGGAGCGGGGCAGGCTTGGTTCTCATCTCTCTGGAAGGACTAGAGTTCCAATATGCCCTCTGTTTTCGCTTTGCGGTCTCTAACAACGTCGTCGAGTATGAAGCACTACTGTCTGGAATACGCCTGGCTCGGCACCTCGGGGACCTTCGGCTTAGAGTCTTCAGTGACTCCCAGTTGGTCGCCAACCAGGTGAATGGACAGTTTGAAGCCAGAGAGCCACGCATGGCTCAGTACCTTCAGCAGGTTAAGAGCCGAGTAGAGGGTCTCCTCTACTTCGAAGTTATACATGTCCCACAGGAGCAGAACGCGTGAGCCGACGCACTGGCCAAGTTGGCCTCCTCAGGTGACATCGCCCCTTCTCGTTCCATATTTATTGAGGAGCTCGCCTCGCCAAGCACCGAAGTGGACGTCGCCACGATCGAGACAGACCCACCGGCTCCAAGCTGGATGGATCGTCTCCTGGCCTACCTACTTCTAGATGAGCTTCCGCCTGAGCTGGACGAAGCTCGAAAGATGAGGATGCGCTCTCAGTGCTTCACCCTCGTAGAAGGCAAGTTGTACCGACGGTCCCTATCAAGACCTCTTCTACGGTGCCTCAACCCCGAAGAAGCACTCACTGCCACCGAAGAGGTTCACGAAGGGCTGTGCGGTAGTCACTTGGGGGGCAGAACGCTGGCCCGCAGTATCATTCGAGCAGGGTTCTGGTGGCCTTCTCTGCAAAAGGATTGCATGGCCTTTGCTCGGAGGTGCCCAGAATGTCAGAAGTTTGGGCAACTCATCAAGCAGCCAGCCGAACAACTCCATAGCCTGTTCGAACCTCGCCCTTCTGTTAGATGGTGCATTGACATCTTGGGCCCTTTCCCAGAGACCCAAGGTAGGAAGAAGTTCCTGTTCGTAGCCATCGACTACTTCACCTAGTGGATCGAAGCTGAACCTGTTGCCGCGATCACCAAACAAGCCGCATGGAAGTTCGTCTGGAAGAACCTCCTCTGCCGGTTTGGCGTCCCAAAGGTGATCACCTCCGACAACGGAAAGCAGTTTGACAGCACTTTCTTCAAGCAAAAGTGCACCGAGCTCACTATTTATAACCACTTCAACTCCGTAGCACATCCCCAGGCAAACAGTTTGGTAGAAAATGCCAACCGAACACTGCTGCATGGGATCCGCACAAGAGTGGAGGCTGCAGGGGGTTCATGGATTGACGAACTCCCCAGCGTGCTTCGGTGCCACCGAACAACAGCTCGGGTAGCAACGGGAGAAACACCCTTCCACTTGGCTTATGGCTCAGAAGCCGTTGTGCCTCTGGAAGCGGCTCGCCCCACCCTCCGAACAACCCACTTAGATGAAGCCGCCAACAACCGTGCTCTGCGGGAAAACCTTGACATGCTCAGCGAACGACAGAACGACACCAACATTCATCTCGTTTCCTACCAGCAACGACTCGCGCAATATTATAATGCACGAGTTTGGGAAAGGCGCTTTAATGTGGGAGATCTAGTTCTACGCCGCTGCTCGACTTCGGATCCCCGAAGAGTGGTCGGCAAGCTCGCCCCAAAATGGGAAGGACCATATCAGGTCACCCAAGTCCATGGGAAAGGCTCATATAGGCTCACTACCCCTAGTGGTGAAGCCATACCCAGGACATCGCATGTATATAATCTCAAGGCTTATTACCTATAAAAGCCTTTTGATTGGCATCCTACTTCTCTTATCCCTGTTCCTATGGTCCGACTGGAGGAACGT
The DNA here is from genome assembly GCA_014218235.1 of Colocasia esculenta. Taxonomy (NCBI): domain Eukaryota; kingdom Viridiplantae; phylum Streptophyta; class Magnoliopsida; order Alismatales; family Araceae; genus Colocasia; species Colocasia esculenta. Next base: position 135,534,924 of record CM024755.1, read on the forward strand.
CGGAAATATCCACGCCTCAAAACATTGGCAATTTTAAGTGGATATAGATGCATCAACTCCTCCAGCTCGAGCAAGTGTTCAGCATTCCCCCCTGGTCGAAACCCTCGCTGGTTCTAGCTGACCTGTGCGGTACATGCAACGCTCATAAGCCAGCAAACTCCGGTTCGAATAGGAGCAATAGCAAAAGGGAGGAGATAGAAAAAATGAAGCCATAGAGAAACTTTTGAAGAGAAAGTTTTCATTCACAAATCTTTTGCTTACAGGAAGACCTCTTTTACATGATCTAACAAAAAAGACATGGAGCAGCAAGACTAAGGAGCCTGCTCGGAGGGTCCGACACCGTCACCCGGAGAAGGCATTCGCCCAGATTGGAACTGTGTGAACTGGACTCCATCCAGGTGGGCATCATTGGTATGACGCCGGCACTCTTGCACAGCAGCCTCGAAGGCTGCTCGGGCGCGATCGACCGAAGAGAGCCGCTCTCCGTAATCCCTACCAGCTTTGAGGCCCACCCGATAGCAGCGGGCCCCATATTGCCCCAAATCTTCTTTGTAATCTACTCCGGCCTTATATTCGGTAACGGCGCGGGCCCCTGCATCAGCAGCTACTTTGGCAATGCTGTCCTTCTCGGCCCGCGCCATGGCCAAATTTAACTCTGAGGCCTGGAGAGCAGTTTTGAGGTTCCTCACCTCCTCCTCCAGTGCCGCCTCGCGAGCCTTATGCTGCGCTGTAAGCCCCCGACAAAAAGCAGTCTGTGCCTCCCACAGATGCTTCTGGTTCTGGGCCCGAGCAGCCAAGGCCCTTAGAACGTTCAATGACTTGGAAACCCCGTCCATAATGGCTCCCAAGTCAATATCATCACCCACGCCGTCGTCTTCACAGCCTTCTGGGTAGTATCCTCCGCCTGACGTCTCTGGGCTCTGCTCGGCTGGAAGGTCCAAGCACCTCTCTATCCAGTCGAGACAGGAGGCAGAAGGGCTCGTAGGCAATTCCCTTGGTGCGTCCTTAACACGGCGAAGTGTTGCCTTCAGCGCCACCACCGAAGGATCCTCGGGAAGCCTTTTCTGCAACACTTCCCTAAGGGGCCTCTGATCGTCGTCGGAATCTTCAGCCCGCCCCTAGTCTTCCACCTCTACTACCTCCCCTCTAGCACCATCAGTTACCTCGGCGATTGCAACATCAACAACCGCCTCAGTGGGGGGCATGGGGGGTAGGACGGCCCCAGTTGCAGTGACGAGCTTCTCAGTGGCCCTTGACGCCGCGGCTGCTTCCTCGACGGCCCCCGTATAGGGATCCATCTCTTGACTCCCGCGTGGGGATGCATTTGGTGCTGGGGGCACCTCCTCCTCGGTCATCAGCACCCCCTCGGTCGTGACATCCTCTGTTACGCTGGCGCCCTCACCAGGTCCGGCGTCAACCTCAACCTCCTCGCCGCCAGTAGCGGCGTCGTCCTCGGCGTCCCTGGCGCATGAGGCCCCCACGGGCACTTCTTCCAAACAACCCGCCAAAAGGATGAGCCCGAGGTCGACCGTCATCCTTTTGGCGACCTCGGGGTTTCATTGGACAGGCATCTGGGATGTCCCCTCCCAGGACACCCCCGCAGTCTTCCGCTTCCTCTTCCGCTCCAGTGGCGGCACGACCTCCTCCTCCTCATTCTCTTCTGCAGGAGGACCAGCCGAGCGCTGCGAAGCAAGCATTAGTCTTCACTTCTTCTTCTTCTGGAGTGGGCTCTCCACCACCCCTCTCTCAGCCTCATCCTCGGATGGTTGCTGCTCGGGCAGGGGCCTGGCTACGACCCTCGAAGCCCCTCGTTTGACAGCCTTCTTCTTCAAGCGTATCCTTCCGGGCCCCTTTTCAGGGACCCCCGAGCTGGCAGCGCCCTATCCTTCGGCAGGGCAGTTTGGGGCGGCAGCAGTAGGACGCTCCTCACTAACCACTGCCACATACGTTGTGACGACGATTTGCTCGGAGTAGAGGGCCATGTCCTCTAGATCCATGCCCGCCGCCAACTCCTCAGCAGCTGCACAAGGAAAGAGAAGTTTGAAAACAAAGAAGAAGTGGTTTTCGAGGAACGAAAGAAGGAGAAAGCCGAATCCATCACTCACTCCATGCTCGACTAAGCCCGTGCTGGACCAGCTGGGCCTCGGTGATATATTCCTCCGCCTTCTCGACGAAGATGTTGTTGAGGCGCTTCGCAAGTACCACTTCATCCGGTCGCATAAACAGGTATAGATCCTTGCGAGCGCTCTTCACCCGCGTAGGAAACCCTCACTCCGGCGCGCCAGCGTTGCGTGTCAGGAAGAGGATGCGATGTGTCCACCCCTTGTGACTCGACAGCCGCGAGGAGAACTCAATCCTCATGCAGTCCGTCCGATGCTTGGTGTAGTAGACGTTCCGACTCGTCCCCTGTGATGCAGTCAGAATGAATTGGCTCCGAAAAAGGTTGGCGGTGGCCTCGATCCCCCGAACTTTGCACGATATGCAAAAGACGCATATCGTCCGCCAGCTGTTCGGTGCCAGTTGAACTGGGGTGATCCCCCATGTGTTAAGCAGCTCCCTCGCCACCGCCGGCAACAGTAGCCGGAACCCTAGTTCCAGGATATCGTGCGACATTGCTACACACCCGGTCTTCTCCCACCAATATATGTCGTATCCCGTATCAATGCGATCTTTCAAAATCTTACCTCTCCCGTTGGACAGCTCCCGGCACGCCATCGCCACCGCACTCACCAGCCACGGCCTTGCCCTTCTGCGACATCGCCGGAGATGAAGGAGACGAAGAAACATGGGAGTTCGGAAAGAAAAAGAAGGGCTTCCAGCAAGAGTTTTTTTTCGAAGGCGTGGTTCCCCGCCTTCTCCCCACCCTTTCCTTATAAAGGAATGAGGGCGGGAAACCGTAGAAACCTCGGAGCCCCCTCTCCTTCCAAAAAAGCGACCGTTCGGCCGAATCAACGGCCTCCTCGCTTGCCACGATACCATCCTTCATCATGAATACTCCGATTCTTTCGATGCGGAAGGTACGAAGCGACAAGTACCGATCGACGTTCGCACGTCTGAGGTCGCCATCGCATTAAATGCCAGCAGAGCATTTGAGTGCTTTACCGCCATTCGAGCGCCTCAGTTCTCGAGCCGGCTCGATAGCGTAGGGGGAAAGTGTGGTGGTCACTTCCTGCCATCCAGGCCCATCAACAAAGCTCGCATAAGCCCACGATGAAACGAACTTGCACTGTGCTGTCTTAGGACATCATCCGTCCTCAGACGACCATCACCAGGGTGTTCGGAAACACCTATCCTGCTCGGGCCCAGAGCATTCCTAACGGTCATCGAGCACCAGGCTCATCTTCTCCCAAAAAGTAACCTGCTCGAGAACTACAGTCAAGGCCGCCCGAGCAGGCCTCTTCGTATTAGCAACGGTTGCAACCGCCGCGGGCCACACGCCCCACTATCAAGAGAACCGTTAACTGCTAAGCATTTCAACGGGCATCTGAACGCGTAACCCCCCGCTACATGCGCCAACCAAGGCGCCCTTCCAGGCACGATCCAGAAATGTTACATCCATTCACTTCAGCACCCGTGCCTATATAAGACAGGTATAACGCCATGCAAGGGCATGCTCTCTCTCCCTCACACGAATACACCTTCATACACGAGAACTCCCATCCTCTCCAGTCACCTACATACTTAGGCATCGGAGGGTTCTCCCCGGTTCTTCAACCGGGCCCCCCTGATCCGTTTCTGGTTTTGCAGGTCTTCGTCCGCCACCAGCGTCCTTCCCTTCTCAAAGTGTAGGCCCACCAGGCTCCGGCCCAAACAAGAAAAGGCCTCCACATTAGTAATTTAAAAATAAGAAATAAATTGAAAATAACAATCAATATTATCAAAATGGTAAATACATACGCATTGTGATCGTATGTGCTGAAAAATGCTCATTGAATAAAATGAGATTAATGGCTAGACCTTAAATAAGATGGGTAAACCATCAAATAGTGTTATGGGCCAAACATACACTCTTAGCCTAAAGAACAAAAATTATAATTAGCAATAAATCCCCAAAATTCGTAGCTCCAATTGGGCATAAATTAGAAAGGGCAATTAGGGCAAAGTCTAAGACAATTATTCTTCCATATTAACCCAAATTTGTGCCCAACCATGATATGGTGTTTCCTAAAGGCTTTCCCACTCCAATTGGGATGGGAATCCCCCAAACATGGAAGGGATCAAACTAAATCTGCAATCCAACTTTCCTAGTTACAATAGAACTCCCAACAACCATAAATCTAAAAATACTCATCATAAACCCCTTGGGGATGAGTTACCAACTTGCTAGGGTGGTGTGGAGGCTAGCTAGAGCACCAGGGGAGGGGGAGATCACCCCAAACCAGAGCTTTCTTCCCCAACCCATGCCTGCTTCGACCTGCAGAAGACTCTTCTTAGGAATGTTCTAAGGTAGGTGTTCTCATGCCAAAGATGAACAAATCATATACCATGTTAATGCTCTTTGTGTCTAGTTTCATATGCACATATTTTGCCTAATTTTTATCAAGCGTGCATCGAGTATTAAGCGTTTTCCAAACGTTGCGCATGATTAGCGCTTTTCATGTTTATGCCATGATTCATGCATATCGAGGTCAAATTGAGACAATCCAAATGGTAGTTCTCTTCTAATCTTTGTCCTCTACAACTTTTGTGTTTAGAGTTTTGTCCAAGGAGCCCTAGATCTCGAGTTATATGTCAAACAAGCATGACTGCATCGATTTTCATAGTCTTCAGGTTGAACTCTAAACCACGACCAATCCAGGCGTCGCGATTTAGAGAAGAATATAGAGACAGGCAGACCCATCGCGTTTACCATAATGGCGACCACACATATTGTTGGGTTTCTGACTAGGTCCGACGCAACAAACTGTGTGCTGCATAGATTTCAGTATAAGTATGATACACGACCATATATGACGTTGCAATTCACTTTATTTTCCCTCCCTTGATATTTGAGCATTTTTATATCCTGATATAGCACTGCTCCAACTCCTACACCAGTTTCTACTCTATTCTGATTTTGGCCCGTTGGTTTACTTTGACATGTCACAATAATAACTACTTTCCTTATCTTTGAATCCCAACAGACCGAGCAACGACTCAAATGCAACCTGTTATGTCATAGCCTTTCTGTTCCACAATCGATTGTCTACATCGATTTCCTTAAAAGCATCAGACTTACCCGTCTTGATTTAGGATATCAACTGTTTATCTATTTTAACTGCTAACAACCTTGCAAATAGCGACGATTGAACCCGTCATGAATTCCAATGCCTACCTAAGACCTATTCACTCAGTCTAAATTGTAAGACGTGTATGTATTGATTTATAGAAACTATTGTGCAGTCTATTCAATGGCCTAAAAACTATTAATCCATGCACAAGTCATAACAACCTGAAAGTATATTCTAATTGTTTTTAATCACATGATCTAACCATCCTAAGATTGATATGTTCATCTTGATGCTCTAGTTTGCTTTTAAACTAAAAGTTGATCTTGTTAAATTGTAGAAACCATGTTAATGAAATCTTGATAGTCTTGATTTATAATATGTCGTTAGGTTACTCACTTTTTGTTTTTTTTAACCAGAGGATTGTGATATTGAGGCACGTTCTACACTACACTCTTGCACAAATAGGCAGCCCTTTCTTGGGGGATTGGAAACTCTCTACTGGACAATTCGATCTAGTAGACTAGGGACCTTTCCACTCAGACCTCCGTAAATCTCTATACTCTGTGAATTCCCTCATGGAGACCGAGTTGGTTGTACCATTGAAATTCCTTGTAGATAACATGCAGTTACTTTCTCGTCTCTTTCTTGTGAGTGTGACTTTATAACCTTGAAACCAAGCTATTAAAATAAAGTTTTAACGAAAGTGTAAATCACGCCGTTATGCTGCCAAAATTCTCTCTCGACTATTGTCATCATGTAATTATGTTCATATGATTTGACTTTCTTGAAATCATCATGAATATGATAATGAAATATATACTTCTTGAAACTCTTGTTATTAGCCATGATTGAACTGTAGGTATCTACATTTGAAATAGTGTGATGTGTATCGGGCACGACGAGTGTCCAAGGGCTCCCGTCTAGCCCCATCGACAGAGAGTCGAAAATATACTATTAAGCATGGGATATAATGATTACTGGCATTGCATCTACGTTGGGAGTACATGCATGTTGAATGCTAGATACAATAACCACATACACGTGTCCTACTATGCATTCAAAGGTGGCATAGATCCTAAGTGCACATGAGTGACATCGTGCCTGATTACTGTTACATGTTAAATGTTCTTGCTCGTGCATGCTTGCTTGCTTGCATGATATGTCCATCCTGCATTATTGTAAATGATTGATATCCCGCGTGCTTGTACATACCGCTCTACCACTAGTTCTTTCTTGTTACATCATTCTGGATCTTGTCCAACCACTCTTGATCAATCCATCTTGTTTACGTATCATGGTTAATTGGATTTATCATTCATGTTTATCTTGATAATCGTACTTGTGTAGTTCCTAATATGTTAATCACTTATATCATTGTCCGCACGTTGAGATGTAAATCCCACTGGGCTAGTTTGCTTATTACCTACCTCTTAACATGTTAGGTGACATTGAAGTGGAAGATCAAGTCCAGGACATGGATGTGAATGCGTCTGAGTGAAGAGCATGATCCACCCATAGTGTCCACTATTACTTCATTTTGAGCATTAGTTTGATGTAGTAGGTAGTGAGTAAGTATAATCTCATGAAATCTTCCCTTTTTTTGAGTCAGGTTAGTTGAAAGTTCATGAAATTGTAGTAAAGGTTATGGAGATTGAATAAAAGCTTGGTTGTGTTCATTATGTGGGCCCTATTATGATTGTGTTGTTGCACATCTATTGCTCGCTAGCTAGAGGCTTATTTGTCGACTACTCACGTTTCAGAATATCGATTTAATCTAAAATTTCTGCTGTGTAATTCTAGGGATGTGATAGTTTAGTGGTATCAGAGTCTAAGAAACAAAATAGGACTTATATGTCTCATGATTAAGAGATACCCATGAAACATAGGTCATGTAAATTATATATAGTGCCTGGTGAGAATGGGTAGAGATTTGGGAATAAACTAGTTTTATGAACTAAGCACCCACACCCATCAATCTTTATGATATAACTAAGGACATTAGTTGGTTGCTATGCGTTTCTCAGGAACCACATTAATTCCTTAGCAATGGCCCGCAACTAGTGGCAAGAGATGTAGGAAACTGTGGAGGGACTAACCCAAGCATTGCAGAATGTAGTGCAAGCTGAGAATCAAGCAGGAGCTAGGAATGGAGCTGGTGATCTTCAACGCAGCTTCGGGAGTTTGAATCCACACCGTTTATCTGGATCCTCTGACCCGAATGAAGCTGAAAATTGGTTGGAGGAAATGGAAAGAATTTTCCATGTAAAGCAATGCACTAAAAGGGAGAAGGTATTGCTGGCTACTTTCCAACTAAGCAAGGATGCTAGAGCATGGTGGAAGGCCACCTCGACCCATCTACCTAATGTTGCTGAACTAGAATGGGAAAGGTTCATGGAGATATTCCGGGGAAAATACTTCTCTAGGAGTGTCCAAGAAAAGAAAGCTGCAGAGTTTTTCGCACTAAAGCAGAATGGTATGTCTGTGGCTGAGTATGAAGCTTAGTTCGCACATCTGGCCTAGTATGCCCCACACATGGTGGGTATAGAAAGACTGAAGGCGAACCGCTTTATCGATGGGCTGCTGCCCATGTTCATTGAAAAGCAAGGACCACATAACATCCGCATTTATGCGGAAATGGTCCAGAGTGCTCAAATGGTAGAGGATACCCTGGCGAAGGTAGAAGGCTTGAAGGGAAAGGAGACAGCAAAAGCAAAAATAGCCTTTGAAAAAAGAGGAGCGGCCAATGCAGTGGGAACTTTCCACAATAACAACACAACATCAAAAGGCCAAATATTGGTAAAGACTATGGTATAGACAAGAAGGACAAAGTAACTGTTGTAAGGCCCTCGAACTTTGTTCTTTATTTAGACTTTGTCATATGGTGTTTAGTCACTTGTGTATAGAGTTATGTATATGTATGTATATGTTTTTCCTTGTACATATAATGTTTAAATGATGTTGTACATATATATATGTGTGTTTACTTATGTACATATTGTTCTAATTACATTGTAAAAATTGTATTTAAATAGTACAACTTGTATTGTGTAAATATGTATATAGTGTGTACATGATATTTGACATTTCTGTGTTCTGTCCGAGAGGCCAATTAACGTCAACATGTGTGGACGTTTATGGGAGAGTCGACGTCCAGATCGATGGATGCCAATTCCCAGTAAACGGTAGCAATGTGGCCATCTATTTCCCCAAAAATTGTGTAGTTTCAGATCTAGAAATGGCAGCGTTTCCTCCTGTCCCGATTTTGGAACCCCCTCCAAAGGTAGATTCCAACCCTTATAAAAACACCGTTTTGGCCAGATTAGGTTCCTTTGGCTCTTGTGAAACCCTAGACTCTGTGAAGAAAACCCAACATTTGGAAGCTTTGATCTGGTGTTTGTGTGCATCTTCCGGCGATCTACAATGACTGGAAGATACTTTGGACGTTTGTAAAGCTTCTCCGACTCCGGTGTGCGACCTACATCGACCTAAAAGACCGGATCTAGGAGGTTTTGAGTGCCTTCTTGGCTTGGCCGAGGAGGGCATCTTCGACGAATTAAATCTGTTAAGCAATTTTCCAAAGGCAAGTAACCTATGGATCTCATCCTTAACCATGTCTAGTAGGTCTCAGGAATTTATTAGAAATTTTCTTGTGTCCTGAAACCCCCTATTCTCTTATATTTATGCGCTCTATCTGTGTTTCTGCAGACAGGAACTTAACGGCCAGCTTGGTGCCGTTAAGATCCTGAGTTAGCGGAAACATCATGTGTTGTTAACCTCTGTTGGTGGCAACCCTTGTGCCGCCAAGTTCATCAGGTTTGACAGATTTGATGTTTTGATCTCTGTGATATATTTCCTATAATGACCTGACCTCCCAGACCCCCACCTAGGGGCCCCGAAGTTCGCATCGCCACCCACGATCCGAAGATCGGGAAGGGTTATAAGAATAGTCTAGTGAGATATGTACTAAATTCGAAACTATAACAATATGTACAATATACAATGGTCTGTACAACGCTGTCCTAAATAAAAGCACAGTACAAGAAGAAAGGTATAGTCCTTAAGGGCATACCCGAGGACTGAAAAACACAACTCAAAGCTCACTCGGCTATAAGAGCTCACAACACACAGATCTCACTGCTGCTGACAACACACGGTGCCACAGCTGCCTCCGCAACCCGTCCGACACTGAGCTCCCACAACGATGAGCCCCTAACTGAAGGAAGTAAGGGGGTGATCCTCGCGAACAAGGCCCAGTAGGGATTACCAGTCTCTCACCGGCCAAAGTAGCAGGAACTCCAAAAATACGAAACTACCCTAGAAAGTCATAAAGCGAGGAACACCTACAGCAGGGTACTACTAAGCAGCGGAAGAGAACAGCGCAATGCCACGACCACCAATCGAGGTCAGGCCACACACACGACTCCCGAAGAAACCAACGGAGTCAGGCACACAGCGGAAGCAACCCTCAGCACACTCGCCTAGACCACGCAACAACCAGGTGAGAATGACGTCTCACTGCAAGCATGGCCACCTCAACCCTCCACAAGGTCGAGGGCCCACAAGCAGAACCACCCTGGACCATGGACATGCCATAAGGTCGGGAAGCCACACACGCCGGTGCCACCACGGACTAGCAGCCAAGAATGGGACCACAAAATTGAGAGAACACCAAAGCGGAAACCACCAGAAGCACGGGTCTGCCCAAGGCCAGACCAACGATGCCCACGGAAACTTGGCACAGCCAGGCTATAAGCTCCGTGCAAGCTAGGGCAATGGAAACACTTGGAAACGTTTTGAGGAAACGCCGTCACAACAACAACAACCAAGCCACCGCCGCTAGCAGTTATGAGGGGGACCCGTACTCTGCATGCTCTGTTCGCTAGCCTAGCTCCTACCTCCACCCCCACTGAAGGGTGAGACAGAGCCGCCACAGAAAAACACAACTCACGCAACACCATAGCCTGGCCAAGCTGCGGCCTCACGCCTAGCACCACTATGTGGCTCCGGAATCAACACAGAGAGAGGTAGTGAGACAAAGGACTAGCTAGCCTGCACCGGGTAGAACTCCAACCGTCCTCGGTGTCCCAGGCCTAGCCAAGAGAGCTCTACAAACAACTCAGCACCGCTGTCCAAACCACCGTTTTCCCCTCAGCTCCAGAGTTCGCCACACTAGACTATCGACTCGAGCACGCTCGTAGCCCCGAATGCTCCATCAAAGGCTCCCAAGGATGGGGGTCCCATGTAACGGTAACAACCTCTCAGATCGGGAACAAGCCCTCATGTGACAAGCACCGGACGAAAGGCGGGGCAAGCACAATAGGAACCGCGCCGAACAACTGGCTTGTAACACACGACAAGCCCAACAAGCGAGAGGCATGCACGGACCCTCAAAAGGGTCGTCGGCCAACCAAGGCACGCACGAATGGCTAGAACCTTGGAACACCACCAGACAATACAGATACCCGTCGCTCTGCTAATAATCAATTGACTGCCAGTCAATCGATTATTAGATAGACGCGACCCTCCTAGCACCACTTCCAGGACACGTCCACGAAGGTGTGTCACCTCTGGTCACTGAATGCAGGGAGGCAACCTGCCGCATTCCCTATCAAAAGGTCCTAAGGGCAAAGCCTACCTTGGGGCACACACTGACACACAACCGGGCCCACAAAAGCACCTGAGGCAACACAGGTACTATCATGACCCCCAAGGCTGTCGCGACACCATCGCGACGGGCAGGGCACTGTGATAGCCTTGTCACGACCGGGCGAAGCGCCGCGACAGTAAGCCCTGTCGCGACTAAGAAATGCGTCACCCCATAGAGCCAACGCCTCTTTTGATGTCGCGACACGTCGAGCCGTCGCAACATCAGCGGAGAGGCAGACCAATGGGATCCTCAATCCCGGGGCGCCCACACGGTACATACACATTACACACGGGGGAGGGGAGCATGGGGAAAGTAGTAAAGCTATCTATAAACCCCGAGGGGCTCCCAATCCACCTGGATCGGGAAGGGAACAAGAAATCCCTACCTTTCACGAAGAACCAAACCCATGAAGGGCCTTTACGACGCTCGGTCACCTCCGCCTCGCTCCACGACGCCGCTCCACCACTCCGCACAACCCCGGTGGGGCCACCACGCCCGATCGCCGGAGGGGAACCTCCCCTTTGTCAGAGAAGATGGGAAAGGGAAGAAGAGGAGAGAAGGGGGAAAGGGGTGCCAGCCAAGGCTTTTAGCCTTCGGCCCCCGAGACGCGACGGATTGCCCTATCGTGTTAAGAACCTTAACGCGACGGGTCAACAGACCACGACAAGAACGCGTCCTCCATGGATGCCGTGACAATGCAACATGTCGTACTGACGCATCTACCACTCTGACAGGCGTCAGATGACCACACAGCGGAACACGACAAACACTGTCATGACCCGTTGGCCGGTCGTGACAAGAACGCGACAGGCAAATCGGGTGCGACAAGAATGCGATGCACACCTGCGTCGCAACAGGGATGACTGTCGCATCAGACACCCATGATGCCACACTAATGCGTCGCCTAGCCTGGACGCGTTAGTGGCCAGTCATCCAAGACACCGGACGGAAAGTCGGGAAGCTGGGTCTTACATTCTACCCCCCTTAAAACAATTCATCCTCAAAATTGGGGCAAGCCCAAAAGATCCTTAGGCCCAAAATGAAACACAGTGAGCAAATGTAAGACCAATACGAATAAGCCACTAAGTCTCAACACGACTTCCTCATGGCAACAACCACATCGCCAAACACGCGCAGGCACACGAAGCCGGAAACCAACGGCTCACATAATGGGCTCCAAACTCATGGGGAGCACACAACTGAAAACCAATGGCTCACTCCAGCCACACGTGGGGTGTCCAAATGGAACGACAACCCTACAGGTGCAGAGCGACGCCAAAACTGGCTCGAACAGTAGAAAGCGCAGCCGAAAACCCCACAGCTGTAGCCACCAACAGACTCCGCTATTGGAACCAGCCAATCAGCAACCCACTCTGTTGCCAGTAAAACCTGACAGAGGATGCAATTGCCGACAACAACCTGTTGGATCGAAATGGCAAGCAAAACAGTCCTAGAGGGGGGTGAATAGGATTTTTGACCTTTTAAAATTTCTTCTGAAAATCACAGCACTAAATAAACAAGTTAGTACTCAAAGTGATGTGTGTGATTCAAGTGTAGACTTGGCGGAAACAATCACACATGAAAATTGGACACAGATTTTATCCTAGTTCGGCCCTTCCCACATGGAAGTCCTACATCCAGTCCTCAAGCCAACCACTTGAGATTTCATAATCTGCCAATGAATTTGGCATTCTCTCACCCTTGAGAGGAATTACAACACCCACTTCTCCCAAGCAAGTCTTCCTATACAGGGGTACAACAAAGCCTTTTCACCAAGACCTTCCTACACAAGAGGGGCAAGTGCAGAGAAAGACTTCTGCACAAATACAGGAAATTGGCATAGTGGTGTGTTTGCCTCAAAAATGAGCACAAACACACAGACTTCAGATGGATACAACAAATATAGAATTGACTCTAAATCCTATATGAAGTGAAAGGGGTGGACTAAAAGAATTGAAACTGAGTACAATTGCCACCCACAAACAGAAATTCTCCACAGAATTTTCTGAACACAAGGAAGCTCTCAGAGGAAGTCAAGCATGAAGACTTTTGAGAAAGCATGAGGATTCGAATGGCTCTTTTAGGAGAAGGACTGAATGCACTTTCTGGATTCTCACTTCAAGGATGATCTTCTTGTTTCTCTCTGTATATCTTCTTTTCCTCTTGAGCTCCTTTTATAATCTTCAAAAATATGACCGTTTGAGAGGATGACGTTGAAGCTTGTGGCCGTTTGCAATATAGCCGTTTGAGGAGAAATTTTGGGATCCTTTGAGTCTTGAAGAGATTGTCCAATAGGCCTTCAAGTATGCTTCTTCCCGAGGTCTTTCATTTTGTTAACAGCTAGAAGATAAGCTCTTGTAGCAAGTAGCTGAGGGAGAGGGCATGCTGAACACATGCTCAATAAATGCCTGTTGCAAGGACAGACACAAGAGAAACCGTATCTCCATACCCTTGAGGTAGGTGAGTCAGAAAAATTCAGTACAAGGCATGGAACCTAGTATCCCACAAGTATTACAGACAGTAGACAGATAGACAAAAAGTTAAGTATGGGTCTGTCAGTGGTAGGTGAGATGGTCAGATGCCATGCGTCTGAGTTTTACATAATGCTATGTGTCTTGTGAAGCTAACAATAAGGCAAGGTAGGACATCAGGACTGAGGATTTCAAGGAGACACTTTTCAAAACATGTTTAGCACATGAAAATTAATTAGAAGAGACATGTCAAATCCTAACAGAAATATATTAATAATCTTTGAAGTTGCATACAACAATCCTCCTATTGATCTGCTAAGATAATCAAACTAGATTATGATCTCATACAGTTTAGAAAATAGAGAGCTGACAAATATAAAAGGTATAAAGTGCAGAATTGTCAGTTGTAGTTGAATGTGAATAGGAGTCGATTGGAGTGAGTGACTCATGAGTGATCATGGTGATTCGACTACTAGGTGAGGAATTTTTATGATTCGATTTACAATTGTAAAAGTCATCAGTCGAATTACCAAGAAAAAGACATTCGACTATGAGTCGAAGTCATCAGTCGAAAAAGACATTCGACTATAAGAGTCAAAGTCATCAGTCGAATCACAAAGAAAAAGACATTCGACTGTAAGAGTCGAAGTGATCAGTCGAATCACAAAGAAAAAGACATTCGACTGTAAGAGTCGAAGTCATCAGTCGAATCACAAAGAAAAATACATTCGACTGTAAGAGTTGAAGTCATCAATCGAATCACAAAGAAAAAGACATTCGACTGTAAGAGTCGAATGGTATGTAAACGATGTGGACTTAGAAAAAATTCGATGACTTCTGACTGCTGTTCTAAAGGAGTCGAATATGACAGTCGGATTTAGTATGTTGAGAGGCAGTTGTGGCCTTAGAAGATTTTGAGGATACTGTTAAAAAAAGGTGTGGTATAAATAATATATATTTAAAGATTGTCATAGCAAAAACATAGTTTTATAAAAACTAAGAAAGTCATAAATTTCTTAGAGGTAGTTGCTCAACAATTCTCCTCATTTTTGTTAATGACAAAAAAAAATCTTTAAATAAATAATGTATGGTATACTATTTTTATACCTTTTTCTCCCCCTTTGTGACATTAACAAAAAAGATAAAACTCAGAGAAATGCACAAGTAGGAAGAAATTGCATCTATAAATGGGCAAACATTATATAGTAGGAAACAGTACTAAGAAGGAAATACAACTACAGAGTTCAGATTCTAGCTGAACGGGGTAACAACAGAGAAGCAGGGAGTGAGTTTAAGAAAGGCTGGATGAGCTCCCAAAGTTATTCTTCATTCTTGTTAAAGGAGTGAGCAAACAAAGCTTCATCAATATTGTAGGCTGGGTTGGTGGAGGGTAACTTCTTGATAGACTTGATGTGGCGCCTCCTGTACCAACCAATTCTGTAATGGTATTTTTCAATGTCCATCCTGATTTTGAGAGGAACAAACTGTTTGGTGGATGCCATATGGAGGAATTCATTGAAGGTCAGATTCTAGTAGAGACCATTTGAGATGGCTGCATCCTTAGCTTGATAGTACACAAGGTACCTCTCAGCCCATCGGTGAGAAACACTCTTGTGAAAATCCGTAAGACTCTTGGAGAGAAATTGATTGAGGGTAAGTTTCATCTTCAAACACTGAGAGTGATAGGATGGATAGGCTGCTTCCCATTGCTCAGGGGTGAATCTTTCGGATTCAGCAAAACTTAACTGGATATCAAGAAGATGCTTGTCTTTCTTGGAAAACTGAAGAAATATGAACTTTGGAAACTTAGCTTGATTTGTACTTGATTTTGAATCTGGCAAAAATCCAGAGGAATCTGTTGAAGATTGTTTCAGCAAAGGCTGTTCTGTAGGAAACTGCTCCTACCAGAGGAGCATGAAGACCAGATGGTAATGCCACTGTCATGGAAGGAACAATTTCTCTTTGCCCTCGGAGCAAGTTCTCATATTGCCCTCTGGAAACATCATGCAATCCCATTTGAACCTTTCATGGTGGAAAGATCTCATTTCAAGGTACTGGCTGAGGGCCCTGAGATGTTCTGCAAAAAGGGCATGGAATCTAAGAGAAAGATGTGAGCAGTTGTCAAGTGATGGGTTCTGGATTGATTTTCTAGAAACCTAGCTACCTCTTCAGGGTAGAGATCAACAAATTCTTGAGGTGTGAGGAAGTGGCTCTTCTGAGAGATGAGTTGAAGATCAGAAATAGAAAGTTAGAGGTTTGTATCAAAATGGAAAGCCAATGTTCAAACGTGAAATCTGGCAAACCATGAACTTCCATAAATGCTCTAATAGCAAATATTCTCTGAACAAATTCATGTTTGTTCAAAATGGTGAGTGAAGTCATACCAAAAAGGAGGAAGTAGCAAGGATGGTTTATCTCCCAATTTGGGTCCACTGGTAGCTGACAGGTGGATACTAGGAAGTATCTCAACTAGATGCATGAGAGTTTTCTTGGAGTCAGACTTTGAGGCAGTGGGAAGAGAGGAATAGAAGTGAGGAGGTTGAGTGGAAAGAGTCATGGTGAACTCTTTAAGTGGTTTAACTTGAAACTTCAAGGGGTAGATAGAAAATTTAACATCTTTATAGAAAGGAGTAGCTTCTGGAAGTAGATCCAGAGAGGAATGTAGAGATGGTTGTGCTGATGATGATGGAGCAGGAGATTGAGGGTCTGGAGTAGGTGCTGCTGGAGCTGGTATGGTAGTTGGAGATGAGGCCCTGGAAGAAGAAGAGGGAAGAACAGGTTGGACAGGAACACCATTCTTGACTAATCTCCTCTTCACCTTTCTCTTAAATGTCTGAGAAACCTGAGAGGGCTCGAGAGGTCTCTTGGCTGCTGCCTGCTGCATAGAATCCTCTAAGACTATTGCCACTTCTTCTAGCTGATTTTCAGATTTGTTCACCTGCTGCTGCTCATCACTGGGTACAAAAACCACTATTGCTAACTGAGCCTGCTGCTCAATGGTCTGCTTATCTAGCTGCCGTTGAGATTCAACTGAAATAGGCTGCTACTCAGCTAGAACTTCTGGTTCTTTGACAAATTGCTCAAGGACTGGTTCCTCAGGTACAGGTACTTGAGGTTCCGCTTGGTGTTCTTGCTCTTGAGCGGGTACAATCTCTTCTTGTTGCTGTGAGGAAGCAGGCCCTGATGGCCTAGAGGTGCCCGGTTGGCACACCAACTAAAGTAGAAGATCTTTAATCTGCTTGACCTCATCAGACAGACCATCAAATTTAGCATCTATAAAACAACTTGCATGTGGAGAACTGACAGTTCTCATGCTGGCTTCTAACCAAATTCAGGATGTCATTTAGGCTATTGCTGCTCTCCCCTGAGACCTTGGCCGGGTCTCAAACTGAGAAGGAGAGTGGTGAGGCTCTCTTTCTTCAAAGATGTGATCAAGGGGGGAAGAGGCAGGGATATCTTTAGAAATAACTTTCTTGCCTATGAGATCTCTTAGGACATCATTAATGGTGTCCTCTGGAGCATCATGAACTGGAATGGATGGAGGAACATCTTCTTGCATAGGAAATGAGTCTTCAGATCTGATTGAATTGAAGGAGGTTCATGCTGAACTTCGGATGCAGGGGCTTCATGGGTGAGTAGAGAAACCAAAGATTCATCAGGATAAATCTCATGTTCACACTCTGGGACAGAACTTTTATACCACAGATTTTGCTTCTTGCCAACTAAGGAGTACTTGCTTCTTTTCAAAGTAAAAATGCCTATCTTCTCTTTGTTTCCAACAAACATCTCTCTAGATAGATCCACTGAAAATTTCTTGAAGATAAGAGTAAGTAGTGATCCATTGGAAGAGATTCTTGAAGATCCTTTGAAGCAATCATCTTTTCCAAAATTACTGCTGGCAGATTCACTTTATGTCTCTGAACTGCCCAAAATAACAATTCCATCTCTAGTAGTAATGGAGGAATGAGTTCCAGCTCTAGGGTTATGATATTGGTAATTACAAATGAATCAATCTTTTCTCAGCAGACAACTCATTAACTTGAAGTCCTGTTTGCTGAGGGTCCTAGGCTGCCAATAATCCCTAATTTTTGCTTTTCCAAGGGGATGAACTCACTAAGCTTATGCCCTGAGTTGGGACAATCCAGCAATTCGACCAAAAGCTCTTCAGAAATAGTGATTTTGATGCCTTTGACATACCCTACTACTGAGTTTCCAGCAGAGACTTCCAATGAAGCATAAAAAGATCTGACTGCATCGGCAACAAATGGCTCAGAAATCTGACAGATTTTGGTCCAACCCTAGCATTCAAAGTCTCTTCTACCAAGATAGATTTCCAGATAAGTGAGAGAACTCAACAGCCTTTCCAGAGCAATGGGAATCTTAGCAAGGCGTTGGAGTTGGTCTGGGGTCAACTGGACAGACTCTTGTGCCCTAAGGGAAGCCATCTAGACGATAGAAACAAAAGGGACTCAGGAAGCCTTCAAAGGAGAGAGAGAAAGAAATGATCAGTAGAGATGAAAGATCCTACCTTTCTTCCGAGAGGTGAGGTTTCAGATGGTCCTGAAAGGTCCTTCGCGGAGTACAGTGAAGGCGCGAAGAATGCAAGAAGACAGGTGAGTCGAAAGAGGATTTCAAACAGGGTTTTGAAAGGTAGAAGGGGTTTACTTACATAGAGAGGGAAAAAGTAACTGGCGCTTGATTTCAGGATGAAAGGACGCGATGATTGATTTGACCATTTAATTACGAAGGGACGCGCCTTAAATGAGGTGTCAGTTACCCAAAATAATTAATTACAAACAAATTATGAATAGTAAGCATCGTTTTAAAATATCTTAATGAATCGAATTAGGTATTTGACTGCATCAGTTGAATCATCATTATAACATGAATCGAATGCATCAGTCTTCTGAATTGAATGTATAAGTCGAATGTAGGACTTAGCGATTTTCAGGATAGTTTTTCCACAAAAATTCACAAAAATTCTTATCAATGCAATTCGAACACTACTTTAGGAGTTTAATCAGGGTTGCACATACCTATTTCTCTTCTTATTGAAGTAAACCTATCTTCAGGGAGAGGTTTTGTAAAAATATCTGCTAATTGATTTTCTGTAGAAACAAATTCAAGAGAAATATTTCCATTGCTTACATGGTCCCTGATGAAATGATGTCTAACCTCAATATGCTTGGTTCTTGAGTGCTGGATTGGATTCTTTGTTAAATTTATAGCACTTGTGTTGTCGCAAAGCATTGGAATATCTTGAAGCTGATGACCATAGTCTTCTAATTGATGCTTGATCCCAAGAGTTGAGTACAGCAACTTCCAGCTGTAATATATTCAGCTTCTGTAGTGGATAAAGCCACTGAATTCTACTTTCTAGAAGACCAAGATATCAAACAACCTGCAAGAATTTGACATGTACCACTGGTGCTTTTTCTGTCCATTTGCATCCAGCATAGTCAGCATCACTATAACCATCAACTTGAAATCATAACATCTAGGATACCATAGACCTAAGTTACTAGAATAATAAGATATCTGAAAATTCTTTTTACTGCAAGAACATGAGATTCTTTTGGATCAGCTTGGAATCTTAACAGAGACAAAACACTAAACATTATATCTGGTCTACTTGCAGTGAGATAGAGCAGTGATCCTATCATTCCTCTATAGGTCTTTTGGTCTACCTTTTTGCCAAGAGGATCACTGTCTAACTTAATGCCTGAGCTCATGGGTGTTCCTAAGGGCTTACATTTGTCAAAGCCATACTTAGTCAATAGATCTGAAATGTATTTGGTTTGACAAATGTGAGTTCCTTCTTTGGTTTGCTTGATTTGCAATCCAAGGAAATAATTAAGTTCACCCATCATGCTCATTTCAAACTCACTTTGCATCAATTTTCAAAGAATTTGCAGAGTGATTCATTAGTAGAGCCAAAGATATGTCATCAACATAGATTTGAACATTAAGATTTCATCTGAAAATTTCTTATAAATAGGGTGCTATCTACTTTTCCTCTTATAAAATCATGTGATATAAGGATAGCACTTAATCATTCATACCAAGCTCTTGGTGCTTGTTTCAGACCATATAGTGCTTCTTTAAATGGAAAACATGATCAGGATACTTACTATCTTCAAAACCAGGTGGTTGATCAACATATACTTCTTCTAATAAAACCATTCAGAAAAGCACTTTTAACATCCATCTGAAATAAATTGATATTAAGAGAGCAAGCATAAGCCAATAAAATTCTGATTGCCTCTAATCTAGCTACTGGAGCATAGGTTTCATCAAAGTCTATGCTTCCTCTTGGGAATATCCTTGAGCTACAAGTCTAGCTTTGTTACTAGTTATTACCCTGATTCATCCATTTTATTTCTGAAAACCCATCTGGTTCCAATCACTGGATGATCAGTAGGTCTAGGCACAAGGGTCCAAACTTCACTACGTTTGAACTGATTAAGCTCTTCTTGCATAGCAAGGATCCAAGATTCATCATTCAGTGCATCATTGATTGTCTTAGGCTCAACTTGTGAATCTAATGCAGAGAAGTCACAAGGAATTTGCATACCTCTTGTTCTTATTCTGGATTGAGGATCACCTATTATGTTTCTCTAGGATGGTCCCGATGGTACCTCAAAGTCTCTAGGGTCCTTCTTGTGATTCTTCTTGTTGTTGAAGATTTTCTAATGGAGGATCTCGTACTTCTTCTTCTTTTCCTTCTTCAAGAGAAGCCTTCTCAAGGTTCCTGCAGAGATCATCAAACATTCTTCTTCTTCTCCTTCTATCTTTTTGATTAAAGGTTAGTGTCATCAAATAATACATGAACTGATTGCTCTATTGTAAAGTTTTTCTATTAATACCTTATAGCCTCTAGGTTTTGAAACATATCCTAACAGAAAACCTTCATCACTTTTAGCATCTAATTTTCCTAGATTATCCTTACCATTATTTAGAATAAAACACTTACAACCAAAGGGTCTGAGATGGCTGATATTTGGCTTCTTATCCTTGTATAGCTCATATGGTGTTTTCTTCAGAATGGGTCTGATCATGCATCTGTTGCTGATGTAGCAAGTTGTATTTACTGCTTCTGCCCAGAAGTATTTTGTAGATTATAATCATTTAGCATTGTTCTGGCCATGTCCAACAGTGTTCTGTTCTTTCTTTCTGCTACTCCATTCTGTTGGGGTGTTCTTGGAGCTGAGAAGTTGTGTTCAATTCCATTTTCTTCACAGAACTCCATAAATCTTCATTTTTGAATTCACCACCATGATCTGACTTGAGACTTTGATCTGGAATTTCTGATTTTTTGAACTATTTGCTAAATTTCAGAAATGCTTGAAAAGCTTCAGATTTGGCTTCTAAAAATGATACCCAAGTATACCTTGAATAATCATCAACAAGCACAACCATATAATTTCCACCAAGACTGACTGTCTCATGGTCCAAACAAACCATGTGAATTAGTTCCAATGGCTTGGAAGTTGTAACAATTGTTTTTAGACTGAAAAGAGGTCTTGGTCTGCTTTCCCTTTGCACAGGCTGAACATATTCCAGTTTTCTGAGCTTCAATTTGGGAGACCTTCAACAAAATCATGCCTTATCAATTTCTTGATTACTGAAGTGCTAGCATGACCAAGTCTTCTGTGCCATAGATCAGACTCATCACTTTTGGTAGTGGCTAGACACAGATTTACTTCTTTTAACTCTGCTAGTTGCAATGTGTACAAATTCTACTCTTTGTGCTTCAAAGACATCTTGTTATCCTTCTGAATTATACACTTGTCATTCTGAAACTTACTAAGTGCCCTTTATCACATAGTTGACTAATACTGATCAGATTGTGCTTCAAACCTTCTACATACATAACATCTTCAATTAGGTTCTTTTCTTTAGTACCAATTGTTCCACATCCTAGTACTTTTCCTTTTCCATTATCTCCATAAGTTACTTGACCAGATTCTTCTCTAAAACTGGTGAAAAGCTTCCTATCTCCTGAATATGCCTTGAGCATCCACTATCCAAATACCATTTGGATGCCCTCAGCTGACCCTGCAAAATAGGCTAAGTTGTAACTTTTGGTACCCAAATTTTCTTGGGTCCATGGTTAGTTTTAGGAATCCATCTTAAATGTCTAGTGGTGCATGTGCTAAGCAGTGTTTTCTAATTGATTGCAATGAGCAACATAAATTGAAAGCATTTTCTTCTGCACATTGTTGCTGAACTTCTGTTTCGGTTTGTAGTATACTGATTTACCTTTTTGGAATTTTTTATGTTCTTTTCTGCTACAAATTTAGGTGTTGGATATACTTCATGATAAATAATTTCTTCTACATTATGTGGAGGTGTGTATCCTAATCCATATTTCTTTTACTAGACCTAGAACCTTTAATTCTAATAAATAGTGAGGTTTTGCAATTAGAAATTTTTTCAATGGTAGCTTTCAGATAGTTTGTTTCTTCCACTAATTTTTCTTCATTCTTGAGTAAGTTTAGATTTGATTCTAATTCTAGAATTTTGTTATTTTTATTTTTCAAATATTCACAAAGTAACTCATTAGCTCTTTTGGTTTCATTTAGATTTTGGTTTAATCTTTTCTACTCCTTTTTAAGAAAGGTATTCTCTTTCTTGGTTTATTAAATTTAGCTTCACTATCTTTATTGTTTTACCACTGATTTGTATTTTTCATAAAGTTCATTAAATGCATCTTCAATGTTATCAGAATCAGATTCAGAACAGAAAGTAAAAGATGTTTCTGAATTTACCTGTTCTAGTCCTGCCATGAGGGCTAGATTGTCTTTTCTTTTCATCAGATTCGAGCTGGAAGATTCTGAGCTGGTAGCATCTTCATTATCCCAAGTTGCTGCCATAGCCTTCTTCTGAATCTTTGAACTTCTTTTCTTTTCCTTTCTTCTTATTGATTTGTCTACTTGGTCCTTCTTCTTGAGTCTGGGACATTCAGATTTGTAATGCCCTGGCTGATTGCATTCATAACATGTAGGTTCTTCTTCTGTCTTTCTTAAAGAATTTCCTTGATCCAACTTTCTTTTTCTTAGCAAGATTCTTTGCAGCTTCCTTGAGAGCATAGCCTCATCATCACTGTCATCTGATTTTTCTTTGGAGTCTTCAGATGAAGAGGAATCTGCAATCATCAAAGCATTTGAAATTTTCTTTTTTGAAGAATTTTCAGAGAACCTTTCCATGTTATTTCATGTGCCATAAGGGATCCTATTAACTTATCAATGGTTAATTGTGTTAAATCATCTTTCTAACAGTTTCTTCATTTGTTAGATTTTTCCCTAAAGCACTCAAACCTACATTATATTTGAAAATCTATTGTACATTTGAGTAATATTCTCATTGAAAGCATTTGAATTGTTCATACTGAGATACAAGTATGTTCTTTCTAGTTGGGTTAACCCTATCTGTACCTTCATATGTAACTTGTAGCTTATCCCACATTTCTTTTACTGTTTTACAGGCTGATAATCTATTAAACTCTCTTTTAGATAAGCACAGCATAGATATTTTTTGCTTTATAATTTAAAGACATATTCTTTTGTCAACAATAGAAAGAGCACCAAAAGAGATTCTACAGGACTTGAAAATCACCTTGTTCTATTACCTGCCAGAGGTCGAAGTCAGTACCTCTCATGAAGCACTCCATCTTCATCTTCCAATATTGATAATCTTGACCATCAAAGAATGGTGGATTTGTAACTGAATGGCCTTCATAGTTTTGAGCTTCAGATGCCTTTCTTCCAAACTTTTTAGGATTCTTCTGAGAAGACCTCGCCCTGATACACTTGTTGGATCGAAATGGCAAGCAAAACAGTCCTAGAGGGGGGTGAATAGGATTTTTGACCTTTTAAAATTTCTTCTGAAAATCACAGCACTAAATAAACAAGTTAGTACTCATAGTGATGTGGTGATTCAAGTGTAGACTTGGCGGAAACAATCATACAAGCAAATGGACACAGATTTTATCCTGGTTCGGCCCTTCTCACATGGAAGTCTACATCCAGTCCTAGCCAACCACTTGAGATTTCACTAATCTGCCAATGAATTTGGCCTTCTCTCACCCTTGAGAGGATTACAACACCCACTTGCTCCCAAGCAAGTCTTCCTATACAGGGGTACAGCAAAGCTTTTCACCAAGGCCTTCCCTACACAAGAGGGGCAAAGTGCAGAGAAAGACTTCTGCACAAATACAAGGAAATTTGACAGTGGTGGGTTTGCCTCAAAATGAGCACAAAACACACAGACTTCAGATGGATACAACAGATATTGAATTGACTCTAAATCCTATCTGAAGTGAAAGGGTGAACTAAAAAGAATGAAAGTGAGTACAATTGCCACCCACAAATAGAAATTCACCACAGAATTTTTCTGAACACAAGGAAGCTCTCAAGGAAGTCAAGCATGAGTCTTTTGAGAGAGCTTGAGGAATTCGAATGGCTCTTTCAGGAGAATGGACTTGAATGCACTTTTTGGATTCTCACTTCAACGATGATCTATTTTTCTATTGTATATCTTCTTTTCCTCTTGAGCTCCTTTTCTAATCTTTAAAAATATGACCGTTTGAGAGGATGAATGTTGAAGCTTTGTGGCCGTTTGCAATATAGCCGTTTGAGGAGGAATTCTGGGATCCTTTGAGTCTTGAAGAGATTGTCCAACAGGACTTCAAGTATGCTTCTTCCCGAGGTCTTTCATTTTGTTAACAGCAAGAAGATAAGCTCTTGTAGCAAGTAACTGACAGAGAGGCATGCTGAACACATGCTCAATAAATGCCTGTTGCAAGGACAAGACAGAAGAGAAACCGTATCTCCATACCCTTGAGGTAGGTGAGTCAGAAAAACTCAGTACAAGGCATGGAACCTAGTATCCCACAAGTATTACAAACAGCAGACAGATAGACAAAAAGTTAAAAGATGGGTCTATCAGTGGTAGGTGAGATGGTCAGATGTCATGCGTCTGAGTTTTACATAAATGCTATGTGTTGTGAAGCTAACAATAAGGTAAGGAGGACATCAGGACTGAGGATTTCAAGGAGACACTTTTTAGAACATGTTTAGCACATGAAAAATAATTTAGAAGTAGACATGTCAAATCCTGTCAGAAAATATTAATAATCTTCGAAGATTGTATATAGCAATCCTCCTATTGATTTTGCTTAGATAATCAAACTGATTTGATGATTCTTCATTCATATAGTTTAGAAAATAGAGAGCTGAAATATAAAAGTATAATGCAGAATTGTCAGTGTAGTTGAATGGGCAGGAGTCGAGGGAGTGGTGACTCATGAGTGATCATGGTGATTCGACTACTAGGTGAGAATTTTAAGATTCGATTACAATTGTAAAAGTCATCAGTTGAATTACAAAGGAAAAAGATATTCGACTAAGAGTCGAAGCATCAGTCGAATCACAAAGAAAAAGACATTCGATTGTAAGGCGAAGTCATCAGTCGAATCACAAAGAAAAGACATTCGACTGTAAGAGTCGAAGTGATCAGTGGAATCACAAAGAAAAAGACATTCTACTTTAAGAGTCGAAGTCATCAGTCAAATCACAAAGAAAAAGACATTCGACTGTAAGAGTCGAATCATCAGTCGAATCACAAAGAAAAAGACATTTGACTGTAAGAGTCGAATGGTATGTAAACGATGTGGACTTAGAAAAAATTCGATGACCTCTGACTGCTATTGGAAGGGTCGAATATGATAGTCGGATCAGTATGCTGAGAGACAGTTTTGGCTTACAAAGATTTTGAGGATACTGTTAAAAAAAGTGTGGTATAAATAATATATATTTAAAGATTTGTCATAGAAAAAACATAGTTTTGTAAAAACTAAGAAAGTCATTAAATTTCTTAGAGGTAGTTGCTCAACACAACCAGGAAAAATGCCTGAGAGCCAACCACAAGTCTCAATGGAACGGCCTCACGCTGCTAGCAGTAGCTAGCATCAGTCACCAGCCCAATCGAGAAGCCACGCGAGCGACGAGAACCAGAGCAACATCACACTCGTGGAGAATCTGCAACACACAGAACAACGTCCACTGTCACCACTAGGTCTCACCTAGACCTTCCTCGTCGTCCAACACGGACAACAAACGCACGCAGAGCCACAAAAACTGGGAGTTACATGCTCCACCACGTGGCACACCGTGACAGAAACACGGAAGACGTCAGAGGTTAAGCCAAAGTCGGACACCTCCCATCGTCGACAAACCATGTGGTCGAGTACTAGCAACCTAATAGGCCTCACTGTCATCAGGTGAACTGACGGAAGACTCTGCCATCAGCATCCAGACTCACCGACGCCACGCACAACGGGGAACCAAAGAGGAATTGGCAGCACACCCGCCACACGCACACAGAGCTCAGCGTGGGTACCAATGTGCCAACCTCCAGAAAGATGCACAACCACACCGAAACCGAAACAACCGCAGAGGTCGAGGACAACATGTCGACCTCAGAGGGACCTAAATCGAAGTAGGGTACCAAAACCGAACACACTCACTCCCAAAGCGAGAGGGAAAACTTGGACACATACTACGACCAGAGCCTGGCGTACCACCGATAGGGCTAGCTAGACAAGGCAAGGCAGCCACCCCACAGTGGCAACGGTACAACCACAAGACTTAGACTAGCACATGTGTCCCAGAGGCAGAAAGTGCAACGCCCCCAACACTGAGCGAAGTCACGAAACGACAAATAAATCTCACAAACAGGTATACAGCACAATACACGGTGCTATCACAAGCACCAGAAGCTACCTAAGGTACAACACAATGCACCAAGGCTCCAGACGGCACAAAACCAAAACACTCGAGCACGAGCACACTGTGCTACCACAAGCACCAAAACTAAGCAAAATGCAACACAGGTGCACCAGCGGCCGAAACAACACTACGGGCTAACGGGAAGGACTCTTCACTAGAGACCCACCAAAAGCCACACGGAAAAGACCGCAAGCCTGAAAGGGCACAACAGACCATGCCGGCCCCAGCCCTTGAGGCACGGAAACATGAAGCATCGAAAAACGCTCAAGGTGCAGCACACACATCTGCACCAACAGTCCGAGACGATACAGGGCCCACCGAAGGGGACTCTCCATCAGCGACCCACAACAGAAGCACACAGAAAGCCGATAACTACTTCAAGAGCGCGACAACCACGTCTGGTCCAAGAAGCACACAAAACACGGAGCACCGACTTTGCTCCATGGGAAGCAAAAGCCACAACGACTCGCTAGCGCACAAGAGAAAGAAGCACCACCTCTATCGTGAACGATAGAGAGGCAAAACACCAAACGATGACAAGAAAAGCCTCCAAGGCACAAGTCGAGGCACAATCGAGCACACACTGGAACAATGCTTGCATGAGCAAGCCAATAAGAAATGCACAGTGGAACAATCCTCATGCAGCAACCGAACAGAAAATGAGACTACCTCGCACTAAACCAACAGGGACCCAATGCCCCAAATTGTTCAGGCAGGCAGCAAGAAACCATCACGATGACAAACGACACAAATAGGTCCAGCGACCCACGGTGCCACGAGGAAACGACAGTACGAGGGGAGCAACCAGCTCAACCAAAAAACAACTCAAGGGAAGATGACTCGACCACAAGGTCGCAACAATGCACACCCTGGCGACACAACACCACAGTGGAGCACCAACACCTCAAGCAACCAACGAAAAAGCAAAGGAAGGAGACACACATAACGAGTCTCTTCCACACGCGAGAGGGAAATCCACAATGCGAGACTGACGCTTCCATGAGAAGCACAGCCCGCCAAACACCCACTACACTCACCAGACCACCATTGTGGTGAGCATGCAGGATGCGAGAAAACCAGGCAAACCACCCGCACCTAGGGACACAGAAAGTCCACCCGCAACGACCGAGAAAACTTGGAAACGAACAATGAGACAAGCTGGCCAACGCAGCAGCCAGACGCACGGCCAAGCGCACCACACCTTTACTGACAATGCCCAGACAGACTATAACACAGATAGTCCAACTGGAATCAACGACTGCTCGTCTCTACAGAGAGAGAGAGCAGCGACAACCAAAACAACACGAAGCAACTTTGGGAAGAACCTCCACCAACAGCGACAAAGGGCGATCCTGGGAAGAACCTTCACTAAAATGCACAACCCAATGACCAAACAACACAGACCATCTAGAGAGAACACTGCAGCAAGCAGAACTGCAGAAGCAATGCAAGCAGGTCCTAGGAGAACCTCCACCAGAACCACCAAGGTACCGCTCTGGGAAAACTCGCCAGAACGCACCAGCCAAACCAACAGCACACCTCAGACTCTGAGGTAGCACGGAAACAGTAGAAATGAGCACGAAACAGTCCTGAGAGAAACCCTCACCAGAACAACAGCAAACAATTTTGGGAAACCTCACCAGAATACAGGGCAACTAAGCGATGCACCTCAGCCTCGAGGGTAGTGCAACAGCGACTAGAAACGAGAACAACACAGTTCTTGAGAAACTCACTTCTGCCAGAACCAACAGAGAAGAACTCTGGGAGCACCTCACCAGAGCTCACAACTAGCCAGCACCAGGCCGACAACAACCATAGGCAAGTGTCGCAGTGCTCAACAAGTGATGCAACATGGCACACATAAACACCTGCTTAGCCCAAGCAACAACGCCGACCAAGAAGAGCACAGTGCACAATAGCGCACAAATAGAAAACCACAAACGCAGCACACACCCCAACAACAAAGGGGCAGCCAACAAGGCAGAGACACCTCGACCAGTTCCACAGACAATAACTCTACACCGGTGAAGGCCACACCACACGCAGGCCCTCTCAGCCTTCGCGACCCACACATGCTCAAATGCGTCAAAGACGACCAGGAGCACCGCACTTGGACATGCCTGTAAGTGTCCTCCACACAAGGAAGACCACTGCCAGGGAGTCCAGTGCCTACTGTACTGCTACGACACGAACACACCGAGCGACCTCACTCGCCACGCACGCAGCACAACAACAACTGCAACCTATAGCACGCGCACAAATCATGCAGGGAAGCTGCACACCTGTAAAATATTTGAAAACACAAGCCTAACTCTAGTCGGACGGTGTCAGAAGCGCACTAGTACCTTTCTTTGGGACAGCTATAGTTATTAACTCTTTACAAATCTCAGCAGACTCCTCGCTCTGATACCAACTATAACGACCCGACCTCCCGGACCCCAGCTAGGGGCCCCGAAGTTCGCGTCGCCACCCACGGATCTGAAGATCCAAAAGGGTTATAAAAAATAGTCTAGTGAGATATGTACTGAATTCGAATAACTATAACAATATGTACAGTATATAAAGGTCTGTACAATGTGTCCCAGATAAAAGCACAGGTACAAGAAGAAAGGTGTTGTCCTTAAGGAGAATACCCCGAGGGCTTGCAAAACACAACTCTCAGCTCACTCGGCTACAAGAGCTCACAACACTCAGCTCTCACTGTTGCTGATAACACATGGCGCCATAGCCACCTCCGCAACCCGTCCGACACCGAGCTCCCACAACGACGAGCCCCTAACTGAAGGAAGTAGGGGGCTGAGCCTCGTGAACAAGGCTCAGTAGGGATTACCAGTCCCTCACTGGCCAGAGTAGCAGGAACTCTGAAAATAGGAAACTACCCTAGAAAGCTAGAAAGCGAGGAACACCTACAGCAGGGTACTACTAAGCAGCGGAAGAGAGCAGCGCAATGCCACGACCACCAACCGAGGTCAGGCCACACACATGACTCCCGCAGAAACCAACGGAGTTGGGCACAAACCGGAAGCAACCCTCGGCACATTCGCCGAGACCACGCAACAACCAAGTGAGAATGACGTCTCACTGCAAGCATGGCCACCTCAACCCTCCACAAGGTCGAGGGCCCACAAGCAGAACCACCCTGGACCGTGGACATGCCACAAGGTCGGGAAGCCACACATGCCGGTGCCACCACGGACTGGCACCCAAGAACGGGACCACGGAACTGAGAGAACACCGAAGCGGAAACCAGCAGAAGTATGGGTCTGCCCAAGGTCAGACCAACGACGCCCACGGAAACTAGGCACAGCCAGGCTATAACCGCCGTGCATACTAGGATAACGGATAACACTTGGAAACGTCATGAGGAAACACTGTCACAACAACAGCAACCAAGCCACCACCGCTAGCAGTCAAGAGGGGGACCCGTAGTCCACGCGCTCTGCTCGCTAGCCTAGCTCCTGCCTCCGCCCCCATAGAAGGGTGAGACAGAGCCGCCACAGAAACACACAACTCACGCAACACCGCAGCCTGGCCAAGCTACGGTCCCACGCCTAGCACTACTATGTGGCTCCAGAACCAACGCAGAGAGAGGCAGTGAGACAAAGGACTGGCTAGCATGCACTGGGTAGAACTCCGACCATCGTCAATGTCCCAAGCCTAGCCAAGAGAGCTCTACAAATGACTCAGCACCACTGTCCAAACCACCATTTTCCCCTCAGCTCCAGAGTTTGCCACATTAGACTATCCACTCGAGCATGCTCGTAGCCCCGAACGCTCCCGGGATGGGGGTCCCTGGTAACGGTAACAACCTCTCCGATCGTGGACAAGCGCTCAAGTGCCAAGCACCGGGCGAAAGGTGGGGCAGGCACAACAGGAACCGCACCGAACTGCTAGCTTGTAACAGACGACAAGCCCAGCAAGTAAGAGGCACGCACGGACCCTCAAAAGGGTCGTCGGCGAACTAAGGCACGCACAAATGGCTAGAACCTCGGAACACCACCGTACAGTACGGAAACCCGTCACTCTGCAAATAAACGATTGACCGTCAGTTAATCAATTATTAGATAGATGTGACCCTCCTCGCACCACTGCCAGGACACGACCACGAAGGTGTGTCACCTTTGGTCACTGAACGCAGGGAGGCAACCTGCCGCGTTCCTTACCAAAAGGTCCTAAGGGCAAAGCGTGGCCTAGGGCGCACACCGACACACAACCAAGCCCATGGAAGCACCTGAGGCAACACAGGTACTGTCGCGACCCCCAAGGCCATCGCGACACCATCGCAATGGGCAAGGGCACCGCAATAGCCTTGTCGCGACCGGGCAAAGCACCGCGACAGCAAGCCCTATCGCGACCAAGAAACGTGTTGCGACAATGCCCTTATCGCGACCGCCAACGGCACCGCGATAAGGTCGCACGCGACAGGGCTGACGCCTCTTCTGATGTCGCGACGCGCCGAGCCGTCGCGACATCAGTGGAGAGGCAGATCAACGGGATCCTCAATCTCGGGCCGCCCACATGGTACAAAGACATCACACAAAGAGGAGGGGAGCATGGGGAAAGCGGTAAAGTTATCTATAAACCCGAGGGGCTCCCAATCCACCCAGATCGGGAAGGGCACAAGAAATCCCTACCTTTCACGAAGAACCAAACCCACGAAGGGCCTTCACGACGCTCGGCCACCTCCTCCTAGCTCCACGACACCGCTCCACCGCTCCACACAAGCCCGCCGGTGCCACCACACCCGATCGTCGGAGGGGAACCTCCCCATTGCCGGAGAAGAGGGGAAAGGGAAGAAGAGGAGAGAAGGGGGAAAGGGGCGCCGGCCAAGGCTTTTAGCCTTCGGCCCCCGAGACGCGACGGATCACCCCATCGCGTTAAGAACCTTAACGCGACGGGTCAACGGACCGCGACAAGAATGCATCCTCCACAGATGCCGCGACAGGGTGACAGGTTGTACTGATGCACCTGCCACTTTGACAGGCGTCAGACGACTGCACAGCGGAACACGACAAACACTGTCGCGACCCGTTGACCGGTCACGACAAGAACACGATAAGCAAACCGGGCGTGACAAGAACGCGACGCACACCTGCATCGCAACAGGGATGATTGTTGCATAGGACACCCACGATGCCACACTAACACGTCGCCCAGCCTGGACGCGTTAGTGGCCAGTCATCCAAGACCGAACGAAAAGCCGGGAAGTCGGGTCTTACATTTCTGGACTTCTGAATATAAGTGCATGCTGTAAATTTAATGTGCTGTCAAGTACAGTCAGTAGGTCACATCATGAGGCTAGGACGAATTTCTGTATATAGTTCTAATTATTAAAATATTTGTAAATGAATAATGAGCATGATCTGACCATGATTAAATAGATGTAAATAGCTCCGTTGTGAATTAGGGTTTCATAATTTTTCCATGATAGTATGAGGTCTGAATTCAAGTTTTGGAACTGTTAAGTATGTCTTTGTTACTGTGAAACCTACTTAAGTGAAATTAGTGATAAATATGCCTGAACCATGTTTCAATTGTTATAATTATTTTACAAATTCGAAAAATCTGAAAAATTAAGCATGTGATATGTTTACTGTTTAGAACTTGTGATCAAAATTTGGTTCTGTTTTGATGATAGTAAGTGCAATTATTGGTTTAACCATGGAAATTAGTCATGTTGAGCACGTTAAGCTTAATTTTGTATGATTCAGTAGTTAGTAGCATGAATAGGATTGTGTTATGAGTTAAATGTCATTGTGAAAGAGTAATATCATGCTCCGTAAATTGATTCATGTATATGAGTTAAAAGTGCATGTGTGTGTGTGTTTAAGTGCATGTGAATAACGTGAACGAATGTGGTAAAATGTTTAATGTGTAACTATGTCGTTAGTGACACTGCTACCATAGAGGGTTGTGGAACCATACTGTAGTAAAATCCCTACGATAAGGTTCAATGTGTGTGATATCCTATGGGCATTATGATGAAATCCTGAAGGTGGACAAGTACCACTGGTTAGGGTGGAGAGTGCTTCTCCCGGTTTTGCGCAGTTAACCAAGATCCGTCACTGTGTTGCCTAGGTGATGGGTATGTGTATATGTATATGTGTGTCCTTCTAGTGTTGGCTTGGACTATGTGTCACGACAATTATGTATAAAAATGTGAATATGTGCATGTGAACATGTGAATTGTGAAAATGTGAAGTATGAGTATATGAAATTGTTAAGTGAATGAGTTAGCATGTGAATAAATGTAAACATGTGTGATTGTGTTTATTCCATGTCAAAACCGCAAGCAAAATGTGTGTATAAGTATGATAAATGCATGAGAAAATGATAAGATATCATGCTAGGTATGTTATTTACTTTGTACATAGTACTATGCTTTAATTGGGAATAATTGTAAAATGATTTGAATATGATTTAGATTCTTGAACCATGTTGAATAGAATGTGTAGAAAGCATGCTATGGGTTTTATATTTAGTTGTTATGGTTACATGAAACATGTACCATGTTAATTCTTAAATGCCAAAGAAAACTAGCATGTGTATATGATATGTGTAAGGGTGTTGTTCTTAGATTGCTTGTTGGGTCTTTTTAGACTCATCCTTGCTTCGGCGTATAAGTGTGACAGGTGTCTCCACTTCTGAGGAAGACATAGTTAGGAGCGACTCCGAGCGAGAGGAGTAGCTACCTTTAGGGACGTTGCTACGTTGTTTCTTTTCCTTCATAGTATGTAATCAGTGGAATTGTGTAATTCATATGAACAATGTATTATATTTGAAGATGTAATAATGTGGACACTTGCATATCTTTTATTGCTATCTAGACTGTGATATTTGATGATGATGATGGAATGAGAATGAGATTATTTATTTATTTCGCTGTAATCTTGTAATATTTGTGTACATCTCAATCTAGTGTTAAGAGTTGGGTAAATGTCCCACTGTGACGGCGTTCTTGTACTGACGTGGATTGGTATAATCGTACCGGTATAAAGAGGGTCGTTACAACTGTCATTTTTATGACAAGCCTAGATACCAAGCTAAGGAGTGCAAGAAGAAGCTCGGAGCCTACTTGAGATGTGACGTCGATGTCAATTGTCATCATAGGAGGGTTACCTTTAAAAGACCAAACCTTCCAAAACTCTCTTTTCTTAACAACTGTTATCGCACACACCCTGTTCTTATCTCTTCCCTTAAAGCTTCCAAGCTGATCAACTAAGGTTGTGATGCTTTCCTAGTTTTGGTTATGGTGACTAAAAAGAGGAAACCCACTCTAGAAGAAATTACCATAACCAGAGACTACCCCGATGTCTTTCCAGAAAAATGACCTAGAATACCACCCCAATAGGAGGTAAAATTCAGAATTGAATTATTCCTTGGGGTAGCCCCTATATCCAAAGCACCATATCGCATGTCCTCTACTAACAAGAGTTGATAAGGAAGATCAACGAATTATTGGACCAGGGTTTTATCAGTCCCAGCACATCCCCATGGGGTGCGCCATTATTGTTTGTTAGAAAGAAGGATGGAACAATGAGACTCTACATCGACTATCGTCAGTTCAATCAACTGGCAATAAAGAATAGGTATACACTACAACTCATCGATGAGCTATTTGATCAGCTCTTTGGTGCAGAGTATTTCTCCAAGATCGACTTAAGATCAGGTTATCATCAGCTAAGAATCAAGGAAGAGGACATATACAAGTCAACATTTCAGAGTAGATACAGTCACTATGAGTTTGTGGTTATGCCTTTTGGCTTGACAAATGCTCTAGCGGCCTTTGTACAACTCATGAACAATATATATAGGCCGTACTTAGACCAGTTCATAGTGTTGTTCATTGATGACATCCTCATCTACTCCAAGTCTAAGGAAGAGCAGAAGAATACTTGAAGATTGCTCTGCAAGTGCTTAGAGATAATCAACTCTATGCAAAACTTAGCAAATGTGATTTCTAGATGGAGGAAGTGTCATTTATTATCCATATCATATCCAAGGAAGGTGTCGTTGTAGGTCCTTCTAAAGTATAAGCAGTGAAGAATAGGGAAATGCCGACAACTCTGTCAAAAATTAGAAGCTTTTTGGGTATGGCTAGTTACTATCATTGCTTCATTAAATATTTTTCAAAGATAGTTGTACCATTGACCAGACTTACCAGGAAGGAGAATCAATTCACATGGACAGCCGAATGTGAAGATAGCTTCTTGTCATTTAAGGAGCACTTAACTTCCGCATCTGTACTGACGTGACTGGTAGCTGGAGGAAGCTTCAAAGTATACACAGACACATCGAGAATCAGCCTTGGCTATGTATTGATGCAAAATTGGAAAGTGATATGTTATGCATCCAGATAATTAAAGAAGCATGAAGAAATTACCCTATGCATGATCTGGAGCAAGCAGCTGTAGTCTTCGCCCAGAAGATATGGCGGCATTACTTATATGGTGAGAAGTTTATTATATATTTTGACCATAAAAGTTTGAAATATCTATTTTCTCGGCATGAATTGAAGATGAGACAACAGAGGTGGTTGGAGTATCTGATAGGCTTCGAATTCACTATCCAATATCACCCAGGAAAAGCAAACGTTGTGGCAGATGCTCTTAGTAGAAGCCAATGGCTACCTTATCAAGTCTCGTGGTGGGAGAATGACAGTTGCTAGAAGAACTTTCCTAGCTGAATATAGATGCCGACACCAAAAGAAAAGGATGTTTGATTGCTAATGTTAGAGCACAACCTACCTTGCTTGAAGACATTCGAACGCTTCAAGATAATGACCCTATGCTTGTAGAAGTAAAGGTTAATCTGGACTAGAGGTCGTATTTTGCCTTAGCAGAAGATGGAAGACTATTGTTCTAAGGGCGAGTTTGTATACCCAACCATGTGAAAACAAAGAAAGCAATCATGGATGAAGCTCATAAGGCAAGGTATACCATTTACCCTGGAACTACTAAAATGTACCAAGACTTAAAAAGAAGTTTTTGGTGGCCTAACATGCAAATGGAAGTGGCAGAATATGTTGTCAGATGCTTAACCTGTCAGCAAATCAAAGCAGAACACTTACGACATGCAAGTAAACAAAAACCCATAGAGATTCCAGCATGAAAATGGGAAGCTGTAGGGATGGAGTTCAGTTTTGGACTACCGAAATCTCGAAGGAGATTTGATAGAATATGGGTAATTGTCGATTGCTTGACCAAATCCGCTCACTTCTTACTAATTAAGAGCAGGTGGATGGTTGACATCTTAGCAACACTATATGTTAAGGAGATTGTCAGACTACATGGAGTTCCTGATTCCATTGTGTCTGATCGAGATTCGAGATTTACATCCCATTTTTGGAAAGGTCTACACTATTCCTTGGGTTCTAAATTGAATTGCAGCACAACTTTCCATCTACACACTGATGGTTAGACTAAAAGGACAAACCAGGTGATAGAACACATGCTCAAAGCTTGTGTTCTGGACTTTGGAGGTAGTTGGCCTGAACACTTACCTCTAGTTGAATTCGCCTACAATAATAGCTACCAAGCTAGTATTCGAATGGCACCATTCGAGGCACCTATTGGTAGGAGCTGTCGATCTTCGATCTACTGGTATGAGGTCGGTGAAAGGCAACTGTTAGGTCTAGAGATAGTGCGAGAAACTATAGAAAAAGTGAAGATTATTAAAGAAAGAATGGCAATGGCACAACATAGACAAAAGGCCTATGTAGATACCAGAAGAAGGGATTTGGAATTTCAAGTCGGTGATCATGTGTTTTGAAAATATATTAAAGCCATAGAATCAAAAGGTTTGAAATCAAAGGCAAGCTATCACTTAGATTCATCGGCCCTTTCGAAATCCTCAAAAGAGTAGTTGAAGTTGCATACCATTTTGCATTACCTCCACAATAGGATGTAGTGCACAATGTGTTCCACATATCTATGCTGAAGAAGTACGTACGTGATCCTTTTCACGCCATCGATATGAGTCCTTGGTGTTTCAGAAAGATGGGACTTATAAGCAGAAGCCAGTTAAAATCATAGACTGTGTAGTGTGCCAATTGAGGAACAAGGTGGTTCTTTTGGTAAAGATCAGGTAGAATCAACATCTGGAGGAAGATGATGCATAGGAAATAGAAGAAGCTATGCGTAAGAGGTTCCTGAAATTGTTCACAAGCAATTGAATCCCCTACATCTTATATATCCTATCTATGAATTTGGGGACCAAATTCTCTTAAGTGGGGGAGGATGTAGCACTCCAAAAATTCAGTAATTAAAAAATAAGAAATAAATTAAAAATAATAATCAATATTATCAAAATGGTAAATACATACGCATCGTGATCGTATGTGCCGAAAAATGCTCATTGAATAAAAAAGAGATCAATGGCTAGACATTAAATAAGATGAGCCAACCATCATATAGTGTTGTGGGACAAACATACACTCTTAGCCCAAAGAACAAAAATTATAATTAGCAATAAATCCTCAAAATTCGTTGCTCCAATTGGGCATAAATTAGACAGGGCAATTAGGGCAAAATCTATAACAATTAGGCTTGCATATTAACCCAAATTTGTGCCCAACCTGTAGGATCGAATAGGTACGTTGAATAGATCTAGAAGGGGGGTTGAATAGATTTAACATTAATCACAGCAAAAGCTTGAGTAATTTAATAATTACTTTAAATTATAGATAAATTCAGAAAGAAAATATTACTGATCTGATGTGAGCATGTGTGTAGTCGATGTGTGAGACAATTTGACAAGTAGTGTGTAAACGAAATCCCTATGCATGCATCTAGCATAGAAAATAGATCAAACCACTAAACATGAGATTTTTAGGTGTTCAGAAATTACACCAGTGATTTCTACATCCACCCCTAACACAGTGAGGACACACTACTCAACAACTTGAGTACAACACACACACACGAGCTCGACGGCTCAAACCACACACACACAAGAGCTCGACGGCTCAAACCACACACATGAGCATGGTGGCTCAAACCATACACATAAGCACGACGGCTCAAACCAAACTAGCTAGATCAAGTTCACAACAAATCAGATACTTTAGCACTGATCTGTTTCACACACACTTACATGCACACTGAAATCTGCATAGAACACATGTACAGATCTCACGAGCACTCAAAAACAAATTAAGATGAACACTCCAATAGAAATAAGTGAAAGAGAGATGAATTGGATGTTCCTTGTTGAAGACGATCTGCAGGAAGCTTGAATTGAAGGCCCTTGAGAAAATCAGATGGAGTACTTCAATTCATGATGCTCTATTTTAGATCTATTACTTCTTCCAATTGCTTCTTCTTCTTCTGCTGCTCTTCTCATTGATCTGCTCCTCTTTCAGCACTCCAACGCTCTCTTTCTATGCTTGGCCTTTGATCCCTATGTCCTCTGTGATGGATGGCTGCTACAGATGAGACAAGAGGCTTTTATATCCTCAGTGCACTCCCTTGTACGTGGGATACACGTGCACAGAAACCTAGGGTTCACCCAACGTTGCCACGTGTCCAAAAGTCCTTCTCCTCATTGCCACTTGGATGAAAGGGTATTTTGGTAACAAGAGAATCTCCAAAAAGTCTTTAGAGATAAATTACACCCTTTGAAAATCATACCCTTTACGTTTCTAAGTTTTCACGCAATGTGTGTCGTCACAACTGACTAAATATCAGTTCCAGCTTACTGGAAGGAAACATGTGTCGACTTGATTAACAATTAGTGTCGACGCAACTGTGACTTTGTTCCTCAGAAGTTTACTAGGTAGACTATGTGTGTCGACCTTACAGACAACTTGTGTCGATGCAACTATGACTTTGTTCTTCCGGAGCTTACTGGGTAGACTATGTGTGTCGACCTGACTTCCAATGTGTTTCGACACAACTTTGACAAAATTGTGTAAACTTGTATATATAAAGTGTGAACCATCAAAACATGTCATTATCATCAAAATATGAAATATGAAGTATTAAAAACATGTCTTTTAGTCATCATTATAATATGTACAATATGTCATGAACATCATCTACAACCAAATGTTGTAGTCATCATTAAAATCATCATCAAAATATTAAATACACACTCAACACAACATTCTTCCCCTTTTTGATGATGACAAAATAAATGCTCATGTTCATGCTCATACTTTTTCACCTCATTCTTTTTCTCCCAAAAACTCATTCTTTTACTTCCCCGTAAGCCCATAAACTCATGCTTTTTCTCCCCCTTTTTGACAACATCAAAAAGATGGACGTGAATATAAGTGGTAGGAGATCAAGAAATTAAGTTGTGGAAAGGAATGTTCAGGAACGATCAAAATGAGTGAGTCAAAGTGATATTGACATATGAGAGGAATTGTAACGTCGCGTGTTTTTCGGATCCTCGTGGATCGTATGTTTAGCGCTTGTGGTGGCCCATGTGAGGCCAATGTGGCTTGTGTTTCGTGTGTGTGTGTGTGTTTGGGGCTTACTGGGCCGACAATTTGGGCCTACAGTACCCTAGATTCCTCAGCCTGTCATCGCGACAGGAAGGTCTGTCGCATTCTTAACGCGACAGAGGTGGCCGTCGCGTTCATGTGGCCGTCTTGAAGTGTTGAGCATCTGCATGTGCGTTATGTGTAGCACTCAGGGCAGCAAGCATTGGGAAGGCGACGCTCAGGTTCGTCGCGACCTAATTGCGACGCCACGATGCGTCGCTTTCCGAACCGCTGCAGGTTTTTAAATAACCCTAGCCAAACAGAACGCACAAGGGCTCTGCTCGACCAGGGGGAGGAGCTGTGGCGATTTCTGCTGGGTTTTGGCATCTTCTGTGTGTCCTCGCTGCAGGGAGTCCGGGAGAAGCAGGGGAAACACCGGGAGATCGCTGTATAACGCGTTCTTCGCAAAGGTAGGTGAACTCTTCCCATTTTTGGGGTGTAAATCGCAAGGGATAGGGTTCCAATCAGTTTAATGCATTTATAACCTTAGATACCATGCTTAGGTATTCACAAAAGCATGAAAACGAAGAATTAAGGGTGGTTTGTATGGTGTGAAATGGGCTTTCATGGAGAGAACCTGGATTAGGGTTCCCGCCTGATAAGGCGACGGATCCCTATGTCACGTCCTAAACGTGACATAGAGATGTGTCGCGTTAAGGATCAGGAGGCGACATGTAAGTAGGTCGCGTTCTAGATCTGAAGGCGACATGTCGTGGTGACGCCTTCTGAAGGCGACCCAATGGGTTGTCGCGACATGGCCCGAGAGGCCTTGTTTGTGCATGGTTTACACATGTGACTATTCAATTATCGTTATCGGTATGCTCAGTGTTAGTGAGCAGTGCATTGGCACTTGTGGCGCTCTGGGAAGCACGTGGTTTACGAGGCTAGCTCACAGGTTATGTAGCTAGCTAGTAGTTTGCCTGTGGACATAGGGTTCACACGAGGCAGGTGGTGTTCACGTGTTGTGGACCATCAGTACACGAGGTTTACGTGAGGTTTCACGTGGTTTGTGCGGTGCGCACGTGGTTTCTGTGTGCGTGTCAGGTAGTAGACGCCTACCGTGGTTACCTCTCCAGTTGGGTGCCCCAGGTTCTCTATGAGCCAGGCTGTTAGCTCGGGGCTTTGTCCCGGTACTTGTGCTGTACCGTCGAGGTCTGTGTCGCCTGACCTGGACACCCTCACTCCTTAGTTTGAGTTGTACATCCGGATGAGGGAAAGACGACAATGGGACATTGACTCTTGTGTTTGTTTCTAGTCTATTGTAGCGCGCTCTTAGTTGGGGGTACGGACACCAATTGTCGACACTGGTCCCCGACTAGTCCTTTTCTAGTGCCTCACTCTAGCGAGCCCAGGCCAGGGTCTCTAGAGGTGCCAGGCATGGGCCTACGACCGTGTGGTCCGTAGGTGGTGGTGTTTAGTTGGTCTCCACAGGTGCTTGTCTTTTTCACGTGGAGCGGCAGCTGGACCATTCGTCCGTGGCTACGAGACTGAGAGGTAGACCTGTGTTAGTTTGTCCGAGTCTGTTGCTGGTGTCGCGAACCAGTCTACGTGGCTCGAGTGTGGCGGTCTCTACCGTAGCTCGTACACGTGTTGAAGTTTTGCCGTTTATTTATCACAGCTGTTTTACATAGTCAGCTAGCGATGAGTTTTTTTACAGCCTTAATATACTGTTTAGTTGTGCTATAAATTGCTAGCATAGTTTACTGCATTTGGTACTTGTGTTTGGTTTGCTAGGTGTTGGGGGAGTTCCCTACTGAGCCAGTGACTAGCGAGGCTCACCCCTACTCCCCACAGGCGAGGGCAAGGAGGAGGTTTCTCTACCGTCATCCAGTTCGGAGCCGCGACGTAGCGGTGTTGGCCCAGCGCCTCCAGTAGTGTAGCTTTTCTTTCTTCAGTTGTACCTATTGTACCTCGGGGTATGCCCCAGGCTTGAGTACTTTCCTTTATTTCTTTTGAAGTTGGCTATGTAAAACCTTGTATATTATAAATGCAATGGTGTGTTCCTTTGTGTTTTCACGGACTAGTGTGTGGTATCTCTTGCGAGGCTTTGGCCCATTCGCGGGAGACGGACTTGGGTCAGGCACGTTACTGGTTTAACGGGCTTGGACGAGGCATTCCGTCATAGGAATTAATGTATTTTGCTATTGTGCATCAAAGTTTAATCACAAAGACATACTCAACACAAAGTATAGCAATATATAATGATCTTAATGTAGTTAAAATAATGATGCAAATGTGAGTCAAAGTGATCGATATGAGATAGCAAAAATGTTTAACAAGGAGGTCATTAGCTTTATATTTAACACAATATAGAATAATAGGTCTTACCTCAGTATTCATGAACTTTCTTTAGGTCTTGTGCTTTTCTATCCTATCTATTTTGAATTCCTTTCATTTTTGTTGGAGAATAAATACAAGAATGAATTAGTTAAATCTCACTTTTTAGTGCAGGAGATCACATTTACCAGATGCAAGACCCCCTAATTACTCAGTGGTTTAACTTTTATTATCTTACACAAAGATGCAAAATTTGTTTTCCACTTTTAGACACGAGACAAATCACTTGGTTAGGTGAGAGGGCCCAATTACTCAGTGGTACAGGAATCTTCATTGCTCTGTTTGTATCTTTTCAGATTGTTAATCATTTTCTTTTGATATTTTGCAGGAATATATATGCTTTGACCAGAAAAGAAATCATGGCTATGAGTGGAGAGATATTATTCTTAACATGTGATAAAAATAAAGCTTAAAATATGCACATGTTATACATTGAAGTCACTCATGTGTGTACAAGTGTTTTGCAAGTCATTTTTAAGACATTCAGCATTAAAATGGCACAACTTTGATATTAAAGTGAATCTATGAAATTAAACAAAATGCACAATTATTTTAGTTTGAATGTCTTAAGTTTCTCATATAAAAATATCACAAGGACTGCAAAAATTTCGATTATTAGGGCTCAAGATAGATAAACAGTGTCGAAGAAAGTGAGTGAAGAATTGACAATGACTCCCCCTTTCATGTAGCTCCCCCTCACAAGGTGAATATGAAGATTATTAATGAAGGAAGAATTGAGTGAAGTGAAAGAGAACCATCAAGAATGTTTTATTGAATGACACAACTCCCCCTTAACAATTGATGTACTAGAAAAAGCAATGTAATGTGAGAAGTAGGAATTTATTTGCAAGAACACAAAAGACTTTTATTTGCAAAAAGAGATGAAAAATATTAAGGATTTGAAAATTTGCACAAACCAAGCTCTCTTCGTAATGATGAAAATCTATTTTATGCATGAGGCTTAGTGAAAATATCTGCAATTTATTTTTCAGTTTTAAGGAAGTGAAGCTCAAATGATTTCTTAGCGACTTCATCTCTTAAAAACTGGTGCCTTATTTCAATGTGTTTAGTTTGTGAATGCTGAATTGGATTTTTAGACAAATTGATTGCACTAGTGTTATCATAGAGAATAGAAATACATTTCAATTTGTAATTATAGTCTAGGAGCTGGTGTTTCACCCAAAGAACATGAGTGCCACAACAACCAGCCACAATGTATTCAGCCTTTGTAGTGGATAAAGCTATTGAATGTTGCTTTTTGGAAGCCCAAGAGATTAGGCATCCACCTAGATATAAACACAAGCCACTAATACTTTTTTTTATTAAGCTTGCTACCAACATA
The DNA here is from genome assembly GCA_014218235.1 of Colocasia esculenta. Taxonomy (NCBI): domain Eukaryota; kingdom Viridiplantae; phylum Streptophyta; class Magnoliopsida; order Alismatales; family Araceae; genus Colocasia; species Colocasia esculenta. Next base: position 135,577,209 of record CM024755.1, read on the forward strand.
ATCAGCATCATAGTAAGCAATTAAATCTAATTTGCAACCACCAGGATACCATATTCCAAGTTCATGTAGGATCGAGTAGGTGGATGGATCAGATCTAGAAGGGGGGGTTGAATAGATCTGACACCAATTACTGCGGAAGCTTAAGCAATTCAAAATTACTTCGAATCATAGATCAATTCAAACAAACAATTTACTGATCTGAAGTGTGGGTGTGTGTAGATTATGTGTGAAGCAATTAAACACTTAGTGTGAAAGCGAAATCCTATGCAAGCATTTAGCGCAGACAAGCAGATCAAACCATTGCACAAAGGATTTTTTGGTGGTTCGGAAATCACACCAGTGATTCCTACATCCACCCCTCACACAGTGAGGCTCCACTACTCAAAAGAGTACAACTCACACCGGAGCATGACGACTCCAAACACCCTTGAGCACGACGGCTCAACACACAACCTTGAGTTCAACGACTCACAAACTGAGCACGACGGCTCAAACAACAACCAGAGCATGACGACTCCAAATTGAGCACGACGGCTCAAACCACACAGTGAGTACGACGACTCACAAACCAGAGCTCGACTGTAGCAAACTGATTTTTTGTGAAAAAATAAAAATTTAAATAAATAATGAAAATCTAGCTAAATGGATATTTAAATGAAAAGAGCATTAAATAAAACCCATTAAATGGAAAAGAGTAATGGGCTTTGCTTAATGGATCCTCTAGAATTTATTGGGTCAAAAATATGAATTTACAAAGGGAGAATAATAAGAAAATACCCTAAATTCGGAGTTTTATTATATCCTAATTGGAAAGGGGTTATTAAAGCAATAAAAGTGGCAATTAGAGTTGGAATTGGATTCCTAGACCTGCCCCATATAGTCTAGCACGAATTTAGATACTATCCTAACCCAATTAGAGATTGGAAAGCAAGAGAGGAAAGGTGGAGTTAGGAAATCTCGTAATTAAGAGGAATTTGAGTAGTAGTAGGAATAAGAACTTGTATTTATATAAATACACCTCTTAAACCCTCATGGCCGGCCCTAGCTCGTGCAAAGGGGTTATTGGACGTAGAGAAGAGGCCAAGGAGGAGGAGAAATCAAGGAGAGGAAGATCCATCAAGCTTCTTCCTTCGTTCTTGAAGTTCTAAGCCCTAGAAGATAAATCGAGTCAAAGGTAGGCATTCTCACGAGCAAAATTAAATTAAACTCGTCTGTAGGTAGTTCCAATCACCAGGAACAAAAGCCCTCTTGTTTCATAATTTTCAATCAAGCCAATCTTTTGTTCTTGATTTTAGAAGATCTGCAAACATGATAACCCCGAGACATCATGTTTAATTCTAAACTCTATTTATACTTAATCACATGCTACGAAATTTTTACTGTACATACTTCATGTTGTTAGGGATCTTTTGCCCCTGAAAGCCCTAATTTTTGTTGAGCATGTTGCTCGAATTAAATCAATCTTGCTCTCTATATCTTGTTCTGTGTTACTCGTTATTGTTCATGATCAAACCATGTTCAATCCATGCTCTCTCTCTAATTCCTATTTACTGGAAGTACTCTCGCATGTCTAGTTTCATTTGCCACTGGTTTCATGATTTTTCATCGTGTATACAATTAGTTATGATTTTCTGAACGACCCTATATCAAAATCTAATATTCCTGGACCGCAATCCAAGACAGAGCAGAACTCTGTCAGACTCAGTCCATGGACCTGAGAATACGACGGCTCGACAGGTCACATTCTCAAGCCCATCGCGACGCCTCTGTTTGTCGCGTTCTAAACGCGACAGTACCCTACGTCGCGTTCTGGCCTTCTATTCTGGCAGCCTTGTCGCGACCCATACAGGACCCTGTCGCGTTCTATCATGACCCTGTCGCGACCCTTACATGGGTACGTCGCGATCACAGGATTTTGCATGAAAACCCATAAAATGGGTACGCCTTTTTAATAGTCACACACGTAGTAAAAACACCTGTTTTAAAATGGAGCCATATTGAATGCTTAAAAATACATATTCACGACTTCTTTTCTATCTATGATTTCTCTTACACATGCACACACATGAACCATCCATATATGGCTAAAATCTAGCATAAAATTTCTCATAATGTATCTGGTAATTTATTACAATAAAGTATATTAATTGCCCTATTTTAAAAGACTTGTATTCGTTTCTTGCGTGGTTTATATACCGATATCGACGCTCCACTGTTCTAGAATTCCTCTAGAACGTCGAGCACCTGTTTTATATACACACTTTACTTGGCTTGTGGTGAACTCTCCGTCGGATATTCCTTTCGCCGGACTAGTGAACCCTTGCACAAGGCCTCCATAAGTCTCCTCTGATCATGGATTCCCACATGGTCGACAAGCCAGTTGTACCCTAACACCCATTACACCTTTAGGGATCGATATGATCCAAACGGCTATTAGAAGTTTGCTCTTACCTTGAATCACGTCGGACCTCTGGACTTGTGCATAACATGGCCAGTGGGAAGATCGTGAATTCCACCTTACTGCCAATATGACGTGCGCGTGTTGTGCAACTGTTACTATCGTCTGTTACTCGTCGCATTACGTGCAATGTCCATTAACTCTCATCTATACTCTACTCGCTCATCTATTCACGTTCTCTCTACTATCTCGTCTATTCATCTAGTACTCTCAACTATTCTTGGTACTCTGTATTGGCCATTGACTGATTGTCTAAAGATACAATATAACCAATGCCTGGCAATATATAAAGGGCCTGATCTGGTCCTGGGATGTGTGCCCGAAAGTGCTATTGCCTATGGGAGTTAAATGATCAGAGTGTTTGGCATTACACTCAAGTGCTATCTATCTCGACTATCTATATGACAATCAAAACACAAAACATGCTATACTCTCTTGATGTCTAGAATGACAAACACGTGCTATACTCGTAGTGGTATTATTACACTTGTGCTAGTTGTGCTATGGCCATCCTTCTATTCGTGCTATACTCGATACTTATGCTATTTTTGGAAACTATACTCGATCTCATGCTATTGTGCTATCCTGTTACCTGTTGTGCTATCCCTTGCTATATTTTGACTCTCTTGTACCTGCTATCTTTAGATACTCTGCCATTAAATGCGTTAATTATTTTAAGCCTGCTTGAGCCTGAGATTTAAGTCCTACTGGGCGTTATCGCTCACCCTACGTTATTTGATGTTGTGTTCTCAGGTGAGACCGAGGATGACACATACACTCACGAGGAAGGGAATGACCAAGAGTGATGCCAGGAGTACCCTCGAGTCATTATGTTATCTTAGAGTTGTAGTTAGTTATTTCCTTTTATTGCAATGTAATTGGGCCCTATAGAATGGCTCTGATATTAGTGGTTGTAACTAGACATTTGAAAAGTTATTAATGAGAAAGATTTGCTTTAGTGTTATTCAAGGTGCAATGGTTTGATGTCTAGTACTCACTCTATACCCTTTTCTTGCAACTGCCTTCGCGCTCCAATATTCCGCGTCGGGGCGTGACATCAACGGCTCACAATCCAAAAGCTAGATCAAAGACAACAGAAATAAGATCCTCTAGCAATGATTTGATTCAAGACAGATTCATACACAGAAATTTGTGTAGAACATCATGCACAAATCTCATAGACGAAATAAGGAAGAACAAACACAGAGTGAGAGAAATGGATGTAGTATGAGTGTTCTTCGATGAAGATTTCTTGCAGAAGGTTGAATTGAAGAGGCTTCAAGATGCTCCCTATCAATTGGCGATGCTCTACTTCAATAGCTTCTGAATCGCCAGAAATTCCTCTTCAATTTCTGTGCTTCTGCTGAATCTGCTCCCTTGCTTTGAACTTCAGAGCCCTCTCCAGAGATTGGCCTTCACTCCCGTGTACTTTCTCTTGAAAAGATGGATCACAACTTCTGGAGATGAGCAAGAACTGGAGAGATCCCTTTTTGCTGCCAAAAAGCTTTTCTGGGAGTTGTATGGGCTGGCTTGCCTTTGGGGTACAAGGAGCATGGGTATTTATAGCCCCATAGGTCCATAAGGTGCCTTGGGGTGCATGGGCACGGAAATCTAGGTCAAATCCCTTGATTCCCAAGCAGCTACGTGTCCAGACAACTTCACGTTTTTGAGTTTCAATCGATGTGTGTCGACACCCAGGCCGACTGTGTCGACACCATAGGCTTCATCTGTTCTGACTGCTTCTTGGGACAGTCATCTAGTGTCGACACACAGGTGGACTGTGTCGACACCACTGGTTGACTCCCACTGCAGCAGTCGAATGTTGTAGTTGAATGCTGAAGTCGAATGCTAAATTCGACTGCTACAGTTGAATGGTAAATTTGACTGCTAACTTCGACTTCAGTATTCGACTGCTATAGTCGAATGCTAAATTTGACTGCTAACTTCAGAATAGGCTTCTGGGATAGTGAACTAGTGTCGACACACAAGTGGACAGTGTCGACACCACTGTGTCAAATTTGTGTGAACCTGAAAATATAAAGTGTAAACCATTAATACAAGATATTATCATTAAAATGTGAGATATTAACCATCAAAAATATGTTGTTTAAGCATTGTTGAGATATGTATAAAATGTATCACATGTTCAATATGTCATCATTTTAATATGTACAAAATGTCATCATCAAAATCAAATTATAAGTGATGTTCATTGGTCATCATTAAAATACAACTTTAGAAAATTTCAAAACACACTCAACCCAACATTCTCCCCCTTTTTTGATGATATCAAAATTTAAATTTATGTACAATCTCCCAATAGCCTGACTCCCTTGACTGCAATGACTCCCCTTCACCATATTCACCCTTTGAACAACTTTTTCCCATAAGAAACTTTCTCCCCTTTAAAGAACATTCTCCCCCTTTTAAGGAACTTTCTCCCCCTTTTTGACATCATTAAAAAGATAGATAAGAGAGAGAAGCAAAGAATGGTAGGAGATCAAGAATTCCAGTTGTGAAAATGAAAGTTCAGGAAGAATCAAAATAAGTGAGGCAAAGTGATATTATCAAATGAGAGAAATTATTGTGTTTTGGTTATTGTGAAACAAAGTTTAATCACAAAGACACACTCAACATAAAGTATGGCAAAATATAATGATATGAATGTAGTTAAAATAATGATGTAAATGTGAAGAAAAGTGACCTATATGAGTGAGCGGAAGTATTTAACAAGGATGTTAGGAGCTTTAATTTTAACACAATGTAGAATAATGGGTCTAAACTGAGTAGACATGAACTTTATTAAGGTCTTAAGCTTCTCTATCCTGTCTTTTTGATTTTCTTTCAATTTTAGCTGGGAAAGAATACAAGAATAAATTAGTTAAATCTCACTTTTCAGTGCAAGAGATCACATTGATCAGATGCAAGACCTCCTGATTACTCAGTGGTTTAACTTTCATTATCTTATACAGAGTTGAAATTTTTGATTTCCAATTTTTGACGCGAAACAAATCACTTTTTAGGTGAAATGGTCTGGTTACTCAGTGGTTCAAGAATTTACATTGCTCTATTTATATCTTTCCATATTGTTGATCATTTTCTTTTGATGTTTTGCATGAATATGTTTGCTTTGACCAGAAAAGTCATGACTACGAATTTAGAAAAATTATTCTTAACATGTGGTAAAAATGAAGCTTAAACATGCACATGTTAAATAGTAAAGCCACTCATGTGCCTACAAGTGTTTTACAAATCATTTTCAAGACATTCAGTATTAAGATTGCTTAACCTTGAAATGATAATGAATCTTTAGAATTAAACTAAATGCACTATGAGTTTAGTTTCAGTGTCTTAATTCTCTCATTAGAAAATAGCACAATGACTCAAAAATTCTTATGAGTTTGGGGTTCAAGATAGACAAGTAAGGTCAAGGAATGTGACAATGACTCCCCCTTTCATGTATCTCCCCTCACAAGGTGAACATGAGGATTATTGAAGAAATAGGAATGGAATGAACAAGAATATTTTATTGAAAGACAGAGACTCCCCCTCAACAATTGTATACAATACTCTTGATACTTGGCGGAGACATATACTCATGCATAGTGAAAGTGTCCAGACAAGCCTGACTTGTCTTTCTTCAAATCACCATTTGATATACCAAGAATGCTAATACAATGTGAGAGTGAGGAATTTATTTGCAAGAACAGGAAGACTTTTATTTGCAAAAAGAGATAGAAGATATCAAGAATGTGGAAATTTGCACAAACCAAACTCTCTTCTTAAAGATGAGAATTTATTTTCTGGAAGATGCTTAGTGAAAATATCTATAATTTGTTTTTTAGTTTCAATGAAGTGAAGTTCAAAAGATTTCTTAGCGACCACATCCCTTAGAAAATGGTGCCTTATTTCAATATGATTTCTTCGTGAATGCTGAATTGGGTTTTTTAGACAAATTAATAGCACTAGTGTTATCACACAAAATAGGAATACACCCCAATTTGTGATTATAGTCTAGGAGCTAATGTTTCACCCAAAGAACTTGAGTGCCACAACAACCAGCCGCAACATATTCAGCCTCTGAAGTGGATAGAGCTATTGAATGTTACTTTTTAGAAGCCCATGAAATTAAGCATCCACCTAGATATAAACACAAGCCACTAGTACTTTTTCTATCAATCTTACAACCAGCATAATCAGCATCATAGTAAGTAATTAAATCTAACTTGCAACCAGCAGGATACCAAATTCCAAATTTAAGTTCTTTTTGGCTTTTGTTTTGTTTCAGAAATGATTTCCCTTTTTGGCATTTTAACATTCTGATTTGGAATGAAAACACCAGTGTTTTTCCTTTCATAAACATGGAAATTATGCATTTTGGCATGATTGTTCATGTATGGATAAAAAGATTGTGAATGGTACCAATAAGGATTATGATACCATTGATTCCAAGAATTCATCCAATTAGATTGACATGATGTCCTAGATCTCCAATAACCATCATGAAAGTTTGTTTTTGTGTTTTTACAATTTTTCAGATTTTTATTAGAATTTTTGTTCAACTGTTGTTGTTTTTCAGAATTGGACAGGTCGACCTGTGTTGGACCGGTGTCAACTCAGCAGCCACAGTTTTCAACTTGTGGTTGACTGGTGTCGACCTATCACCAATGTGTGTCGACCTATTTTGTTTCTTTTGGTTAGAAATATTCTTTCTGTTCTGATTCTTGGGTATTTCAGATGTGTTCTTTGACACTTGTTTTTTTTTTTTTTTCTGGACTAGTGCTTTTGACAAATTTTATCAAATGAATTTTTGAAGATTTTTCTTTCTTTTCACCAGATTTATTCTTCAAAGATTTTTTTATGGTGAATCCTAGTCCACTTTTTGTAGCATTCATTTTTAGTCCTAACAATGCATCAAGGTTTTCCTTTCCTTTTGTGAAATTTTTATCACTTGTTCTTTTTCATCCAACAACTTCTTGAGTTTCTGAACTTCATCAATGACTTGTTGCTTTTCTTTTTGTTGCAATTCTATTCTTTTAGAAAGTTTTTCAAACCATTGTTGGCCTTTTGAGATGCAATTTTAAATTCATCAATGTCATTCAAAAGATCTTCCTTTTCTTCATTGATTTCAGTTATTTCATTTTCAAGTTCAGATATTCTTCTATTTAAGGAAGTATCATGCATGACAATTTCAATTTTCTTTTTCAGATATTTGTTTTCTTTTCTTATTTCAGAATATTTTTCAATCAACTCAGCATATGCATCTTGCCAATCTTCAATGGAATATTGTTCAAAAGAAGAGCCTACCTTTACATCACTACTGTTCGCCATAAAGCATAACTCCTCATTTGCTGAACTTGAGGAGTTCTGTTCTTCATCCTCACTTTGGTCTTCATCTGACCAAGTTGCTATCATGGCATTTGGCTTCTTCATTTTGTTGTTCTTCTTATATTTATCCTTTTTGATCTCAAGACACTCACCATTCATGTGTCCTGTCTTGTTGCACCTGTAGCAAATAATATCTTCATCAATTTTTTCATTTCTGCTAGCATTAAGATTTGAAGAAGAAGCATTCCTTTTACTAGAAGAATATTTTTTCTTTCCATTGAATTTTCCTCTTCTTAATTTTACAAATTTTCTAAATTGCCTAGTCATGAGGGCAAGTTCATCCTCATTGGACTCAAACTCATCAGAACTTGATTTTTCTTGATTTTTCTCTTTGTTGCTTGATGAAGCCTTAAGTGCTACTGGTTTAGCCTTAAGCATATGTTCTTCACTTCTTTTCAGATTTATTTCATAAGTCATTAATGATTCTATGAGTTCATCCAAAGAGATTTTGGATAAATCCTTAGAATCTTCAATCACTGTAACCTTTGTGTGCCAAACAGATGATAGAGAGCGCAAGATTTTTCTTACAAGATCAACATCAGTGTATTCCTTACCTAGTGCCTTTAGTCCATTGACAATTATCATAAACCTAGCAAACATTTCAGAAATTGATTCGTTACATTTCATCATGAACAATTGATAATCAGAAACAAGTATGTTTGCTTTGGTTTCCCTAACTTGAGATGTTCCTTCATACATTAATTCATGTTTATCCCACATTTCTTTAGCAGATTTACACATGGATATTCTTGAATATTCTTTAGGGTGGATAGCACATTGAAGCATATTCATGGCACTGTAATTAAGAGTAGCTTTCCTAATCTGCTCTCTAGTCCAATTCTCCTCATCTCCCTGATTTTCATAAGGACCCACTTCAACTATCCTCCAGATTTCATAGTTTTGAGCCCTAAGAAAAACTTGCATGCGATTTTACCAATAAGAGTAATCAGACCCATTAAAGAATGGTGGTCTATTAATGGAATGGCCCTCAGCTATAAATCGTCGAGAATCCATCAATCACAATGGGAGACAATGAAAGAGCAAGCAAATAATTCAAGCAATTAACACATAGATCAAACAGAAGTAATCAAATCAGATCAGAAACAGATATTAACCTGCTCTGATACCAATTGTAGAATCGAATACATGGATGGATCAGATCTAGAAGGGGGGTTGAATATATCTGACACCAATTACTGCGGAAGCTTAAGCAATTCAAAATTACTTTGAATCAGAGATCAATTCAAACAAACAATTTACTGATCTGAAGTGTGGGTGTGTGCAGATTATGTGTGAAGCAATTAAACACTTAGTGTGAAAGTGAAATCCTATGCAAGCATCTAGCGCAGACAAGCAGATCAAATCATTGCATAAAGGATTTTTTGGTGGTTCGGAAATCACACCATTGATTCCTACATCCACCCCTCACACATTGAGGCTCCACTACTCAAAAGAGTACAACTCACACCGGAGCACGACGACTCCAAACACCCTTGAGCACAATGGCTCAACACACAACCTTGAGTTCAACGACTCACAAACTGAGCACGACGGCTCAAACAACAACCGGAGCACGAAGACTCCAAATTTGGAATGAAAACAAATTTGCAAATTATGTCTTTTCTGATACAAATTTGAGTTGTTTTTGGCTTTTGATTTGTTTCAGAAATGATTTCCCCTTTTGGCATTTTAACTTTCTGATTTGCAATGAAAACACCAGTGTTTTTCCTTTCATAAACATGGAAATTATGCATTTTGGCATGATTGTTCATGTATGGAAATCCAAACCAAGAATTCTATTGATATCTTGGAACCTTTGGATAAAAAGATTATGAATGGTACCAATAAGGATTATGATACCATTGATTCCAAGAATTGATCCAATTAGATTGACATGATGTCCTAGATCTCCAATAACCATCATGAAAGTTTGTTTTTGTGTTTTTACAATTTTATAGATTTTTATTTAAATTTCTGTTCAACTGTTGTTGTTTTTCAGAATTGGACAGATCGACATGTGTTGGACTGGTGTCAACTCAACAGCCACAGTTTTCAACTTGTGGTTGACTGGTGTCGACCTATCAGCAATGTGTGTCGACCTGTTTTGTTTCTTTTGGTTAGAAATATTCTTTTTGTTCTGATTCTTGGGTATTTCAGATGTGTTCTTTGACACTTGTTTATTTTTGTTTTCTGGACTAGTACTTTTGACAAATTTTATCAAAGGAATTTTTGAAGGTTTTTCTTTCTTTTCACCAGATTTATTCTTCAATTATTTTTGTGGTGAATCCTAGTCCACTTTTTGTAGCATTCATTTTTAGTCCTAACAATGCATCAATGTTTTTCTTTCCTTTTGTGAAATTTTTTATCACTTGTTCCTTTTCATCCAACAACTTCTTCAGTTTCTGAACTTCATCAATGACTTGTTGCTTTTCTTTTTGTTGCAATTCTATTCTTTCAGAAAGTTTTTCAAAATCATTGTTATCCTTTTGAGATGCAATTTTAAATTCATCAATGTCATTCAAAAGATCTTCCTTTTCTTCATTGATTACAGTTATTTCATTTTCAAGTTCAATATTCTTCTATTTAAGGAAGTATCATGCATGACATTTTCAATTTTCTTTTTCAGATATTTGTTTTCTTTTCTTATTTCAGAATATTTTTCAATCAACTCAGCATATGCATCTTGCCAATCATCAATGGAATAATGTTCAAAAGAGGAGCCTACCTTTCCATCACTACTGTTGGCCATAAAGCATAACACCTCATTTGCTGAACTTGAGGAGTTCTCTTCTTCATCCTCACTTTGGTCTTCATCTGACCAAGTTGCTATCATGGCTTTTGGCTTCTTCATTTTGTTGTTCTTCTTATATTTATCCTTTTTGATCTCAGGACACTCACCCTTCATGTGTCCTGTCTTGTTGCACCTGTAGCAAACAATATCTTCATCAATTTTTTCATTTCTTCTAGCATTTAGATTTGAAGAAGAAGCATTCCTTTTACTAGAAGAATATTTTTTCTTTCCATTGAATTTTCCTCTTCTTAATTTTACAAATTTTCTAAATTGCCTAGTCATGAGGCAAGTTCATCCTCATTGGACTCAGACTCATCAGAACTTGATTTTTCTTGATTTTTCTCTTTGTTGCTTGATGAAGCCTTAAGTGCTACTGGTTTAGCTTTAAGCATATGTTCTTCACTTCTTTTCAGATTTATTTCATAAGTCATTAAAGATCCTATGAGTTCATCCAAAGAGATTTTGGATAAATCCTTAGAATCTTCAATCACTGTAGCCTTTGTGTGCCAAACAGATGATAGAGAGCGCAAGATTTTTTCTTACCAGATCAACATCAGGGTATTCCTTACCTAGTGCCTTCAGTCCATTGACAATTATCATAAACCTAGTAAACATTTCAGAAATTGATTCGTTAGATTTCATCATAAACAATTCATAATCAGAAACAAGTATGTTTGCTTTGGTTTCCCTAACTTGAGATGTTCCTTCATACATTAATTCAAGTTTATCCCACATTTCTTTAGCAGATTTACACATGGATATTCTTGAATATGCTTTAGGGTGGATAGCACATTGAAGCATATTCATGGCACTGTAATTAAGAGTAGCTTTCCTAATCTGCTCTCTACTCCAATTCTCCTCATCTCCTTGATTTTCATAAGGACCAACTTCAACTATCCTCTAGATTTCATAGTTTTGAGCCCTAAGAAAAACTTGCATGCGATTTTACCAATAAGAGTAATCAGACCCATTAAAGAATGGTGGTCTATTAATGGAATGGCCCTCAGCTGTAAATCGTCGAGAATACATCAATCACAATGGGAGACAATGAAAGAGCAAGCAAACAATTCAAGCAATTAACACATAGATCAAACAGAAGTAATCAAATCAGATTAGAAACAGATATTAACCGCTCTGATACCAATTGTAGGATCGAATAGGTGGATAGATCAGATCTAGAAGGGGGGGTTGAATATATCTGACACCAATTACTACGGAAGCTTAAGCAATTCAAAATTACTTTGAATCAGAGATCAATTCAAACAAACAATTTACTTATCTGAAGTGTGGGTGTGTGTAGATTATGTGTGAAGCAATTAAACACTTAGTGTGAAAGCGAAATCCTATGCAAGCATCTAGCGCAGACAAGCAGATCAAATCATTGCGTAAAAGATTTTTTGGTGGTTTGGAAATCACACTATTGATTCCTACATCCACCCCTCACACAGTGACGCTCCACTACTCAAAAGAGTACAACTCACTTCAGAGCACGACGACTCCAAACACCCTTGAGCACAATGGCTCAACACACAACCTTGAGTTCAACGACTCACAAACTGAGCACGACGGCTCAAACAACAATCGGAGCACGACGACTCCAAATTTGGAATGAAAACAAATTTGAAATTATGTCTTTTCTGATCCAAATTTGAGTTGTTTTTGGCTTTTATTTTGTTTTAGAAATGATTTCCCTTTTTGGCATTTTAACATTCTAATTTGGAATGAAAACACCTGTGTTTTTCATTTCATAAACATGGAAATTATGCATTTTGGCATGATTGTTCATGTATGGAAATCCAAACCAAGAATTCTGTTGATATCTTGGAACCTTTGGATAAAAAGATTGTGAATGGTACCAATAAAGATTATGACACCATTGATTCCAAGAATTGATCCAATTAGATAGACATGATGTCCTAGATCTCCAATAACCATCATGGAAGTTTGTTTTTGTGTTTTTACAATTTTTCAGATTTTTATTTAAATTTTTGTTCAACTACTGTTGTTTTTCAGAATTGGATAGATCGACCTGTGTTGGACTGGTGTCAACTCAGCAGCCACAATTTTCAACTTCTGGTTGACTGGTGTCGACCTATCAGCAATGTGTGTCGACCTGTTTTGTTTCTTTTGGTTAGAAATATTCTTTTTGTTCTGATTCTTGGGTATTTCAGATGTGTTCTTTGACACTTGTTTATTTTTGTTTTCTGGACTAGTACTTTTGACAAATTTTATCAAATGATTTTTTGACGGTTTTTCTTTCTTTTCACCAGATTTATTCTTCAAAGATTTTTTTGAGCACGACGGCTCAAACCACACAGTGAGTATGATGACTCATAAAGCAGAGCTCGACGGCTCACAATCCAAAAGCTAGATCAAAGACAACATAAATCAGATCCTCTAGCAATTATCTGATTCAAGACAGATTCGTACACAGAAATTTATGCAGAACTTCATGCAAAAATCTCATAGACGAAATAAGGAAAAATAAACTCAGAAGTGAGAGAAATAGATGTAGAATGAGTGTTCTTCGATGAAGATTTCTTGTAGAAGGTTGAATTGAAGAGGCTTGAAGATGCTCCCTGTCAATTGGCGATGCTCTGCTTCAATAGCTTCTGAATCGCCAGAAATTTCTCTTCAATTGTTGTGCTTCTGTTGAATCTGCTCCCTTGCTCTAAACTTCAAAGCCCTCTCCAGATATTGGCCTTCACTCCCTTGTACTTTCTCTTGAAAAGATGGATCACAGCTTCTGGATATGAGCAAGAACTGGAGAGATCCCTTTTTGCCACCAAAAAGCTTTTTGGGAGTTGTATGGGCTGGCTTGCCTTTGGGGTACAAGGAGCATGGGTATTTATAGCCCCATAAGTCCATAAGGTGCCTTGGGGTGCATGGGCAAGAAAATCTAGGTCAAATCCCTTGATTCCCAAGCAGCCACGTGTCCAGACAACTTCACATTTTTTAGTTTCAGTCGAAGTGTCTCGACACACAGGCAAACTGTGTCGACACCACAGACTTCAACTATTCTCACTACTTCCTGGGACAATCATCTAGTGTCGACACACAGGTGGACTGTGTCGACACCACTGGTTGACTCCCACTGCAGCAGTCGAATGCTGTAGTTGAATGCTGAAGTCGAATGCTAAATTCGACTGCTACAGTCGAATGGTAAATTTGACTGCTAACTTTGACTTCAGTATTCGACTACTACAGTCGAATGCTAAATTTGACTATTAACTTCAGAATAGGCTTCTGGGATAGTGAACTAGTGTCGACACACAGGTGGACTGTGTCGACACCACCGTGACAAATTTGTGTGAACCTGAAAATATAAAGCGTAAACCATTAATACAAGATATTATCATTAAAATGTGAGATATTAACCATCAAAAACATGTTGTTTAAGCATTGTTGAGATATGTATAAAATGTATCACATATTCAATATGTCATCATTTTAATATGTACAAAATGTACAAAATGTCATCATCAAAATCAAATTATGAGTGATGTTCATTGGTCATCATTAAATACAACTTTAGAAATTTCCAAAACACACTCAACCCAACAGTTCACATGTTACAATAAGATATTTAAAAATTCTTTTGACAGCTAACATGTGGCTTTCCTTAAGATTAACTTGAAATCTAGCACACATGCACACACAAAATTGAATATCTAGTCTAGAGGTTGTGAGGTAAAGTAGAGAGCCAATCATACCTTTATAGGTCTTTGGTCTACTGACTTACCAAATGAATTTTCCTCTAATGTTGCATTTATTGCCATTGGTGTGCTTGAATGTTTGAGGTGCTGAAAATCAAATATCTTCAGAAGTTCTTTCACATACTTTATTTAACTTATAAATATCCCTTCATTGGTTTGATGTACCTACAGTCCCAAAAAGAATTGTAAGTCACCCATCAAAGTCATTTCAAATTCTATTTGCTTATGATTAGCAAATTCAGTACACAGTTCTTTATTTGTAGACCCAAAAATTATGTCATAAACATAAATTTGAACAACAATGATTTGATCATTGACAATTTTTGTAATTAAAGTTTGGTCTACATTCCCTCTTGTGTATCATTTATTTAGAAGAAATGAACTCAAGCGGCCAAACCAAGCTCTTCGAGCATGCTTAAGACCGTAAAGAGCTTTATTGAGTTTCAAAATATTCATTTTCAAATCTAGGAGGCTGTTCTAAAAAAATATTTTCTTTGACATAACCATTCAAGAATGCACTTTTTACATCTATTTGATAGACTTTAAATTTCAAGGATGATGCAAAAGCAAGAAAAATTCTCACAGCTTCTAGTCTAGTTATAGGGGCATATTATTCTTCAAAGTCAATACCAAACTCTTAATTGTACCCCTTAACAACTAGTCTAGCTTTATTTCTAACTACTTGTCCACATTCATTCAATTTATTTCTGAACACCCATCTAGTGCCAATCACAGATTGATCACTAGGTCTAGGTACTAATTCTCAAACTTGATTTTTGTCAAATTGATGAAGTTCATCATGCATTACATTAATCCAATCTTCACTAGCTAGAGCATCATCTGCTAGGTTTACATGAATTTATATTTGATGATTGTTTTTTATGATGAACAATTGATAAGCAATACATGAGTACTTGATGAACACTTCATGAACCATGCAAACACAAGTTCAACTTGATCATTTAAATGTTCACGTTATCTCACTAACAATGGTCTTACATGTAGGTGAGATTGCACAAAAGATAGTGTGTTAAAACAAGAGCAAAAAGATCAAGAAAAGCACAAAAGACAAGCACCTGTCGACAACTCCTCAGCTGCCTGTCGACAGAAAACTATAGACAGAAAACATCAGGTTCTGAACATAGCCATCTGTCGACAGATCTCAGTCGACTGTCGACAGCTACCTATAGGAAAACCCTTCCCGGAAGTTCAGAGATCTGTAAAATCCAAATCTGTCTCTAGCTATCGACAGATGATCTAAGGCCTGTCGACAGACGTAAACAAAATCTCAATACGAGATCTCCATATGTTTCCTATATGGGTGTTTCCTTGTTCCACGACTCTCTATACTTGAACACCCATATAAAATGAACTCTTTAGAGTTAATTTTGTACAAAAGCAGCCACCATCCAATACGCTAAGAAAATCTAAGAGAAGAAGTCTCTCTGCTGCTCTGCTTTAACCTGCTGCCCAGAAAACAAGAAGATCCGTCTTCCAAGCGTAGGTGAAGCTATTTCGTCAGTGACTCAAGCTTCTACATCAACTTGAACCTGTCAAGACGAAGTTTGAAGATCATCCAGACGACCTGTAGAAGAGTTCTACATAAGGATTTGATTCTCCAACTTAGAACCCTTCTAAGTCTCTATTTTTACTTCTGTGTGTGTGGTTGTGGATCAAGTGATTCTTGTACTTGATCTACGTGGTCTGTGTTGATCTGATCGTGGTTTCACATCAGACAACTCGTGTGTGTGAGTTGTAGTTTTGAACTAACTCATAAGCAGTGTTTCTGCATGTATGTGTGGATGGTGGACGTAGGATACACAAGTTGTGTTCTCCGAACCACCTTAAAACCTCATGTCCTGTGGTTTGCACGTCTTTACGTTAGATATTTGGTAGGCACGTTGTTTTCACACACACTAGATAAATTGCTACTGTATCTATCTATAACTAACACATCTACACATTGCAAGTCTCAAAAGTTTGTGTTTTTCATCAAAAGAAGGTGGTAGTAAATTTAATTGGTAGTAATCTATTCAACCCCCCTTCTAGATTACCATATAGTATAATTCCACAACCTTTCAATTGGTATCAGAGCGAGGTTTCTCCGATTTACTGTTGTATTTATTTGATCTTACGATCAGGAGAGTCTCGATCTCATGGAATCTAATAAGGGGTACATGGTCGAATGACACTCTGTGACCAGGCCACCCTTCTTTGATGGTACTGATTATCCCTATTGGAAAAACCGCATGTAGGTGTTTCTGAGAGCACAAAACATTGAATTATGGAAGATTGTCAGCAAAGGAGCATACACACTTCCCGAGGACGAAGACAACTGGACGAAGGACCAGATTGCGAAGGGAACTCTCAACTGGAGCGCCCTGAATATGATGCAGTGCGCAGTTCATCCCAAAGAATACTCAAGGGTCTCCACATGCACTTCAGCGAAAGAGATGTGGGACAAACTTGAACTGATCTACGAAGGTACGTCCGAGGTAAGGGAATTAAAAGCAAGCATACTAATTTCTGAGTATGAAATGTTTAAGATGAACAATGATGAATCCATCTCAAACATGTTTGCAAGATTCATGCTAATAATAAATAATCTGAAGGGTCTTAAGAAAGAATACTCAGAAAGTGACTTGGTGAGGAAGATACTTCGGTCTCTTCCATCCTCATGGAACACCAAGGCCACTGTCATTGAGGATTCAAAAGATCTCTCAAAGATGAAACTAGATGAACTAATTGGCTCCCTGATGACATATGAAATAAATGTGAAAAAGAAAGAAACTGAAGAAAACCCAAAAAGGTTAATCGCCTTAAAAGCCTCCAAGAAAAATTCTTCAGGTTCCAAAAAAGATGTTCAACAAGAAAGTGATGAGCTTGAAACTTCTAGTGATAGTGAGAATGATGATATGGCCATGCTCACTAGACAATTCAAGAAATTCCTCAAATTCAAAAGGAAATGGTCAGGTAACTCTAAACCTTTTCAAAAGAAAGATTTTTCAAATAAATTTGAGTCTAACAAAAAATCTGACATTGTATGCTATGAGTGCAAGAAGCAAGGGCACATGAGAGGAAAATGCCCTGAGCTCAAGAAGAAGCTGAAGAAGGAGAAATTCACCTTCAAGAACAGCCAAAGCAATGATGGCTACTTGGAGTGATGAAGATGCAGATGAGGACGAACAAGCTACCTCTGGAGATGAACAAGTTCAATGTCTAATGGCAAGAAGTGACGACTCCAATGAGGTAAATTCTTCCTTTGAAAGTTATACAATTGAAGAATGGGAAGAAGCCTATACAGTCTTGTTTGAAAAGCTCTGTGAATTTAAGTCTAAAAATAAAGCACTCAAAAAGAAAATCAATTCTCTTGTTCATGGCACTAATAATAATGAACAAATTGCATCTTTGAGCAAAGAAATTGAGATGATGAAAATTGATGAGGAAGCTCACTGTGAGGAGATGGACAGTTTGAAAATAAAATTGCAAGAAACTCAAAAAGAAAAGGAAGGTCTAATGAACTCCCCTGAATCTCTCCAAAGTGAACATGATAAGCTAAAAGAAAAATTGGAAAAGGTTGAAGAGAACCTTAAAGGAAAATCTGAAGATGTATCAAGGTTTGTTAAAGGGAAACAAAATCTTGATGCAATTCTGGGATCTAATGTATTTGTTGCAAAGCATGGGATTGGATTTCAACTTGTAAAACCAAAGGTAATTGGTAAAAATTTGCTAACTTCCTTTGTTGATTCTAGCCCAAGCACAAGTAAGCAAATCACCTCAAAGATCAATAAGACTCAAGCCAAGGGTAAGAAACAGGAACCCAAGAAAATCAAATCAGTTGTTAACACAACTAAGAAATCTATCAACAGCCCCAAAGAGGGTTGTCGACAGGTCTAAAAACAAGCGACCCAAGAAAAGCTAACAAGGCAATAAAAGGGTGAAATGCCCATGCATGTTCCCAAGAATAACAAGCCCACTGTTGTGAAAAAATCTTCATCATGCAATTTCTGTAAGAAAGTTGGGCACAATGATAAACAATGCTAGAATAGTCCAAATAAACAGAAAGTCAAACAAGTTTGGATTCCGAGACATTTACTGTTTGGCATGAATGATACATTGGGACCCAAAGTAATTTGGGTACCAAAACCTCTTGTCTGATCTATATATGCAGGAATGCCTAGCAACCCAAAATCAAAACGAATGGTACTTGGACAGTGGCAGCTCGAGGCACATGACAAGCGACAAAGAAAAATTCTATTTGCTGGTTGAAAAAGATGGAGGTCAAGTCATTTTTGGAGGTAACAATAAAGGCTAGATCATCGGCACAGGTAAGGTCGGTAAGTATGCCTCCAACTCAATTGATAATGTGTTGTTGGTTAAGGGCCTTCATCACAACTTGCTTAGTATAAGTCAATTATGTGATAAGGGTCATAAAGTTATCTTTGAATCAAACTCATGTCAAATCATTGATAAGGAAACAGGAAGTCTAAATTTTTTTGGAAAAAGGGTGAACAACATTTATTTGGTCGACTTAGATGATCCAGAAAATGAAGACTTGTATCTTGTAGCAAACAAGTTGGATGAGCTTGCGTTGTGGCATCGTAGGCTTGGCCATGCAAGTTACAACGTCTTGCACAAGATCACTAGGCTTAAACTGGTAAGTGGACTTCCTGAAATTTCCTTTAACAAGAATGAAAGTTTTTGTGATGCATGTACACAGGGAAAACAAACCCGAAAATCCTTCAAATCAAAAGCACCGGTAAGCACTTCTAAGCCTTATGAATTGTTGCACATGGACCTTTTTGGACCTACTAGAATACTGAGTCTCAATGGCAAACGATTTGGTTTTGTCATTGTAGACAATTTTTCTAGGTTCACTTGGGTAAAATTTCTGGTTCACGAAAATGAAGCACTGAAAATCTTTGAAGAATTCCTTAATAAGATTGAGCATGGAAATGTCAATAAGATATGCTCAATACGCACTGATCACGGGAGAGAGTTTGACAACAACTCATTTTCTGATTTTTGCAGGCACCAAGGAATAGAACACCTATTCTCCTCCCTGAGAACTTCGGAGCAAAATGGTGTAGTGGAGAGAAAGAACAGAACCTTGGTGGAAATGGCTCGAACCCTTCTGGTCGAAAGTCAGCTTGCAAGGACCTTTTGGGCAGAAGCGGTAAACACCTCATGTTACATCCTTAACAGAGCCATGGTAAGACCTATGATAAAGAAAACTCCCTACGAACTTCTAAAAGGTAAGAAACCCAGTATTGGGTATTTCAGAGTTTTTGGCTCAAAAGTCTTTATTCATAATAATGATAAAGTTGACTTGGATAAGTTCGAAGCCAAAAGTGATCAAGGTATTTTTCTGGGATACTCAGAACACTCTAGAGCATATAGGGTGTTTAATTGTAAATCTCGAACAGTGGAAGAAACTCCACATGTTGTTTTTGATGAGTATCAAGCAAAGCCTAACAATTCAAATGCTTACAGGTTTGAGGATGGAGATGAAGGAATAACACTTGGGGAACTACAAATGAAAGAAAAAGAAAATCCTAAAGCAATTTCCAAGACTAAAAGTGGATATCTTCGCAGGTACAATGATGAAGATGACGTAAATCTGTTCAGAAATCAAGATGATGAACCTGAACAAAATCCACAAGAGGAAGAGCCTCAAGTTGAAACTCCTCAAGCACACCCTCCTCTAGAACAACCTCCTTAAGTCCAAGATCAACCCGGACCTTCAACAATGACAAATGTCAGGTATTCTAAAGATCATCCACTTGATAACATCATAGGAGATATGAATGAAAAAGTTCAAACTAGGTCTCAAGTTTGACAAATAGTTGAACAGGATCATCTAGCCTTTGTCTCTCAAGTGGAACCCAAAAATTTTGAAGAAGCATTAAAAGAAAATTCATGGATTGATGCTATGCATGAGGAGCTTGGGCAATTTCAAAGAAATAATGTCTGGAGTCTAGTTCCTAGAACCCCTGAAATTTCTGTCATAGGAACAAGATGGGTCTTTAGGAATAAGCTAAATGAAGAGGGTAAAGTGGGGAGAAATAAGGCTAGACTGGTTGCAAAGGGTTATAGTCAAGAATTTGGTGTGGATTTTGAAGAATCATTTTCTCCTGTAGCTAGGCTAGAAGCAGTTAGGATCTTGTTAGCATATGCATGCTCAAACAAGTTCAAACTTTTTCAAATGGATGTTAAAACTGTCTTCTTGAATGGCTACATCAAAGAGGAAGTGTATGTCTCTCAACCACCTGGCTTTGAGGATCATGATAAACCAAACCATGTATATAAATTGCACAAAGCTCTCTATGGATTGAAACAGGCACCCCGAGCTTGGTATGACAGACTAAGCACTTTTCTGGTAAGCAAAAACTACTCAAGAGGTAAAGTAGACCAAACTCTCTTCACTAAGAAAGTTCGCAATCACATTATTGTTGTTCAAGTCTATGTGGACGATATCATATTTGGTTCTACTAACCCATCACTATGTGAGGAATTTTCAAATCATATGCACAGTGAATTTGAGATGTGTTTAATGGGGGAGCTTCAATTTTTTTCTTGGTCTGCAGGTAAAACAACTAGAAGATGGATTTTTCATCAACCAAGAAAAATATGTCAAGGAGCTACTGAAAAGGTTTTAGTTTGAACAAGCTAAGCCTGCTTCAACACCAATGAGCACAAGCTTGAAATTGGACAATGATGAGAAAGGTAAACCGGTAGATGCAAAGCACTTCCGAGGTATGATTGGTTCACTCCTTTATCTTACTACAAGTAGACCGGACATACAATTTAGTGTTTGCCTTTGTGCTAGATATCAATCTAGTCCAAAGGAAAGCCATTTGGTTGCAGTTAAGAGAATATTCAGATATCTCTCAGGTACGTATGCCTTGGGTCTTTGGTATCCAGCTGGGAGTAGTTTTGATTTGATATCATATTCCGATGCTGATTATGCTGGATGTAAAATTGATAGAAAAAGTACTAGTGGTTATTGACAATTTCTTGGTGGTTGCATGGTTTCGTGGGCATCCAAGAAGCAACACTCGGTTGCACTCTCCACTGCAGAGGCAGAATATGTTGCTGCAGGGAGTTGTGCAGCTTAAGTGTTGTGGATAAAAAGTCACTTGTCTGACTACAATATTGAAATTGGATGCACACCTATCTTATGTGACAACACTAGTGCCATCAATCTTTCAAAGAACCCAGTCCAACACTCTAGGACAAAACACATCGAAATAAGACATCACTTCTTGAGAGATGAGGTAGCCAACAAAACCTTGGAGATTAGCTTCGTACCCACTGAAAAACAATTGGCTGATATTTTTACAAAACCACTGGCTGAGGATAGATTCACAACATTGAGAAGAGAACTGGGTTTGTGCAAAATGCAATGAAACTCATACCAAATCTTAAGTATATGTTCCATGTGTGCACCAACTATGTGGTATATCAAATGGTAATTTGTGGAAGAACAAGTTATGTTTGTTTGGAAACTGTCATTATGCGTGAGAAAAAATTCTCCGCCACGTATCCATAGTTAAGTTGTAAATAAGAGTCATTTACTTTCTATAAGGTATTTAGTTTCTTTTCACTTTGCCCTTTCTTTCTTTCTTAAACAAATGGATTTCTCCATAGTTTGTCCTTATTCATGAAATTGTGTGCATTTGATTGCACAATTTGTGCAAATGTGTCTTGAAGTACTTGATTGTTTGTGTCCATATGAGCACACACTATGGGGGAGCAAGTTCAGGTTAGATGACTGACATCTTCAAGGAAATTAATATTATTTGACATAGCTACTTTTTTCTCACATGCCATATCTCTTTTCCTCTTTCATCCTAGCCTTCAATCTGTTCTGCACAAGCAGCTGTCGACAGCCCTGCTCCATCCTGTTGACAGATCAGGCTCCACATACACCAGTTTTTGCATTCTGCATGTTTCTGTCGACAGACGACAATTCATCTGTCGACTGCGAAGCACAGTTTCTGATTTCCCAGAACAACCACTTTTCTGTCTGTGTGCATCTGTCGACAGGCTTCTTCTAGCTGTCGACAGCCACACACTTTCCATGCATTTCTTGGATATCTCAAAACATTCTCTTTCAGCAGGTTCATGCCTTTCAAGTAAGGTGTCACTTGGGTGTCTATGCATGTTTTAATCACTTATACCCACATGATATTAAAGCCATTGTCTGTATCACCATGATTTTGACATACTACTCATGTAAGAGTCTAGGTTGTATCATTCGGAGAATATTGATCTAATCTAATGGATATCACCTAACTCCCTTGCATAACTCTCTTGTAGGCACGCACTATTCACAAATGTCTTGATCAGTCCTATGGTCATTGAACTCTATGTCTAGCATTGATTGTTAACCACATACATTATTTGACCTTGATTTTCAAACAGAACAAAACATGATAAAATTCAAAAAAAGAGGAGAAAAGCTACATATTTCTCATATCTCAATACAACTCAAAAATTGGGATAAAGATAGAGCAATGATGTGTATTGCTGAGTAACCGGAGACATGGGCATCACAAATATTTGTCCTCGCATCAAAAAACTTACTCATTAACTCTGTAGAATGGTATGATGGTCACTCTCACTGAGTATTTTTTCACGTCAAAAGGTGTTCGTGATCCTAACTACCACTTTTCCCATTGCATTTTTTTAAACAAAAAAAAATCAAAAAGAAATAGTGTGAAGCCTCCACTGTTTGATTAATTCCAGGTCCATTGGTGTCTATGTCTAGCCATCTATGTAGACATTTTCTTCATCAACCATTTGACCATCCTTTACTTGGAATCGTGTTCATCTACAATAGTTTGTTATTCAACAGGGGTTATGGTAATCCCCTAAGTTTTGGTAAGATGTTCTCTTCATGCTCCAACCTGCAACTTTTTGAGCATTACGTTTAAACCATTGAGGATATTGACTTGAGTTAATCTCAATGAGTATGACAGTTTAAACTATGTGTCCACCTATTTTACACCTTCTATATTCATTGGATACACACTGCTCAGCAATTCATTAACAAATTCCTCGAAAAATTTCCATTCTGGCACATTTTCTGTGTGCGCCTGTCGACAGGCACTTGTGCATCTATCGACAGCCGGCGGCCAGCTTGTTTTGGGAAACCCAACGGGCGCGCTGATTCGGGGCTGATTTGGTGGGACCCTTGCCTTTTCAAATCCCATCCCAACTCCTTAAAAAAGGCACCTACGCCCCTTCTTCCTTCTCTACCACCAAAACCATCCCCAACCCAAAACCCTCCTTCTCCAGAGCGCAAACCCTACCCTGTCACCCTCCTGCTTTCTCTCTTCCGTTTGTATCTCTCTTCCCTTCATCACTCCTCTGTACTTCATTCTTGCCATCCCCATGGCTTCCAAGGCGAAGAAGATGGTCTCTGATCGTCGTCTCGCTTCCTCTGAAGTAGGCGAAGGCTCCCGGGCTCCCGTTGAGCGCCGGACGAAGCATCGGGATGATTGGTTGCCCGAACTCGTGGTTCCTCCTCGTCTGAATCTCACACAGGCTAAGGGCTGCTTTACCAAGTTTGTACAGCCTCGGTATGTTGATTTCACGTCCTTGGCAGACTTGTTTCTGAACCTCCAACCCCTCTTTGACACCCAGGGCTGGACGATATTTCTCTATTCCCATAAGGTCTATTCTCCTACTGCCGTTAGTGAATTTTTCAACCATCTTGGCTACTCCGAGCAACAGGAGTTTTACACCTCTGTAAAGGGCACGCCTTTCAAACTTACTGCTAATCTCTTTAGCACAACACTTAAAATCCCTAACTCTGGGGCTGATATACTCACCCATCACCCATCTGCCTCTAAGTACTATCACCTCATCACCCTCCAACCGTATGATGGCACCAAGAAAATTGCCAAACTCAATGCCAACTCTTTTCCCCCACTGAACCAGATGATTCATCATATCTTCACCACACTGATTGCACCAAGCATGGCAGTCAAGAACTCATCACTGAGGTTCACAAATCCCTTTTTACCTTCTTCCTCCAGTGTGAGCAAATCAACTTACCCGCCCTCATGCTTGGCTTAATCCTTCACTATTATTATAACCCCAGGAGATCCATGCCATATGCCTGCCCAATCACTTCCCTTCTTCAGTTCATTGGCATCAACATTCCTGACAGTGAATGTGTCGAGCTCAAATCTCACTGTAGTTTTCATCTCACTGCTGCACATAGGATGGGGTATAAGCTGATTGATGGGGTTGTCACACGAGAACTCAAGGGTAAGGCACCAGCTGCTACCATGGATGGAGATCGGGAGGATGATGAAGATGATGATGATCATGATGACGAACTTGATGAAGACTCCCAGTCTGAGCATCTCGATGCTCCGGGAGATGACGTTAGTGTTGCCGCTAGTGATTCTGCTGCTGAGCCTTCCATGCGTGATCTTCTAGCACAATTACAGCTTCAGATGTCCACTGGTTTTAATAAGCTCCATGCATGTTTGGACACTATGGATACAAGCATTGACGCACTCGCGGATACTCAAGTCCAGCTCCAGCTCCGCTTCACTAGGCTGTCTACTGAGCTTCGTGACATCCGTCGGGCCTCTGCACCGCCTGGCGATGATGCTGCTTGGAGAGTCTAAGTGTCTTTTGTTGTGGGTCATGGTCATAGTGTTGATGCATTAGTTTGTCTTGGTTGTGATGTTCTCTTCTTCTTTTGCAATTCCTCATGTTATGTTATTTCTACTGTTGTAACTGTGTGTAATGATTGACACCTCAATGAAATTCACAGTTATTTGCTCTCTTCCTGTATGTATGACGTATATTTTTGGATGTTGTCAAAAGGGGGAGAACTCAATTACAACTCAATTGTGAATTAATTGAAAATTTTTGTCATCATCAAAAAGGGGGAGAATGTTGGGTTTACATGAATTTATATTTGATGATTGTTTTTGATGATGAACAATTGATAAGCAATACATGAGTACTTGATGAACACTTCAAGAACCATGCAAACACAAGTTCAACTTGATCATTTAAATGTTCAAGTTATCTCACAACAATCATCTTACATGTCGGTGAGATTGCACAAAAGATAGTGTGTTAAAACAAGAGCAAAAAGATCAAGAAAAGCACAAAAGACAAGCACCTGTCGACAACTCCTTAGCTGCCTGTCGACAGAAAATTACAGATAGAAAACACCAGGTTCTGAACATAGCCATCTGTCGACAAATCTCAGTCGACTGTCAACAGCTACCTATAGGAAAACCCTTCCGGAAGTTCAGAGATCTGGCAAATGCAAATCTATCTCTAGCTATCGACAGATGATCTAAGGCCTGTCGACAGATGTAAACAAAATTTCAATACGAGATCTCCATATGTTTCCTATGTGGGTGTTTCCTTGTTCCACGACTCTCTATACTTGAACACCCATATAAAAGGAACTCTTTGGAGTTAATTTTGTATAGAAGCAGCCACCATCCAATACTCTAAGAAAATCCAAGAGAAGAAGTCTCTCTGCTGCTCTGCTTCAACCTGCCGCCCAGAAAACAAGAAGATCCATCTTCCAAGCGTAGGTGAAGTCAGTTCGTTAGTGACTCAAGCTTCTACATCAACTTGAACCTGTCAAGACGAAGTTTGAAGATCATCCAGACGACCAGTAGAAGAGTTCTACATAAGGATTTGATTCTCCAACTCAGAACCCTTCTAAGTCTCTATTTTTACTTCTATGTGTGTGGTTGTGGATCAAGTGATTCTTGTACTTGATCTACGTGGTCTGTGTTGATCTGATCGTGGTTTCACATCAGACAACTCGTGTGTGTGAGTTGTAGTTTTGAACTAGCTCATAATCAGTGTTTCTGCGTGTGTGTGTGGACAGTGGACGTAGGATACACAAGTTGTGTACTCCGAACCACCTTAAAACCTCGTGTCCTGTGGTTTACACATCTTTACATTAGATATTTAGTAGGCACATTGTTTTCACACATGCTAGATAAATTGCTACTCTATCTATCTATAACTAACACATCTAAGTTTAGTTTACACTCTGTTGCAAGTTCAAAAGTTTGTGTTTTTCATCAAAAGAAGGTGGTAGTAAACTTTAATTGGTAGTAATCTATTCAACCCCCCTTCTAGATTACCATATAGTATAATTCCGCAACCTTTCATCATCAATAGACTTAGGTTCCATCTGGGAATTTAGTGCCATTAGGTCTTCATTTATTACATTCTGAAAAGAAGATCTAGTTCTAACTCTATCATGCAAATTGTCAATTACATTCTCTGCAGGATGATCTTTTAACAATCCTGGTTCAGATGTTACCTCATTAGTTTCATGCAGTTCTGGAGCAATATTTTTTGATCCATTTGTGGTAGGTACTAGATCATTCAAAATTTCTAATGTTCCTTCATGCTCCTCAATGGGTTGTGAAGACTCAACGATGAAGTCATCTTCTTCTGTATTTTGTAGAGTCCTGCAAGATGTAGTCATCAAATTTATAAGAATTTTCATCAAAGACTACATGTGGAAATTCTTCCACAATTTTATTCTTAAGAATCTGAACTCTATATGCTCTAGAAATTTCAGAATGACCAAGGAAAATAGCTTCAAGGCACTTAGCATCAAATTTATCAAGATTTTCTTTATTGTTGTTATATACAAAACATTTGCAACCAAAAACTTTAAAGTAAGACACAGTTGGTTTTTGTTTTTAAAAGTTCATAGGGGGTTTTTCTGATTTTTTGTCTGACTAATGCTCTATTCAAAATGTGATTTGCTATATTTACAGCTCCAGCCCAGAAGGATTTGCGCAATTTACTTTCCAAGATCATAGACCTAGCCATTTCCACAAGAGTTCTATTCTTTCTTCCCAAAACTTCATTTTGTTCTGGAGTTGTTAGAGAAGAGAATCTATGGAAAATGTTCAATTTAGCACATAAATCAAAAAAAGCTTTATTCTCAAATTCTCCCGCATGATCAGTCACAATGGACTTTATTTTGTGTGAAAATCGCATTAAGGCAGTGTTACAGAATTACTAAATTCTTGACAAATATCACTTTTGTGAGATAGAAAAATAACGCAAGTATATCTAATAAAATCATCAATGATGTCAAACCCATATTGTTTGTCACTAAGACTAAAATTCTTATTGGCTCAAAAAGGTCCATGTGAAGTAATTCTAGTGGCTTAGAAGTAAGTACATCATTGAAAATATTTTTAAAAATTTTAATTTATTTTCCTTGAGCACATATCCCACAAACATGATTTAACCAAATTTAGCCTTAAGAGTTTATTCAAAGTGTTGAAACTTGCATGACCAAGTCGCTTATGCCATGTCTATGCAATTTCATTTTTATTAGCAACCGAATAGATGTTTTTAGCAAAATTTTTGTCCAGATTTATCATGTACCCATTGTTCTCTCTTTTTCCAAAAAAGATGATTTTCTCAGATGAAGAGTCGATTATTTTACATAAATTTGATTCAAAAACAACCTTGTAACAATTGTCACACAATTGACTTATGCTCAACAAATTATAGTCTAAAACATCAACAAGCAAAACATTGTCAATTGAGTTTGAGGAGGATTTCCAGATCCAATTATTTTCCCTTTATTTTTACCTCCAAAAGTGACTGATCCTCCTTCCTTTTCAACCGGACATGAAAATTTGGTTCTGTCACCAGTCATGTGTCGTGAACACCCACTGTCAAGATACCATATATTGGAACTGGGTGCATGACCTTCCTGCACAATTCAAATTAGAGAAGAAATGATTCTGGTACCCAAACATTGTTAGGACCATCAGTTTGATTGAGCAGAAGCAATAAGTCTTTTCTAATCCACATTTGAGTCATTTTTTGTTTGTCTTTTATTTCTAAAATAGCTTTCCTTTTTAGTAATTCAACATCATGATTTGGAATATAAACACTAGTATTTCTTCTTTCAAAAATAGGGAAATTATACATTTTGGCATGATTGTTCATGTGTGAGGAACCAGACCGAAAATTCTATTGGGGTCTTGAAAATTTTGGATAGAAAGAGTGTGAATTAAACAACTGAGGATTGTGGTACCATTGATTCCATGAATTGATCCAATTGGATTGATATGGTGCCCTGGATCTCCAATCATCATCATGAAAATGTGTTTTTACATTTTTATAATTTTTTAAATTTTTGTTTGAATTTATGTGTAACATCCTTTTGTTTTTTAGAGACAGATAGGTCGACTTGTGTTGAGTATGCGTCGACACAGCGGCCACATATTTTAACCTATGGTTAACCCTATGTTGACCTCTCTGCAACATGTGTCGACGTAATTGGTTTCTTTTGATTAAAGACATCATTTTTATTCTTATTTTTTACACTTGTTTTGGATGTTTTCTTTTACACTTGTTTATTTTTGTTTTTTTTAATTGTTACTTTTGACAAATTTTATCAAAAGATTTTTTAAAGATTTTTCTTTCTTTTTAGCAGCTTTATTTTTTATTGATTTTTTGTGGTAAATCTCAGTCTATGCTTTTCAGCATTCATTCTCAATTCTAAAAAGGCATCAAGATTTTTTTTCCCGTTTGTGAAATGTTTTATTACTTGATCCATTTCAGTCAACAATTTATTAAGCTTTTCAATTTCATCAATTGCTTATTGTTTTTCTTTTTATTACATTTCCATTTTCTCAATGAACGTTTTCAACTCACTATTAGCCTTTTGAGATGTAATCTTGAACCCATCCAATTCATTCAGAAGTTCTTCCTTTTCATCACTGAGTTCAGAAATTTTGTTTTCAAGTTCAGATATTCTTCTAGTTAGAGAAGTATCATGCATGACATTATCAATTTTCTTCTTTAGACATTTATTTTCTTTTCTTATTTCAGAGTATTTTTCAACCAAGGTAGTATATGCGTCTTGCCAATCATCAATAGTGTATTGCTTAAAAGAAGAGCTTACCTTGCTATCTGTAACAACCCACTTCCGCCCGGTACGGTTATGCCAACCCACGTTGGATGAGAGCAAGTCAGTACAGGGGAGAAAACCCTAACGATAGTCACATGGGCTGCGATATACACAAATAGAAAGGAATATTGCAGTGGAAAATGAACAACTCTTATTCCATCAAGTTTATAATCCACATACCACTGTCTATATAGTCCAAGCAAAAGAAATAACATAACATAACATCTACTAAATATAGCTAGTTTTCAAATACAATAAACCAAAGTCCATATCATAATTGCATCACATACTAAGAAACAAACTATAAATCTTCAATCTACTCTTCATGCTCCACGTCAGATCTCGCTAACTCCTCGGCTTCTAAATCTCTGACTCTTCTTGAAATGTTAGCAAGGGTGAGTCTACGCAATAGACTCAGCAAGCAACTTAGAATTGCAAACCACGCACTTACCACACATTCTTTTAACAGTTTAACACTTTACTAATTATCACATTATCATTAACTTACTAGTAATTAACAATTAAACTAACACATGCTAATGCTATAACATTGATAATTAAACATGGAATCTATTAAACAAAGCTATACTAACTCATGTAGAATAAGAATTCTAAACATGGTCACTTATAACATGGTGTCACTAACATGAGAGCATTCATATAATCACATGCTTGCAATTCTTACTTTCACATGACACTAATACATGGCTTATATTAAAATTTATAACATGATACTACGAACATGCTCATCAAGTAATTACTAACTCACGGACATAATTAACATACTTCTACACATGGTACTAACATGATACCACAATTATCATTTAACATAAATCACATTAACACATGCATTTACCTTCTTATGACATATTCACATACACTTTTACCTTTGCTTTCACATGCACTTATTCTCACATTTATCACATTCACATTCACTTACACATGATTTCACATAGCTTTCACATAGTTTTCATTTTCACGATCACAATCACATGTCACATCACTTGCACATACCTCGTGCCACGTTCACATATCACTTTACACATTATTCACATATTCACTTTTACACAATCCGAGACACAGCCCAAACCACCACTAGAAAGATCACACAATCACATACACATACTTAATCGCCAGGCAAAACAATCAAGTTTTGATTACTGCGCAGAACTGGGGGAAGCCCTCCCCACCATTACTAGTGGAACTTGTCCACCTCCAGGATTTCACACGACCCGTTGCCTCAAGTATCACATAACACAATTGAGCCTTCCCGTAGGGGCACTACTACAGTATGGCTCCACGCAATCTATGGTGGCAGCGTCTCATTGGCACAAGTTTTATCTTTCACATTATCACGTTATTCACGCACACGTCACAATTCTCTCTTTCCATGCACATGCACACATATGATATAAAACATATATTAATCACTTTTAGATACGCAAATTAATCATAAATAGTAATTAACATAACCTAATCATGATGTTAATCACATTTTTAAACATATTTGAAACTTATTATGAGAACATGGTACTGAAAGCTTTAGAAATTCATATTAATTGTATAGTAATCAGATTACAATCAAATTTTAACCACAGGGTTAATATAGCACATGAAACATATCTATAATGTTTCAGAATTTTTGGAATAGTAAAACTATTTTTCATGATTAAAGACAAAATCAGGTTAATATTCACAAAACACTAACTATTCATTAACAGAAATAAAATGAGCTTAACAAGCCCTAAATCATGCTTAATGTATTCTAACAAACTAAAATATAGAGTTTAACAATTTTTATAACATGCATACAACAAGAAAATCAATTTATCAAGTGTTTACATGCTTTTTTCTATAAATAGAAATACAAATAATTACCATAATTAACAAAAATTAATTCAAGGTTACCCAAACTCATCATGATGAATAACAGGTCAAGACAGAATGAAAGGAACTCAAAAACCATCACAGAATCTCACAAAACCATCATAAATGGCAAAACTATAAATTTATGGACAAAATGAACTTGACTGCCAACTTGTTGTAGTCAAGTTCAGGTTAACGACCAACTTGTTGTAGTCAAGTTCCGAGATTGCACAAAGTGCAGACCGAGAGCAAGAAAACATGGCAAATGACCTCAAAACAATTTTCTAGAAATCTAGAAAAATAGGAAAACCCTAAGGGACAAGTCCACGGAGAGAAAGCTTAAGTTACTTGCCTCAAGAAAATTCTATAACAAGAGAATTTAGCCGATGAAGCCCTCTTTCACACCCAAAAGAGGTATCCACCAAGCATAATCAAATCCTTCATCTTGAGCACTATCCGGCCATGATCTCCTCGTCCAGAGCCTTCATCTTAGGTCATGGAAGCTTTCTCTTCATAGCAGCAACCTCGAACAAGCTGCAACATGGCTGATCTACCCCCGAGATTGCCCTCTCTCTCTCCTCTCTCGCAACCCCAAACCGAAGCAAGAGAGCAAAAGTTCTCTCCCCAAAACGAACCCTCTCTATATATAGAGAGCCAAGGTCATGATTTGGGTAAGATCCTTGCCCTAACACGACTCTACCCCTTCAATCCTATTAAAAAAAAACACAAGTTTCAGAGAAAAACTCAGACTAGAACATGCAGAAGTTGACGTCAACAAATGTTGCCGTCAACAGAAATATTGACCTCCATCGTTGTTGACGTCAAGATTCCAAGAAAACTTGACGTCAAAACATGTTGACGTCAACACAAAATAGACGACAATTGAAATTTCCGTCAGAACAAGTAGCAGGTTGACGTCATGGGATGTTGACGTCAACAATGACGTCATACACACTTGATGTCAAGAGGCCCCGTGCAGAAAACCCCTGATTCAGCCGAAACACATCATCTGAGGTCCCAATCACTGACCAAATGAATTTCTGAAAGTGCAAACCTGTAGAAAACTTGTTGGGCCTTAAACTATCATTGTTGTTTGCCATAAAGCATAATTCCTCATCTTCAGAACTTGATGAATTCTCTCCTTGTTCATCACTTTGGTCTTCATCTGACCAAGTTGCTAGCATTGCTTTTGGCTGCTTCATCTTGATGTTCCTTTTATATATCTTGTGCATTTCTTTCTTGAACTCATGACACTCACCCTTCATATGTCCTGGCTTGTTGCACCTGTAACAAATAACAACCTCATCAGTCTTGTCATTTCTGCCAGTATTATTATTTGAAGAAGAAGCATTCTTTTTGCCAGAAAAGTATTTATTTTTTCCATTGAATTTTCTTCTTCTTGATCTCAAGAATTTTCTGAATTGTCTGGTCATGAGGGCAATCTCATCCTCATCATATTCAGACTCTTCAAAATCAGATTTTTCTTAGATTTTCTCCTTGTGACGTGATGAAGCCTTAAGTGCTACTGGTTTAGCTTTAAGCATGTGTTCTTCAGTCCTTTTCAAATTTATTTTCATATGTCATTAAAGATCCTATGAGTTCATCCAAAGATATTTTGGATAAATCTGTAGAGTCTTCAATCACAATAGCTTTTGTGTGCCAAATTGATGATAAAGAGCGCAAGATTTTTCTTACCAAATCAGCATCAGTGTACTCCTATGATGCCCCGAGTGCAGCAAAAAACCCGGGTGCACACCGATGTCATTTGATTAAGTGTTACAACATGCAGGCAGAAGGAAAACATGACATTATATTTACATATAATATCCTTATATCACATAGTCATAGTTCTTCACTTGGTAGGTACCAAGTAATTGTACAATAAGAGACAAAAAGAAAAGTATAAAAGTGGTCCTTCTTGTCTACTCCTCAGTCCCTTGCTCGGCCTCTTCCTTATTGGACTCACTAGAACCTGGAAAAAGTGTTGTAATCACATTATGAGCTAATTGCCCAGTAGGTAAATTCACATTGCCCGGGGTTTAAGTGATTAACACATTAAAATAGTGGTACATAAACATGATGAATAAGTATACTGAAAATTGACATGGTAACGAGCGAGTATGTCAAGCTTAAATAGAACACCTTGAATCATGTGTTGCAAGAATGTCACTGTAAGGATGTTAGACATATACTATCAAATTAGAAACAAGAAGAGTCAAGTAAAACAAGTTTATAAGGATAACTTCTCAGGAAGTGAGAATTTTTCATGTATCGAACAACTAGATATTGAGCATCAAGTACTCACATGTACACTACCTGAAACCAGATGTCTAGTAAATTTAACATGAACTTTAGGTGCAATGCCACACCAGACCATTCACACTCCCATGGGCACATGTACTTTTGGGTGCTCATCCCACGACCAGGTCAGGGCCCTTTAATTGGCTCATTCCAGCATTGTAAATTTACGAGAGATCTAGAGATCCCAAGTTCTAGACATTGCAAGTGAATTTTCAGGGAACATGAGACAAGCTAACATGTAAGAGTTGATCCATGAATACTTTATAAATCATTTTTAGAATAGGGAGTAACTTAATAATTATTTCAGGTAAATCTAGAATTAATATACCATAATTCATGTAAAAGTTATTTCAAGAAAGAACTCTGATTAACAGAGTGCGTCGACCTGGCACACTAAGTGTGTTCACCTGAGTCACTGGAAACATGGGTATGGTTCACCTGAATACAGGGTGTGTCAACCTGATGAAAGAGTGTGTTGACACACTGAAGGATATGTGTCAACTCTCTGAAGGGTGCGTGTCGACTCTCTGAAGGGTAAGTGTCGATTCACTGAAGGGTAGTGTCGACTCTCTGAAGGATAGTGTCGACTCACTGAAGGGTAGTGCCGAGTCTCTAAACGTATGTGTTAACACTATTCCGGCTTTTCAGAACCTACTAATCAAAGATATTGGTCTTAATAGAATTCAACCTCATGCCCTCTATTAAAAGAACAAGCTACAAACATCAATATCAAGTTTTGAGAAAATAACGATGAATTCTAATTTCATAAGAAATTACAGAGGTCTGCGATGGTGCAAGAGAAATTACATAAATATATAAATGACCCAGAAATCACATGATGGGCCTTTCAAGTGAAACTTTAGATGAAATATTTGTTTCTAATCTATATTAAATTGAAATTCTTGATTTATAAACTTGATTAAGGATCAAGGGAAACATTACTATCTTATAAGTAATGTGAAGATACTTACCTTGTACTTTACTTCCTTCTTTTCTTTCTTCCCAACTGAACCTAGCTGGCTTTTACTCCTTCTGTGAAACTCCTTCTTTCCTAGTGTTTCTTCTTCTTTCAATGCTTCCACCGCCAACCCCTTTCTATCTATATATATATTTACTTGCACATGCATGCTAAACACTTCCACATTCTCACACGTAACTTTCTCATCATTACACCCACTTTCTCTTAACACCTCACACACTCATGCATGTTACACTAACAAGCACACACTTACACGTATGTATGTACATGCAGGAATGTTTATCCCTTTCCTTGGTAATATTTTATCATTTATTTTAATACACACACACACATATGTTTACACTAATGCATATGTACACTCTTACACGTGCCTACCACTACCTACGCATGTTCACACTTGGATGCAAGTTACTGCTAGGTGAAGGAATAATTAACTTACCTAAACAAGTTATGTAAATAGATTGTTATTCATTTAGGTCTCTTTGGAACCTTAATTTATTATATAAATGACATCCGATCAAAACAAAATTTCAGCTGTAGTTTAATTACAATGTGGTAAGTTTTATACTAATTTTTATTTGATTTTTTGAAATAAACATTTATCATTTACAAATTGTCCTAAAAAAAAGATAAATCAGATTTACCTCGTTAACTATGCATTAAAAAATTCTCAATATTCACATTTTTGGAATCAACATATTTTCCTGATAATTATGATAACTTTAAA
Source organism: Colocasia esculenta (assembly GCA_014218235.1). Classification (NCBI taxonomy): domain Eukaryota; kingdom Viridiplantae; phylum Streptophyta; class Magnoliopsida; order Alismatales; family Araceae; genus Colocasia; species Colocasia esculenta. The sequence goes on from CM024755.1 coordinate 135,612,391, forward strand.
CATAAATTTCATTACCAAAATCCAATGACACTCTGTCGGTGTACATATGTTTGGAAATGGTACCAACATGGAACAATATAAATCTTTGAATGATTTTCTAGTGCAGATATGCTAGACATATAGCTTCATACTTGGTATTAGTTTGAGGTGTCACAACTCCTTACCTAGTGCCTTCAATCCATTGACAATTGTCATAAACCTAGTAAATATTTTAGAAATTGATTCATCAGTTTTCATCATAAACAGTTGATATTCAGAAACAAGTATGTTTGCTTTGGTTTTCCTAACTTGAAATGTTCCTTCATACATTAATTCATGTTTATCCCACATTTCCTTATCAAATCTGCACATGGATATTCTTGAATACTCCTTAGGGTGGACAGTACACTGAAGCATATTCATGGCACTATAGTTAAGAGTTTCTCTCCTAATTTGTTCTCTAGTCCAATTCTCTTCATTCTAATTGTTTTCGTTAGGACCCTTTTCAACTATCTTCCAGATTTCATAATTTTGAGCCCTTAGAAAAACTTGCATGCGATTTTTCCAGTAAGAGTAATTAGATCCATCAAAATTTGGTGGTCTATTGATATAATGACCCTCAGCTACAAAACCTCGAGAATCCATGGATCAAGGTAGGAAATAGTAAATGAGCAAGGATACGATTCAAGCAATCAAATCACACAGATCAAGTAAAATTTCAGTATTCAAGCAATCAAGTAGATTAAATGATGTTTCAAAAGATCAAACAGAAGCAATCAACTCAGATCAGAATCAGATATTAACCTTCTATGATACCAATTGCAGGATCTAACCGGTACGTGGAATAGATCTAGAAGGGGTAGTTGAATAGATCTAACACTCATCACAGCGGAAGCTTGAGTAATTTAAAAGTTACTTCAAATTGTAGATCAATTCAGATAGAAAATATTACTGATATGATGTGTGCGAGTGTGTAGTTGATGTGTGAGATAATTAGACAAGTAGTATGTAAGCGAAATCCCTATCCATGCATCTAGCACAGAAAATACATCAAACCACTGCACAGGAGATTTTTAGGTGGTTTGGAAATCACACTAGTGATTCCTACATCCACCCCTCACACAGTAAGAACACACTACTCAAGAACCTGAGTACAACACACACACGAGCTCGACGGCTCATACCACACACACACAAGAGCTGGACGGCTCAAACCACACACATCAGTAAAGCAGCTCAAACCACACTAGCTAGATCAAGTTCACAAGAAATCAAATCCTCTAACACTGATCTAATTCACACACACTTACATGCACACTAAAATCTTCATAGAACACATCTACAGATCTCACGAGCACTCAAAAACAAATAAAGATGAACACGCCAATAGAAATAAGTGAAAGATAGATGAATTGGATGTTCCTTGTTGAAGACGATCTGCAAGAAGCTTGAATTGAAGGCCTTTGAGAAAATCAGATGGAGTACTCCTTCAATTCACGATGCCTTGTTTCAGATCTATTCCTTCTTCTGATGGCTCCTTCTTCCTTTGCTGCTCTTCTCCTTGATGTGCTCCTCTTTCAGCACTCCAACACTCTCTTTCTATGCTTGGCCTTTGATCCCCACATCCTCTGTGATGGATGGCTACTCTAGATGAGACAGGAGGCTTTTTATTGCCGCAGTGCACTCCCTTGTACGTGGGAGACATGTGCATAGAAACCTAGGGTTCACCCAAGGTTGCCACGTGTCCAAAAGTTCTTCTCCTCATTGCCACTTGGATGAAAGGGTATTTTCGTAATAAGAGAATCTCCCAAACTTCAGAGATAAATTACACCTTTTGGAAATCATACCCTTTACGTTTCTAAGTTTTCACACAATGTGTGTCGACACAAGTTTGCATGTGTGTCGACGCAACTGACTAAATATCAGTTCCAGCTTACTGGGAGGAAACATGTGTCAACCTGATTAACAACTAGTATCGACGCAACTGTGACTTTGTTCCTCAGGAGCTTACTCGGTAGACTATGTTTATCGACCTAACTGACAACTTGTGTCGATGAAACTATGACTTTGTTCTTCAGGAACTTACTAGGTAGGCTATGTGTGTCGACCTGACATCCAATGTGTGTCGACACAACTTTGACAAAATTGTGTAAAGTTGTATACATAAAGTGGAAACCATAAAAACATGTCATTATCATCAAAATATGAAATATGAAGTATCAAAAACATATTTTTTAGTCATCATTATAATATATACAATATGTCATCATCAAAATCAAAGTATGAGTGTTTGGACATCATCTACAACCAAATGTTGTAGTCATCATTAAAATCATCATCAAAATATTAAATACACATAACACAACACAACCATGATATGGTGTTTCCTAAATGCTTTCCTACTTCAATTGGGATGGGAATCCCCTAAACTTGGAAGGGATCAAGCTAAAACTGCAACCCCACATTCCTAGTTACAATAGGACTCCTAACAACCTTGAATCTATAAATACTCATCAAAAACCCCTTGGAGATGAGTTCTCAACTTGATGGGGTCATGTGGAGGCTAGCTAGAGCACAAGGGGAGGAGATCACCCCCAACTGGACCTTTCTTCCCCAACCCACACCTGCTTCGACCTGTGGAAGACTCTTCTTAGGAATGTTCAAAGGTAGGTGTTCTCGGGCCAAAGATGAACAAATAATATACCATGTTAAAGCTCTTCGTGTGTAGTTTTATATGCACCTATTTTTCCCAATTTTAATCAAGTATGCATCGAGTATTAAGCGTTTTTCGCCAAGAGTCGCACATGATTACAGATTTTCATGATTGTAGCATGATTTATGTATACCGAGGGAAAATTGAGACAATAAAATATGATAGTTATCTTCTACTCTTCGTCCTCTACAACTTTTGTGTTTAGAGTTTTGTCCAAGGAGCTCTAGATCTCGCGTTATAAGTCAAACAAGCTTGACTACATCAATTTTCTTAGTCTTTAGGTTGAACTCTAAACTGCGACCAACCCAGGTGTCACAATTTAGAGAAGGGTATAGTGACTGGCAGACCCGTCGCATTTACCTTAATGACGACCACACATATTGTCGTGCTTTTGACAGGTTCTGTCACGCCCTGACGCAGAATATCAGAACGCGAGGCAGTTGCAAGTAAACAGGTACATAGCAAGTACTAGACATCAAACCATTGAGCAATGAATAAATACTAAAGCAAATTCTTTTCATTAATAACTTTTAAATGTCTAGTTACAACCACTAATATCAGAGTCATTCTATAGGGCCCAATTACATTGAAATAAAAGTAAAAGACTAAACTCAAACTTCTAACATAGCTACTATAACTCTAACACAGTACTAAGACACTAGGGTGCTCATAACATCACTCCTGGTCATTCCTGTCCTCTTGAGTGTATGTGTCATCCTCGGTCTCACCAGAGTACACAATGACAAATAACGCAGGGTGAGCAATAACGCCCAGTAGGACTTAAATCTCAATAGTCAAGCAGGCTTTAAATGATTAATGTATTAAAAGGCAGAGTAACTAAAGATAGAGCGAGAGAGTCAAGTAAAAGATAGCAGGATAGTGCATGATGGAAATAGCAAAAGCTTTCTAAGTATAGCACAAGTGTCGAGTATAGTACAAATAGCAAGATGGCCATAGCACAAAGTATAGCAATAGCACAACGGGTATAATATAGCACTTTAGTCAATAGACAACGAGAGAACATAGCACTTTTAATTGTCATTTAGATAGTCGAGATAGATAGCACTCAAGTGTAAGGCCAAACACTCTGATCATTTAACTCCCATGGGCACTAGCGCTTTCGGGCTCACATCCCAGGACCAGATCGAGCCATTTACATATTGCTAGGCATTGGTTATATTGTTTATCTTTAGACAATCAGTCAATGGCCAATAGAGAGTACCAAGAAATAGATGAGAGCACTAGATGAATAGACGAGATAGTAGAGTGAACGTGAATAGACGAGCAAGTAGAGTATAGATGAGAACTAGTGGACATTGCACGTAACACGTCGGGTAAACAGGCGATAGTAACAGTTGCACATCACGCACACTTGGTGTTGGCAGTGAGGTGGAACTCACGACCCTACCACTGGCCATGTTAAGCACAGGTCCAGAGAACCGACATGATTCAAGATAAGAGCAAACTTCTAATAGCCGTTTGGATCATGTTGATCCATAAAGGGTGTAATAGGTGTTAGGGTACAACCGGCTCGTCGACCACGTGGGAATCCATGGACAGAGGAGACTTACAGAGGCCTTGAACAAGGATTCACTAGTCCGGCAGAAGGAGTATCCGACGGACAGTTCGTCAAAGTCAAGAGAGAGTGTGTATATAGAAACAAGTGCTAGACGTTCTAGACGAATTCTGAAACAGTGAAGCATCAGTAACGGTATTCCCAAATCCTCGCGAGAAAACGTAGTCAAGTCTAATTAAGATATGGCAATTTAATTACATAAATTACCAGATACATTTTTATGAAATATTTTCATGTCAAATTAAGCCATATTGGAGGGTTCAAGTTTGTGCATGTGTCAAGAGAACTTATAGATAGAGAAAGATCATGTGCATGTATTTTAATCACACATAAATGTTTAATTTATGACAACTGTAATTTTCTGTGTGTATGACTGTTAGCAAAGTGTACAAGTACTATAGAGAGTCAGAACATCGAAAATTGGGGGTTTTCATGCAAAATCTGAGATCGCGACATACCCCAGTAAGGGTCACAATGGGGTCAACTAAGATCGCGATGGGGTCTTATAAGCATCGCGACGGCCTTGTCAATTCGGATAGGCAGATCGCGACGGGGTCGCTTGAGGGTCGAGACTGGCTTTTCAGATTGGGTAGGCAGATCGCAACAACAGGCCCCGTCGCGATCAGATCGTGACGGAAGGCACTGTCATGATGGCCCTGTGAACGTGGCCTATCGGGCCGTCATGTTCACAGGGTCTACACCCGAGTCCAACCGGGAAAGAACAATGTATTGGATTGCGAGCCAGACTTACCCTATTTGACACAGGGTGATTCATAAAATCATAACTAATTGTACAGGTGATGAAAAATCATGAAACTAGTTGCCAATTGATCTAGGCATGCATGGGTACTTACAGTAAATAGGGATTGGAAAACAAACAGGGTTTTGACATGCTTTGGTCATATGTATTCATGAAGGACATGGAACAGCACACAGATGAGATCAACAAATTAATTTGCAAGATTGGATGAATGAAAATTACGGCTTTTAGGGGCAAAAGAAGCCTAACATGCATCAGTATCCCTAATAAAAATTTCGTAGCATGTGGTTCAATATACATGGAGATCAAGAATTAAGAAGGGGGCTCGGGGTCATGGAGTTTACACAACCTCAAAAATTAAGAACAAAATATTTGCTCGATGGAAAAATATGAGACAAGAGGGCTTTGAATCCTGAGGTTTAGATCAACCTATAGATGAAATTGATTTAGTTTTGCTCGTGACACTGCCTACCTTAGGTCGATTTCCTCTTCTAGGGCTAGAACTTGAAAAACGAGAGAGAGAGCTTGAGAGAGGCTTCTTCCCACGAAATCTCCTCCTCCTTGGCCTCTCCTCCTGGTCTAACAAGCCTTGGGTACGAGCTAGGGCCGGCCATGGGGTTTAAAGAGAGTATTTATGCCTCTTGGGTTTCTATTTCCTAATAGGACTCTAATTACTATTTAATTCCGAGATTTCATGTTTCTCTCCTTGTTCTAAGCATACCAATTCCAATTTGGGTTAGGTTGGGGCCCTAGGTTGGGGCCGTGGCCAACCTATTAGGGTAGGTTTAGGAATTCAAATCCAACTCAAATTATCTATTTAATGCATTAAATACTCCTTTTCTATTTAAATAATAATTTAGTTATGAATTTAGGGTATTTTCCCATTATTTCTCTTTTAAAAATCTCTATTTTGGCCCATAAATTTCTAATGGATCCATTTAACGAAGCCCATTACTTCTTTTCATTTAATGGGTTTTCTTAAATTTTCTTTTATTTGATTTTCTAATTGCTTTATTATTATTATTATGAAATTTTTTATTTTTTGAAAAATCCAGGTTGCTACATCCTCCCCCTCTTGAAAAAAAATTTGGTCCCCAAATTCATATGATCATCCAGAAGAGAATGTCTTACCGAAAAGATCGGGGTAGTTCCGCATGATGGTTCCTTCCGGTTCCTATGTGGCTTCTTCCACTCCGCGGTTATTCCATAAGACTTTAACCACGTGAATGGGATGGTTACTGAGCTGTTGTACCTTCCGTTTTAGTATCTTGACTGGCTTCTCTTCATACGTCACATCCTTGTTCAACACTAGCTTCTTGTGGCGAATGATGTGTGTAGGATCATATACATATTTCCTAAGCATGGAGACATGGAACACATTGTGTACACATGCCAGATCCGGTCGCAACGCCAGTCAGTATGCAACCTCACCAATCCTTTCGAGTACTTCAAAAGGACCGATAAATCTAGGACTGAACTTTCCTTTCACACCAAACCGTTGGATGCCACGAGTAGGTGACAGCTTTAAGAATACATGATCAGCGACTTGGAATTCTAAGTCTCGCCTTCTTTTGTCAGCATAGCTCTTTTGTCTAGACTGAGCAGTCTTAAGCCGGTCTCTAATCACCTGAATGTCCTTTGTTGTTCATTGTACCATATCCAGGTCTAGCCATTGTTGTTCTCCCACCTCATTCTAGCATGCAGGAGATCTACAATTTCTTTTGTAGAGTGCTTCTAACGGTGCCATCTCAATACTCGCCTGGTAACTGTTGTTATAGGCGAACTCAATGAGGGATAGGTGCTCGTTCCAATATCCTTCGATGTCTATAGTGCAAGCTCTCAACATGTCTTCCACTATTTGGTTGGTTCTTTCAGTTTGCCCATCAGTTTGTGGATGGAATGCAGTACTAAAGTTGAGTTTAGTACCCAGTGCACCTTGCAGTCCTTTCCAACAATGAGATGTGAATCTCAGATCTTGATCCAAGACTATGGATGATGGAACTCCATGTAGTCTTACAATCTCTTTAACATATAAGGCAGCTAGTACTTCTACCGACCACTTACTCTTTATGGCTAGGAAGTGGGCAGATTTGGTTAGTCGATCGACAATGACCCATATGGCGTCGAGTCCACCACGAGTCTTGGGTAAACCCATGATGAAGTTCATGCCAATGCTTTCCCATTTCGATTCTGAAATATCTAGCGGTCTGAGTACACCAGTAGGGCGCAAGTGTTCTGCTTTTACTTGTTGGCAAGTAAGGCAGTGTGCGGCATGTTCAGCTACCTCTCTCTTCATGTTCAGACACCAAAACATTCTTTTCATGTCTTGATACATTTTGGTACCTCCTAGATGAATAGTGTGCTTTGTCTTGTGAGGTTGATCCATTAGCTTCCTCTTCAGTTCTTCATTATCGAGGACGCATGTCCTTCCTTAGAACACCAGTCTTCCATCCTCAGTCATAGCAAAGTCTGGTCTTTCAATTAAGGTTTCCATGATGTGAACTAAGAATGGATCATTATCTTGTTGGGTTTTAATCTCTTCCAACAAGTCGGATTGAATCTTAATATTGGCAATCAAGACTCGATCATCTCTATGTTCAATAGTTAAGTCTAACCTTGTGAATTGTTCTAGTAGTTGCATCTCGACAAGGACTAGACTTGAAAAAGATGCCATTGGCTTCCTACTAAGAGCATCAGCCACGACATTACCCTTGCCTGGATGGTATTGGATGTTGAAGTCGAAATCCTTCAGATATTCTAGCCATCTTCTCTGTCTCATGTTGAGTTCCTTCTGGAGAATAAGTACTTTAGACTTTTATGGTCAGACTAGACAGTGAATTTCTCACCATACAAGTAATGTCTCCAAATCATCAAGGCGAAGACCACAGCAGCCAACTCTAAATCATGCACAGGGTAGTTGACTTCATGCGTCTTCAGTTGTCTTGAAGATTAAGTAATAACCTTCTCCTTTTGCATCAATACACAACCTAGCCCAATCCCTGAGGCATCAGTGTAGATAGAAACCTTCTCCCTCTATTGGCAGAGTGAGAACAGGTGCTGAGGTAAGACAATCTTTAAGGGTTTGGAAACTTATCTCACAATCATTACTCTAGGAGTATGGATTCTTCTATCGTGTAAGATGCGTGAGAGGAACGGCGATCTTTGAGAAGTCCTTGATGAACTGCTTGTAGTAGCCAGCCAGTCCTAAGAAGATTCTGATTTATGTGACATTAGTTGGTCTCTCCCAATTGAGTACAGCTTCGACTTTGGAGGGATCAACTGAGATGTCATCCTTTGAGATGACATGGCCTAAGAAGGACACTTCTTCGAGCCAGAACTCACACTTGCTAAGCTTTACGTACAGTTTGTTGTCTCGCAAGACTTGCAACGCAATCTTCAAGTGCTCTTCGTGCTCTTCCTTGGTCTTTGAATAAATGAGGATGTTGTCGATGAAGACGACCATGAACTTGTCAAGGTATGGGCGATATATGTTGTTCATGAGTTACATAAAGTCTGCAGGTGCATTGGTTAGACCAAAAGGTATAACGACGAATTCATAGTGTCCATACCTACTCCTGAAAGCCGTCTTGAAGATATCGTCATCCTTGATCCTCATTTGATGGTAGCCAGATCGAAGGTCGATGTTGGAGAAATATTGAGCTCTGGATATTTGGTCGAATAGTTCATCGACCCTGGGCAATGGGTACTTGTTCTTGATGGTGAGCTGATTGAGTTGACGATAGTCGATGCACAACCTCATCGATCCATCTTTCTTCCTGACGAATAGCACAGGTGCTCCCCATGGGTAAGTACTTGGTCTGATGAACCCCTTCTCTAATAGCTCCATCAGTTGCATCTTCAATTCCTTTATCTCGGCAGGTGACATCCGGTACGGTTGTCGTGATACCGGGGCAGCTCCAGGAATCAACTCTATGGCGAAGTTGACATCACGTTCCGGGGGAATCCCTGGTAGATCTTCAGGAAACACATTGGGGTAATCTTGGACTATGTGGATGTCTTCTATATTAGAACCCTTCTTTTCAATTACTACAGCCGCAAGGAAAGCTAAACAACCTTTCCTTATCATGTTATGGGCTTTTATGGAGGAGATTAGAGACATCCGTCTCTTATGTCTAATCCCAGAGAATACCAATTTAGGAAAGTCACTAAATGTCACCCTTCCTTTCTTACAGTCGACACTTGCCCCATAAGTGGACAACCAATCGGCTCCCAAAATTACATCATAACCTTCCATGGGCATACACACCAGGTCGGCTTTTAGGTTATGGTCTCCGATCATTACATCGGCAGAGGGTAAGTATTTGTTCAGTTTCTCCTTCTCTCCTAGTGGCGTTGTGACAGAGAACTCACAACCCATGGATATTGGTTTTGCAGTTAGGGTATCAGCAAAGTGTTGAGATATAAATGATTGAGTTGCTCCAATATCAAATAAAACAAAATCTGATAAGGAGAAAACTTGTAGGGTACCTTCTACCATGCCACCTTCCTCAGTGGGCTCTTCATTGTGCAGGGCTTGTAGTTGGCCCTGTTTCTTAGGCGCATTAGGGCGCCTCTCATTCTCTTTCAGTAGCGGGCACTCGGGGATGCAGTGCTTATGACGTCCACAGCGCAGACATGAGCCGACTTTCCTCCAGCATTCATCAGCCGTGTGACCCGGTTTGTCACAGTGTTTGCAGTTGCTTTTTGCTGGAGTATATGGGACTATAGCTTTGGGTTTCTTTTCTTGGCTGGGTCCCTCCGTGATGTTGAAGGGATGCTTCTTGCCATTATTTGGCTTAGCAGATGATTGACCAGAGGTCATTTCCTTTTCACGAACTTCCCTTTGATATGGTCGGTGAAGTCCGTAGCATCTTCCAGCAACTGAGCCTTCTTCACATCTTAGTGTAGGTCTGGATGTCGAGAGGTGCTAGTTGAGTAATGTATTGAGGCTTAAGGTTGTTGAGAAAGTGCTTAGCCTTCATTTTTTCAGTATTCACTAGGTGTGCAGCATACCGTGCCAGTCTTGAAAACTGGGCTCCATATTCGGCCACAGTCAAACTCCGTTGTTTCAAAACAGCGAATTCCGTAGCCTTCCTTTCTTGGACACGCTTGGAGAAGTACTTGGAGTTAAAAGCTTCTTTGAATTCGTTCCAGGTGAACTGACCATTATCTCGAGTCGCTTCCACTGACTCCCACCAAGTGCGGGCGTCCTTCTATAGTTGGAATGTAGCTAGTAGAAGCTTATCCCTCGTTGCACATTGCATAACACGGAAGATTCTGTCCGTTTCTTTGAGCCAGTGCTCAGCTTCATCCGGATCCATGGATCCACTAAACTTGGGTGGGTTCAGACTCCTGAAGTTTCGATGCAGGTCGCCTGCACCACCACGATTGCCACCTCCTTGGGTAGCTTACATAATCGCGCGAGTACGTTCTTGGATAGTCTGTTGCATGCCCCTCATTTGAGCGCGTTCAGCAGTCATCTTGATTGCTTAGTTCCTACAAAAATAACTTATTGTCATGATATTGATGTGGAATTTAATTCGTGCATGTGCGAGTTCATTTTAGCTAGTTACCCTTGGCTCTAACCACAACTCACATAGTAGGATAATTGACTCTAGTCGAGGCAGGTTAACCTAGATCATCCTATACTTAAGAACAACCTAGACTCTGATACCACAAAACTGTCACGCCCCGATGCGGAATATCGGAACGCGAGGCAGTTGCAAGTAAACAGGTATAGAGCAAGTACTAGACATCAAACTATTGCGCAATGAATAAATACTAAAGCAAATTCTTTTCATTAATAACTTTCAAATGTCTAGTTGTAACCACTAATATCAGAGCCATTCTATAGGGCCCAATTACATTGAAATAAAAGTAAAAGACTAAACTCAAACTTCTAACATAGCTACTATAACTCTAACACAGTACTAAGACACTAGGGTGCTCATAACATCAATCCTGGTCGTTCCCATCCTCTTGAGTGTATGTGTCATCCTCGGTCTCACCTGAGAACACAACGACAAATAACTCAGGGTGAACGATAACGCCCAGTAGGACTTAAATCTCAATAGTCAAGCAGGCATTAAATGATTAATGTATTAAAAGGCAGAGTAACTAATGATAGAGCGAGAGAGTCAAGTAAAAGATAGTAGGATAGCGCATGATGGAAATAGCACGAGCTTTCTAAGTATAGCACAAGTGTCGAGTATAGTATAAATAGCAAGATGGCCATATCACAAATAGCATAAAGTATAGCAATAGCACAACGGGTATAGTATAGCACTTTTGTCAATAGACAATGAGAGAACATAGCACTTTTGATTGTCATTTAGATAGTCGAGATACATAGCACTCGAGTGTAATGCCAAACACTCTAACCATTTAACTCCCATGGGCACTAGCACTTTCGGGCGCACATCCCAGGACCAGATCGGGGCCTTTATATATTGCCAGGCATTGGTTATATTGTTTATCTTTAGACAATCAGTCAATGGCCAATAGAGAGTACCAAGAAATAGATGAGAGCACTAGATGAATAGACGAGATAGTAGAGTGAACGTGAATAGACAAGCGAGTAGAGTATAGATGAGAACTAGTGGACATTACATGTAACACGTCGGGTAAACAGGAGATAGTAACAGTTGCACATCACGCACACTTGGTGTTGGTAGTCAGGTGGAACTCACGACCCTACCACTAGCCATGTTAAGCACCGGTCTAGAGGTCCGACGTGATTCAAGATAAGAGCGAACTTCTAATAGCCGTTTGGATCATGTTGATCCATAAAGGGTGTAATAGGTGTTAGGGTACAACCGGCTCGTCGACCATGTTGGAATCCATGGACAGAGGAGACTTACGGAGGCCTTGAACAAGATTCACTAGTCCAGCAAAAGGAGTATCTGACGGAGAGTTCGTCCAAGTCAAGAGAGAGTGTGTATATAGAAACAAGTGCTCGAGGTTCTAGAGGAATTCTAAAACAGTGAAGCATCAGTAACGGTATTCCCAAATCCTCGCGAGAAAACGTAGTCAAGTCTAATTAAGATATGGCAATTTATTTACATAAATGACCAGATACATTTTTATGAAATATTTTCATGTCAAATTAAGCCATATTGGAGGGTTCAAGTTTGTGCATGTGTCAAGAGAACTTATAGATAGAGAAAGATCATGTGCATGTATTTTAATCACACATAAATGTTTAATTTATGACAAGTGTAATTTTCTGTGTGTATGACTGTTAGCAAAGTGTACAAGTACTATAGAGAGTCAGAGCATCGAAAATTGGGGGTTTTCATGCAAAATATGAGATCGCGATGTACCCCAGTAAGGGTAACAACGGGGTCAACTAAGATCGCGATGGGGTCTTGTAAGCATCACGATGGCCTTGTCAATTCGGATAGGCAAATCGCGACGGGGTCGCTTGAGGGTCGTGATGGGCTCTTCAGATTGGGTAGGCAGATCGCAACAACAGGCCCCGTCGCGATCAGATCGTGACGGAAGGCACTGTCACGATGGCCCTGTGAACGTGGCCTATCAGGCCGTCACGTTCACAGGGTCTGCACCCGAGTCCAACCGGGAAAGAACAGTGTATTGGATTGCGAGCCAGACTTACCCTATTTGACACAGGGTGATTCATAAAATTATAACTAATTGTACAAGTGATGAAAAATCATGAAACTAGTTGCCAATTGATCTAGACATGCATGGGTACTTACAGTAAATAGGGATTGGAAAACCAACAGGGTTTTGACATGCTTTGGTCATATGTATTCATGGACATGGAACAGCACACAGATGAGATCAACAAATTAATTTGCAAGATTGGATGAATGAAAATCACGGCTTTTAGGGGCAAAAGAAGCCTAACATGCATCAGTATCCCTAATAAAAATTTCGTAGCATGTGGTTCAATATACATGGAGATCAAGAATTAAGAAGGGGGCTCGGGGTCATGGAGTTTACACAACCTCAAAAATTAAGAACAAAATATTTGCTCGATGGAAAAATATGAGACAAGAGGGCTTTGAATCCTGAGGTTTAGATCAACCTATAGATGAAATTGATTTAGTTTTGCTCGTGAGAATGCCTACCTTAGGTCGATTTCTGCTTCTAAGGCTAGAACTTGAAAAACGAGAGAGAGAGCTTGAGAGAGGCTTCTTGCCACGAAATCTCCTCCTCCTTGGCCTCTCCTCCTGGTCCAACAAGCCTTGGGTACGAGCTAGGGCCGGCCATGGGGGTTTAAAGAGAGTATTTATGCCTCTTGGGTTTCTATTTCCTAATAGGACTCTAATTACTAATTAATTCCGAGATTTCCTATTTCTCTCCTCTTTCTAAGCATACCAATTCCAATTTGCGTTAGGTTGGGGCCCTAGGTTGGGGCCCAAATTCGTGGCCAACCTATTAGGGTAGGTTTAGGAATCCAAATCCAACTCAAATTATCTATTTAATGTATTAAATACTCCTTTTCTATTTAAGTAATAATTTAGTTACGAATTTAGGGTATTTTCCTATTATTCCTCTTTTAAAAATCTCTATTTTGGCCTATAAATTTCTAATGGATCCATTTAACGAAGCCCATTACTTCTTTTCATTTAATGAGTTTTATTAAATTTTCTTTTATTTGATTTTCTAATTGCTTTATTATTATTATTATTAAATTTTTATTTTTTGAAAAATCCAGGTTGCTACATCCTCTCCCTCTTGAAAAAAAATTTGGTCCCCAAATTCATATGATCATCTAGGAGAGAATGTCTTACCGAAAAGATCGGGGTAGTTCCGCATGATGGTTCCTTCCGATTCCTATATGGCTTCTTCCACTCCGCAGTTATTCCATAAGACTTTAACCAAGTGAATGGGATGGTTCCTGAGCTGTTGTACCTTCCGTTCTAGTATCTTGACTGGCTTCTCTTCATACGTCACATCCTTGTTCAACACTAGCTTCTCGTGGCGAATGATGTGTGTAGGATCATATACATATTTCCTAAGCATGGAGACATGGAACACATTGTGTACACATGCCAGATCCGGTGGCAGCGCCAGTCGGTATGCACCTCACCAATCCTTTCGAGTACTTCAAAAGGACCGGTAAATCTAGGACTGAGCTTTCCTTTCACACCAAACCGTTGGATGCCACGAGTAGGTGACACCTTTAAGAATACATGATCACCGACTTGGAATTCTAAGTCTTACCTTCTTTTGTCGGCATAGCTCTTTTATCTAGACTGAGCAGTCTTAAGCCGGTCTCTAATCACCTGAATGTCCTTTGTTGTTCGTTGTACCATATCCGGGCCTAGCCATTGCTATTCTCCCACCTCATTCCAACATGCAGGAGATCTACAATTTCTTTTGTAGAGTGCTTCGAACGGTGTCATCTCAATACTCGCCTGGTAACTGTTGTTATAGGCGAACTCAATGAGGGATAGGTGCTCGTTCCAATATCCTTGGATGTCTATAGTGCAAGCTCTCAACATGTCTTCCACTATTTGGTTGGTTCTTTCAGTTTGCCCATCAGTTTGTGGATGGAATGCAGTACTAAAGTTGAGTTTAGTACCCAGTGCACCTTGCAGTCCTTTCCAACAATGAGATGTGAATCTCAGATCTCGATCCAAGACTATGGATGATGGAACTCCATGCAGTCCTACAATCTCTTTAACATATAAGGCAGCTAGTACTTCTACCGACCACTTATTCTTTATGGCTAGGAAGTGGGCAGATTTGGTTAGTCGGTCGACAATGACCCATATGGCATCGAGTCCACCACGAGTCTTGGGTAAACCCATGATGAAGTTCAAGCCAATGATTTCCCATTTCCATTCCGAAATATCTAGCGGTCTGAGTACACCAGTAGGGCGCAAGTGTTCTACTTTTACTTGTTGGCAAGTAAGACAGTGTGTGACATGTTCAGCTAACTCTCTCTTCATGTTCGGCCATAAAAACGTTCTTTTCATGTCTTGATACATTTTGGTACCTCCTGGATGAATAGTGTACTTTGTCTTGTGAGGTTCATCCATTAGCTTCCTCTTCAGTTCTTCATTATTGGGGACGCATGTCCTCCCTTAGAACACCAGTCTTCCATCCTCAGTCATAGCAAAGTCTGGTCTTTCAATTAAGGTTTCCTTGATGTGAACTAAGAATGGATCATTATCTTGTTGGGTTTTAACCTTTTCCAACAAGTTGGATTGAATCTTAATATTGGCAATCAAGACTCGATCATCTCTATGTTCAATAGTTAAGTCTAACCTTGTGAATTGTTCTAGTAGTTACATCTCACCAAGGACTAGACTTGAAAAAGATGCCATTGGCTTCCTACTAAGAGCATCAGCCACGACATTACCCTTGCCTGGATGGTATTGGATGCTGAAGTCGAAATCCTTCAGATATTCTAGCCATCTTCTCTGTCTCATGTTGAGTTCCTTCTGGGAGAATAAGTACTTTGGACTTTTATGGTCAGACTATACAGTGAATTTCTTACCATAAAAGTAATGTCTCCAAATCTTCAAGGTGAAGACCACGGCAGCCAACTCTAGATCATGCACAGGGTAGTTGACTTCATGCGTCTTCAGTTGTCTTGAAGATTAAGCAATAACCTTTTCCTTTTGCATCAATACACAACCTAGCCCAATCCCAGAGGCATCGGTGTAGACAGAGAAACCTTCTCCCTCTATTGGCAGAGCAAGAACAAGTGCTGAGGTAAGACAATCTTTAAGGGTTTGGAAACATATCTCACACTCATTACTCCAGGAGTATGGATTCTCCTTTCGTGTAAGACGCGTGAGAGGAACGGCGATCTTTGAGAAGTCCTTGATGAACTGCCTGTAGTAGCCAGCCAGTCCTAAGAAGCTTCTGATTTATGTGACATTAGTTGGTCTCTCCCAATTGAGTACAGCTTCGACTTTGAAGGGATCAACTGAGATGTCGTCCTTTAAGATGACATGGCCCAAGAAGGACACTTCTTCGAGCCAGAACTCACACTTGCTAAGCTTTACGTACAGTTTGTTGTCTCGCAAGACTTGCAATGCAATCTTCAAGTGCTCTTCGTGCTCTTCCTTGGTCTTTGAATAAATGAGGATGTTGTCGATGAAGACGACCATGAAATTGTCAAGGTATAGGTGATATATGTTGTTCATGAGTTACATAAAGGCTGCAGGAGCATTGGTTAGACCAAAAGGCATAACGACGAATTCATAGTGTCCATACCTACTCCTAAAAGATGTCTTGAAGATATCGTCATCCTTGATCCTCATTTGATGGTAGCCAGATCGAAGGTCGATCTTGGAGAAATATTGAGCTCTGGATATTTGGTCGAATAGTTCATTCATCCTGGGCAATGGGTACTTGTTCTTGATGGTGAGCTGATTGAGTTGACGATAGTCGATGCACAACCTCATCGATCCATCTTTCTTCCTGACGAATAGCACAGGTGCTCCCCATGGGTAAGTACTTGGTCTGATGAACCCCTTCTCTAATAACTCCATCAGTTGCATCTTCAATTCCTTTATCTCGGCAGGTGACATCCGGTACGGTTGTCGTGATACCGGGGCAGCTCCAGGGATCAACTCTATGGCGAAGTTGACATCACGTTCCGGGGGAATCCCTGGTAGATCTTTAGGAAACACATTGGGGTAATCTTGGACTATGTGGATGTCTTCTATATTAGAACCCTTCTTTTCAATTACTACAGCCGCAAGGAAAGCAAAACAACCTTTCCTTATCATGTTATGGGCTTTTATGGCGGAGATTAGAGACATCCGTCTCTTATGTCTAATCCCAGAGAATACCAATTTAGGAAAGTCACTAAATGTCACCCTTCCATTGGACAACCAATTGGCTCCCAAAATTACATCATAACCTTCCATGGGCATACACACCAGGTCGGCTTTTAGGTTATGGTCTCCGATCATTACATCGGCAGAGGGTAAGTATTTGTTCAATTTCTCCTTCTCTCCTAGTGGCGTTGTGACAGAGAACTCACAACCCATGGATATAGGTTTTGCAGTTAGGGTATCAGCAAAGTGTTGAGATATAAATGAATGAGTTGCTCCAATATCAAATAAAACAAAATCTGATTAGGAGAAAACTTGTAGGGTACCTTCTACCACGCCACCTTCCTCAGTGGGCTCTTCATTGTGCAGGGCTTGTAGTCGGCCCTATTTCTTAGGCGCATTAGGGCGCCTCTCATTCTCTTTCAGTATCGGGCACTCGGGGATGCGGTGCTTATGACTTCCACAGCGCAGACATGAGCCAACTTTCCTCCAGCATTCATCAGCCGTGTGACCCAGTTTGTCACAGTGTTTGTAGTTGCTTTTTGCTGAAGTATATGGGACTATAGCTTTGGGTTTCTTTTCTTGGCTGGGTCCCTCCGTGATGTTGAAGGGATGCTTCTTGCCATTGTTTGGCTTAGAAGATGATTGACCAGAGGTCATTTCCTTTTCACGAACTTCCCTTTGATGTGGTCGGTGAAGTCCGTAGCATCTTCCAGCAGCTGAGCCTTCTTCACCATCTCAGTGTAGGTCTGGATGTCGAGAGGTGCCAGTTGACTAATGTATTGAGGCTTAAGGCCATTGAGAAAGTGCTTAGCCTTCATTCTTTCAGTATTCACTAGGTGTGCAGCATACCGTGCCAGTCTTGAAAACTGGGCTCCATATTCGGCCACAGTCAAGCTCCGTTGTTTCAGAACAGCGAATTCCGCAGCCTTCCTTTCTTTGACACGCTTGGAGAAGTACTTGGAGTTAAAAGCTTCTTTGAATTCATTCCAGGTGAACTGACCATTATCTCGGGTCGCTTCCACTGACTCCCACCAAGTGCGGGCGTCCTTCTGTAGTTGGAATGTAGCCAGTAGAAGCTTATCCCCCATTGCACATTGCATAACACGGAAGATTCTGTCCGTTTCTGTGAGCCAGTGCTCAGCTTCATCCGGATCCATGGATCCACTAAACTTGGGTGGGTTCAGACTCCTGAAGTTTCGATGCAGGTCGCCTGCACCACCACGATTGCCACCTCCTTGGGTAGCTTACATAATCGCGCGAGTACGTTCTTGGATAGTCTGTTGCATGCCCCTCATTTGAGCGCGTTCAGCAGTCATCTTGATTGCTTAGTTCCTACAAAATTACCTTATTGTCATGACATTGATGTGGAATTTAATTCGTGCGTGTGCGAGTTCATTTTAGCTAGTTACCCTTGGCTCTAACCACAACTCACATAGGTAGGATAATTGACTCTAGTCGAGGCAGGATAACCTAGATCATCCTATACTTTAGAGCAATCTAGATTCTGATACCACAAAACCGTCACGCCCCGATGCGGAATATCGAAACGCGAGGCAGTTGCAAGTAAACAGGTATAGAGCAAGTACTAGACATCAAACTATTGAGCAATGAATAAATACTAAAGCAAATTCTTTTCATTAATAACTTTCAAATGTCTAGTTACAACCACTAATATCAGAGCCATTCTATAGGGCCCAATTACATTGAAATAAAAGTAAAAGACTAAACTCAAACTTCTAACATAGCTACTATAACTCTAACACATTACTAAGACACTAGGGTGCTCATAACATCACTCCTGGTTGTTCCCGTCCTCTTGAGTGTATGTGTCATCCTCGGTCTCACCTGAGAACACAACGACAAATAACGCAGGGTGAACGATAACGCCCAGTAGGACTTAAATCTCAATAGTCAAGCAGGCATTAAATGATTAATGTATTAAAAGGCTGAGTAACTAATGATAGAGCGAGAGAGTCAAGTAAAAGATAGTAGGATAGCGCATGATGGAAATAGAACAAGCTTTCTAAGTATAGCACAAGTGTTGAGTATAGTATAAATAGCAAGATGGCCATAGCACAAATAGCACAAAGTATAGCAATAGCACAACGGGTATAGTATAGCACTTTTGTCAATAGACAACGAGAGAACATAACACTTTTGATTGTCATTTAGATAGTCGAGATACATAGCACTCGAGTGTAATGCCAAACACTCTGATCATTTAACTCCCATGGGCACTAGCACTTTCGGGCGCACATCCCAGGACCAGATCGGGGCCTTTATATATTTGCCAGGCATTGGTTATATTGTTTATCTTTAGACAATCAGTCAACGGCCAATAGAGAGTACCAAGAAATAGATGAGAGCACTAGATGAATAGACGAGATAGTAGAGTGAATGTGAATAGACGAGCGAGTAGAGTATAGATGAGAACTAGTGGACATTACACGTAACACGTCGGGTAAATAGGCGATAGTAACAGTTGCACATCACGCACACTTGGTGTTGGTAGTCCAGTGGAACTCCGGACCCTACCACTGGCCATGTTAAGCACCGGTCTAGAGGTCCGGCGTGATTCAAGATAAGAGCGAACTTCTAATAGTCGTTTGGATCATGTTGATCCCTAAAGGGTGTAATAGGTGTTAGGGTACAACCGGCTCGTCGACCATGTTTGAATCCATGGACAGAGGAGACTTACGGAGGCCTTGAACAAGGATTCACTAGTCCAGTAGAAGGAGTATCTGACGGAGAGTTCGTCCAAGTCAAGAGAGAGTGTGTATATAGAAGCAAGTACTCGACGTTCTAGAGGAATTCTAGAACAGTGGAGCGTCGGTAACGTTATTCCTAAATCCTCGCGAGAAAATGTAGTCAAGTCTATTTATGATATGGCAATTTAATTACATAAATTACCAGATACGTTATGAAATGTTTTCTTGACAAATTAAGCCATATTGGAGGGTTCACGTATGTACATGTGTTAGGAGAACTTATAGATAGAGAAAGATCATGTGCATGTATTTTAATCACACATAAATGTTTAATTTATGACAAGTGTAATTTTCTGTGTGTATGACTGTTAGCAAAGTGTACAAGTACTGTAGAGAGTCATACATAAAAAATTTGGGGTTTTTAGGCAAAATTTGAGATCACGACACACCCCAGTAAGGGTTGCAACGGGGTCAACTGAGATCGCGACGGGGTCTTGTAAGGATCGCGACGGTCTTGTCAATTCGGGTCGGCAGATCGCGACGGGGTCGCTTGAGGGTTGCGACGGGTTCTTCAGATCGGGCAGGCAGATCGCGACGACAGGCCCCGTCGCGATCAGTTCGCGACGGAAGGCGCTGTCGTGATGGCCCTGTCAATGCGACCTATCGGGCCGTCGAGTTCACAGGGTCTGCGCCCGAGTCCGATAGGGAAAGAACAGTGCATTGGATTGCCGGCTAGACTTACCCTATTTGACACACGATGATTCAGAAAATCAAAACTCATTGTACAAGTGATGAAAAATCATGAAACTAGTTGCGAATTGATCTAGACATGTATGGGTACTTACAGTAAATAGAGATTGGAAAACAAACAGGGTTTCGACATGCTTTGGTCATATGTATTCATGAAGAACATGGAACAACACATAGATGAGATCAACGAATTAATTCGCAAGATAGGATGAATGAAAATTATGGCTTTTAGGGGTAAAAGAAGCCTAACATGCATCAGTATCCCTAATAAAAATTTCGTAGCTTGTGTTTCAGTATACATGGAGATCAAGAATTAAGAAGGGGGCTCGGGGTCATGGAGTTTACAGAACATCAAAAATTAAGAACAAAAGATTTGCTCGATGGAAAAATATGAGAAAAGAGGGCTTTGAATCCTAAGGTTTAGATCAACCTACAGACAAAATTGATTTAGTTTTGCTCGTGAGAATGCCTACCTTTGGTCAATTTCCTCTTCTAGGGCTAGAACTTGAAAAACGAGAGAGAGAGCTTGAGAGAGGCTTCTTCCTACGAAATCTCCTCCTCCTTGGCCTCTCCTCCTAGTCCAACAAGCCTTGGGTACGAGCTAGGGATGGCCATGGGGGTTTAAAGAGAGTATTTATGCCTCTTGAGTTTCTATTTCCTAATAGGACTCTAATTACTATTTAATTCTGAGATTTCCTATTTCTCTCCTCTTTCTAAGCATACCAATTCCAATTGGGGTTAGGTTGTGGCCCAAATTCGTGGCCAACCTATTAGGGTAGGTTTAGGAATCCAAATCCAACTCAAATTAGCTATTTAATGCATTAAATTTCTCTTTTCTATTTAAGTAATAATTTAGTTACGAATTTAGGGTATTTTCCTATTATTCCTCTTTTAAAAATCTCTATTTCGGCCCATAAATTTCTAATGGGTCCATTTAACGAAGCCCGATAGTTCTTTTCATTTAATGGGTTTTATTAAATTTTCTTTTATTTGATTTTCTAATTACTTTTATTTTTATTATTATTGAACTTTTATTTTTCTATAAATCTAGGTTGCTATAGGTTCTGACTAGGTCTGACGCATCAAACTATACGCTGCATATATTTCAGTGCAAGTCCGATACATGACCGTATGTATTGTCACGATTCGCTTTATTTTACCACCCTTGATATCCAAGCATTTTTACATTATGATATTTGAAAAACATGTGAACGCGTCTATTTGATTGGTCGTGACTATATATCGATTGTCTTAAACATGACCTGTTATCCCATCACCTTTCTACTCCATAATTGATTGTCTACATCGATTCCCTTGAAAGCGTCAGACTTACCCGTCGCGATTTAAACACGACCAGTACCATAGGATTGAATATGTGGTGATGGCAAAATCTAGAAGGGCTGGGTTGAATAGATTTGCAGTGGAAACTTAAGTAATAAAAAAAATTACATTGAAATTAAGAGTTCTCTTCAATTACAACTCCACAGATCTGATGCAATGTGTGTGATTAAAATGTGTGAAACATTTTATCAAATAGTGTGTGTGTGTGTGTGTGTGAACAAATTGACATATAATGTGTAAATAGAAATCCTATGCAAACATTTATGCGATTAACATCACAATCACACAAGCAAACCATAGTACACAGAATATTTTTAGGTGGTTCGAAAATCACCTCCAGTGCCTCTCATATAATGAAGCCACACTACCCAAAACCTAAGTACAACACACACACTTGAGCTCGACGGGTCAAACATACGCACTAAAGCATGACGGCTCCAACACACACCTGAGCAAAATGGCTCAAACACACACCTGAGCACGCATGCTTAAACCTTGAGCACACAAGCTCAAAACCTACTAGATCTGGTCCACAAGAAATCAGATCCTCTAGCTTTGATCTGACTTACTCAACCATACACAAGTGCTTTGATCTGCACAAAACATTTGCACAGATCGCAACACACACATAGAAATTGTTTGAAGTAAAAGTGATGTAGAAGAAGGAAGAAAGGCCTTCTCAGGCTTTCTTCTAAAATGTTGTTGTTGCTTCTTGAAGCTTTCTTCATAGTAGCATCATTTGCTCCATCTTCTTCTTCTTCTACTACTCTACTTCTCTACTTCTCTTGGCGGTGGCTTCTTGTAATGCCCCAGCTTTTTGTATATATTTTTGCATGAATTCTTTTTGTCTTCTATCAGCATCACTATATTCATCAGTTTAGGATTTTTACTGCTACGGTAAAACCATACGTATCTCACCATAATATATTTAACTTCTAAATTTTTTAGAAAATATATATATGTAAATACCAAGAAAGTATAAATGTAATAATTGTGTATATCTATAATAGAAAAGGGTATGGACATAATTATCAAAAGTTATGGGTTAAGTAGTCATTAACCAATTTCATAGGGTCTTAACTTAAATTTTATAAGATCCCACAACCACTTTCAAATCCTCAATTGGAATCCATTTTTGAGAATTTCTCTCATATGGGTTGGAATGGATATATATATGCATACAAATTAGGCATATAAGCAAATAATTCATAGAGATGGTATAGCGGCATGATAGGATAAGGATAAATGAGATGGTGACAAGTGTTACCATCCTATGTAATGGAAGCTTCAAGAAAAATGAGAGGTGTCTTCAAAAGAATGGTGAGATGTGGATGGGTTAGGGTGTTGACAAGTGTAGGGTTGGTGGCCACTTAGATATGCATGGAGGAGAGGGTGACAATCGTCACCATCTTGGCCATTGAAAGATGAAAAGGTGGCACCATCCTAGGGGCTCTAATGGCCTATAAATAGGAGGGGATTCTCTTCTCTCCTCCCACCATTCCACCATCCATAGCAAGAGAGAGGGAAGAAGAGAGGGGCGGCCAAGAGCTAGAAAGGGAGAGCATGGGGTTCTCCTCTTCATGTTCAGTAGGAGGTTCTGCTCGTAGGATCCGGGCTCTAGAGGTTCTGCTAGTAGGATCTATGCTCTAGAGGTTCTGGTCATATGATCCGTGCTCTGGAGGCATTCGTCGAGGTGTGTCATGGTGATCTAATCAAACAAGTGCATTATATCAAAGGCGGGCTTTAGCTTAATTCGTTGTTGGTTTGGCATACAAGAGGCAAGTGATTAGGACTTTTGATTCACAATCATATTATCTAATTCTATTTACTTTAATGTGTTTTGCATCTATTTATATGATAAAGAACATATCTAAATTACCGTTACTGTCATTATCCTAGTTATTATCCATACGTACCGACTACCATCACCGTTACCATTATTGCTACCTTTAGAAACTACTACTATTATTGTTTACCATCACTGTTATCATTCCTATTACCAATACCGTTATTGTCATCATTTCTATTGTTAGCCAAATGGACACTGCTATCATAGGGGATCTATTGGAGCTGTACTATAGAAATGCCCCTATGGGAAAGCTCAAATTTGACTTCCTACTACGGTTTGGGCACTGTGTCTGGTTTAAAACAAACACTGCCGTCATAGGAAGTGTCTGGAATCGTACTGTAGAAATGCCCCTACAGGAAAGTTCACTACTGTACAAGACCCCGAGGGCAACGGGGGGAAATCCTTGAGGTGGACAAGTACCGCTGGTATATGGTGGAGAGAGCTTCTCCCGGTTCTGCAGTAACTAAGACCTATCACTCATTTGCCTAGGTGATAGTGTACCGTCTGACTGGCCTTCTATTGATAGTTAGGGCAATGTGTCCGGCTTAATACTACTATTGCTACTGTCACTGTTACTACACTGAAAGGTTATTCATGCATGAGATTTAAAATGATTTCGTATTAATTGATGACCCCTATTGCATAGTTGATTAATCGGTATTACACATTTAATCATTTCATGCTATAGATGCAAATTGACCTCTGTGAGTATATGAATAGCTTTGAGAATGAGTTTTACATATATGATGCTATACATTTTGCAAATACATTAAATCATAGATTGTGAATTGAATTCTTGCTTACTTGTTGGGTCTACTTCTTAGACTCATTTTCTTACTATATTTTGTTAGGAGAGTCAGAGGATCAGGTGATAGAAGTAGAACTCAACTTCATTTCAGGAGGTGAACATTGAAGCTCCACTTAGTGCCTTGGTTTAGTTAGTGCTTTTAAGGAACTTTTGTTGTTAATGTAACTATGAACTGGTTTCCTTTTTGGTAATCCAACTACATGTACTGTGATATATGGATCTTGTTATGAAATAAAGGTTGGTTATAGTCTTCCGCTATTGTGATTATTTAATTTTGTAATTCTCAACCTATATGTCATGGTTTGGGTAT
Source organism: Colocasia esculenta (assembly GCA_014218235.1). Taxonomy (NCBI): domain Eukaryota; kingdom Viridiplantae; phylum Streptophyta; class Magnoliopsida; order Alismatales; family Araceae; genus Colocasia; species Colocasia esculenta. The sequence continues at coordinate 135,636,953 of CM024755.1, forward strand.
GTTCCCACTGTACTGTCTCTCTCTCTAGCCCTATGTGAGTTGGGATGACTGAACTGGGTTGGAGAGGGGCGTTACAGAAAGTGGTATCAGAGCATCCAGGTTGAGAACTTACATGATTAATCATCAGTTGGATCGATATTTCAGAGTCATATAAAGAAACTAGAATATATGGAAAATTTGTTAAGAAAGTATAAGTTATAAGTAAAATAATAAGAATAAAGAGAAGAGGTAATAGTAAAAATGAAGCTTAACCGGGTACCTTATTTCTTAGGCTATGGCTGGCAGAAGGACTCGTGCTAATGCACACTCGCCTACTCGTGACGAAGAGGCAAGGGTACCAACACCACAAGAAACCCCAATACCACCACCACCACCAGTAGTAGATTTTGGGACCTTCATGCAAGGGTTAATCCAAGCAATGCAGACCCAGGCTCAAACCCAAGCATCACTTCAGCACAGCTTCAGGCACAGGTTAGGTTATTTATATATGGAATACTAGAGCTAGAAACAAGGGGCATACTTGTGTTAAGTTAGCTACTATTATTTCAGGCTCAAGTTCAGGTGATCACCCCAAAAGAGCAGGGGTATAGGGGAGCATCAATGATGGAAAGATTCAAAAGAATGGCTCCACCTCCTTTTATGGGGGAGAGCCAACCATTGGTGGCAGAAAATTGGCTCAGGGAAATGGAGAAAATCTTCTTTTCCATTCAATGTGTCGAGGAGGATAAGACATGTTTGGCCACCTACATGCTCCAGGTAAATAGAGGTCTTAAGAATTAAGTATAGGTTATTAGAGCATTGTTTAAGTTGTATATGATGGGGTTATGCCATATTTCAGGAGAGAGTTGATGTATGGTGGGCTTCAATTTTACGTAACCAATATGAAGGACATGAACAAGAAGTCACCTGGGAAGAATTCACAAGACTGTTCGGTGCAAAGTTTATTCTAGAACACATTCAAGATAAAATGGAGCAAGAATTTTTGACGTTGACTCAGGGATCTATGTCAGTCCTAGAATATGAAGCTAGATTTGCAGAGTTATCTAAGTATGCACCCCACGTCATAGCTGATGAAAGAAGAAGGGTAAAGAAGTTCGTGATGGGACTTCGCCCATCACTCAGAACTAGATTAGTAGCTTTGGATCATAAGACAATGGAAGAGGCCTTTAGTGCAGTCTGTAGACAGGAAAGTGAGATGGAACTGTACATTGAAGAGAAGAAGGCAACTTTGAAAAGACCCTCTACCCCATTCCAAAGGCAAGACAAGAGGAAGAAATCAATAGGAGATATACAAGTGTCAGCACCTACTAGGGCACCATTCTATGTAGGAGGACAAAGTATGAATAACAAGCCTGAATGTGTTCATTGTGGGAAAAGGCATGTAGGAAAGGAATGTTGGGCTATAACCGGTAAATGTCTCCGATGTGGAGATAAAGGACACATGATTCGAGATTGTCCAAAGATGGTGCAGTTTCCACCTATAGAACCCCTATAGCAACAACAACACCAGCAAGTAAACCATCTGGAAGACCACAAACTCAGGCTCGGGTGTTTGCACTAGCCAGAGAAGATGCTGAAATGGTAGAAAATATCACTGAAGGTACCATTTCTATCAAAGGCTTTTATGCTAGAGTGTTATTCGATACTGGTGCTACACATACTTTTATATCTGACATATTTGCCAAACAATTACATGAGAATTTGGGGATAGTTATTGAAGACCTAGATAAACCACTTGTGGTTCATACACCAGCAGGGACAATTTTTGCTTTAAAGAGTATTCCGACATTATCAGTAACAATAGATGGAAGAGACTTGCCTGGCTACTTTCATCTTCTAGACATGAGGGATTATGATGTAATCCTAGGGCTAGATTGGCTTGAGAAGTATTATGCATAGTTAGATTGCCGCAAAAAGAAAATCATATTCCACATCCCTGGAGAGGAGGAATTTTTCCATCCTTTACCTAAGAATTCTGCTAGGAAATCCATAATTTCAGCATTAAAGGCAGTCAAATTATTGAATAAGGGTTGTAGTGCATATCTAGCCAGCATAGTCTCAGTATCCAAGGATGATCAGTCTTCAGCTATAGCAAGTATTGAAGTGGTTAGAGAATTTGAAGATGTGTTCCCAGAAGACTTGCCAGGATTACCACCCATTCGAGAGATTGAGTTCACCATATAATTAATTCCAGGTACAATGCCAATTTCTAAGGCACCATACCGAATGGCACCAGCGGAATTAAAAGAGTTAAGAAAACAGCTTCAAGAGCTTCTAGATAAGGGGTTTATTCGTCCCAGTATCTCACCATGGGGAGCTCCAATATTGTTTGTAAAAAAGAAGGATGGCTCAATCAGATTGTGCATTGATTATAGAAAACTGAATCAGGTCACCATTAAGAACAAGTATCCATTTCCTCGCATCGATGATTTGTTTGATCAATTACAAGGTGCCGCAATTTTCTCTAAGATAGATTTGAGATCGGGATATCATCAATTAAGGATTAAAGAAGTGGACATATCCAAAACAGCATTTAGGACAAGATATGGGCATTATGAATTCCTAGTTTTGCCTTTTGGATTAACTAATGCCCCTGCAGCATTTATGGATTTGATGAATCAGGTGTTCAAACCATATTTGGATAGTTTTGTGATAGTGTTCATTGATGATGTGCTAATTTATTCACCGAATGAAGCCACTCATAAGGAACATCTTAGAATTGTTCTGGAGACTTTGAGGAAGCACCAACTGTATGCCAAATTTAGAAAATGTGATTTTTGGATGAAAGAAGTTCATTTTCTTGGGCATATGATATCAAGCAATGGGGTTGTTGTAGATCCTTCAAAGGTGCAAGCAGTATTAAATTGGGAGACTCTGAAAACTCCTTCAGACATTCGTAGTTTTCTGGGTCTAGCAGCTTACTATCGTCGCTTTATTGAAGGATTTTCCTCCATAGCAACTCCTCTAACTAAGCTTACCAGAAAGGGAGTAAAGTTTGTGTGGTCTGATGATTGTGAGAAAAGCTTCCAAGAATTAAAGACCAGACTGACCACAGCTCCAATATTGATCTTACCCAACGATGTGGATAAATTTTCATATACACCCATGCCTCAAAGTTGGGTTTAGGCTGTGTGTTGATATAGAATGACAAGGTAGTTGCCTATGCTTCTAGACAATTGAAGGAACATGAGAGTAATTATCCCACTCATGACTTGGAATTGGCAGTTGTAGTTCATGCTTTGAAAATTTGGAGACATTACCTATATGGAGTAAGATTTGAGGTATTCATAGATCATCAGAGTCTCAAGTATCTTTTCTCTCAGAAAGAATTGAATTTACGACAGAGGAGATGGATTGAATTCTTAAAAGACTATGACTTTGAATTGAATTACCATCAAGGTAAGGCAAATGTTGTGGCCGATGCTCTCAGTAGGAAAAAGTTAATGATGCAAAAAGATTGGAAAATGATTGAGGATGTAGCATCTTCCATAATGACAGTTGAACCTCAATTATGTCAGGCATTCATGGCTCAGTTGACTATCAGATCAGTAGTCTTAGATAGAGTAGTGGACAGGCAGAAGAATAGCCTACTGTTACAAGAAATGGTAAGCAAGTCCAACATTGCTCGTGATGAGAATGGTGTAATAAGATTTCTGCACAGAATTTGTGTGCCAGATGACATAGAATTAAAAAAGGAAATACTCGAAGAAGCACATAGATCAAGGTTTACAATTCACCTAGGAAGCAATAAGATGTATCAAGATTTGAAGAGGACTTTTTGGTGGAATGGCATGAAGAAAGATGTGGCCGAATTTGTTTCCAAGTGCCTGACTTGTCAAAAAGTAAAGGCCGAACATCAAAGACCATCAGGATTAATGCAAAAGATTGAAATTCCACAGTGGAAATGGGAAGATATCACAATGGACTTTGTTTCAGGATTGCCGAGGTCAATTAAAGGTAATGATTCCATATGGGTGATTGTTGATCGATTCACAAAGTCAGCACATTTCTTAGCCATGAAAAAGAAGCAATCAGTGGAAAGTTTGATTAGACTATATGTAAATAATATTGTTAGGCTTCATGGGATTCCAAAATCAATCATTTCAGATAGAGACCCCAGATTTACTTCCAGGTTATGGCAAGGATTGCAAAAAGCCTTGGGAACACAACTCAAACTCAGTACAGCATTTAACCCTCAGACAGATGGGCAGTCAGAAAGGACAATTCAGACTTTAGAGGATATGTTGAGAACTTGTATCTTGGATTGGAAGGGTGATTGGGAGAGACACTTACCCCTTGTGGAGTTTTCTTACAATAATAGTTTCCATGCAAGCATTAGAATGGCTCCATTTGAAGCTTTGTATGGAAAACCTTATAGATCTCCACTATGTTGGGAAGAAATAGGAGATAGACAATTAATTGGTCCAAAAATTATTCAGGAAACTACAGAGAAAATTCGACTGATAAAGCAACGGTTAGTCGCAGTTCAAGCTAGGCAAAAGAGCTATGCTGATAATCGAAGATCGGAGCTAGATTTTGAGGTTGGTGATCACGTGTTTTTGAAGGTATCGCCAACAAAGGGAATCATGAGATTTGATAAACATGGAAAGTTAACTCCGCGATTCATAGGACCATTCGAGATTCTCTAAAAGATTGGGAATGTGGCATATCAGTTGGCTGTTCCTCCGTCTATGGAAGGAGTTCATCCGGTATTTCATGTGTCAATGCTACGAAAATATGTTTATGACCCGTCCCATGTAATCAACTATGAACCATTACGACTTCAACCCGACTTGTCATATGAGGAGCAACCTATCAAAATTCTTGATCGCAAGGTGCAAGTGTTGAGAACGAAAACTATTCAAATGGTAAAAGTGCTCTGGAGAAACTTCGGGCAAGAAGAAGCTACATGGGAGTTGGAGGAAGGATTAAAGAAAAAGCATCCACATTTGTTCGGTATGAATTCTAGCTGAAAACTTCGAGGACGAAGTTCCTTTTAAGAGGGGGAGGATGTAATGCCCCAGCTTTTTGTATATATTTTTGCATGAATTCTTTTTGTCTTCTACCAGCATCACTATATTCATCAGTTTAGGATTTTTACTGCTATGGTAAAACCATACGTATCTCACCATAATATATTTAACTTCTAAATTTTCGAGAAAATGTATATATGTAAATACCAAGAAAGTATAAATGTAATAATTGTGTATATCTATAATAGAAAAGGGTATGGACATAATTATCAAAAGTTATGGGTTAAGTAATCATTAACCAATTTCATAGGGTCTTAACTTAAATTTTATAAGATCCCACAACCACTTTCAAATCCTCAATTGGAATCCATTTTTGAGAATTTCTCTCATATGGGTTGGAATGGATATATATATGCATACAAATTAGGCATATAAGCAAATAATTCATAGAGATGGTATAGCGGCATAATAGGATAAGGATAAATGAGATGGTGACAAGTGTCACCATCCTATGTAATGGAAGCTTCAAGAAAAATGAGAGGTGTCTTCAAAAGAATGGTGAGATGTGGATGACAAGTGTAGGGTTGGTGACCACTTAGATATGCATGGAGGAGAGGGTGACAAGCGTCACCATCTTGGCCATTGAAAGATGAAAAGGTGGCACCATCCTAGGGGCTCTAATGGCCTATAAATAGGAGGGGATTCTCTTCTCTCCTCCCACCATTCCACCATCCATAGCAAGAGAGAGGGAAGAAGAGAGGAGCGGCCAAGAGCTAGAAAGGGAGAGCATGGGGTTCTCCTCTTCATGTTCAGTAGGAGGTTCTGCTCGTAGGATCCGGGCTCTAGAGGTTCTGCTAGTAGGATCTATGCTCTAGAGGTTCTGGTCATATGATCCGTGCTCTGGAGGCGTTCGTCGAGGTGTGTCATGGTGATCTAATCAAACAAGTGCATTATATCAAAGGCGGGCTTTAGCTTAATTCGTTGTTGGTTTGGCATACAAGAGGCAAGTGATTAGGACTTCTGATTCACAATCATATTATCTAATTCTATTTACTTTAATGTGTTTTGCATCTATTTATATGATAAAGAACATATCTAAATTACCGTTACTGTCATTATCCTTGTTATTATCCATACGTACCGTCTACTATCACCGTTACCATTATTGCTACCTTTAGAAACTACTACTATTATTGTTTACCATCATTGTTATCATTCCTATTACCAATACCGTTATTGTCATCATTTCTATTGTTAGCCAAATGGACACTGCTATCATAGGGGTTCTATTGGAGCTGTACTATAGAAATGCCCCTATGGGAAAGCTCAAATTTGACTTCCTACTACGGTTTGGGCACTGTGTCTGGTTTAAAACAAACACTGCCGTCATAGGAAGTGTCTGGAACCGTACTGTAGAAATGCCCCTACAGGAAAGTTCACTACTGTACAAGACCCCGAGGGCAACGGGGGGAAATCCTTGAGGTGGACAAGTACCACTAGTATATGGTGGAGAGAGCTTCTCCCGGTTCTGCAGTAACCAAGACCTATCACTCATTTGCCTAGGTGATAGTGTACCGTCTGACTAGCCTTCTATTGATAGTTAGGGCAATGTGTCCGGCTTAATACTACTACTGCTACTGTCACTGTTACTACACTGAAAGGTTATTCATGCATGAGATTTAAAATGATTTCGTATTAATTGATGACCCCTATTGCATAGTTGATTAATCGGTATTACACATTTAATCATTTCATGCTATAGATGCAAATTGACCTCTGTGAGTATATGAATAGCTTTGAGAATGAGTTTTACATATATGATGCTATACGTTTTGCAAATACATTAAATCATAGATTGTGAATTGAATTCTTGCTTACTTGTTGGGTCTACTTCTTAGACTCATTTTCTTACTATATTTTATTAGGAGAGTCAGAGGATCAGGTGATAGAAGCAGAGCTCAACTTCATCTCAGGAGGTGAACATTGAAGCTCCACTTAGTGCCTTGGTTTAGTTAGTGCTTTTAAGGAACTTTTGTTGTTAATGTAACTATGAACTGGTTTCCTTTTTGGTAATCCAACTATATGTACTGTGATATATGGATCTTGTTATGAAATAAAGGTTGGTTATAGTCTTCCGCTGTTGTGATTATTTAATTTTGTAATTCTCAACCTATATGTCATGGTTTGGGTATGTTCCCACTGTACCGTCTCTCTCTCTAGCCCTATGTGAGTCGGGATGACTGAACTGGGCTGGAGAGGGGCGTTACACTTCTCTTCTCCTCTTTCTGAGCGCCCACTTTTAAGTTACTTCCTCTTTTCTCACCGCCTCTTTCCGCACCCCATTCCAGAAGGGATAAGGGCATATTTATAGCCCTAATAATGTGACCTAGTATATAAGAACATGTGAGTACCAAGTACTTCAGGTGAGACATCTACCTGTCACATGATATCTTGCACAAATGACATTTTTATGTATTTAGGAGAAAAGGCAATTATATACTTCAATTGATATCAACAATCGAAGTGAAGCTCACAACAATTGATATAAGACTTAAGGCAATCAATATAGACATGGTAATCGATGTGAAGCTCGCAACAATCGATATGAACCTTAAGGACAATCGACATGGACATGGTAATTGATGTTTGAAGAGTTACTTGACCAATACATGTGATGACATTCGATGTTGACATGGAGCAATCGATGTCTAATATGAGGCAATCGATGTTTACACAATCGATGTTTAAACATGAAGCAATCTATGTCTAACACTTGACAATCAATGTTTAAGTTGATCAACAATTGATGTTTACACAATCGATGTTTAAACATGAATCAATCGATGTCTAACATGAGGCAATCAATGTTTAAGTTGATCAACAATCGATGTTTACACAATCAATGTTTAAACATGAAGCAATCGATGCCTAACATGAGGCAATCCATGTTTAAGTTGATCAACAATTGATGTTTAGACAATCGATGCTTAACTTTGACTGGTAAAGACTATAATATGAATATACGAAGTACCACTGCTTCGACTGACCAAGTGTAAATGTGAACGTCCAAATGTCTGTGCTTCGACTGACTAAGAATATAACAGGAAAATTCGAAGTCCCAGCACTTTGACTGACCATGACTAAATCGTGACATCCGAAGTTATAGTGCTTCAAATGACAATGACCAAAATAGAAATATACAAAGCACCATGCTAAATTTGTCTTGATTAGTTGAAGTGACTTCGTCATATCCAAAGCTTAGCTTCATATATGATGAAGTTCCATGTAACGACCCCCTTTATACCGATACGATTTTACCAATCCACGTCGATAGAAAGCATGTCATCACAGTGGGACATGTACCCAGCACAACACAGTAGGTAGAGATGAACACAAATAACAAAGAAAAGTACAACAGAAATGTAAATAATTCTTATTCCATCATTACCACACACATTCCACAGTCTATATAGTAGCAAAATAAATATACAAAGTCCACAAGTAACAAGTCCATATCACAATATTGTCTCACGTACTACGTAAAAGAAAAGTACAAGCTATGTGGATGGCCCTCTAAGTCTTAGCTACTCCTCTCGCTCGGAGTCACTCCTCGCTATCTCCTCCTCGATCTCAGAAATACATGCTTCATCTATATGTTTAAGCAAGGATGAGTCTTCACAAAAGACTCATCAAGTAACTTATTGGTACATCCAAACACTTATCACATTCATTCTACACAAGTTCAACATATAGAGCAATTTATCACATGATTCATGTAGCAATAAACAAGTACTAAATGAACAATCTATAACAAACTAACTAGACCTGGATTTGATATAACTCATGATACAATTACAACTCATTTCATGGCACATTTCCAAACATTCAAAACATGAAATTAAACGTATTCATATACTAGTGATACTAGCATGAGAGAGACTCGTCGTCCAGACAAGTGGGAAAAGGTTGGCCTCTCTCTAGCCTTTTTCTAGAGTGAGAAGCTCTTGGAAAAGGTTAGGGCTCATCCGCTCCATCGGCATCGCTCGTCTCCGGCTGGTGTACCTCCCCCTCTGTCTCCGGCTGAGGATCCCCTCCGTCTCTGACGATCGTGTGGCTGTGATGTTTCTCCCCTTGATGGGGACAGTTTTGTCTCTCTGTAGGAGAGTTTTGGCCTTCCTTCGACAAGGGTCCCCCTTCTCATTGGAGGGGTTTTGTTCCCATTCGGCCGACGGGTGTTCGACGGCAGTCTGGTGATTTGGCATCAATTTCTATCTAGGTATGGTTTGTGTTTGTGTAGGTTTCCGGAGAAGCCTAGTTGTCTCCGACGGGTTTGGTTTTTGTCACGTCCATTCTGCCCCTTCGATTCGGCACTACCACTGGTGATCTCAAGCCCAAGCTCCCCTGTCTGCGGTTTGTAGAAGCTTCTCACACATCTTCCTACTCCGGCTCAGGCGAGCTCCCCCCGCAGTGCCAAGATCTGCTGCGGGCCTGCTCAACCCTGTTGTCCATTCGTCGTAGTCCATTGGCATCTGCGCTCGGAAGCTCTGTGCGCCTCCCAGCCTCGTGTGCGTGTTTCCCCTGTTAGTGCCTAAGTGTGCGTCCCTATGCATTTGCATCCCCAACCAGAGCCCTTCGGGGTGGCCGGTAGCCAGTGACATAGGGCGGTTCTTCGACGTACAGTCGTCCTCCTTGCCTCCAGTTGAGTTGGGTTCTTGCCCCGTGGTGTTTGGACCTTCGGTCCTTTGGGTGGCTTGTTTCTTGGGTTTGCCCTGCTGTACTGCGTAGTTTCCACTGGTAGAAGTCTACCTCATTTGTACTCCATGTACTACTTTTATGTGAAATACTATTGCCACCTTACAATGTCAAAAAAAAAAATACTAGCATGATATCTACCACATTCAATATACTCATATGTTACATATTCTCATACTTTTCTTGTTGTTTTAACATAAAAGTAACCTAATCACATGGTTTCACATTCTCACACATTGCAGCACATTATCACATCACTTTCGCATATTCAGTTTGCACATTCACACTAAAGTCACATCTTTACACATCTTTTGTCGTGAGACATAGTCTGAACCACCATAAAGGACACATCACACACATATCACATACCTGTCACCTAGGCAATACAGTGACGAATCTTGGTAACTGTGCAGAACTGGAAGAAGCTGAAAGATGTGCGGAATTATCTATTATTGTAATCTAGAAGGGGGGGTTGAATAGATTACTTCCAATTAAAAGACTATGACCTTCTTTTTGATGAAAACATAGATTTATCGAAATCTCAAACAGAGTTAATTTAAGTTCGATCCAAGATGTGTGTGTTGATTAAGAGTAGAACAATTAACAACCTATCTAACGTGTGAGAAACCAACGTGCCTACCAAACATCTACCGTAAAATGTTCAAACCACAGACATGATGATTTAAGGTGGTTCAGAGTACACAACTTGTGTAACCTACGTCCACCGTCCACACACGCATGCAGAAACACCTGCTTATTAGCGAGTTCCACTCTACAACCCACACACACACGTTGTCTGATGTAAGCACACGATCAGAACAACAAAAGCCACGTGAATCAAGCACAAGGGTCGCTTGAATCAGAACCACACACACAGAAATAGGAAGAATATGAAAAGACAGGAGTTCTGAGGTGAAAGAACAAATCCCAATAGAGAACTCTTGTCGCTGGTCGTCCAGAAGAACTCCAAGCTTCACTTTGATGATCCTCAGATGACGTAGAAGCTTGAACCGTGGATGAACCGTCTTCAACTCCGCTCGGAAGATGGATCTTCTTCGCTCTGGATGGAGGGTTGAAGCAGAGCAGCCAGGAGAAGCTTTTTCCTTGGGTTTTGCTTAGGGTTTTCTTATGGTGGCTTCTTGCCGCGAAAATAGCTCCATATGTTCTATATATATGGGTGTCCAAATTTAGAGAGACGTGGTAAAAGGAAACACCCTAATATAGAACATATCCAAATCTCAGAATTTAAGTTTCTCTTCGTCTGTCGACAAACGATCTATAGTTGTCGACAGCCAAAGCTGGATTCAGGTTTCCAGAACACTTGGAGCTGCTGGAAGACTGGATCTGTTGACAGCCGACTTGCTGCTGTCGATAGCTACTGTTGAAAATTGATTTTCCAGAACCATGAGTGTTCCTGGAACACTGGGCTGTCGACAGGCGATTCTGGGCTGCCGACAACTATTGTCCTGGTTGAGCTGGATGGTCTATCTGTCGACAAGTGCCTTCATGGCTGTCGACAGGTGTTGACTTGATGTCCTTTTCTTCATCTTTTTCACTTGGTTCTTGTTGCTTTCCTTGTATACATTGACACCTACATTGAAAACATTCTAAGTGAGATACAATAAATATTTATGTTATCAATAAAAGCATGTTTTCATATGTGTCTTTTTCTTGCATGTCTTTGTCATTGTCATCAAAGTTACAACATCAATCCACATTGTCTATCATCAAAAACATGTAAACTTTAACATTACACATGAGAACCCAACATAAGCACTCTCCACCCTAACCAGTGGTACTTGTCCACCTCCAGGCCTTCATCTTGATGCCCACAGGATATCACATATATATTGAGCCTTCCCATAAAGACTTTTCTATAGTACGGCTCTACAGCCTTTTATGGTAGCAGTGTCAATCTCGGCACATTAATCACTTAATCACATTATCCACATGTTTAACATAATTTTCATGCATTTAATAGTCCATTCACATGCTTTCAAAATACCACACTTATCTCAGATTATAGAAATAGTCATTACTGTTTAACAGTGTTACAACATGCTTAACAAAGCCTAATCATGGAACTAATCATCAGAAAACATCACTTTTAACTAATCATGCTTAACATGACCAATAATGACTTATAACAGGAAACAATAGTCACATATGTCAGAACAAGCTCAATTTTTAATCACAGATCATGCACATGGAATATATTAGATATCTAACTTTTCAAAATTTTCTCCATAGTTTATCTATTTTTAAGATTTAACATAGATCTTAGGTAATTAACAAGATGATTTATTAAAAACATGATAAATAGGAAACTAATGACTCTATCTTTCTTGAAACATGCACACAGTAACCCTAAGTTCATGAAAAAATAATGTGACAATAATACACATCATACATATTTATCTCGAATTTATGTCTAATATGGCATGCTCATTTACTCATTATAGAATTTCTATAATTTACAAATATGGTCAGAAAATTATCAAAATTTCGTGACTCAACTTGCTAAATGTACTTGACAAGACAAATTTTTCCAAACCTATGTATACCTTCAAAATCTCTGAAATCTCACATCACATATGTTAAAACACTTTTCTAAAAAAAAATATGATGAACTTAACAACAAAGGGTTTCCCGTCATCGGTGGTTAACAGCATGATCGATTGCCGTTAACATAGAAACTTAATGGCAAGGATGTTGCCGTCAACTTCCTGTCTGCAGAAAGTGCAGAGCGAAAGCAAATGATAAAGAATTTGGGGATCCAGGACACGAGACAAAAATCCTTAAAAATTGTAAAACTCTAGATGACAGGGGTAAGGATGAAACCCCTAAGTTACTTGCCTCTAGAAAACTCCCTGAAGATCGGATTAGGGTGATGAATCCCTCCTCGACCAAGCCTAAGAGGTGGTCTTCATGGGTATGATTCGACTTACATGACCAAGCGAACGATCTGCCAGCAACAAGAGAGCTTCTCCACGTTCAGGAGGACCTCCCTCTTGTAGAAGAACACCGGTGCATCCTTTGGTTCACTGAATCTACCACCTCAAACTCCCCCTTTCCCTCTCCCCGAAAGTGGAAAGCCCTAGCTGAGCAAAAGTCATCTCTTTGCAGAGATGACCTAGTTTTATAGGAGTTTGAGTCGTAGGTAACCTAGGAAAGAGAATCCCAGCCAATGTAGGGGTTTCCATGTTTATCTCCCAAAGAAATTGGGATGGTTTTAGGCAAAGAAACCCAAACGCAGTCGAAGATGTTAACGTCCAATTGGTTGCCCTCTACATGAAGTAGATGTCAATTGATTTTGACGTCAAGATCCTTAAGCTAGATGGTAAACGGCACGTAGCTTGCCGTCAACTAGCTGTTAACGTCAAAAGATGTTGACATTAAGAAGAAATTCAGACAGAACTTAAAAACATAACAACAAGTCATAAAAGGCACAGAAAACTAGGGCTTTACATTCCACGTCTGTTGGCCCTCTTGATATAGCAACAAGACTAACCTAGAGGAGGGTGAATAGGAAATCTGAAAACTGAAACAAAAATTCACCACTTGAAAATGTTTGGTTAGTATAGATAAATGTTTGCAATGGAAGGTAAGAGCGCAAAAGCAAGCACACAAGAAACACATAAATTTATCCTAGTTTGGCCCTTCCAAATGGAAGTCCTACGTCTAGTCCCCAAACAAACTCATCGGATTTCACTAACCACCAAGTAACCTTGGTCATCCCTTAAACAAGGGGCATACAACACCCCAGCTGGTCTTCTTCTCTTTCTCGGGCAAAAAGGCAGCCCACTGTTTCACCTCAGCCAGGTGCTTCTTTCACGAGCTCAGAAGCAACTCAATGGTACACACCCCAGTAGGTCTTCCTTTCAAACAAGGGGAACACTGGTACAGACCCTAGATGGTCACCACCAGGCACAAGCTGGTCTTCCATTCTAATCAAGGGGAACGCTTGCACAGCAAGCCTTCTCTTCCAACCAAAGAGGAACATTTCTAAACACAGAAGCAATGACTTGAAGCCCCTAGATTAAGCTCAAGATACACAATGAAATGCTTGATCTGAGATTGAGCCAAAGAAAGAAAAAGTTTACAGTAATAGACTATTCTTAGGCTAAACCCCCATCTCTCTCTCCCTCAAATGCATAAAGACACACATAGAGAGAATGGGCTCGTGCTTTCTTTCCTTCTTGCTTGAGTGTGTATGGAGTTGGATGCTCACTGGATGTACACTCCTTGAATGATCTTCAGGTTTTTCACTCTTTTTATTTCTTCAGTAATTGCTTCATCTTTATGTAGAATAGATGGAAAGGATCTATTGAAGAATAGTTGTTTCTCTTCTTCTTCTTCTTCTTCTTCTACTTCTGATGCTCTCTTTCTCTTGAGTCTAATGACTTCTTTCTTGTGCCTACTGGCTCATTTGAACAAAAGATTCTTTTGGCTGATGCGTATTTCTAGGGGCACAGATAGTAGGTCCCAATTTATTGACTATGATTAGAAAAGGGTCTGCAGACATTGAATGCAAATGATCATACTCGTGAAGCCTTTTATCAAGTGACTCATACTGATGACCAGTTCATCCCCATGTAATTAAATAAATTACATATCTATTTTGATGATTAACAAAACTCAAATAAATTATGATCTAACAAGTTTTTCTGAAGATTAGCACAGGAGGAAAATCAGGCGAAATGAAGAAGATATGTAAAGTATTTCTTACACTATAGAATTTAAAGTACAGAGCATATAATTTTTCGAAGTACACATCGACTTCCTATGTGTTATAACAATTTCAGTAGAGTCATAACGATTTCCACTTATATCAATTTCATTTTCACAAGGATTTGATAAAGTATCATACTGATTTCGATTTTATAACGATTTCATAAGTGTTGCATCGATTTCAATCTCACAACGATTCGATAAGTGAGCATAATGATTTACTCTCACAACAATTCGATAAGTGAGTATAACGATTTGCTCTCACAACGATTCGCTAAGTGAGCATAATGATTTCGATCTCACAAGGATTCTCTAAGTGAGCATAACAATTTCGATCTCACGACGATTCGCCAAGTGAGCACAACGGTTTTTCTCTCACAACGATTTAGTTCTTGTAGCGATTTGAGAACAACGACTCGGTCTCACAACGATTTGCCTTCATAATGATTCGATAAGTTCCACATCGATTTGGTCTTCATAATGATTCGATAAGTTTCACATCGATTTGGTCTTCATAACGATTCTATAAGTTCCACATCGATTTAATCTTCATAACGATTCGATAAGTTACAACAACAACTTGGTCAGTATAACGACTCGATAAGTTACACAACGATTTGCTTGCTGTAACGATTCGATAAGTCACAACAACGACTTGGTCTGTGTAATGATTCGATAAAGTAAAACAACGATTTGATCGCTACATCGACTCGATAAGTGAAACAACGATTTGGCTATAACAACACATTCATAACGACTTGCTCATAATAATTTGCTTATACTCTCATAACGATTTGTCTCTACAACGATTTTGTTGTGATTGTATAATGATTTGTGTTTACATCGATTTGTTTATACATGTGCAACGATTTACATAAACATCGACTCATTCACATAACGATTTCATAAGTCATACTCACAATGATTTCATGAGTTATAATGGCTTGATATTTAAACATATTTCAAATATTTTGAAAGTCAAAAGTCTTCCCTCGCTTTTTCTCCGATATACATGCATTTATTATGATTGAACATTTCACTGCACAATGCATGCACAAACATCTTCTATTCCTATGCTTATATTAGAAACATCTTTTTGGAAAATAAATTGATATTTCTATTTTGATGTATATTCGCTCTAACGTTCACTGACAACAAGAGACAGCATAGCTGTTTATCATTTAGCATTTATTGTGTGCAGGTCTCTGACAGCACAACCGTTTACAACATTGGACAAAATGGAAGATGAAGGATATCGAGAAAGATCCTCTCTTTGCATGCGTGGAACGTAAAGAACCGTTGACTGGAAGCTCTACAATACCATGCAGTCTAACGTATACCAGAGCATAGAGACAACAGACAATCAACGACTACTTCCTCAAGAGAAGATATAAATACATGATTCAAGACTCTTGGAAGACAACTTTGAGCAAGAACTTTTAAAAACAATCAACTTGATAGAGAAGCGTTAAATCCAAACAGTCTTACAAGAAGAGCCTCTGTCCATTCTAATCCTTGTAGCTCTTGCTCTTTGTGTTCCTGTCAAAATCTTTTAGAGAGCCTTTTTGAGTTCTGAGAGACTTCGCTTTTGTAGATCTTTCACTCTCAGTCTTAGCCTCAGATCTGATACTTGTTGTAAATCAGGTCTAGGGGCATTTCGCCTTTATTCACACTCCTGTGTAGTTCCTCTTCTGGGGTGAAGAGAGGAGCTGTTGAAACAGGTGGTTTTATTCCCTTCGTGTTGAAGGAAGACCTGGGTTCCAGGGTGTTGTATTCCTCTTCAAGTGAAGAAGAGAAGGCCAGCTGCGGCTGGATGTGTAAGTGTCCTTGAGGGGGACTATACCCTTGGGTAGTGGAATCCTGAGTTGTTGCTCAGGGACTGGACGTAGGACTCCTGTGGAGAGGAGATCCGAACCAGGATAAAATCCTTCTATAGTGCAGTTACTTGTTTGTGATTGTTGTTTTCTTTACTACTAACACTAACAGTCATACGTAGTGTTTTCTTTACTACTCAACATGATCATGACGAGTAGTGAGGTGATCAAAGCCCGTGGTGAGTTGGATTTGCAGTTGAGCCATTTGACCAGCTATGAAATCTCTAAGGGATGGAGCTGGTTCCTGGCCTGCAGCAGCAGCATCATCTCCCTGATCATCCATTGGATCTTCTTAGGAGTCTTCATCATCACCATCATCATCTTCATCTTCAGCAGACACTTCCTCAACATCTGGTGCCTTATCTTTGAGAGTCTGTGTAACTGTCCCATCCCTAAGCTTGTATCTCATTCTATGGACCGTAGTGAGGTCAAAGGAACTGCTGAACGTTAGAATTCTCATTCAGAGATGGGAATTCCATGTGGCAGCATATGGGGAATTGCCAATGAAGGTAGAGGGAGGGATTTGAGTCTGTGGATTGTGGTAACGAGTTCCCTATTTCCATCCTTAGGAACGATGAGAGTAGTGAAAATGTGGGGGATGAGACGATTCAGTGGAGGGAAAGAATTGTCATTGAGCTTCAAGTGGTCCACACTGGGATGATATAGCTCATGGGTGATCAAAGTGTAGTAATCAGAGGCAGAAGGAGGATTAACAAGTATATTGGCCCCTGAGTTTGGAATTTGAAAAGCACGGCAAAGGAGATTTGGGGATATTTTGAAAGTGGTACCCTTTACCGTGGTGTAGAACTCCTCATCAACGACCAACTTCTCCAAGTTGTCGAAGAACTTGGTCACAGCAGCAGAGGAGTACTGCTTGTGAGAGTAGAGAAACTTCGTCCAGCCCTGGGTGTCGAACAGGGGCTGGAGACTGGGGAACATGTCCTCTAGGGAAACAAAATCCACGAACCGTGGCTGGACAATCTTTGTGAAGGAGCCCCGGACCTTAGAGGTGTGGCGGTTGGGAGGAACAATAAGCTCCAGAAGACGGTCATCCCGACGCTTGCTGCGGCGCTCTGTAGGTGCCACGGAGCCTTCTCCAACATCTGGTGAGATGAGACGCCGACGAGAAGCAAGGTGTTTGGTTGGAGGAGCCATGGAGTAGAAGAGAACGGAGAAGAGAAGAACTCTGAGGAGAAGGAGATGACGGGAAGAAGGAGAAGAATCAGGAGGGGAACCTAGGGTTGACGCCCTGGACAGAAGGGTTAGGGTGGAGGAGGAGAGGGAAAGGTTTTTGGAAGAAAAGGAAGGGTTTAGGAGACGTGGGTGCCCTTTTAAAGAGTTTGGGTTTGAAGTTGAAAGGTTAGGGCCCCACATAAATTTGGCCTAAATGCATGCCGTTTGGGCTTCTGAACCGCCCTGGGCCGCCGACTGTCGATAGCCAGGAAGGTAGCTGCCGACAGCTGCTTAGCAGACTTGAGCCAGAACTGAATTTTAGACAATTTTAGTGGGAATGAGCATGTCTCTTGGATTTTACGGTTGACAACAGGTTTAATACTCATTACAATGTGTCATAACCACTAGTATAAAGACACAAAAAAATTTTTACAATGGTTTAGAGATAATACTCTGGGAATCTTGAGTTATGGCATTTAGAAAACACTGTTCAAAAGCATATGAATATAAGATGACTCTGTTGAATAAAACCATTGAAGAAAGACATATATCCCAGTGATGATGTTCAGTGGGTAAAAGAAAGTTAATGACCACATAGACAATCGACAATAGACAACCAACTTGCCCTTGATTGTAAAACATGGAGGCTACACTCTATTTCAGATTTTTGATTGATTTTCATTATCGAGCAATTGGAAAAGTGGTAATTAGGAACATTTTCACCTTTTTACATGAAGGTAGACATGAGGAGTGCCCGTACCGCCAGTTACTCAATGTGAGTGACGATCATACCATTATGCAAAGATAATGAAATAACTTTTTGACTCGAAGACGGACATTTTGTGATGCCCATGTCCCCGGTTACTTAGTAATGATCATCATTGCTGTGCCTTTTATCCAAGTTCATTTTTTTTTATTGAGTTTAGAAATAGGTAGTTTTTCTCCCTTCAGTTCATTTTTGCTAGTAATCAAGGTAGTAGTTATGTAAGGTCAATGGTCAATGTAAAACATTAAGTCCAATAACCCTCTTACTTATCAAGCCATCTGAGAGACATGATAATCCACAAGGGAGTTATTCAAAAGAGTTGAGTTAAGTCCATTAGATTTGTTCGATGTTACCTAGATGACACAACCTAGACTCAAACACGAAATATTATTTCAAAATCATTGTAATTCAATCTATGTCATGAATGCTAGATGAGTATGACAGGTTGTAATGATCTTTAAGTTCAAATTCTCCCCGTGCACAATGTTTGTGAGCATACTCATGAGGAAGGAATGAGAAAAGTTGAAGGATTGGCATAAGGAGGGTATCTGTTGACAACAAGAAATTGCCTGTCGACAGGTACTAAATTATTGTGAAATGATGGTTCTGGGAAGGCTTGGCTGTCGACAGTTGGCTTGGTGGCTGTCGACAAGCAGTTGCAAAATCAGTTTTGAGGGTTTGATTAGTGAAAGATTTTCAACCAATGAGTGAGGGATTAAGACACATGGGATATGAAGGGTGTCCCTTAACAACTTCACTCACTTGGTCTTACCTTGCTCCCCCATAGTGTGTGCATGTGTTGACTCATCATTTAAGCAAAACATGCAAAGAGATGCACAACATACAAAGCATTTTCACATAGCAGAGTCAATCATAAACATGTGAGCACTGAAAAATCATTCTTTGGAGGAGATGTATGCGACAAAATTAAGACAATCCAAATACGTAATCATGAAGTTAATGACCTTTATGTATAAGAAGACTATGGATACTTGACGGAGTATATTTACTCACACATAATGAGAGTTTCCAAACAAGCCGAACTTGTTCTTCCACATGTCACCATTTGATATACCGCACAGTCACTATACACAAAGACCATTTTCTCCTCAATTTGGTATTGGATTCACTAAATTTTGCACAATCCCAATTCTCTTCTAAGTGTTGTGAACCTATCCTCAGACAGTGGTTTTGTGAAGATGTCGTCCAATTGTTTATCAGTGGGAATGAAGTCAAGTACTAGGTTCTCGTTGGCTACCTCATCTCTCAAAAAGTGATGCTTGATCTCTATGTGTTTTGTTCTTGTGTGTTGAATTGGGTTTTTGGAAAAATTGATGACACTAGTGTTGTCACATAGGATAGGTGTGCATCCAATATCAATGTTATAGTCGCATAGTTGACTTTTAATCCACAACACTTGAGCAGCACAAATCCCTGCAGCAACATATTCTACCTCTGCAGTGGAGAGTGCAACCGAGTGTTGTTTCTTGGATGCCCACGAAACCTTGCAACCACCAACAAATTGGCAATAGCCACTGGTGCTTTTTCTGTCAATTTTACATCCATCATAGTAAGCATCAGAAAATGAGATCAAGTTGAAACTACTTCCTGCTGGATACCATAGACCCAAATCATATGTACCTGAGAGATATTTGAAAATCCTTTTTACTGCAACCAAATGGCTTTCCTTTGGACTAGATTGGTATCTAGCATAAAGACAAACATTGAACTGTATATCTGGCCTACTTGCAAGTAAGGTAAAGGAGAGAGCCAATCATACCTCAGAATTGCTTTGCATCTACCGGTTTACCTTTCTCATCATTTTCCAGTTTAATGCTTGTGCTCATTGGGGTTGAGGCAGGCTTGGCTTGTTCAAAATGAAATCTTTTTAGAAGAGCCTTGACATATTTTTCTTGATTAATGAAGAAGCCATCTTCATGTTGCTTTACCTGCAATCCAAGAAAAAATTGAAGCTCCCCCATTAGACTCATCTAAAATTCACTGTGCATGTGTTTAGAGAACTCTTCACACAGTGATGGATTAGTGGAACCAAAGATGATGTCGTCCACATAGACTTGAACAACAATGATATGGTTGCGAACATTTTTAGTGAAAAGAGTGTGGTCCACTTTACCCCTTGAGTAGTTTTTACTCACCAGAAAATTGCTTAACTGGTCATACCAAGCTCGGGTGCTTATTTCAAACCATAAAGAGCTTTGTGCAACTTATAAACATGGTTACGCTTTTCATGATCCTCAAATCCTAGTGGTTGAGAAACATAGACTTCCTCTTTGATGTAGCCATTCAAGATGGCAGTTTTAACATCCATTTGAAAGAGTTTGAACTTGTTTGAACATGCATATGCTAACAAGATTCTAACTGCTTCAAGCCTAGCCACAGGTGCATAGAATTCTTCAAAACCTATCCCAAATTCTTGGTTATATCCTTTTGCTACCAGCCTAACTTTGTTTCTCACCACTTTACCCTCTTCATTTAGTTTATTCCTAAACACCCATCTTGTCCCAATGACAGAGATTTTAGGGGTTCTAGGAACTAAAATCCAGACATCATTTCTTTCAAATTGACCTAGTTCCTCATGCATAGCATCTATCCAAGAACTCTCTTTTAGTGCCTCTTCAACATTTTTTGGTTCCACTTGAGAGACAAAAGCTAAATGATCTTGTTCAATTATTTGTCTAACCTGACACCTAGTGTGAACTTTATCACTTACATTTCCAATGACATTATCAAGTGGGTGATCCTTTGAGTACCTCACATTTGTGATTGTTGAAGAACCTGGTTGATCTTGGATTTGAGGAAGTGGGTCTTGCGTGACTTGTTCTTCAGAAGGGTGTTCTTGAAGATTTTCAACTTGAGTCTTTTCTTTTTGAGGATCTTCTTCAGATTCATCATTTCTCTTTTTGAAAAGAATTCCATGATCATCATCATTGTACCTACGAGAATTTCCATCATTAATCTTTGAATGATACTCATCAAAAACAACATGTGGAGTTTCTTCCACAGTTCTACTTTTATTGTTAAACACTCTATAAGCCCTAGAGTGTTTTGAGTATCCTATGAAAATACCTGGATCACTTTTGGCTTCAAACTTGTCTAAATCAACTTTATCTATGTTATGTGTAAACACTTTGGAGCCAAAAACCCTGAAATACCCAAAGTAACCTAGAAAAATTATCCACAATGACAAATCCAAAACGTTTGCCATTGAGACTCAGTGTTCTAGTAGCTCCAAAAAGGTCCATGTGCAACAATTCATAGGGTTTTGAAGTGATCATCGGTGCTTTTGACTTGAAAGACTTTCTGGTTTGTTTTCCGTGTGCACATGCATCACAGAAACTTTCATTTTTATTGAAAGAAATTTCAGGAAGTCCACTTACCAAGTTCATCCTCATGATCTTGTGCAAGACATTGTAGCTCGCATGGCCAAGCCTACGATGCCACAAAGTCAACTTATCCTGTTTACTTTCAACAAGACACAAATTTTTATTTTCTGGTTCATCTAAATCAACTAAATAGATGTTGTTCACTCTTTTTCCATAAAACTTGAGACTTTATGTTTCTTTATCAATAATCTTGTATGCATTTGATTCAAAAATAACTTTATGACCTTTATCACAGAGTTGCCTTATGCTAAGCAAATTGTAATTAAGACCATCAACTAACAATACGTTGTCTATTGAGTTAGAGGCACACTTACCAACCTTACCTGTGCCAATTATTTGGCCCTTATTGTTACCTCCAAAGACAACTTGACATCCGTCTTTCTCCACCAGCAAACTGAATTTATTTTTGTCGCCCGTCATATTCCTCGAGCAGCCACTATCCAAGTACCATTTGTTTTGATTTTGGGCTGCTAGGCATTCCTGCAAGGATGGATCAG
Organism: Colocasia esculenta; assembly: GCA_014218235.1. NCBI lineage: Eukaryota > Viridiplantae > Streptophyta > Magnoliopsida > Alismatales > Araceae > Colocasia > Colocasia esculenta. The sequence goes on from CM024755.1 coordinate 135,659,123, forward strand.
ACAAGAGGTTTTGGTACCCAAATTACTTTGGGTCCCATATTTTCATTCATGCAAGAAAGTAAATGCTTTAGAATCCATACTTGCTTACATTTCAATTTATTTGAGTTATTCCAGCATTGTTTTTCATTGTGCCCAAGTTTCTTACAGAAATTGTGTGACGGCCCTCATTATACTGGTACGGTTATACCAACCCACGTCGATATAACAAGTGCTGCCACAGTGGGACATTTACCCAACGATACAAACAGCTGAGATACACGCGAATATACAACAAAGTAGCGGAAGTAAAAGAGAACTATCTCCATTCATTCATCATCCACATCAAACATACATGTAGTTTATAATTTGCAAAAAGGAACCAAAGTTCACATAAATTAAATTACTGAAATGGAAATACATAATGTCCACATAATACATTTTTTTTCTCATGATAATTCTAATACAATGTTCCAAGTACATACTAGGAAGTACACAATCAGAAGGAACTCCAAAAACTAGCTAGTCTCCACGCTCGGAGTCCGTCTCTGCTGCCTCCTCCAAGGGTACTGTGTCACCAACTATACCTGTACGCCGAAGCAAGGAGTGAGTCTAGGGACTCAGCAAGCAACACTATTCATGATATACACGTACAAATCCTAGTGGTTTCTACATGCACATTAGAATTAGCAACACATAGCATGCTAGTCAATTCGAGTTTTCAACCTATCATGAAAGTTCTACAATTTTGTACATAACTCATGCTTTCAGATTTTTAAAATAAAATCTACCTATCACATGGTCTCTATTCTATTTACTCATGAACTTTAATCTTTTACAGAATCAAACATGAGAGCTATCAATATGGACAATTTACATGCATAAAAAGGGAACACAATTCGCATAGATTCCACATATTCTTAAGTGCATACATAACTTTTTCACATGCTTTAGGTTGCTGATTTCACATGGTTCAATGACTATAAATCTACACATGAGAGCTACAACGTTGCTTAAAATCTCACATATGAACAATCCATCATGCCATTTTGCACACATATTCATTTGTTGTCTCTACCATGGATTCTAAACACTTTGTACACATAAACATGAGAATAATAACATGCATTTTCTGAATTCACATGGTTTCAGATTTAGTCTCTCATGGTTTCAATAACACATTTACACATCGAGAATTTCACATTTTCTTTTACACAAATTTTCTCTTTTCACATGATTACACTTTACACATACACATTCACATGTCACTTACGCATTTACACATGGTCACATACACATTTCACATTACACTTTACACATATTTAGGTGCCGTGACACATAGTCCAAACCACCAAAGAAGGACACAAACACATCACATCACATAGACGCCATCTAGGCAATACAATGGCGACTCTTGGACTGCGCAGACCAGGAGAACAAGTCTCCACCCTAACCAGTGGTACTTGTCCACCTCCAGGATTTCCCCCTAATGCCCTTAGGGTCACTTAACACAATGAACCTTCTCAGGGGAACTTTTCCCTGATACGGCTCCACTGCCTTCTCGGAAGCAATATCACATTGGCACAATTACACTTTTACACATTTACTGTTTTACACATGGTTCTTACACTTTACACTTTTCATCACATTCACTTTCTCACTCACATAAATCCTCTATTTTTCCTAACATGGTACTACAGAATTTCAAGGTTTAACACACAGTAAACACACTAATCATGCTGGGTTTAAACAAAATCTAATCACATTTCGATCATATGTATGAATTATTCACATTTCACATGAAAACACATAACTTTTTATTTACTGGTCCAAATGACCTGAAATGTTTACCACATGCTGTTTTCGGCTTCATAATCATACTCCCAAATTTTCAGATTTTTCTGAGCTACATAGAATTTACAGAAAATAAAACGCCTAATTAGCATGCTATTAACAACTTAAGTTAACATGGGTCTAACACATCTTGTAATTTAGCCACTTGCTGTTTTGTACAGAGACTACTAATATATGTATGATTTTAGAATACCACATTACCCTAATTCATACATCTATCGATCAATTATCACAAACCATTTTCGCATGTTCTCATTTTACCGAACCGAGCTTATTTACAAATTTCACAAGCATGGATAATTTACTAAAACTTGCAAACACATATGCTGACCCACTATTCTTCATGATCAAACCGAAACTAAGGCATTCACACTAATCTAAATCATGAATCATGGATTTTGCAAAATTGCCTACAAGTCATGCTCACAAGTTTACAAAATATCATTATCCTACATTCACCATTCACATCCCACATTCATTCACACACCACAACTAACCATATACATAGAGTATAAGCTTTACCATATATCCTCATCGCATAAAACATACCGAAATTACTGCATAAGTGGGACAGAACAGCTCACTGTTCTGTCCAGAAGAACTAGGCGGCGGTCTCTGGCCGCTGACTCAGGGTCAGCGGCAAGGTCGATGGACGCCAAGCAGGAATTGGGCGTCCAGGGACCTTGCCGTCGAATCAGGTCTGTGCAGAAACACAGACCCGAGCTTTAAATCTTGGGTGAAATGGAGGGTCTAGGACTCGAGGAAAATTCCATAAAAATGACAAAAACCACCTAGACTCATACGGGGACACCATAGATAGGTCACTTGCCTTTAGAAATTTTCTCCAAGAGATTTATGGCTCGAAGAAGACCTCCTTGGGCAGTCCCAAGAAGTTGCAGAACCTCCCTCTAGATCGCCTTCCTCCGGGCTCCTGGGTGATCTCCATGCCGAGGGGATGATGGGGATGCCTTCTCCTTTGCTCCAGCTTCCTCCTTGTCGCAGTAGATCTCCAAACCAAGCTCCAAGAGGTCGGATTTGGGGGTTCTAAAATGGGGTTTTTCTCACAGCTCACCTAGGGTTTTTCTCTCCTCTATTTCTCCTCTTGCAAGGTGAAATGAGAAGTGGGAGAGGCCAAATCCGGGTTCAGACCTAATGAGAGCCCCTTACCCACTCACCATACCGATTAGACAGCCTTAGAGCCGTTGGGGGACATCACCCCAATGGAGGCCATGCCTTGCTCCCGGATTTTCTGGCTCTGCAACGCATGCAGGTCAGAGAAGTTGGCGTCCAGATCGCTGGACGCCGGAGTTAGTGTTGGCGTCCATGTCTGGACGCTGACACTGGCTCAATGGCCTGGGCTTGACGCCAAGGTGGCCTTCGGCCAGAACCCTAATTTATGCAGAAAACCATGCATATCAAGCGTATATACATGCAATATGTATATAGTATTATATCCACACTATCATCATGCAATATATACATTATTTATGCTTAATATAAACACATGCATACGTAATTATACTAATTAATGCGTACGTAAATATGTACATACATACATAAGCGCAATTATTCACACATAATTGCAAATAATGCGACGGAAATTAGAGGGCCTTACAAATTGCATGATGAAGATTTTCTCAAAACATTTGTTTTGTTATTTTGTTGAACATTCATTTGAATTTTCCCTTTTTGTTGCCTAGATGGTTGTCCCTTGGCAGCATACTTCCAGGCTTGTCGACAGCTCTTATTGAGCCTGTCGACAGACTTCTTATTGGTCTGAACATATGAAGTCTTTTGGATTGATTGTTGTTGCTTACCCTTATCTTGAGTTTTATTGCTCTTGGGAGGAACTTGTTTGCTAGTGCTTGGATTACAATCAACAAAAGATGTTAACAATGTTTCTTCAATTTTCTTTTGTTTTAGTGGTTGATATCCAAGTCCATGCCTTGTTACATTAATTCTAGCACCCAACACAGCATCAAGATTTCGCTTACCTTTTACAAATCTTGTAAGATCTTCACCCTTTTCTTTTAGATCCTTTTCAGTTTGTTCCAACTTTTTCTTAATTTCTTCATGTTCATTTTGAAGAGTTTCAAGGGAATTGATTAGGCTGTGTTTTTCTTTTTCACTCTCTTGCAACTTTACTTTCATGCAATCCATTTCTTCATAGTAAGCTTCCTCATCAATCTTCATCAATTCAATCTCTTTATTTAGAATGGCAATTTGTTCATTATTGGATGTGTTATAAGCAAGTGAGTTGATTTTCTTTTTCAATGCTTTGTTTCAAGACTTGAACTCACAAAATTTCTCAAAAAGCAATGTGTAAGCTTCTTCCCATTCATCTATTGTATAGTTCTCAAAGGAAGAGTTTACCTCAGTGGAGTCCTCACTCCTTGCCATTAAGCAGTGAATTTCTTCATCTCCTGAGCTTACTTGTGCGTCCTCGTCTTCGTCTTCATCACTCCAAGTAGCCAACATTGCCTTGGCTTTCTTGAAAGTGAATATCTCCTTCTTCAGTTTCTTCTTGAGCTCTGGGCACTCTCCTCTCATGTGCCCTTGTTTCTTGCACTCATAGCATACAATGTCAGATTTTTTGTTAGACTCAAATTTATTTGAAAAATCTTTCTTTTGAAAAGATTTGGAGTTACCTGAGCCTTTCCTTTTGAACATAAGGAATTTCTTGAATTGTCTAGTGAGCATGGCCATTTCATTGTTCTCACTATCACTAGACGTTTCATTGTCATCACTTTCCTGTTGAACATCCTTTTTGGAACTAGAGGAATTTTTGTTGGAAGCTTTTAGAGCAATTGATTTTCTTGGATTTTCTTTAGTTTCTTTCCTTTTTAAATTTATTTCATAGGTCATTAAGGAACCAATTAGCTCATCTAATTTCATTTTTGAAAGATCTTTAGAATCCTCAATGACGGTGGCCTTAGTGTTCAAAGAGGATGGAAGAGACCGAAGTATCTTCCTAACTAAGTCACTTTCTGAGTATTATTTCTTAAGGCCTTTCAACCTGTTGATTAATAGCATGAACCTTGCAAACATATCTGATATGGTTTCATCATTTTTCATTTTCAACATTTCATACTCAGATGCAAGCATGCTGGCTTTGGTTTCCCTTACCTTAGACGTACCTTCATAGATGAGTTCCAGCTTGTCCCACATTTCTTTTACTAAAGAGCATGTGGAGACTCATGAATACTCCTTGGGATGCACAGCGCATTGCATCATGCTGAATGCACTCCAATTCAAGGTGCCTTTCTTAATCTGATCCTTTGTCCAAGTATCTTCATCTTCTGGCAGCACATACGCCCCCTTGCTGACGATATTCCTCAGCTCAAAGTCTTGAGCTCTCAAAAAGTCCTGCATACGATTTTTCCAATATGGATAATCAGTGCCATCAAAGAATGGTGGCCTGGACACTGAATGTCCCTCATCCATAAACCCCTTGTTAGATTCCATGAGATCGAGAATCTCCTGATCGTAAGATCAAGCTACAAAAGTAATAAATTGGAGAAACCTCGCTCTGATACCAATTGAAAGATGTGCGGAATTATCTATTATGGTAATCAAGAAGGGGGGGTTGAATAGATTACTTCAAATTAAGACTATGACCTTCTTTTTGATGAAAACACATATTTATCAAAATCTCAAACGGAGTTAATTTAAGTTCTATCCAAGATGTGTGTGTTGATTAAGAGTAGAACAATTAACAACCTATCTAACGTGTGAGAAACCAACGTGCCTACCAAACATCTACCGTAAAACGTTCAAACCACAGACACGATGATTTAAGGTGGTTCAGAGTACACAACTTGTGTATCCTACGTCCACCGTCCACACATGCACGCAGAAACACCTGCTTATTAGCGAGTTCCACTCTACAACCCATACACACACGTTGTCTGATGTAAGCATACGATCAGAACAACAAAAGCCACATGAATCAAGCACAAGGGTCGCTTGAATCATAACCACACACACAGAAATAGGAAGAATATGAAAAGACAGGAGTTCTGAGGTGAAAGAACAAATCCCAATAGAGAACACTTGTCGCTGGTCGTCCAGAAGAACTCCAAGCTTCACTTTGATGATCCTAAGATGACGTAGAAGCTTGAACCGTGCATGAACCGTCTTCAACTCCGCTCGAAAGATGGATCTTCTTAGCTCTGGATGGAGGGTTGAAGCAGAGCAGCAGGGAGAAGCTTTTTCCTTGGGTTTTGCATAGGGTTTTCTTATGGTGGCTTCTTTCTGCAAAAATAGCTCCATATGTTCTATATATATGGGTGTCCAAGTTTAGAGAGACGTGGTAAAAGGAAACACCCTAATATGGAACATATCCAAATCTCGGAATTGAAGTTTCTCTTCGTCTGTCGACAGGCGATCAATAGCTGTCAACAGCCAAAGCTGAATTCTGGTTTCCAGAACACTTGGAGCTACTGGAAGACTGGATCTGTCGATAGCCGACTTGCTGCTGTCGACAGCTACTGTTGGAAACTGGTTTTCCAGAACCATGAGTGTTCCTGGAACACTAGGCTGTCGACAGGCGATTCTGGGCTGTCGACAGCTATTGTCCTGGTTGAGCTGGATGGTCTATCTGTTGACAAGTGCCTTCATGGCTGCCGATAGGTGTTGACTTGATGTGCATTTCTTCATCTTTCTCACTCGGTTCTTGTTGCTTGCCTTGTATACATTCACACCTATATTGAAAATATTCTAAGTGAGATACAATGAATATTTATGTGATCAATAAAAGCATGTTTTCATATGTGTCTTTTTCTTGCATGTCTTTGTCATTATCATCAAAGTTACAACATCAATCCACATTATCTATCATTAAAAACATGTAAACTTTAACATTACACATGAGAACCTAACAGAAGCACTCTCCACCCTAACTAGTGATACTTGTCCACCTCTATGCCTTTATCTTGATGCCCACAGGATATCACATATATATTGAGCCTTCTCATAAAGACTTTTCTATAGTACGGCTCCAAAGTCGTTTATGGTAGCAGTGTCAATCTCGGAACATTAATCACTTAATCACATTATCTACATGTTTAACATATTTTTCATGCATTTAATAGTCCATTCACATGCTTTCAAAATAGCATGCTTATCTCAGATTACAGAAATAGTCATTATTGTTTAACAGTGTTACAACATGCTTAACAAAGCCTAATCATGGAACTAATCATCAGAAAACATCACTTTTAACTAATCATGCTTAACATGACCATTAATGACTTATAACAGGAAACAATAGTCACAAATGTTAGAACAAGCTCAATTTTTAATCACAGATCATGCACATGGAATATATCAGATGTCTAACTTTTCAGAATTCTCTCCACATTTTATCTATTTTTAACATTTAACATAGATCTTAGGTAATTAACAAGATGATTTATTAAAAACATGGTAAATAAGAAACTGATGACTCTATCTATCTTGAAACATGCACACAGTAACCCTAAGTTCATGAAAAAATAATGTGACAATAATACACATCATACATATTTATCCCGAATTTAAGTCTAATATGGCATGCTCATTTACACATTACATAATTTCTATAATTTACAAATATGGTCAGAAAATTATCAAAATTTTGTGACTCAACCTACTAAATGTACTTGACAAGACAAAAATTTTCAAACCTATGTATACCTTCAAAATCTCCGAAAGCTCACCTCACATATGTTAAAACACTTTTCTGAAAAAAAAAAACTGAAGAACTTAACGACAAATGGTTTGCCGTCATGGGCGGTTAACAGCATGATCGATTGCCATTAACATAGAAACTTAATGGCAAGGATGTTGCCGTCAACTTCCTGTCTGCAGAAAGTGCAGACCGAAAGCAAAAGACAGAGAATTTGGGGATCCAGGACACGAGACAAAAATCCTTAAAAATTGTAAAACCCTAGATGACAGGGTAAGGATGAAACCCCTAAGTTACTTGCCTCTAGAAAACTCCGTGAAGATCGGATTCGGTTGATGAAGCCCTCCTCGGCCAAGACAAAGAGGTGGTCTTCACAGGTATGATTCGACTCACATGACCAAGCGAACGATCTGCCAGCAACAAGAGAGCTTCTCCATGTTTAGTAGGACCTCCCTCTTGTAGAAGAACGCCGGTGCAGCCTCTGGTTCTGTAACACCCCATATAAAAATATGTTAAATGGACTAAATCATCAAACTACCAATAACCCGGACTAGTCATTTTCAGAGCTCGAGATGGAAAAGAACTCTGAAGTTAAGCGTGCTCAGTTGGGAGTAGTCCCAAGATGGGTGACCTTCCTGGGAAGTCTACCAATTAGTACGGTTGTTAGGCCAGTTTGCTGGTTGGGTCGTCACAAATGGTATCAGAGACTTGCCCAGCCGGAAGTGTATGAACTAAGTGCCACACAGGGCAAAGTGCTACGCTATGGGAGCCACCTCTTGAGCCTGTGGGGGCCACCTCTAGAATTCTACCTGCCTGGGGTTTGATTGTGTGCTATATGTGAGCAGCGACGAGGACGTCGCTTATGTAAGAGGGGTAGATTGTAACACCCCATATAAAAATATGTTAAATGGACTAAATCATCAAACTACCAATAACCCGGACTAGTCATTTTCAGAGCTCAAGATGGAAAAGAACTCTGAAGTTAAGCGTGCTCAGTTGGGAGTAGTCCCAAGATGGGTGACCTTCCTGGGAAGTCTACCAATTAGTACGGTTGTTGGGCCAGTTTGCTGGTTGGGTCGTCACAAATGGTATCAGAGACTTGCCCAGCCGGAAGTGTATGAACTAAGTGCCACACAGGGCAAAGTGCTACGCTATGGGAGCCACCTCTTGAGCCTGTGGGGGCCACCTCTAGAATCCTACCTGCCTGGGGTTTGATTGTGTGCTATATGTGAGCAGCGACGAGGACGTCGCTTATGTAAGAGGGGTAGATTGTAACACCCCATATAAAAATATGTTAAATGGACTAAATCATCAAACTACCAATAACCCGGACTAGTCATTTTCAGAGCTCGAGATGGAAAAGAACTCTGAAGTTAAGCGTGCTCAGTTGGGAGTAGTCCCAAGATGGGTGACCTTCCTGGGAAGTCTACCAATTAGTACGGTTGTTGGGCCAGTTTGCTGGTTGGGTCGTCACAGGTTCGCCGAATCTACCACCTCAAACTCTCTTTCCCTCTCCCCGAAAGCCGAAAGCCATAGCTGAGCAAAAGTCATCTCTTTGCAGAGATGACCTAGTTTTATAGGAGTTTGGGTCCTAGGTAACCTAGGAAAGAGAATCCCAGCCAATGTAGAGGTTTCCATGTTTATCTCCCAGAGAAATTGGGATGGTTTCAGGCAAAGAAACCCAAACACAGTCGAAGAAGTTAACGTCCAATTGGTTGCCCTCTACATGAAGTAGACGTCAATTGATTTTGACGTCAAGATCCTCAAGCTATGTGGTAAACGGCACGTAGCTTTCTGTCAACCAGCTGTTAACATCAAAAGATGTTGACATTAAGAAGAAATTCAGACAGCACTTAAAAACATAACAGCAAGTCATAAAAGGCATAGAAAACTAGGGCTTTACATTCCACATCTATTGGCCCTCTTGATATAGCAGCAAGACTAACCTAGAGGGGGGTGAATAGGAAATCTGAAAATTGAAACAAAAATTCACCACTTGAAAATGTTTGGTTAGTATAGATAAATGTGTGCAATGGAAGGTAAGAGCACAGAAGCAAGCACACAAGAAACACATAAATTTATCCTAGTTTGGCCCTTCCAAATGGAAGTCCTATGTCTAGTCCCCAAACAAACTCATCGGATTTCACTAACCACCAAGTAACCTTGGTCTTCCAATAAACAAGGGGCATACAACGCCCCAGCTGGTCTTCTTCTCTTTCTCGGGCAAAAAGGCAGCCCACTGTTTCACCTCAGCAAGGTGCTTCTTTCACGAGCTCAGAAGCAACTCAATGGTACACACCCAAGTAGGTCTTCCTTTCAAACAAGGGGAACACTAGTACAGACCCTAGATGGTCACCACCAGGCACAAGCTGGTCTTCCATTCTAATCAAGGGGAACGCTTGCACAGCAAGCCTTCTCTTCCAACCGAAGAGGAACATTTCTAAACACAGAAGCATTGACCTGAAGCCCCTAAATTAAGCTCAAGATACACAATGAAATGCTTGATCTGAGACTGAGCCAAAGAAAGAAAAAGTTTATAGTAATAGACTCTTCTTAGGCTAAACCCCCATCTCTCTCTCTCTCAAATGCACAAAGACACACATAGAGAGAATGGGCTCGAGCTCTCTTTCCTTCTTGCTTGAGTGTGTATGGAGTTGGATGCTCACTAGATGTACACTCCTTGAATGATCTTCAGGTTTTTCACTCTTTTTATTTCTTCAGTAATTGCTTCATCTTTATGTAGAGTAGACGCAAAGGATCTATTGAAGAATAGATGTTCTTCTTCTTCTTCTTCTTCTTCTTCTTCTTCTTCTTCTTCTTCTTCTTTTTCTTCTTCTGCTGCTCTCTTACTCTTAAGTCTAATGGCTTCTTTCTTGTGCCTACTAGCTCATTTGAACAAAAGATTCTTTTGGCTGATGCGTATTTCTAGGGGCACAGATAGTAGGTCCCAATTTATTGACTATGATTAGAAAAGGGTCTGCAGACATTAAATGCAAATGATCAGACTCGTGGAGCCTTTTGTCAAGTGACTCATACTGATGACCAATTCATCCCCATGTAATTAAATAAATTACATATCTATTTTGGTGATTAACAAAACTCAAATAAAGTATGATCTAACAAGTTTTTATGAAGCTTAGGCACGGGAGGAAAATTAGGCGAAATCAAGAAGATATGTAAAGTATTTCTTGCACTGTAGCATTTAAAGTACAGAGCATATAATTTTTCTAAGTACACAATGACTTCCTATGTGTTATAACAATTTCATTAGAGTCATAACAATTTCCACTTCTATCGATTTCATTTTCATAAGGATTTGATAAAGTATCATACTGATTTCGGTTTTATAACGATTTCATAAGTGTTGCATCGATTTCGATCTCACAACGATTCGATAAGTGAGCATAACGATTTGCTCTCACAACGATTCGATAAGTGAGCATAACGATTTGCTCTCACAATGATTTTCTAAGTGAGCATAATGATTTCGATCTCACAACGATTCGCTAAGTGAGCATAACGATTTTGATCTGACAACTATTCGCCATGTAAGCACAACGATTTTTCTCTCACAATGATTTGGTTCTTGTAGCGATTTGAGAACAACGACTCACTCTCACAACGATTTGCCTTCATAACAATTCGATAAGTTCCACATCGATTTGGTCTTCATAACGATTCTATAAGTTCCACATCGATTTGATCTTCATAACGATTCGATAAGTTACAACAACAACTTGGTCAATATAACGACTCGATAAGTTACACAACGATTTGCTTGTTGTAACGATTCGATAAGTCACAACAACGACTTGGTCTGTGTAACGATTTGATAAAGCAAAACAACGATTTGATCGCTACATCGACTCGATAAGTGAAACAACGATTTGGCTATAACAACTCATTCATAATGACGTGCTCATAACGATTTGCTTATACTCTCATAACGATTTGTCTCTACAATGATTTGGTTATGATTGTCTAACGATTTATGTTCACATCAATTTGTTTATACATGTGCAACGATTTACATAAACATCGACTCATTCACATAACGATTTCATAACTCATACTCACAACGATTTCATGAGTTATAACGGCTTGATATTTAAACATATTTCAAATATTTTGAAAGTCAAAAGTCTTCCCTTGCTTTTTCTCCGATATCCATGCATTTATTATGACTGAACATTTCTCTGCACAATGCATGCACAGACATATTCTATTCCTATGCTTATATTAGAAACATCTTTTTGGAAAATAAATTGATATTTCTATTTTCATGTATATTCGCTCTGACGTTGACTGACAACAAGAGACATCATAGCTGTCTATCATTTAGTATTTATTGTGTGCAGGTCTCTTACAGAACAACCGTTTACAACGTTGGACAAAATGGAAGATGAAGGATATTAAGAAAGATCTTCTCTTTGCATGCGTGGAACGTAAAGAACCGTTGACTGGAAGCTCTACAATACCATGCAGTCTAACGTATACCAGAGCATAGAGACAACGGACATATCAACGCTACTTCCTCAAGAGAAGATATAAATACAAGATTCAAGACTCTTGGAAGACAACTTTTGAGCAAGAACTTTTAAAAATGATCAACTTGATAGAGATGTGTTAAAGACAAATAGTCTTAGAAGAAGAGCCTTTGTCGATTCCAATCCTAGTAGCTCTTGCTCTCTGTGTTCTTGTCAAAATCTTTTAGAGAGCCTTTTTGAGTTCTGAGAGACTTCGCTTTTGTAGATCTTTCTCTCTCAGTCTCAGCCTCAGATCTGATACTTGTTATAAATCAGGTCTAGGGGCATTTCGCCTTTATTCACACTCCTGTGTAGTTCCTCTTCTGGGGTGAAGAGAGGACCTGTTAAAACAGGTGGTTTTATTCCCTTCGTGTTGAAGGAAGACCTGGGTTCCAGGGTGTTGTATTCCTCTTCAGGTGAAGAAGAGAAGGCCAACTGTGGCTGGATGTGTAAGTGTCCTTGAGGGGGACTATACCCTTGGTTAGTGGAATCCTGAGTTGTTGCAAAGGGACTGGACGTAGGACTCCTGTGGAGAGGAGGTCCGAACCAGGATAAAATCCTTGTATAGTGTGGTTGCTTGTTTGTGATTGTTGTTTTCTTTACTACTAACACTAACAGTCATACATAGTGTTTTGTGTGAACATTTTTGTTGACAGGTTTAGATAATTATAATTTAAGAATCCCATTCACCCCCCCTCTGGGCTTTCTAGCTGGGCAACAAGTGGTATCAGAGCGAGTCTCTTCGACAAAGAAGATCTAACGATCTAAAGAGAAAAGATAAATGGCAGCTCAAGGGCATTTCGAGGGTCAGTCCGTCAACAGACCACCATTGTTCGATGGTGAAGATTATACCTACTGGAAAACACGAATGGAATTTTTTCTTCAAGGGCTCGATTATTAGATTTGGTCTATTATAGAAGAAGGAGATCTTCTGGTAACAAATGAGAAAGAAAAATGGACAGAAGATGATAAGAAGAAGATCTCTCTCAACTATAAGGCTAAGAGCATACTGTGTTGCGCTCTTAGTGAGAAGGAGTTCAACAGAATTTCAGCTTGCAAATCAGCTATGGAGACGTGGGAAAAGTTAAGAATCACCTATGAGGGCACGGATAATGTAAATGAGACAATAATAGACATTTTGGTGACACAGTACGAGAGGTTCCAGATGCAGCCAGGAGAAAGAATTACACAGATGTACAGCAGATTTACAGACATCACAAACGGATTGGCTGGTCTTGGAAAGAACTATGAAATAGGAGATATGACAAGAAAAATTCTAAGATCTCTACCAACCTCATGGACTCCGAAAGTAATAGCTATCGAAGAAGCAAATGATCTAAAAAGAATGTCACTAGAGAAACTCATTGGGTCCCTAATGGCCCATGAGATCAACATGGAGAGGTTGGGAGAGTCGTCAAGTAGAAAGAAAAACACCAACGCTCTCAAAGTGGAAGAAGACACATCAGAAGAAGTTTCAGATGACAAGGAAAGCATAAGGAGTAGTGAAGATGAAGAAGCTCTCCTCTCCAAAAGACTGCAAAGGATCCTTGCGAAAAAGAAGTACCAGTCTAGAAGGAGACACTTCAAGAAAAATAAAGATTTTAAGAAGTCAGAAGGTAAAAACTCAAAGAGAGTTGAGCCCATCTGCTATGAGTGCAAGAAGCCCAGACATATCAAAGCAGAATGTCTGAAGCTAAAGAAGACTAAAGTAAAAAAGAAAGACAGATCCAGAAGGCTCAGAAGATACAAAAAGAAAGCCATGGCAGCAGCTTAGGACAACAGCAGTGACTTAGACAGTGAATTGAGCTCAAGCGAAGAGGAAGAAGAAAAGGCCAACCTGGCCTTCATGGCAAACGTTGATGATAAGGTATCCTCTGACTCATCTTTTTCATCATGCAATGAATCTAAATCCGATAGTTTAGAAGATGCTTTTAACGAACTATATAGTAAATACAAAGATGTGTGTAAACTGTTAAAAGTCAGTAAGAAAAATCATACTTGTTTAGAAAACACTAATTCTGATTTAAAATCTAAAAATGAGCAATTAGAAAAACAAGTTACTGAACTTAAAAGAAGAAATGAATTGGTGTGTGAGGATTTGAAAAATAAAAATGAACAAATAGCAAGACTGGAAAACCAGGAAACAATAAGTAAACTATATCAAGAAATTAACACACTAACAAAAGAAAATAAAAAATTATCAAGCACATTAGAAAAGTTTACAAACGAAAAAACTACATTAATACTAAAGGGAGCTAGAAGGTCGGGAAAGAAGAAATATGGCTTAGGATACACCCCTCTGATAATGAAGAAGCCGTAGTACATCCTAAGATATATCCAACACCCATGTTTGTAGCTGAACAAGATATTGCATACAAGTCTAATCTTAAATATATTACAACTGATAAAATAAGTAAAACGTCTTGTTGTAGCCATTGTAACAAACTAGGTCACATTAAAATAACTTGTCCAACCAAACATATAAAATGGATAATTAAACGAAAAAATGATGATACTAACCAAGCAGGACCTAAAAGAACTTGGGTACCTAAAGCTTAGTGTTTTCATTACAGGGAAGCCTTCGAGCATCTAAGTGGTACCTGGATAGCGGATGCTCAAGGCATATGTTAGGCAACAGGAAGTTGTTCTCTCACCTTGAAGCTGAAGAAGGCACAATAACATAAGGTGACAATGGTAAAGGAAAAGTAATAGGTTGCGGATCAGTTGGCAGTCAAAGAAAAATCATTATTGAAGATGTACATTGTGTAAGAGGACTCAAGCACAATCTTCAGCATCAGCCAGCTATGTGACGAAGAGCATCAGATTAAGTTTCAAGAATCAAAGAGTAGTATCATGAACAATGGTGCAGTTGTGTTTGAAGCCAACAGGGAAAAGAATTTGTATGTGCTTTACTTAGAAGAATTGAAAGATCAAGATGAATGTCTGGCAGCAAATAGAGAGCAGTCAACAGAACTTCGGCACAGAAGATTGGGCCATTGTAGCTTGGATGGAATTAGAAAGCTGATAAAGAGAAATCTAGTGGAAGGACTGCCCAAAGTAAGTACAAAAATGGAAGGCATCTGTGGGCCGTGTGCAAAAGGAAAGCACACTAAATCATCCTTCAAGTCAAAGACAGTGGTAACAACTTCAAAACCACTGGAATTACTACATATGGACCTATTTGGACCAATGAGAACAACAAGTCTTGGAGGAAAGAACTTTGGATTCGTCATAGTGGATGACTATTCTAGATTTACATGGGTATCTTTCTTGGAGCACAAGGATGACACATTTGATAGCTTTGTTAGTTTCAGCAAGAAAGTTCAGAAAGATAAGAAGTATAGCATTGTCAGTATTCGATCAGATCATGGAGGAGAGTTTCAAAATGAGAAATTTGCAAAGTTCTATGATGATCAAGGAATAGAACATAATTTCTCAGCACAAAGGACACCATAACAAAATGGAGTTGCTGATGGAATACGTCCAAAATCCAGGATTGATATCTTGGTGACAAAATAAAAGTTAAGAGTGCAAAAGCAAACACACATGGAACATAGAAAATTATCCTGGTTCGGCCCTTCCAAATGGAAGTCCTACGTCCAGTCCCCAGACAAACTCATCGGATTTCACTAACCACCAAGTAACCTTGGTCTTCCTTTACAAAGGGGCATACAACACCCAGCACCCGAACTAGTCTTCTTCTCTTTCCTAGGTAAGAAGGCAGCCCAATATTTCACCTCAGCTAGGTGCTTCTTTCACGAGCTCAGAAGCAACTCACTAGTACACACCCCAGTAGGTCTTCCCTTTAAACAAGGGGAACACTAGTATAGACCCTAGATGGTCACCACCAGGCGCAAGCTGATCTTCTCTTCTAATTAAGGGGAACACTTGCACAGCAAGCCTTCTCTTCCAACCGAAGAGGAACACTTCTAAACACAGAAGCAAGGACCTGAAGCCCCTAGATCAAGCTCAAGATACACAATGAAATACTTGATCTGAGATTGAGCCTATGAAAGAAAGAGTTTACAATAAAAGACTCTTCTTAGGCTAAACCCCCAACTCTCTCTCTCTCTCAAAAAGACAATGATACACAGAGAGATAATGAAGAAGATGGAATACGGGTTGAATACTTCAGCTTGAATGGGATCGAGCTCTCTTCCTTTCTTGCTTGAGTGTGTATGGAGTTGGATGCTCACTGGATGTACACTCTTTGAATGATCTTCAGGTTTTCCAATCTTTTTATTTCTTCAGTCATTGCTTCATCTTTATATAGAGCAAACATAAAGGATCTATTGAAGAATAGTTGTTCCTCTTCTTCTTCTTCTTCTTCTTCTCTCTTTCTCTTGAGTCTAATGGCTTCTTTCTTGTGCCTACTGGCTCATTTGAACAAAAAATTCATCTGGCTGGTGCATATTTCTAGGGGCACAGATAGTAGGTCCCAATTTGTTGACTATGATCAGAAAAGGGTATGCAAAAATTAAATGCAAATGATCAGACTCGTGAAGCCTTTTGTCAAGTGACTCATACCTCCTTTTGCCTTCTGTCTGTATTTCCTGCAGATAGCTAGAAATAGAATGTAGGTGCTTTTCTTTTATTACAGGAAGGAAGAGATCCTATGCAAAAAGATCTTCAGTTAGAGAAATAATAAGATAAGCATATGAATTGCATTTGAATTATCATTGGGCGCCAAATACATTTTGAAACATTTGAAATGTAGAGGTAATCGATTTCTTAAGGTAATCGATGTTTAAGTTAAAAGATAATCGATGTTCAAATAGTCAACAATCAATATTTTAAGATAATCGATATAAGTAATCGATGTGAAAGCAATTGATGTTCTAAGGTAATCGATGTGGCAATGCAGTCGATGTTTGAGTGCAATCGATGTTAAGATACAATCGATGTGAATGTATAATCGATGTTCATGCAATCGATATTTTATGCAATCGATGTTTAAGTGTAATCGATGTTCATAAAATCGATGTTTAAGTATAATCAATGTTCATGTAATTGATGTTTAAGCATAATCGATGTTCATGCAATCGATGTTTGATTTATAACAGTAATCGATGTTTAAGTGAAGTGTTTTAAATCTTGGACAAATAAGAATAAATAGGTGGAATTAATTAAGGGTTCTATTAAAATTTTTCCTTAGGTAAAAGAGCCACCAATGAAGGAAATCTTATAATGTGTGAAAATTGTATGAAAGAGAGCATGTAATGAGTGGGAAATTTATGAAGGGGAATGGGAACTTATGGTTTTGGGGAAGGTTCAATGAACTAGATTCCTAAAGAATCAGACAAATAGAGAGCCCATTAACATAGGCTAATAACTCATGAGAAACCATTGGTGAAAACCAATGGGGGGCATTCTAAGCCCTTTGTCTAGTAACTAGTATGGCATTAACACCAACAAGATGATTGTCCGACCATTTGTTCAGTAATTATTATGATTATGACATCAATCGATGTGTAGAAGAATTGTAAGGCCAATTACAAGACTGCTGGATATTTCGTTCAACAATTGGAACACTTGGTTACCAATCGATACCTCATAACACCAATCAGATTATTTTGGGACCATTCCTTTCACCAATCGATATATTTCCTTCACCAATTGGTATTTGGATCATTTTCTTCACCAATCGATGGTTTTAATGACCAATCAATATTTCCTTCAACAATCGATATATCCATTACCAATCAATTGCCATGCTAGTCACCAATCAGTATTTTCTTCACCAATCGATGGTTTTTGTCACGCCTTGATGCGGAATATCAGAACATGAGGCAGTTGCAAATAAGCGAGTATAGAGCGTATAATAGACATCAAACCATTGGGTAATTGAATAATACTAAATCAAATATATTTCATTAATAATTCCCCTAATGTCTATTACAACCACGAATTTAGAGCTATTACTTAGGGCCCAAATGACATCAATACATTGAATAGAAATAAAAGACTAAACGAAGACTCTAATATGATGCTAGTACGCCAGGCACTCTTGGATCACTCTTGGTCATCCCCATCATCGTGAGTGTCGATATCTTCCTCAGTCTCACCTAAGAACACATGTCAAGTAACGCAGGGTGAGCGATAATGCTCAGTAGGATTTAAAGCTTATAGTCAAGCATGTTTTACTTGATTAATGTATTAAAGAGCATAGTAACTAATGATAGAGATAAAGTCAAGTAATTTTGAGCAAGGGATAGCACAATAGCATGATTAAATAGCACAAGTATCAAGTATAGCACAGAGAGCAGGATGGCCATAGCACAATAGCACAATATAGTTCATGATAGCACAACGAGTGAAGTATACTATAGCACTTTGATTGTCATTAGATAGTCGAGATAGATAGCACTTAAGTGTAATGCCAAACACTCTGGTCAATTAACTCCCACGGGCAAATAGCACTTTTGGGTGCACCTCCCAGAACCAGATCGGGCCTCTTATATATTGCCAAGCATTAGTCATGTTGTTTATCTTTAGACAATCAGTCAAATGTCCATAGAGAGTACCAAGAATAGATGAGAGTAATTGAAGAATAGACGAGAGTGTAGAGAGAACGTGAATAGATGAGTGAATAGAGTATAGATGAGAACTAAAGGTCAATGCACATAGCACAACGTTAAAACAGATGATATTAATAGTTGCACAACACACATGATTGGTGCTGGCAGTCAGATAGAATTCACTAACCTCCCACTGGCTGTGCTTCGAACACAATCGAGAAGTCCGACGTGATCTCAAGATAAGAGAGAATATCTAAAGTCATTTGGATCTTACTGATCCCTAAGGGTGTTATAGGTATTGAGGGTACAACCAGCTCGGTCTCCATGAGGGAATCCATAGAGTACAGAGTCTTATGGAGGTCTTAACAAAATGTCCTAGTCTGCCAGAACGAAATGTCCAAAAAAGAGGTTCCAAGTTTTCAAAAGAGTAGTGTGTAAAGAAACAAGTTGCTCGACATCCTAGAGGAATTCTAGAACAATGGAGCGTCGATAACGGTATTATAAAAAAATGTGAAAAATGAAGACAAGTTCATAATTATCATAGGGTAATGATATACAATTATTGAAGTAAATTACTACATATATTATTGATGTATTTTACGTATGGTCTTTTGGCAAAAAATTAATGTTTGGTGTGAGCATGTGGGAGAAATCAAGAGAACATATGAGAGTTGTGCACACATCTTTTAAATAAGAAAATCATGTGAATTGATTAACATGCTGTTACAGTTGGTCAAAGAGCATTACAAGGTTTAATCATGATTATATAGCATAGATAAGAAGATTTAATGGAATACATGCTTGTTGGAAAAACACAGTAAAATCACGACAGGGTAGACAGACGCATTTAAAACAATCGATTACTGACCAAAAATGCGATGGCAAGGTTTGACGCGTTCATAACAATTGGTAGGGGATGAATCGATTAGTGACCTCCAAAATGCAACGGTATCCACGGATCGGTTAAGGGCAATCGGAAAAGGGTATCAATGGATGACAACTAAAACACGACGACCGTTATGGTTGCGTTCAAGGGGCAATTGGTAGGATACTGATTGGTGAGACAGAAATGCGACGAGTCAATCCGTTCATGAAACTCTCTGAAATTAGAAATTAGCACGAATACCAAAGGCGGGAAACAGGTCGAATCGCGACGCCATGCATGGTCGCATATCAGACATAGACTGAATTCTAAGTGGCACATAATTTGATGCAATCAGATCCTGTCAGAACAAAACTAAAATGTGACAGGCTATGCTGTCACTTTGAAGGAAATCGTGACAGTCTAGTCTGTCGCAAAATCAATGGCTAAATCACGACGCCTGGAGTGGTCGCGATTTAGAGTTCAAACCGAGAACAGTGAAAATTGATGCAGTCATGCATGTGAGGCCTATGTGTAACATCTCGGGCTTTCTGGCTTTCTGTTTGTGTGTGGTATGACTGGCCACTAACGTGTCCGGCATTGGCGACATGTTAGTGTCGCGACGGAGCTAGCCGTCGCGACAGTCATCCATGTTGCGACTAGTGCCTGCGTCGCATTCTTGTCGCGCCCGGTCAACCGGTCGTGACTGCTTTCTGCTTTTTGGTCGTCTGACGCCTGTCAGAGTGGCAGGCATGGCAGACTGACCTGTCAGGTTGTCACGGCGTCCCTTGGGGGCGCGTTCTGGTCGCTGTGTGGGCGGCTGTCATGTTAAGGTTGGTAACGTGACGCCCCTCCCCGTCGCGTTCTGGGGGCCGAAGGCTAAAAGCCTTGGCCGGCACCCATTTCCCCTTCTTTTCCCTTTCTCTCTTCCCTCCTCCTCTCTGAGGTGGGGAAGGTTTCCCCTCTTTTCCTCCGGGGAGCTTGGTGGAGCGGTGGCAGCTCGTGCCGAGCGGTGGCGCGGCGTCACGGAAGTGAGGAGGAGGCGGTCGTGGCTTCGTGAATACCCATTTTGGGGTTCGGTTCTTCAAATGCGTAGGAATCTCTTGTGCCCATACTTGTTGGTGTGGATTGGGAGACCTTTTGTGTGATTGCATGCTTTACAAGCTTTCCCCATGCTCCCCTCCCCAATGTGTGCTTGGTTGTAGTGTGTGGGCGACCCCGAAATGCAGCATTCCGGCGGTTGGCCTTCCGTCTGATGTCGCGACCGCAGTGCGCATTGCGACATCAGAGAAGCATCGCCCCGGTCGGGCGTGACCTTATCACGGCATGGTTGGCACTTGGCCTTGGCCGTCGCGATAAGAGTCGAGTCGCGACCAGGTTTCCCATCGTGACAAGGTTCTTGTCACGACACGCCTCGCCGGCGTGACAAGGTTCTTGTCGCGACGCGCCTCTCCGGTGCGACTTGGGGCTTGTCGCGGTTGCCCTAGCCGTCGTGTTATTATCGTGGCGGCCTAGGAAGGCGCGACAAGACCAGGCTTGCCTCGGGTGTTTCCGTGGCAGCAGTTGGCGTGTCGGCGTGTGCCCCAGGGCGGTGTGCCCTTAGGACCTTCTAGTGGGAATGCGACAGATTGCCTCCCGACATTTAGGGACCGAAGATGACACCCTCGTGGTCGTGTCCTAGCAGCGGTGCTAGGAGGCTCATGTCTGTCTAATAATCGATTGTCTGTCGGTCAATCGATTATTAGAAGAGCAATGGTTTCTATTCTGTCTAGTGGTGTTCCAGTTTCTCGGGCCGTGCCGCGTGTGCCGGCGTTGGCCGACGGCTCTTCTGGGGGTTTCCGGAAGGGGTGTTGTGCGTGCCTGTGCCTGTTGGGCTTGTCTTGGTTACAAGCCAGCCGTGTCAGTTTCTGTGGTGGTTGCCCCGCCAATTCTCTTTTCGCCCGGTGCTAGGCACTTGAGGGCTTGTCTGTGAGACAGGTTGTTACCGTTACCTGGGACCCCCAGCCCCGCGCGTCTGTTAGAGGGAGTTCTCCAAGCGGCGGGCGTGCTCAAGTCACCGACTTGGAGCAGAAGAGGAAAACGGTGGGGACAGAAGCGTAGAGTCATTTGTAGAGCTCTCTTAGCTGGGTCTAGGTTGCCAAGGTGGTTGAGGCACTCTTCCAGTGCGGACCAGCTTGTCCTTCTCACTACCTCTCTCTGCGTTGGTTCCGGAGTCGTGTAGGGAGGTCAAGCGTGGGGCCGCAGCTCGGCCGGGCTGCGGTGGTTGTGGTTGTTCTTGCTGTGACTCGCTAGCCTCACTCTACCGGGGAGGTTGTAGGCAGGATTCAGTGGCTGGAGAGCGAGAGGGGTGAACTGTGTGTCCCTCTCTTAGCTGCCTGTGGCGATGGCTTGGTTGCTCTTGCTGTGACGGAGTTTCTCACGTTGTTTCTTAGTGAGTCTCGTCGCCCTAGCCTGCACGGTGGTTGTAGCCTAGCCGTGTCTAGTTTCGTGGGCTTTGTTGGTTTGGCCTCGTGGGCCTTGTTCAGTGGTTTTCGCTCTACGGGTTCTCTCGGGGTGCCTAGTGCAGACACCCGACTGCTATTTTGGTAACCCGTTCCCTCGTGCCATCTGTGGTGGCACCGGAGGGTATAGTTCCTTGACCTCATGGAGTGTCTGAGGTCCAGAGTGGTTCTGCTTGTGGGCCCTCGACCTTGTGGAGGTCTGAGGTGGTCCTGCATGTGGTGAGACGTTGTTGTCTCATGTGGTTGCTCAGTGTCTCTCGTGGTGACACCTAGTTGTTCCTTCCTGACCTCGTGGAGGTCCAAGATGTTGGTGCTTGTGTCGTGAGACTCTGGTCTCACGTGGTTGCTCCGGTGTTCTATGAGCTCCTTTGTCTCGGTGGGTGTGTGCCGAGGTGTTGCTTCCGCATTGTGTTTGACTCCGCTGGTTCTGCGGGAGTCATGTTTGGACTGACCTTGGTTGTGGGTCGTGGTGTTACTCTGTTCTGCTGCTTTATAATACTCTGTGGTAGGCGTTTCTCGCTTTACTGCTTTGTAGAGTAGTTTACTTCCACTTTGTTGGAGTTCCTACTGCTCTGGCTGGTAAGGGACTGGTTATCCCTACTGAGCCTTATTCGCGAGGCTCACCTCCCTACTCTCTTCAGGTAGGGACTCGCTGTCGCAGGAGTTCGTTGTCGGACGGTCGTGGTAGCGGCTTGTTCGCCGTACGTTGCCAGTAGTGTGAGTTGTGTGCATGAGCACTTGTACCGTGAGTTGAGAGTGGCCTTTTTACAAGTCCTCGGGGTATGCCCCTTAAGGATTGCACCTTTCTTTCTGTACTTGTACTTTTATTTGGGACATGTTGTACATAATTTCTTTATTAATGTATGAACTTTCTTGTTATAGTTATTTGAATTCATTGCTTATCTCACTAGACTAAATTCTAACCCTTCCAGGTCTTCGGATCCGTGGGTGGCGGCACAACCTTCAGGGGTCCCTGGCAGGGGGTCCGGGAGGTCGGGTCGTTACACTCTGACTCAAGATCTAGGGCTCTTGAGGTAAAATTATGAACATGAAAGTTGTAAAGGACGACGTTATCTAGCACATTAGAAAAATTCACTAATGGTAAAAACTCCCTAATATTAAAAGGTGCTAGAAGATCAGGTAAGAAGAAAAATGGATTAGGTTATACACCCCCTGATAATGAAGAAATAGTAATATATCCTAAAACATACTCGACTCCAAAATTTGTACCTGAACAAGACATAGCATACAAAGCAAACTTTAAATATGGTCTTGGGATGTGTGAAACACGATATGAACACTAAAAGCCCTAATCTTGCATGATGCTTGGAAAACGCTTAATACTCGAAGCGTACTTGATAAAAATTAGGCAAAACAAGTGCATATGAAATTAAAAATGAAGAGCTTTAACTTAGTATAGGATATGTTTATCTTTAGCCTAAGAACACCTACCTTTGGATGATGTAAACTCCTATGGTTATGAACATGAAGAGAAAGCTTGTAGATCTTCTAGCAGCCTTCTCCCCACAATTCCCTCCTCCTATGGCCTCTTCTCCATGTCCAAGAAGTCATAGTAGAGAAATAGGGTCGGCCATGAAGGGTTTGGGGGTGTATTTATGCATCTAGCTATGTTAATTCCTAACACAACTCTAACTTCCCTTTAAATATGAATTTGTATGTTTATCTAGCCTTCCTAGCATTAATCCTCCTAATTGGGTCAGGATGGGACTTTAATTTCGTGGCTAGCAAGTTAAGGTAGGGTTAGGAGTCCATTTTAGATACATATGAGTCATATTAGTGATTTACTTTCTCTTTTTAAATTAGAAAATAATAGAGTTAATAATTTTATAGTATTTTCTTTTATTCTATTTTTTAAAACTCCTATTTTTGCCCAATAACTTTTATATAAACCATTTATTAAAGTCCATTACTTAATTTTGCTTAATGGGGTTTTAATAAATTCACATTTCTTTAATATTTCTATTTATTTATTTGTTTAAAAATAGCAGGTTGCCATAGTTTTAATGACCAATCGATGTTTCCTTCAACGATCGATATATCCTTTACCAATTGATTGCCTTGCTAGCCACTAATCGGTATTTCCTTCACCAATTGATGGCCTCAATCACCAATCGATGGTTTTAATGACCAATCGATGTTTCCATCACCAATTGGTATATTCTCTTCACCAATCGGTATTTTCTTCACCAATCGTTGGCCATTAGTCAACAATCAATATATCCTTTACCAATTGATTGCCTTGCTAGTCACCAATCGATATCCCTTCACCAATTGATGGCATTAGTCATCAGTTGATGGCCTTAGTCGCCAATCGATAGCCACACCAATCGATTGCCTTCTTATACCAATTGATTGTCTTGTTGTTAGTCACCAATCGATTATCTTATTACTCAGCAATCGATAGGATTCGACTCAGAGAAATGTGTGAAGGTGTCCACACTTGGATGATGTATGTCGACACATGTATATGTGTGTTTACACTTGTGTGTGTATGTCAACATACATGAGAGATCAACTCATCACCAGTGGAAGCCTGGTGTGTGTCTATCGACAGATATTTGTGTGTCTGTCGACACCTTCTGACAGTCATCTTGTGGGATTATGGAAAATGAATCTTGTACTGTTCATCCAGTAAATAAATGGTTTTAACACTAATTAGATGGCTTCATCAGCAATCGATGTAGCCCTTGAAACACCAATCAGTTTGGAGCTTGGTCTCCAATCAATGACAACATAGGGACCAACGCTCTGAAATGAGCATGGGTGGTTCTTACCTACCCCTGTCCTTTCCCCAGAAAAAGTTCAACATAGATATGACCCATGTATGGTGTGTCTACCCTTTTCCCAGACCAAGTCAAGGTTAGGTAAGACATGGCATGGTTGAACATGGTCACATGACCCATGTATGGCCAAAATGGACATGACTGTCCTTTTTGTCCTCTTATATGGAATAAAGAAAGGCTTTAAATTGAACCAAGACCCCTTAAATAATCCATAAGACCCTTCTTGGCCAAACCTTATACTTACTTCTTGTCCCTAAAGGCTGTCTGGAGCCTTTCCTCTCTACACTTTTCTGCCTTGACCTGAGAAGAGCCGAAGGTGATCTTGGAGCTTTAGAGCTCCTCTTCTGCTCATCCTTGAATGCGACCTGTTGAAGAAGCTTGGAGCTTTGATGGTGTGAAACACTTCGGAGTTAGAGTGATGATCCTGCAACTTGGAGCTTGGAGGAGTTCACCTTCTTCCTCTAGCCTCTACATCAAAACATAGGAGAGGATCTGAAGAGCAACCCAAACGGTAGGTTTTCTCAGGCACAAACTAAATGTCTTGCACTATCTGTAATCTTTTGATTCCATCTTAATTGCCTCTGATTTGCCTAACTTCTATCTAGTAAGGTGTTTAGCATTCCCTGATCCTCACACTATCATAAGACCCTCTTGTTTGTCCCATTTATGATTAGTGAGTTTAGTGTTTCCTTGGTCATTCCTTGAGAAAGACCCTTGGTACTTCCTTGATCCCAGAACTGTCATTCATGAGTAGCATACCCTTGTTTTCAAGTAGATAGCTGAGTTTCTTGATCTTTCCCATATAGGAACCCATTTGATTTGTCTATTAATCCATACATTTCTGGAGCCCTTAGACTGGAAATGCAACCTTCAAGTTTGATCATTGATGGTTCCAACAACTTCCTTGTTGGAAACTTTTTATAGTCTTTCCTAATTATGGAGTTTTCTGTCTGCCATTGAAACCTTGCTATCAACATCATTGGGTTCGATGCATCCTTGAGTTATCTATAGACCCTTCTTTATTCCTATTCAAGTACAACTTCAACTGGTCCTTTGGCCAACTTCGACTGGCCCTTCTGGCCACTTCGACTACTCATTTGAACATTTGGCTGCCTTGTGATCTGTCCTATAGAAGAGCAACCAACATGATAGTAACCTAAGTATTTTGTACATGTTAAAAGTGGTAAGAATGTGAAGATTATTCTAATGACTCCTAATTACTTGATTTCTATTCCCTCTGTGATTCAACTGAGATTCCAACTTTGAATCTACTTGCCTTGAATCTGAAACAAAGAAAAATGTATAAGGAACCCACTTGACCCCTTGATTGTCAAGTTGTCTTTCACTTCATTCACTAAATCCTTGGCAATCTGTACTTTAAACCCTTAAACTGAGCTTATGTTTTTAGCTTCTATGATATCCTACAATTCTATCTTTTTGAGTCCAATGGCCATAATGTTCTTGAGATCGGCACTACTTAGGACTTCGGTCCACTGATCAAATCTGTGCAATAGGGCAAGATCTGGTCTGGGGAGGAGCACCCCAACATACTTGATAACCTGGAGAGTATGGATCATTATAAGTGGTGCTTGGCATTGTCATCCCTTGCTAACTTGATTTGAAAGTGCCTCATGTTCTATGTTAAGTTTAAGTCTAATATGACTTGATTGATTTGATAAGATGATAAGTTTGAAAGATGGCCAAATCTTGTTTATTGTTATGTACTTAGTGGAAATCCTTCTAAATTGCCTTGATAGAAGTATGATTGGAATTGAAACCATGCACATATGAAATGTTTGATCTGTTATAATAATGCTTTCCTATTTACATATGCGATTCTGTCTATTATCCTTGAAATTCCTATTTTGTTAAAATATAATTACTTCTCTTTGTTTGCACCTTAAGATGTAATTCTTGCTAGGCTAGTTTGCTCCTAAATCTATCTAACATTTTCAGGTGATCTGAAAACAAGGCAAGCATATGATATGTCATGAGTGCTGGGCATAGATTACCTTAGAGGAGGTTTGTTTTTGTCATTATATGTGGAAGTCTTATCTTGTTACAAGACGTATGGACATATAATGTCAATTCCATGTAATCTTTGAGGAATGGATCTGTAAGGAGTTTATTTCAGCATTGTGCTTGAAAACCATCCATAGTTTTATGGAATAAAGTGTTATTTGGGTCCTTGAATTTTGATGTTTTGGATGGTCTAAATCATGTTGCAATTATGGGATTGTTAGTAGCTAATTTCATTGCAAAGGGGGCTTGTTCAATATTCAGAACCGCATGGATCTGTTGACACCTATCCTTTATCTGTCGACAAATGATTTTTGTCTGTCGAAAACTTGTACTTTAAAGCTATAATCAAAATGGTAATTCAGGTTCAGTCAACAGTAGGGGAGGGGATTGATTCACAACAACAACAACTTTGAACTACCTGAATCATTAAAATTAGGCTATGATTATAGATCATCTTAACATTTATCAATTTACAGATTGAGTCTTTGGTCTTCATAGTAAACATGCCCCTAAAGCCTTACAGTCTGCTCTAACGTATGAACTTTCCGATCTTCATTTCGCTGAAATAAAACAGAAGTCGTCTAAGTCGGATTTGAGGTTTCTTACTAGAACTACTGAAATGAAAGAAATGACCAGCAAGTAGCAAGCGTAGAAAGAAATGGTACAAAGGTCAGGAAGAGAAAAGACGATTCTATCTCTTAGTTAGCCAGGATTTAAATCTCTCTCCCAGTTCTCACTCTGCATGGTGACCAAGAAAGCTTAAAGAATGTCGAAAAGTGATCACAGAAACTTCATACCGATTCGCCGCGTGAAAGCGAGGTTAAGGTAAGGCAGGAAAGACTGGTGCCTAAGGAGAAAGTCTTTGCAACCGAAGTGAGCCGAGGAGCTACTTATGAAGCTAAGTCAGACTAAGGTGGTGTTTGATAAAACTTAACACTTAAATCTTAAATCTTATTTGTCATCTATACTGTAAATTTAAAATTTAAAAAGAACTTAATATATATCAGATATAATATAAGAGGTGTTTGATAACTAATTTAGACAACATTTGAATTATAGTGTAGTAGTTAAGATATTACACATCTAATATAGAGGCCTTGGATTCAAAACCTAGAATAGTAAAAAAAAAAAAGTTTTTTTTTTAAATTGAGATCACCGGCGGTCGGTCTCCGGAGATCACCGAATTTCGCCGCCGCCGGCGACCGGTCATCGGAATCTGCCGTCGGTGATCGTTGGAAACCGGTTGCCGACGGCGATCGTTGGAATTCGGCCGGCGGTTGCTGGAATCCACCGCTGGTGATCGCCAGAAACCGGCTGCCGACGACGATCGCCGAAGACCGGCCACCGGCGGTCGCCGAAATCCTCCGCCGGTGACCGTTGGGGCGGACCGCCGGATTCCAATGCTCGACCACTGTCAGAATCGGCGATCGCCGAACACCGGAAAAAGATCTGAAAAAAAAAAGTGATTGTTCTTAGCTTAAAAATTAAGTGGTATTTCAGATTTAAGTGATTAATTAAGACATAATTTTAGACATTTTATCAAACAGTCTGAAATCTTAAAAATGATGTATTTCAGACAATAGACATCTATTAAGTGTAATCAAACACACCCTAAGTCAGAACCGGTAGCGGCGTAGTTAGTTAGTAGTTAGTGTATCTATTTAAAAAACCTGCATTGACTGAACCGATAATGTTGGATATGTTTCCACTATAACGCTACCCCTTGGATTCAAGGTGAGTTGGTACAACTATACCAGATCTAAGAGGGGCGTTACAAATATTATACTTTTTTTCTATTTTCCATGAAGAGGTTTGTATCTTTGTATATAGATCTTCATCAAATATAATTAGAGCAAGGGGAAGGGGACCCCAACGGAAGGGAGTGATGAGAGCAGCAAGGGGGTAATGCGACTGTTTGGGCTTTTTGAGTGGGGGTGGGTATTAATGTTGTGTGGAACCAAAAAAAAAAAAATATCCAGGGTGGGGGGATTGGTTAATGTTGTGTTGAAGCAAAAAAAAAAGGTTTTTCGGGGTGGGGGGGGTTTGGCCAGACATGTTTTTTTGTAGTGAATCTTCCCACCCCTAAAACACTCCAAAGCAATACTTTGAGAATTATCCACTTATCTCATACTGTCATCTAAAACATCAAGTCGAGTTGAGGGGAACCCTCCACATGGATAGTAATATGGGTCCCTGAGCCATGTTTGGTATTTGAATAGATTAGAGATAGAGTGGAGTTATCCTCAAAATTTTAAGATTATCTTCAATATTTTGAGAATAATCTCACTCTATCCACAATCTATCCAAATATCAAATATAGTTCTAGTGTTTGTTAGATCATACGTATTATCTTTTTTTTTTTTGGTTGTAACCTAGTGACATCTGTTACTTAGAAATCCCCCAACGCCACCCCGGGTTCGATCCCGGGGTGGAGCGCTCCCACCCACCCCTGTGTCTAACTCGCCTTTGGCGAGGGGACAGATCATACTTATTATCTGAACTTGCTCTAAATAGACCATAGTTTAATAATGGAACTATCTCTTATTAATTTAGTACATTTTGAACAATTAAACTTTATGATTTAGGATAGATTCGTTCTCTTTAATAATTAATTATATATAACATGAGAACATATGAGCAATCATTGAATAAACGATAATAAATGCACGGAGGTTGCTGCAATATTTAATGAAGTTGGCGTTTCACATCCAGCCAGGACTGTTGCTTATCGCCGGTCGTCCAAACGAGGCGGGCAATAAGACCTTTCTGTCTGACCAAATAGTGGGGGAGTGGAACCCAAGCGGCGGTTCATTAGGCTACACGTGGTCGTAACGTGAACGCCAGAATTATTCACTTTTGGTATCATATCAAAGTTATCAAATATCCTTTTATGTTGACATCTTGGTTGTACTTGTGCGATTCTCCATTGGACCTTTCTAATTAAGACAAATTTTAATGCCACCTTTCAGTTTAGGGTTAACTCTGATAATAGTTTGATGTTTGCTCTAATATTTTTAAATTATACAATATGCTTATTTTAGAACTGAATTTAGAAGTTCAGAGTGGAGTTTGTTGAAGAAAGACTACAGACAAATTAAAGTGTGTTGAGTCGAGAGGAGTTGGAAAATTCCTAAAATGTTATTAACCTCTATCACTTTCAATATGTATGGGTTAGACTCGTATCAAACTTATCATGATCATACACCTTACTATTTTATGAATATCAAAGTTTTTTTTTTATAATAAACATTCTTGTTAAGTAAAAATGCGTATTATAATCAGTGAATACTATTTTGAGCCGTGCTAATGCAACCATCGGTCGGCATCTAATAACTGTAAACATTCAGAAAGAAGTAATCCAAACAGAATTACTTAACAAAGATTGCAAAATTCGGCAAAACATTACGCTTATGAATATCAATGTTTAGTCGACATTACCAAATAGATATAGATATAATTAAGAAAAGTTAACAATCAATCTTTTTATGGTATATATATGGAAGGTTATATTTAGGAATCTTACTTATACTCGGGGCATGAGACTAATCTCAAGAGAGACTATTTACATGTGTTTTGGGCTAGTGAAGTGGGGTCCGATAAAAGGCTCCATCCCTTAATTGAAATAGTTCCATTAAATTTGCAATTTACGAGATGGACCATAGTCATGTCAATTGTGGCATCTTAGATGACTTATCCTTTTTCCATTACCTTGAATTATATGGACTAGGCTAACATTTCCAAGGGTGAATTAATAGATCATGGAGATTGAAACATATATACGTGGAATTAATTTTAGGGCAGCTCATTAACAATATTATGTACGTAACAGAATCATATGATATATACGAGATATATTTTCCTAGGATAAAATAGTGAAACCAAAACTAGCTAGTAGTGCTGTCTGATAGATGTAGGTTATGGTCAACCTGAAATCGCGCAGCTCTGCTCGAAAGTTGTGGGTTGATCTCGATTAAGCGTTGCGTTGGAGTGGGAAACGTCACGTTCCTAACCTAAAAACTTACTTGATTTTCGCAATTGGCAGGTCGAACGAGTCAACCTTGTTCCAGTTCAAAATTTGTGCATAAAACTATAGGCTGGATTGTTCTGATGCACATGGTCAACAAATTGGGTAAAATGTTTGCGTTTCTATTAATTTTACATCTCTTAATAGTAAAAAGTAAAGTTGTTGAGATATTCTCATGTAATCTGCCTGCCGGGAGTACATTCTGCTGTCTTTAATTTTTACTCATTTTGTTAGCCTCTAGAAAATAGTTCCAGGTAGGCAGTAGACGACCGGAGGGCCAAATCGCAGGTGCACCGCGCAGTGGGAGGGTCAGGAAGGTGGGAAAGATTGCGAAGCAAGAAGCGAAAGCGAACCGCCAGCTACTGGCCTGGCGGAATCCGAAAGAAAAGGAAACGTGTTTTCCAGGGAGAGCCGTGCCTCCGCCTATCACCAGCCCCGCCCGCTGGCTCCTCCTGCGCCCGTTCCTCTGTTACTAATACTTTCCCTGGCCCCGCCTAACCCACTCCACCACGGCTTTTCCTCCCCTCCAGCGGAGCCCAGTACCCAACGTCTCTACCCCTGCCAAGGTCGGAACTCTCGACACTTGTTCCTGGGACTTTCCAGCAAATAGCGAGGTGGGCAGACGAAAGGCCAAGGCGATTGTGGTGTTGCTCACAAAGGCAGTCCGGAGGGAGATCCCGCACGTTTCCTGCGGCCTCCGTTATTCCCCGCCTCCTCGTCTGCCCCCGGATTCAGACGACGTCGTCGCCCATGGGTTCTGCAGCGGCAGCCCTGTTTCTGCCGCCGGCGACCCAAATAGGCGGCAAGTCCAGCTTGGAACTGAAAAAGAACAGCTCCGGCCTCCTCTATAGCAGGAAATCCCACAAGGTCCACAGGCCGACCACCGCGGTACATGCCTAATCTCCTCGGCCGAGGATTCAATCTCTCCCCTTTTCGTCTCCAATCCATGGAGGTCCAGTTTCCTGTGGGGTTTCAAGATGGATCTGCTCCGTGTTATAATTGTGACGGCATATCTTGCTTCCTCTTGGGGAAAAGAATGGCCCTTGCCTTCCCTCACACGCTAATCATCTGTATCTATTATTAGGTAGTGGTGGCGCGGCTGTTCGGTCCGGCCATATTCGAGGCCTCCAAGCTGAAGGTGCTCTTCCTCGGGGTGGACCAGGCGAGGCACCCGGGACACCTCCCCAGGGCGTACACCCTCACCCACAGCGACATCACCGCCAAGCTCACCCTCGCCGTCTCCCATACGATCAACGGCGCCCAGGTTGGTAATTGAAAACGCAGTCTTGCCGTCTTGGAGAGCTGTGGTGGTGGACTGATGTGCATCGTTGTTGGTACAACCGGCCGCAGCTGCAGGGGTGGTACAACCGGCTGCAGCGTGACGAGGTGGTCGCGGAGTGGAAGAAAGTGAAGGGGAAGATGTCGCTGCACGTCCACTGTCATATTAGCGGCGGCCACTTCCTCCTCGACTTCATTGCCAAGCTCCGCTACTACATCTTCACCAAGGAACTCCCAGTGGTACGGCAGCATCTCCTACCAAGACACAGATGCTCTATCCCCTCCCCTCTGCTTTGCCTGTCTACGTACTCCGGTGTTCCATTGAAGAACCAAGAGGGGGATTCGGTGTCTCTAATCGAAGGGATTCCGTGATCCGCTCTCGTGGGCCTTCATTTGGTCTGATCTGGGGCTTTAATTTCCTTGTCGGACAGACCACACAAATACTAGAAGCAATTCATAGATTGCATCGCTAGTCGAAAGCTGGTTCACGGTCCGATTTCATTGTTTGTGTGATGGAACCCGCGCAGGTGCTCAAGGCGTTCGTGCACGGGGACGTGACCCTGTTCAACGCCCACCCGGAGCTGGAGGAGGCGCTCGTCTGGGTCTACTTCCATTCCAACCTCCCCGAGTACAACAAGGTCGAGTGCTGGGGGCCCCTCCGCGAGGCCGCCGCCTCCGCTGGGCACATGGGCACAGCCGCCGGCTTCTCCCCCGCCACCTGCCCCGCGGTTATGCCACTCAAGTGCCAGGCCGATTGCACCTGCTGCTTCCCTCCTCACAGCCTGATTCCCTGGCCCCAGGAGTTCGAGCAGCCCTACGCCGGCGGGAGCGCCCTGCCGCAGCAACAGCAACAGTAGAGAAGGCCCCTCCCCGAATCGGGAGGGAGGAAGCGTCGGCAAGGTTGTAGGTATCTGGCAGGGGACTTGTACAGGAAACGCGTGGAAGATGGGAGAAGTGCCGTATGCAAAGTGTAAATGCCACCGCCAGCATTACTCAGCAAACTTGCACTCCACCCAGAGACCCATCTAAAACCGTGAAAACCACATAGATTATGGTTAAAGAATGGAGCAGCTGTAAAAAGGGGGGTAGGGCTTTCACCAGTGCCCGTAGGAAAAATGGTAATGCTGCAATTAGAAAGGAGAAGATGGCTATGAACTAATACGCAGCAGACAGTTCTATTCTATTCCAATTCGTTTTAATCATATTTATTATTTGGTTGCAAATTAATGTTTTGGTCGTTGTCGCTTGGAGTTGCATGTTGCACGTTGGATCCGCCAAAAGAAAACGGAAACACGTTTCTCTTTGATGTGATTGGTGCTCCAGAGCGCTTCACTCTTTAAAGTTGCGTTCCCCACCGAGCAACTGCCATGCCGAGTACGGACAGGTAACAGAGTTTGTGAGGCGCACGGCAAACAACTTTTAATTAGGAGTTAGTCATATATTTTAAAATTATATATATAAATATAAACTAACTATTAAATTGAGCCTTAGGTAGTCTGAAAAGTCAAATTATTTTCAGAATATCATTTTCACCTCTATTTATGCATATATATATATATATATATATATATATATATATATTGAAACTTTTGGTTAGAAGCGAAATGGTTTTAGATTTGTCATGTTTTTGTCAAGAATAAACGTAAAGATCTAAAGCACTTCTAGTTGAAAATTAGCCTGTTACGACCATAACATAATTGGATCGTGAGGTACAGCACCTCAAGAATAAGGTTATAGCCTCTGTGAAGATGTTGTGGAGGAACTTCTTACGAGAGGAAGCTACATGAGAGCTCGAGGAGGCCATGAAGAAGCAGTATCCACATCTATTCAGTTAGTATCTTTGCTCTAACTTCGGCTGAAGTTTCACTGGTTCGTGGCTGATAACATGTGACAGATCTCGCACGTATCTTCTGGGCATAGACACCTGGAATACAGGGTGCACACTTGCTAGCGCTGGGGGTAATGCTAGCTCGTACGCCACACTGTCCATCTGCCTAAGAATCTCAAACAGGCCAATAAACCTTGGACTCAGCTTGCCATGCCTGCCAAACCTGAGAACGCCTCGTGTAGGTGATACCTTGAGGAAAACATGCTTGCCAACCTCGAACTCTATATCCTTCCTTTTGTTGTCGGCGTAGCTCTTTTGCCTATCATGCGCTGCAGACAACCTCTGCCTGATGAGCTGGATCTTGTCTGTTGTTTCCTGAACCAACTTAGGTTCTACCAACTGTCTATCTCTAGTCTCCTCCCAACACAAGGGATACCTACAAGGTCGACCGTACAATGCCTCGAATGGAGCCATGCCTATACTTGCATGGAAGTTGTTATTATAAGCAAACTCCACCAGAGGTAGGTGACGTTCCCAGTCGTCCTTCCAGTTAAGCACCCACACTCTCAACTTGTCCTCGAGCATCTGAATCGTCCTCTCAGACTAACCATCTGTCTGAGGATGGGAAGCCAAACTAAGCTTCAATTGGGAACCCATTGCCTCTTGGAGACCCTGCCATAGTCTCGACATAAATTGTGGGTCTCTGTCTGAGATAATGGACTTCGACACTCCATGCAGACTCACAATGTTGTTTACATACAGCCTCGCCAAGCTCTCCATAGACTGCTTCTTCCTTATAAGTAAGAAGTGAGCAGTCTTGGAGAATCGGTCCACGACCACCCATATCGAGTCATTGCCCTTAACTGATCTGGGCAAACCCGTCACAAAGTTCATGGTGATCGCTTCCCACTTCCACACCGATATCGCATTCCACTTCCACACCAATATCTCCATCTTCTGCATAAGGCCTGATTAGGGGTGTAAATGGAACCCGATATTCCAATATTCCGACCGATTTTGATAAAAATTATCAGTTTCGGAATCGAAAAATGATACCGATAGCTTATCGGAATCGGTATCGGATATTCTGATAAGCTATCGGAATCGGAATTGAAAAATAATCGGAATCGGAATCGGAATCGGTATCGATTATTTCGATAAATTATCATAAACTCAAAAGGTAAAATTATGGCAAACACTTAGCTTATCGAAATTTGGTTCGATAATGTTATCGGAAAGGAATAACCATTCTGATTTTATCAGAATTGGAATCGGAACTATATTCGGTTATCGGAATCGGAATCTGTGTTTCCGGTTCCGAACTCGATCGTTTGCAGCCCTAGGCCTGATGGTCATTGACGTTGGCTGCATTAACTTGTTGACACACCAAAACACGAGGACACAAAACTACTGCAAGTCCATTCTTCTAATACCTTGACAACAGAAGGACCGCTCAAAGTCTAGTACATCTGGGTGTTGTCTGGGTGAATGAAGTATCGGATGATAACTGCAAATTTTGCGGGTTAAATTTCATAATATATGATTTTAGACTCATTATCTAAAATAATGTGCTTTTGGATTTTAATTTATTTAGCAATGAAACATTTTTTTTAGCATAGTAGTAATTTTTTGGGGTTGGTAGAAACAACAAAGTTAGATTCTCATTAATAAAGTCAATGCCTTGTGAATGTTTGGATAATAAAGTGTGTGGTGGTACGATCCTGTTTGGGCCTGAGCCAAACGGGCCTCCACTAGAATGAGAGAGGAAGGACGATTGCTGGTGAGGGCGAAGAGAACCTGCAAAACCAGAATGGGATCAGAGGCCGGTGAAGACCGGGGGAAACCCTCCGATGCCTAAGTCAGTGGAGAGCTTGTAAGGCAGGGGGTTCGGAATGCGAGAGTGTGTTCGCGAGGGGAAGAGAGCGTACCGTTGCATGGTACTGCACCTGTGCCTTTATAGGCGTTGGTGCAGAGGCCAACGTGCGTAACGTTGGGCAGATCGTGCCTGAAGAGGCGCCTTGACGCACGCGCGTAACGGGAGGAGTTATGACTCCGATGCCCGTTGGGCTGCCAGGCAGTTCACGCCACTTGATGGTGGAGAACGTGGCCTGAGGCGGTTACAACCGTTCTGGAAGCCAGAGAGCCTGCTCGGAACCCTTTGGAAATGCTTTCCGAGCAGGTGACCCTCGTGGGGGATCGAACATGCTGTTCGGTAACATCGAGGGTAGTCTCATGGAGCGAGATCACTGTTCTGGCTCGGGAGCTGTTCATAGCTGTTCGGCAAGGGAAGGCGGCTGATCTGCTCGGAGGTACCCCGTATCGGAACCTGATAGCTTCCGATCACGGGAGTCACACAATGGAGGTCTTCGAGCCATCCTGGAGAGGGCGTGCTCTTCGATGACGGTGCCACGTTGGTTGACGGACTGAATGGGCCGTAACGAGCCATCATGGGCCTAGGTGACCAGATTGGCCACCACACTTGCCCCCCACGCCCTCGAATGGCTCGGTGGGACGAGGGCTTCGAGGGCGTCGCTTCCGCATTTAATGCGAGGGCCCGTTGCGGGATGCCGCCGCTTAGGGTCTTGTCAAACAGCTAGCCCATCATGATGGGTGCAAAGCCGCGCCATGTTTGAGGTGCCGCCGCTGCGTTCGAACGGTTGCCAACGACGTACCCGAAGGGGCGCTTTCAAAAATTAGGAGGAGCGGCGTTTTAGGGCCCGCCTCGAATTTCGTTCCCTCCTCTTTCCTTATAAGGAGGGGACGAGACGAGGGCGGGCGCTACGACTCCCAGAAACCCTCCATCTTTGAGCTCTTCGTGCTTCCTTGCCTTCTCCTTTCCCTGTCTTCTGCTTCGTCCTCTCGCGCCGTTGCCGCTTTCTGCAATCCTTCCGGCGATGGCGAGCAAGGGGAAAGCCGCTGCCGGAGCTAGCGGGGTGACCGTAGCAGTGCCGAGCGGGCCACGATACCGCCACTTCAGTGGTCTTCGTGAGCGCTTCCGGATTGGAGATGAGTACGAGATCGTTGACGCCAGGGAAAGCGACACGATCCTGGTGAATAAACCAGGTTGCCTGCTCCTGTCCGTGGACCATCTGGAGGCAGGCTTCCGGCTGCCGTTGCCGGAGGTGGCGAAGGCGCTCCTTAATACTTGGGGCGTTTCGCCAATACAGCTGACGCCCAACACCTGGAGGTACATCTGTATCTTTGGTGTTGTCTGCAAGTTGAAGGAGATCCGGGGCTCGGCGGACGTCTTCCGAGCACACTTCAAGCTGTCTGCTTCGCGGGCGTCGGGAGCAGACGTCTATTACGCCAAGCACCGAACAGACCGGATGCACATCGGCCTGTCCAGCAAATATTCCAACAACAAGGGTTGGATGGACAGGCTGTTCTTCGTGCGCCATCGGAGTGGTGCGGAGTGGGGGTTCCCCACAGTAATTCGCCCCGCGCAGAAGGATAGCTTTCCGAAGCTTATCCAGGATGAGGCTAGGGCATCAGATGCCCTTCTCCGAGCAGGTGTTCGGAATGGAGAAGGGTATGTAACCGAGTTCATGCTCGTTAAGTATGCGGCTCAGCAAACCATGGAGTAAGTATACTGTCTCAGTGGTTTACTCTTAGTTTTGATGACCTCATACTAACCTTTCTTCTTCCCATCTTCTTTGTGCGCAGCGGCTGCGGAGCTGGAGGCCGGAAGAGATGAGGAGGCGAATGACGGGTTCGCCGAACAGATCCCTGTGGTAGCGCACAGGGTGTATGAAGGTGACGACGTCGACGCTGTTGCTCGGGTTCCTTCCGCAGTGAGGGTCGGTGCCGCAGTGACAACGGCACTTGTTGCTCCATCAACTGCCGAAGGGCGCCCGAACAGGTCGCAGGCTCCTGAGAAGGGGCCTGGAAAGATTCGGTTGAAGAAGAAGGCCACTAGAGAGGTGGTACCGGCCGGAGCTCGGGCTCCTCGAGAGAAGGACGACCACGCGAGCCGGCCTTCTGCGAAGAAGAGGCCCGTTCTGTTTGACGAGAGCGCGGAGGAAGCGGAACAACTCCGTGCTCGAAAGAAGCAGCGGGCGGTCCAAGATACTTCTCCACAAGATGAGGAGGGGACCGAAGAGGAAGAAGAAGGGGCGCAGTTACTGCTGCGCAGAAAGAGTAGGGCCGTACCATCGGCCGATGAGGGGGTGCCATGGGTGGCTCCCGCAACTCGCCCGAGGTCGCACAGAAGATGGCGACCGAGCTGGGGCTCATTTTTGTAAGCGAAGGATCTGAGAGTCCTGTCGCTGGAGAAGCCGGGGGCTCCCCCTGCGCGGGAGATAGGGCGCCCTCCGGTGCTTCCAATGCTGGAGGTGCCGAACGCGGTGTTTCCAGCAACATCGCGGAGGTATCCTCTAGGAGGAGCGGAGAAGCTACGGCGTCACCTGGTCGGCAGGAGGAGGACACTTGCGCAACAGGAGCTTCCGCGCCTGCTGGGGTGGTTCCGAGCAGCGTGGTGACAGCAGCGCCTCCAGAGCCAGGAATGGCTCCTGCAGCAGGGACCATTGCGGAAGCGGCCGCAACGGCGAGGGCGTCCGAAGAGGTTGCCACTTCAAGGGGGAGAATCCTGCCCCCCCTGCCCCCCTCCGAGGTGGTTGCTAATGCAGAAGCAACCTCCAAAGGAGTCGAAGACATTGGGGGGGAGGCTGCGGGTGCTGCCCGGGGTGAAGGGTCCGAAGACGATCGAAGGCCTCTTAGTGAGGTGCTTCTGAGAGAACCTCTTGGAGCTCCTTCGGTGGCAGCGCTGGAGGCGACCCTTCGCCGGATGGAAGATACGCCCAGGGAGCTGCCCGCGAGCCCCACTGCTTCTCGTCTTGAACGGTTGGCAAGGTGCTTGGACCTTCCTTCCGAACAGACTCCAGAGAAGTCAGTGGAAGGGTACCAGCCGGAGTGGCAGACAGAAGATGGCCTGAGTGACGTCGACGTAGAGATGCTTGCGGACGAAATGTCCAAGTCGTTGGCCACTCTGAAGGCTTTAGCTGTTCGGGGCCAGAGACAGAAATATCTCTACGAGGCGCAAGTAGCCTTCTGTGATGACCTTTCGGCGAGGCATAAAGCTCGCGAGGCGGCGCTGGAGGAGGAGGTGAAGGGCCTCAAAGCTGCTCTTCATGCCGCGCAGCTGGATGCTACCTTGGCGCGGGCCGAAAAGGACGCCCTAGCCAAGGTAGTAGTAGATGCGGAGGCCCGTGCCGTTGCTAACTATAAGGCTGGGCCAGAGTACAAGGAAGACTTAGAGCAGTATGGGGCTCGCTGCTACAAAGTGGGCCTTAATGCTGGGAAGGATGTGGGGGAGAGGCTTTCCTGGGCCAAACGCGCCCAAGAAGCCTTCGAGGCTGCTGTTCGGGAATGCCGACGCCGCACCAAGACGTCCGCTTAGATGGTGTGCGGTTCGCACAATTTCAATCTGGGCGGATGCCTCCTTCGGGTGAGGATGCTGGTCCTTCCGAACAAGCTCCTTAATCCCCTTGCCTCACGTCTTCTTGTACTTCGTTTTTGTAACATCGGCCAAGGAAGGCTGTTTTGTAAGCACAAGAATTTCTTATAAATGAAATCCTCTGCTTTACGAGTTTTTCTGTAGCGTCACTTTCTCTATCTTCTCCCTGTTGTGGTTGTTCCTGCTCGGATCGGAATCCGTTAGCTTCGTGAGTATTGCATGTAAGACACAGATCATTGGGTACCGTAAAGGAGGTTCCGACCAGGTATCTATGCTAAATGCTCATGAAGCAACAGGAGTAAAGAGAAGAGAGGTTGGATGCTGAAAGAAGGCTTTTATAGATGATAAGCCTTAAGATTAGAGACATGCCATGTCCTGGGAATGGCCTCGCCACTAGGAGTAGTTAGCTTATATGAGCCTTTTCCAAGGACGTGGGTGACCTGATAAGGTCCTTCCCATTTGATGGCAAGTTTGCCGACTGCTCTTCGGGGGTCCGAAGCCGAACAGCGGCGCAAGACCAAATCTCCCACATTGAACCGCCTCTCCTTGACTCGCGCATTGTAATATTGCGCAAGCCGTTGTTGATAAGAAACGAGGCGAATGCTGGCGTCGCTTTGTCGTTCGCCCAGCATGTCCAAGTTCTCTCGGAGAGCACGATTATTGGCGGCTTCGTCGAAGTGGGTTGTTCGGATGGTGGGAAGGGCTACTTCCAAAGGTACAACTGCTTCTGAGCCGTAGGCTAGGTGGAAAGGTGTTTCCCCCGTAGCTACCCGAGCAGTTGTCCGGTGACACCAAAGGACATTTGGGAGCTCATCGATCCATGATCCACCTGCAGCCTCTACTCTGGTTCGAATCCCGTGCAGCAATGTTCGGTTGGCGTTTTCAACCAGACCGTTAGCTTGGGGATGAGCGACGGAGGTGAAGTGGTTGTAGATCCCGAGCTCGGCGCACTTTTCCTTGAAGAAGGTGCTGTCAAACTGTTTCCCGTTGTCAGAAGTAATCACTCTGGGGACGCCAAACCTGCATAGAAGGTTCTTCCATACGAACTTCCATGCGGCCTGTTCGGTGATTGTGGCAACGGGTTCGGCCTCGATCCACTTGGTGAAGTAGTCGATGGCCACAAAAAGGAACTTCTTGCGCCCTTGGGCCTCTGGAAAGGGGCCCAAGATGTCAATGCCCCATCTGGCGAAGGGGCGCGGCTCGAACAGACTGTGAAGCTGTTCGGCTGGCTGCTTGATGAGTACTCCGAACTTCTGGCATTCTGGGCATTTCCTGACGAAGGACATGCAATCCTTCTGAAGAGAAGGCCACCAGAACCCTGTTCGGATGAGGCTGCGTGCTAGCGTCCTGCCCCCCAGATGGCTTCCGCACAACCCCTCGTGGACTTCCTCTATGGCCGCGAGGGCCTCCTCAGGGTTGAGGCAACGTAGAAGAGGTCTTGCAAGGGACCGTCGGTACAGCTTGCCTTCTACGATGGTGAAATGCTGCGAGCGCATCCTGACTTTCCGAGCTTCATCCTGTTCGGAAGGAAGCTCGCCTCGGAGAAGGTACGCCAAGAGAGGGTCCACCCAACTTGGGGTCGGTGGGCCCGTTTCTATGGCGGCTATATCAATCTCTGTGCTCGGCACGGCGAGCTCTTCAATGAAGACAGAGCGAGAGGGGGTGATGTCGCCTGAAGATGCCAATTTGGCCAGCGCATCAGCTCGCGCGTTCTGCTCTCGTGGAACATGTATGACCTCGAAGTATACGAGGCCCTCTGTCTGGCTCTTGACCTGTTGGAGGTATTTAGCCATGCGAGGTTCCCTTGCTCCAAACTGTCCGCTCACCTGGCTGGCGACCAACTGGGAGTCACTAAAGACTCTAAGCCGAATGGCTCCGAGGTGCCTAGCCATGCGGATACCGGAAAGCAAGGCTTCGTATTCGGCGACGTTGTTGGAGGCTGGAAAGCGGAAACGGAGGGCGTATTGGAACTCTAACCCCTCTGGGGAGGTGAGGACCAAACCTGCCCCGCTTCCGGAGACACAAGAGGATCCGTCCACATAAAGCTCCCATGGGGGCTCGTCTGCCAACGGTGGATCCTGCTCGGCCGGAAGGGTGCATTCCGCTACGAAATCTGCTAACGCCTGCGCTTTGATCGCCGTCCTTGGTCGGAAGCTGATGTCAAACTCTCCCAGCTCAATTGCCCACTTAACCAACCTACCGGAAGCCTCCGGCCGCTGCAAGATGGATTTCAGCGGTTGATCGGTAAGCACTGTAACGGAATGGGCCTGAAAGTAGGGCCTGAGCTTCCGTGCAGCTGTGACAAGAGCAAGGGCAAGCTTTTCTGCTCTGGGGTACCTCCTTTCAGCTTCTTGGAGGACCCTGCTGATATAGTACACTGGATACTGTGCCGCTCCTACTTCTTTGATCAAAACCGCACTGATGGAGTGTTCGGTGACCGAAAGGTACACGAACAAGGGTTCTCCGAGCACAGGCTTTGAGAGAACAGGAGGGGTTGCCAAATATGCCTTCAGCTCGGTGAAGGCAGCTTCGCATTCGTCAGTCCATAGTACTTGCCCCCCTTGCTTCGAGGCGTTTTTAGGGCCTCGGAGCAACTTGAAGAAGTTAAAACTTCTTTCTGCTGCTCGGGACATGAACCTGTTCAGCGCGGCAAGACGTCCTGTTAGACGCTGGACGTCGCGCGCCGTCTTCGGACTGGACATCTCAAGTACGGCTTGGATTTTTTCTGGGTTCGCCTCTATTCCCCTGTTTGATACGAGGAACCCGAGGAACTTACCCGACCTAACACCAAACGCACACTTGGCGGGATTGAGCTTCATATTATACCTTCGCAGAGTTGCGAAGGTTTCCTGGAGGTCAGAAATGTGATCGGTGCTCGGAAGAGTCTTGACCAACATGTCGTCGACGTAAACCTCCATGTTTCGCCCGATCTGCTGCTCGAACATCTTGTTGACCAGCCGCTGGTAAGTTGCGCCTGCATTCTTTAGACCAAAAGGCATCCTGGTGAAACAGTATAAGCCTAGGTCTGTGACGAACGTAGTGGCGTCTTGATCCGGTGGATGCATGCTGATCTGGTGGTAACCAGAGTAGGCATCCAAAAAGCTGAGGAGCTCGTGCCCGGAGTAGCGTCCACCAGCTGATCAATGCGTGGTAACGGGAAGTTATCCTTGGGCGTTGCCTTATTAAGATCTTTGTAATCTACGCACACACGCCATTTGCCATTGGCCTTGCGTACGAGGACCACATTAGAGATCCATCTTGGATATTGGGCTTCTCGGAGGAGCCCGACAGTTCGGCTTTTGGTCACGTGATCCTGAATCACGATCTGCCGCTCTCGGTTCACGGGT
Source organism: Colocasia esculenta (assembly GCA_014218235.1). Lineage (NCBI taxonomy): Eukaryota > Viridiplantae > Streptophyta > Magnoliopsida > Alismatales > Araceae > Colocasia > Colocasia esculenta. The sequence continues at coordinate 135,701,783 of CM024755.1, forward strand.
CGCCTTCTTTGCTGTACTGGCGGGATTCGTGGATCCAACCGAAGGCGATGCACCATGACCTCCGGGGGAATGCCTGGAAGCTCGTCATCAGACCAAGCGAACACGTCCAAATTAGCGAGCAGGAAAGCTGTATAGCGTTGCTGCTCGGCCTCTGTCAACAGGGCGCCAATGTACAAGACGTGTTCGGGGTCGTCGTCCACTTGAATGGGGATTAAGTCTTCGGCAGGCGTCCCCCGACTAGTGGAAGGCTGATCGGAGGTTGGAAGAGCTGGATCAGCGAGTGGTTGCTTGTCTCTTAGAGAGAGGACATAGCAACGGCGAGACTCACGCTGGCACCCGAGCACTTCGCCCACTCCGCTCGGAGTAGGGAACTTCATTCTGATGGAGAGACGAAGGTACTGCTTTGATGCGTCCGATCAGGCCTCTGCCCAGAATAGCATTGTATCCAGGCATGTTGTTGATGACCAGAAAGTCAACAATCTTGGTCACAGCCTTTGGAGCTGTTCCCAAGGTGATCGGAAGGCGAATCCTTCCCATGGGCTGGACCGAAACTCCCGAAAAGCCGAAAAGTGGCGAGTTTACAGGGGCGAGTTGATCGGTTCGCAGACCCATGAGGACAAAACAGTCGTAAGCCAAGACATCGGGGGCGCTTCCATTATCTACCAGAATTCGGCGCACGTTACAGTGGTTGATGGTGGCCGAAACGACCAGCGCATCAGTGTGTGGGTCGTAACCCTACAAGGTCTTCGTCCGAGAAGGTTATAGACTCCTCGGGCTGTGCGCGTGCGGGACTGGCAGGATATGGGGCCGGCCGAACAGTCGGAGGCCTGTCTACGACATGCACTCGCCTTGCGTAATCGCGTCGGCTTCGAGTGCTTTCTCCACCTGCGCCAAAGCCTCCCGCGATCACGTTGATCTCCTGCCCATTGGGCTCGTTGTTGATCGGCTGCTCGGGGGAGCGCGGTCTTGGCGACGGGGGCGCTCTTCATTCCGGCGCCCTTCGTTCCGGCGCACGAACCGCCCAAGGTAGCCGCGCTTGATAAGGTCTTCGATTTCGTCCTTAAGCTGGCGGCACTCGGAGGTGTCGTGGCCGTGGTCGCGATGAAAGCGACAGTACCTATTTTGATCGCGCTTCCGGGGGTCGGAGCGCATTCTTTGGGGCCACCGAACAAAAGCTTCATCCCTGATCTCTGCCAGGATTTGTTCGGGGGCCACAGTGAGGGGGGTGTAGTTGGTAAAGGGGCGCGGACGACGCGGAGAATCGCCATTGCGTCGTCCCTCTTCCGATCACGGTCGGAGCCGTTGTCGGAAGGCCGCTTTTTTTCCGACTGCTCCCCCTGTTCGGCCCTGCTCGCCGCCAGGCTCTCCTCGCAGGCCGCGTGGCGCTGCGCGATGGAGAGCAGTTCGGCGAGGGTGGCGGGCTGCTGGACGCCAAGAGTCCTTTGTAGAAAGCCATCACGAGTGCCTTGAATGAGAGCACTGGTGGCTAGGGGGACGTCCAGACGCGAGATGCGAAGCGCCTCTGTTCGGAACCTCTTGACGAAGTCCCAGAGCGCCTCGCCTTTCTTCTGGCGCACAGCCAGAAGGGAAGCCGCCGTTCGCGGCTGTGATCTCCCGCCCAGGAAGTTGTCCCTAAAGGACTTCTTCAGCTGGCGGAAAGAAGTAATGGAGCCCGCAGGGAGGGTTTCAAACCAAGCCCTGGCGGTCTCTTTTAGCGTTGCAGGGAAGGCCCTGCACTTGGCCGCATCTGATGCTCCGTGGAACACCATGTGCGATTCGAAGCCGTGGATGTGATCGGCCGGGTCTGTTGTGCCGTCGTAGGGCGCGATGGTGGGTAGAGGGAGCTTGGAGGAGACCTGGGCCTCCAGGATCTCCCTGCTGAACGGGGAGCGGAAGTCCAAGTCATCCTCCGCTGGAGCCTTCCCCTCCGCACGCTGAACCATCGCGTCCACGCGGCGCTCAAGATCAACCACGCGCTTGAGGCGCCTGGCGAGCTCCTGCTCGGAGTTGGCGGGGCCCCCTCGTCCAGAGGCGTGGGAGTTGCCCCCACGACTGATCGTGGCGGCCGAGGGGAGATGATAGAGCGTCGGGGCGAACGCCCGCGGCGCTCTGGTGCCCGTTCCTCCGACGGGGGCCGGTGAGACCGGCGCGGCGACTCTGCCTGCTGCTCCTGAGGCACCGGGGGGACGCGGGAGTGGCGGTGCGACGATTCCGCCTGCCGCTCGCGCGGCAGGGAAGCCGCCGGAGCCGCAACCCCCACCAACTGGGCCTGTAGGGCGAGGCAGACGCCCGTCAGCTGATGCATCTGCCCCCGAAGCTCTGCCACTTCGAGGGCCGTCGCCGGTGCGGCAGCCGTTGGTACTGGGACGTCGTGATTCGCGCCGGTAGCAGCGCCGGCGACGTCCCCAGGAGGAGATTGGCGACGAGAGGCCCTCGTGATTGGCGAGACCTCGTCGCCCTGCTTCCCACGTTCTGGTATGAGGATCGCCCTCGAGCCATGGCAGCGTCGCTTCCCACAGACGGCGCCAAATGTGGTGGTACGATCCTGTTTGGGCCTGAGCCAAACGGGCCTCCACTAGAATGAGAGAGGAAGGACGATTGCTGGTGAGGGCGAAGAGAACCTGCAAAACCAGAATGGGATCAGAGGCCCGGTGAAGACCGGGGGAAACCCTCCGATGCCTAAGTCAGTGGAGAGCTTGTAAGGCAGGGGGTTTCGGAATGCGAGAGTGTGTTCGCGAGGGGAAGAGAGCGTACCGTTGCATGGTACTGCACCTGTGCCTTTATAGGCGTTGGTGCAGAGGCCAACGTGCGTAACGTTGGGCAGATCGTGCCTGAAGAGGCGCCTTGACGCACGCGCGTAACGGGAGGAGTTATGACTCCGATGCCCGTTGGGCTGCCAGGCAGTTCACGCCACTTGATGGTGGAGAACGTGGCCTGAGGCGGTTACAACCGTTCTGGAAGCCGGAGAGCCTGCTCGGAACCCTTTGGAAATGCTTTCCGAGCAGGTGACCCTCGTGGGGGATCGAACATGCTGTTCGGTAACATCGAGGGTAGTCTCATGGAGCGAGATCACTGTTCTGGCTCGGGAGCTGTTCATAGCTGTTCGGCAAGGGAAGGCGGCTGATCTGCTCGGAGGTACCCCGTATCGGAACCTGACGGCTGCCGATCACAGGAGTCACACAATGGAGATCTTCGAGCCATCCTGGAGAGGGCGTGCTCTTCGATGACGGTGCCACGTTGGTTGACAGGACTGGAATAGGCCGTAACGAGCCATCATGGGCCTAGGTGACCAGATTTGGCCACCACAAAGGTTTTCTCTTTTTTCAAGACATGTACATAAATAATTCTTGGTCTAGATTTTCATAATAATTCTTGTAAATATAGTTGTAAATAAATTCAGATCTTAATTAGTTGATATTAGAATACGCATGTTAGATTGTCATTCATAAGTCATTGCTAGATTGACTAATCAGGTGTTTTATTCAACGATACACTTTGGGAAAAAAAGGCATTGTAAATAAATATTGTATGATAAATTAATTTTTGTCGAATAATATTTGTGTAATAGTTAAAGGAGATAAGTATGAATTGTACCTAAAATAAATTTTAACAGGTTTTAATAATACCAAATCCAATTCATAATGCACATACCCATCTCATTCCATTGGGCCGCAGTCATATGTTCTTCCTTTACACACCCAAAACCCTTCTCTTTCCAGCCAGGCGTGGAAGCATTGGAGACGGGAAGAGGAGTTGTGGGAGCTGAAGCCGATGTGGTGCTATGGCGGTGCATGCAGGGCTTGCAGCTGGAAGCGAAACTCTAGCGGGTGTGTGAAGGCGCCCAGATGCGGTGCTGGCCTGGGCGGAGCTTGTGCATGCAGAGACTAGGGCGTACGGAGGCGGTGTGTGTGAATCCTGGGCGGTGTGTGCTGAGGCAGAGCGGGGCTGCTGCGTATGAAGCAGCTAATGGCGATTTGAAGGCAGGAAGTTGGGGCGTGGAGAGCAGCTAGATGGGCGTGCACAGCTAGAGACGGGCCGTGCAGATCTGTTGAGGCGGTGCGATGCAGAGGAAGGGGCGTGCAGGAAGCAGGCGGTGTGTGACGGCCCTCATTATACCGGTACGGTTATACCAACCCACGTCGGTATAGCGAGAGTCCTCACAGTGGGACATTTACCCAAACAATACATACAGCTGAGATACACGCGAATATACACAGAGTAGCGGAAGTAAAAGACAACTGTCTCCATTCATTCATCATCCACATTTAACATACATGAAGTGTGCAATTAACAATAAGGAACTAAAAGTTCACATAATTTAAACTGCTGAAATTTAAATACATAAAGTTCACACTTTTACATTCTTTTCACGATAACTCTAATACATTGTTCAAATTACATACTATGAAATGCGCAAGTCACAAAGAAACTCCAAAAACTAGTCTCCGCGCTCGGAGTCCGTCTCCACCGTCTCCTCCAACGGTGCCACGTCACCAACTGCACCTGTACGCCGAAGCAAGGAGTGAGTCCAAGGACTCAGCAAGAAACACTATTCATAACATACACGTATAAGTCATAGGGGTTCTACATGCACATTTACAATCTTCAAAATATGGCATGCTAGTCATTTCAAGGTTTCAACCTATCATGAAAGTTTTACAAATTTTACACATGGATCATGTTTTCAAATTTCTAAGAAATAAAATTTACCTATCACATGCTCTCTATTCAAGTTACTCATGAAACATTGTCCTTAAAGAACCAAGACATGAGAGCTACCAACATGAACATTGTACATACATGAAAGGAAAACACGGCTAGCATGGATCTTACATGTTTTTAAACACATACATAAACGTTTTCTCATGCTTTAAGTTGCTGATTTCATATGGTTTCATGGCTGAAAACCTACACATGAGAGCTACAATATTGCGTAAAACATATCATGTGAACAACCCATCACGCTATCTTGTACCCGTGTTTACCAATTATCCCTAACATGGATTCTAGGCATCTTTGCACATATAAACATGGTGATAATAACATGAATTTACTGATTCACATGATTTCAGATTTGTCTCACATGGGTTTCAACAACATATTCTCACATTTAGAATTTCACATTTTCTTTACACAAGTTTCCTCTTTCACATAGTTGCACTTTACACATACACATTTCACACTTGTTCACTTACACATTTACACATGAACATATTTTAGGTGCCGTGACACATAGTCCAAACCACCAAAGAAGGACATATACACATCACATTACACATAGACGCCATCTAGGCATTCCAATGGCGACTCTTGGACTGCGCAGACCGGGAGAACAAGTCTCCACCCTAACCAGTGGTACTTGTCCACCTCCAGGATTTCCCCCTAATGTCCTTAGGGTCACTTACACATTGAACTTTCTCAGGGGGACTTTTCCCTGATACAGCTCCACTGCCCTCTACGGAAGCAGTGTCACATTGGCACAGTTACACATTACACATTTTACCGTTTTACACATGGTTTTACACTTCACACCTTTCATCTCATTCACTCTCTCACTCACATGAATATCTCTGTTTCCTAACATGGCACTACAGATTTCAGGAGTTTGACACACAGTAAATTTCACTAATCAAGTGGGTTTAGACAATAACTGACCACATTACGATAATATACGTAGATTATCATATTTCACATAAAAATACATAACTTCTTATTTACTGGTCCAAATGACCTGAAATTTTAACCACATGCTATTTTCGGGTTCTAGATCATACACTCAAATTTTCAAATTTTTCTGAGCTAAATAGGATTTCCAGAAAATCAAACACTTATTTTGCCTACCATTCACAATTTAAGTTACATGGAATTTAACACATCATGCAATTTGCCATTTACTGTTTGAACAGGGATTACCATTATGTGCATGATTTGAGAATACAGAAATATCCTAAATCATACAATCACAAATCGATCACCACAAACCATTCTTGCATGTCTTTCTATTTACCGAACCGAATTTATTTGCAATCTATACAAGCATGAACAATTTACCAAAAATTGGGCATACATCTACTGATCTACTAATCTTCATGAACTGACAAAACCAAGGCATTCAGACTAATCCTACTCATGAAACAATAAATTTGGCAAGATCATCAACACGTCATGCTTACAAGTTTAGGGATACAACTTTCCTACATTCACCATCACACATCACATTCATCCACACACCATAATTGACAATATACATAGTGTATAGGATTACCATATATCCTCATCACCGAAACCATACCGAAATTAGAGTATAGGAAGGGCAGAACAGTTCACTGTTCTGTCCAGAGGAACTTGGCGGCGATCCATGGCCGCTGACTCAGGGTCAGCGGCATGGTCGATGGACGCCAAGCATGATATGGGCGTCCATTGACCTTGCCGTCAATGTAGGTCTGTGCAGAAACATAGACCCGAGCTCTCAAACTTGGGTGAATGGGAGGGTCTAGGACTCGAGGAAAAATCCATAAAAATTATAGAAACGACCTAGACACATACGGGAACATCATGGATAGGTCACTTGCTATTTTAAAAATTCCTCCAAAGGATCTAGGGTGTTGGTGAAGCCCTCCTTGGGCAGTCCCAAGAAGCCTCCAAATGAACTCTCCTCCGGGTTCTTGAGCGAGATCCACAGCAAGCCGAGGTCGGGGAAGCCTTCCTCGTCGATCCAGCAACCTCCTTGAAGCAGTGGAACGCCGGATCAAGCTTCAGAAGTGTGGATTTTTGGGTGGCAAGGATGGGGTTTCTCACAGTTTTCTCCTAGGGTTTTCTTCACTCTTTTTCTCCTCTTGCAAGGTGAAGGGAGAAGTGGGAAGAGGCCATTTCAGGTTCAGACATAAGGGGAGTCTCTCTCCCACTCACCAGGTGACTTGACAGCCTTCAGAGCCGTTGGGGACAGTCCCCCAATGGTTGACTTTCTTGTTTCAGAAGCTTGCAGCTCTGCTGCGCATGCAGGCCAGAGAGATTGGCGTCCATATCGCTGGACGCCAGGATTAGTGTTGGCGTCCATGTCTGGACGCTGACACCAGCGCAACGGCCTGTGGCTGACGCCAAGATGGCCTTCGGCCAGAACTCTAAAATATGCAGAAACCATGCATACCATGCGTATATACATGCAATATGTATATGGTATTATATCCATACTATCACCATGCAATACATACATTATTTATATTTAATATAAACACATGCACACGTACTTGTACTAATTAATACGTACGTAAATATGTACATACATACACAAGCACAAAGATACACACGTAAATACAAATACTGCGACGGAATTTCGAGGGCCTTACACCCTCTCCCCCTTAAGGAAACTTCATCCTCGAAGTTAGAACGGCACTACTCAAACAAAAGGGGATATTTCTTCTTCATCGCATCCTCAAGCTCCCACGTAGCCTCCTCACGTGAGAAGTTCCGCCATAGAACCTTCACCGACGCAATACTCTTGTTCCGGAGATGCTGAACATTCCGGTCAAGAATGGCTACTGGTTGCTCGACATACGAAAGATCTGGCTGGATCTCCACTGGCTCATTACTAATCACATGAGACGGATCTCGGACATACTTCCTGAGCATAGATATGTGAAATACAGGGTGAACGCTAGCCAAAGCTGGGGGTAATGCTAGCTCATACGCCACGCTGCCCAAACGTCTGAGAATCTCATATGGGCTAATGAATCTAGGGCTTAGCTTGCTATGCCTGCCAAATCTGACAACGCCTCGAGTAGGCGATATCTTCAAGAAGACATGATCGCCAACCTCGAACTCCAAATCTTTTCTCTGTTGTCGGCATAACTCTTCTGCCTATCCTGTGCCGCAACAAGCCTTTTCTAATAAGCTGAATCTTATCCGAAGTTTCTTGAACTAACTCCGGTCCGATCAGCTGCCTATCACCAGTCTCCTCCCAACATAAGGAGATCTGCAAGGCCTACCATACAACGCCTCGAATGGAGCCATACCAATACTAGCATGAAAGCTGTTGTTGTATGCGAACTCCACAAGAGGTAAATGACGCTCCCAATCATCCTTCCAATCCAGAACACACGCTCTCAACATATCCTCGAGCATCAGGATAGTCCTCTCGGACTGTCCATCGGTCTGGGGATGAAATGCCGAACTGAGCTTAAGCTCCGAACCTAACGCATCCTGAAGACCTTTCCACAATCTCGAAGTAAATCTCGGATCTCGATCCGAAAGGATCGACTTCGGCACACCATGCAATCTAATGATACCGCTAACATACAGTCTAGCTAAACTCTCTACTGACTGCTTCTTCTTCATAGGCAAGAAATGAGCAGTCTTCGAGAATCTATCTACAACTACCCAAATCGAGTCATTGCCCCTTCTAGATCGAGGCAAACCGATACGAAATCCATAGTGACAGCTTCCCACTTCCACACTGGGAATCCATCCTCTGCATAAGGCCGGATGGTCGCTGCCGCTCGGCTTTCACTTGCTGACATACTAGACATCTAGACACATAATCCGCAACATCCTTCTTCATGCCGGACCACCAAAATGATCTCTTCAGGTCTTGATACATCTTAGTGTACCCGGATGAATAGAGAATCGCGACCTATGAGCCTCCGCTAACACATGCTCACGGACATCTACCACATCGGGGACACAAACACGGTGCTGAAATCTAATCACACCGTCCTCATCACGAGCAATGCCCGCCTTACCCACTAATTCTAACAATCTAGGATCGGCTTTCTTCTGCTCAATCACCTCATCCAAGACTGAGGATCTAAGGGATAGCTGAGCTACAAAAGCCTGACACAACGATGGCTCTAACTCGGTCATAGAGCATGCTGCATCCTCCAACATCTTCCAATCCTGCTGGAGCGAAGACCTCTTTCTACTAAGAGCATCCGCTACGACGTTCGCCTTTTCAGGATGATACTGAAGGTCGAAGTCATAGTCCTTCAAGAACTCAATCCATCTTCTCTGCCTCAGGTTTAATTCTTTTGGGAGAAAAAGATACCTCAAGCTCTTGTGGTCGGTAAACACCTCAAATCTGACACCATAAAGATAGTGCCTCCAGATCTTTAGTGCATGAACCACAGCTGCAAGCTCCAAATCATGAGTCGGATAGTTCCTCTCATGCTCCTTCAACTGTCAAGAAGCATAAGCCACTACCCTCTCTCGCTACATGACACAGCCTAAACCAATCTGAGATGCATTCGTATAAATGGCAAAGCCCTCTAGACCACTAGGCAATACCAATACCGGAGCAGAAGTAAGCTTAGCCTTCAATAGCTGAAAGCTACGCTCACATGCCTCAGACCATACGAACTTCTCACCCTTCTGGTCAGCTTTGTCAAAGAGGCGGCGATGGATGAGAAACCCTCAATGAATCGCCGATAGTAACCAGCTAACCCAAGGAAACTACGAATCTCCGAAGGGGTCCTGGGAACCTCCCAATCCATAACTGCCTGGACCTTTTGGATTAACAGCTACACCAGCACGGAGATAACATGCCCGAGAAAGTGAACTCGCGCAACCAGAACTCGCACTTGCTGTACTTCGCATACAGCTTGTGCTCACGGAGAACCTCTAAGACTAACCTCAAATGCTGACGATGTGTGGCCTCATCCGGAGAATAGACCAACACGTCATCAATAAACACAACAACAAAGCTATCTAAATACGGACTAAACACCCGGTTCATGAGATCCATGAACGCTGCAGGGGCGTTGGTCAATCCGAAAGGAAGGACCAAGAACTCATAATGTCCATAACGGGTTCTAAATGCCGTCTTGGACACATCCTCCCTCCGAATTCTCAACTGATGATAACCAGATCGCAAGTCAATCTTGGAAAAGACTGATGCCTCTCGCAACTGGTCAAACAGATCATCAATCCGAGGTAAGGGATACCTGTTCTTCACAGTCACTTGGTTCAACTTCTATAATCAATACACAACCGAAGTGACCCGTCTTTCTTCTTGACGATAATACAGGTGCGCCCCAAGGGGAAACACTAGGGCGAATAAATCCCTTATCAAGCAATTCTTGCAATTGCTTCCTCAACTCGGCTAACTCTGCAGGTGCCATCCGATGGGGCCTTTGAGATAGGAGAGGTGCCTGGAAGCAACTCTATAGTGAACTCTATCTCCCTATCCGGTGGCAATCCAGACAAATCATCGAGAAAGACATCTGGAAAATCCTGCACCACATTGATCTCTGCGAGAGTCAGTGACAAACTAGCATCCCGTACTAGCATAACGCTGGCAAGAAATGAGTCACAACCCTTGTTCACCATGCGCATCGCCTTCATGGCAGAGATAACTAACTTTCCCGCTAAGTTCTTTGGCAAGGGATGAGAGAACTCGTCCTCACCAGGAATGCGGAAAACAATCTTCTTCCGACGACAATCCACTAACGCATAGTGCTCCTCTAGCCAATCCAGACCATGAATGCAATCATAGTCCTTCATCTTTAGCAAGAAGAAACACCCATCTAGGAATCTATCCTCAATGCACACAGGTAACGACGGAATACACTTCCTAGTCGATACCATACCCGCAGGGGTGTGCACAGACAAAGGAACCTCTAACTCCTCAGACTCTATGCCTGACTCTAGGGCTAACTGCCTAGCGAACCGCTCGGAAATGAACGAGTGAGTAGCACCTGTATCAAACAAAACCCGAGCGTGCACACCGAAAAGCAAAACTGTACCTTTGGTGACATGCTCCGCCTGCTCGGCGTCCTCGCGAGCTAAAGCAAACACTCGAGCTGGGGCTCGAGGCCTTCCTGGTCATCCTGTAGCTGGCGCGGCTGCCATACTGCCGGTGCTGGCGCTCCTCGCTGAGCTCCTTGCTGAAGTCTTGGGCAATCCTTGATCTTATGGTCGCTACTCCCCACACTTCAAGCATCTACCCGCTACCACCAACACTCGGAACCACCATGGGTCTTCCCGCAGTAGGGACACTCCTTCTTCACCAGGGGAATGTACAGAAGGTACCTGAGAGTTGCTGACTGCCACTGGTTCTGTGGTGTCTGGTACACCATTTTCTTCTTATCCTGCCGCTGGAATGTCGCTGCCGGCCTCTTCTGCGAAGCCTTCTTTTCCTCCAGATATTGCTCCATTTCTCCCTCCTGTCTGCAGGCAGCGCTGAGGGCCTCGTCTAGCGTGCGGTGGTCAAACGCCACGAGTCTCATCCTCAGTGATGGTTTGAGACCATCACGAATTTCTTCGTCTTCCTGCGCTCATCCTCTACGATATGCGGTGCATATTTAGAAAGTTCAGAAAACCTTGCCTCGTATTCCAGGACGGTCATTGATCCTTGCGTCAGGGAAAGGAATTCTTGCTCCATCTTGTCCTAGATATGTTCTGGGACGAACTTGGCTCGAAAGAGCCTCACGAACGCGTCCCACGCCACGTCTACTGCTCCGTCCTCAAAGCGTGTACGCAGTAGGGAGGACCACCATACATCCGCTCTCTCCTGCAATACACCATCATAAGCACCAACTAACAAATTCTAACTTGACAAACAACATACAAGCATAAACTAAAACATACCTGTAGCATGTAGGTGGCTAATGTCACCTTATCTCATCAGGACACCTGATAGCTCGGAAGATTTTCTCTGTCTCCTTAACCAGCTTTCTGCCATTAGTGGATCACTCTCCCCTTAAAAGAGGGTGGGGTCATCCTCTTGAATCGCTCCATGATGGATGGTCCACCATGGTCCTGAGCTGGTGCCTGAGCCTGCTACATTAAACAATAACAATATACGATAAACACAATATCATGCAATTTAAATAGCAAGCTACTTAGTTGTTTCATTATCTACCTGGGCCACCAACTGGGCCTGGAGTGCTGCCTGGGTATGAGCCTGCGTCTGCATGGCTTGCACCAGACCTTGCATGAATACTCCGTAGTCCACAGGCGGCGGTGGGGGAAGTACAGGGCCTCGCGGTGCGGGGGCCTGTTGCTCCGCCTGATCATCACGTCGCGGCTCGTCATCACGGGCCGACGCTCCACCACGCCTACCTCTCGAAGCCATGGCTGTAATAAAATTCAGCCACCATTAGAGCTAGGTTACTAAGTTTTCTAACCATTTTCTTATCTATCTTTCACTTCTTATTAGTGTTCTACACATGTGGACATACTTAGCATGCAATGGGGATGATGACTTAGGTATATTCATGTGCAATCTCAACCGGTCGCTCTGATACCAATCTCTGTGACGGCCTCATTATACCGGTACGGTTATACCAACCCACGTCGGTATAGCGAGAGTCCTCACAGTGGGACATTTACCCAAACGATACATACAGCTGAGATACACGCGAATATAAACAGAGTAGCGGAAGTAAAAGACAACTGTCTCCATTCATTCATCATCCACATTTAACATACATGAAGTGTGCAATTAACAATAAGGAACTAAAAGTTCACATAATTTAAACTGCTGAAATTTAAATACAAAAGTCCACACTTTTACATTCTTTTCATGATAATTCTAATACAATGTTCAAATTACATACTATGAAATACACAAGTCACAAAGAAACTCCAAAAACTAGTCTCCGCGCTCGGAGTCCGTCTCCACCGTCTCCTCCAACGGTGCCACGTCACCAACTACACCTGTACGCCGAAGCAAGGAGTGAGTCCAGGACTCAGCAAGAAACACTATCCATAACATACACGTATAAGTCATAGGGGTTCTACATGCACATTTACAATTTCAAAACCTGGCATGCTAGTCATTTCAAGGTTTCAACCTATCATGAAAGTTTTACAAATTTTACACATGGATCATGTTTTCAGATTTCTAAGAATAAAATTTACCTATCACATGCTCTCTATTCAATTACTCATGAAACATTGTCCTTAAAGAACCAAGACATGAGAGCTACCAACATGAACATTGTACATACATGAAAGGAAAACACGGCTAGCATGGATCTTACATGTTTTTAAACCATACATAAACGTTTTCTCATGCTTTAAGTTGCTGATTTCACATGGTTTCATGGCTGAAAACCTACACATGAGAGCTACAATATTGCGTAAAACAATCATGTGAACAACCCATCACGCTATCTTGTACCCGTGTTACCAATTATCCCTAACATGGATTCTAGGCATCTTTGCACATTAAACATGGTGATAATAACATGAATTTACTATTTCACATGATTTCAGATTTGTCTCACATGGTTTCAACAACATATTCTCACATTTAGAATTTCACATTTTCTTTACACAAGTTTCCTCTTTCACATAGTTGCACTTTACACATACACATTTCACACTTGTTCACTTACACATTACACATGAACATATTTTAGGTGCATGACACATAGTCCAAACCACCAAAGAAGGACATATACACATCACATTACACATAGACGCCATCTAGGCATTCCAATGGCGACTCTTGGACTGCGCAGATCGGGAGAACAAGTCTCCACCCTAACCAGTGGTACTTGTCCACCTCCAGGATTTCCCCCTAATGCCCTTAGGGTCACTTACACATTGAACTTTCTCAGGGGACTTTTCCCTGATACAGCTCCACTGCCCTCTACGGAAGCAGTGTCACATTGGCACAGTTACACATTACACATTTTACCGTTTTACACATGGTTTTACACTTCACACCTTTCATCTCATTCACTCTCTCACTCACATGAATATCTCTGTTTCCTGACATGGCACTACAGATTTCAGGAGTTTAACACACAGTAAATTTCACTAATCAAGTTGGGTTTAGACAATAACTAACCACATTACGATAATATACGTAGATTATCATATTTCACATAAAAATACATAACTTCTTATTTACTGGTCCAAATGACCTGGAATTTTAACCACATGCTATTTTCGGGTTCTAGATCATACACTCAAATTTTTAGATTTTTCTGAGCTAAATAGGATTTATAGAAAATCAAACACTTACTTTGCCTGCCATTCACAATTTAAGTTACATGGAATTTAACACATCATGCAATTTGCCATTTACTGTTTGAACAAGGATTACCATTATGTGCATGATTTGAGAATACAGAAATATCCTAAATCATACAATCACAAATCGATCACCACAAACCATTCTTGCATGTCTTTCTATTTACCGAACCGAATTATTTGCAATCTATACAAGCATGAACAATTTACCAAAAATTGGGCATACATCTACTGATCTACTAATCTTCATGAACTGACAAAACCAAGGCATTCAGACTAATCCTACTCATGAAACATAATTTGGCAAGATCATCAACACGTCATGCTTACAAGTTTAGGGATACAACTTTCCTACATTCACCATCACACATCACATTCATCCACACACCACAATTGACAATATACATAGTGTATAGGATTACCATATATCCTCATCACGGAAACATACCGAAATTAGAGTATAGGAAGGCAGAACAGTTCACTGTTCTGTCCAGAGGAACTTGGCGGCGGTCTCTGGCCGCTGACTCAAGGTCAGCGGCATGGTCGATGGACGCCAAGCATGATATGGGCGTCCATTGACCTTGCCGTCAATGCAGGTCTGTGCAGAAACACAGACCCGAGCTCTCAAACTTGGGTGAATGGGAGGGTCTAGGACTCGAGGAAAAATCCATAAAAATATAGAAACGACCTAGACACATACGGGAACATCATGGATAGGTCACTTGCCTTTTTAAAAATTCCTCCAAAGGATCTAGGGTGTTGGTGAAGCCCTCCTTGGGCAGTCCCAAGAAGCCTCCAAATGAACTCTCCTCCGGGTTCTTGAGCGAGATCCACAGCAAGCCGAGGTCGGGGAAGCCTTCCTCGTCGATCCAGCAACCTCCTTGAAGCAGTGGAACACCGGATCAAGCTTCAGAAGTGTGGATTTTTGGGTGGCAAGGATGGGGTTTCTCACAGTTTTCTCCTAGGGTTTTCTTCTCTCTTTTTCTCCTCTTGCAAGGTGAAGGGAGGAGTGGGAAGAGGCCCTTTCGGGTTCAGACATAAGGGGAGTCTCTCTCCCACTCACCAGGTGACTTGACAGCCTTCAGAGCCGTTGGGGACAGTCCCCCAATGGTTGGCTTTCTTGTTTCAGAAGCTTGCAGCTCTGCTGCGCATGCAGGCCAGAGAGATTGGCGTCCATATCGCTGGACGCCAGGATTAGTGTTGGCGTCCATGTCTGGACACTGACACCAGCTCAACGGCCTGTGGTTGATGCCAAGATGGCCTTCGGCCAGAACTCTAAAATATGCAGAAACCATGCATACCATGCTTATATACATGCAATATGTATACGGTATTATATCCATACTATCACCATGCAATACATACATTATTTATATTTAATATAAACACATGCACACGTGCTTGTACTAATTAATACGTACGTAAATATGTACATACATACACAAGCACAAAGATACACACATAAATACAAATAATGCGACGGAATTTCGAGGGCCTTACACGGTGCGACGCATCCAGATGGAGTTCTTGTGTGCAGGCGTGGCGATCTACCGTGCGCAGCGATTTGGCGATTTGGGCTGTGCGGTGTGCTGCGGATCTGAGCTGAGTGGAGGCCGGGCGCCTATAAAAGGACCCCAAGGTCCTCAGATGGGGAGTTCAAGTTTTAATTTTATTTTTTTTTCTATAAGCTGTAGAGCAGGGGAGGGAGTTCGAGTTTTATTTTCCATTCCTCTATAAGGGTTGGGCGACTGCAATTTTTGGGTTTTCTTCTTTATCTCTTCAGTTCAGCTGTTGGAAAGGAGGTTTTGTTTTCTTTTCTTTTGTTCTTCTATGGGAAGGGGATTTCAGCAGTTTGGGGAGTTCTTTCCTCTGTTCTTCTGTAGCTATTGAGAAGGGATTTGAGTGCTTCCATTTTTTTCTTTCATCTGTGCATTGCAATCTGCTATGAGGAATTGATCCAGTGCATTTATTTCCCATTAGCTATTGTGTTTTCTTCTTTTCTTTGCTGCTGGGAGGTAGACACATTAATTTTCCACTTCTTTTGTGTTACAGATGTCGATCCAGTGAAGTTTTTCATGTCCTCTATGTTTAGAAGAGATCGACCAATATGTTTGCTTCTTTATTTCTTCTATGTTCAGGAGAGCTCGATCCAGTGATATTTCAATTCTTCTGTGTTCTAGAGGGCGACTGCAAAATTTGTTTTTGGTTTATTTCTTCCTTTTTTCTTCTGTGATAGGGAAATCGATCAAGGGCATTTCTGTTTTCCTTTCTTCTGTGTTATGTAAGAGATTGAGGGCTGCTGTGGAGGGATCGGGGATGCCTTCTTCTTCTCTTCTGGATTAGTGAGGACGGCGTCCCGAGGGCTTCCAGAGATCGGGGGCTTCTTCCTGTCTTCTGCGTGGAGGAGTTCCAGAGGTGTGTGCTGCAGAGACGGCACAGTGCGACCAAGGGAGCCCATCCTTGGTTCGTTCTGGGCTGTCTGGTGTCTCCAAGGGTGACGGCTACATGGGTGTCTCCAGGTTCTTGTTGTAGCAGAGGATAGATCAGATTCATGAAGATTTTGGAATTTTTCTAGTTTTGTTTTCGAGTCATTAATGTTGTTCTTATTCCTATTCTTTGGTAATAGCATTAGGCGTTTGATTTAGCAACATTAAATTTTTGTTTCTAAATTATCTGTTCGATCCTTTCTTAAGTTTCTTTCTTAAGTTTCTGTTTGATTATTTCTAAATTTTCTGTTTGATCTTTGAGTTGTGAAGGTAGTGATCTAGTGTTTGTGGAGAGTTGATATTGTTAATTGTTCATCCCCTGGGCCGTATGGGTAAATTGGCTTGAGAAGTTTTTGTTCTGTCATCCTTTTATTTCCTTGAATTTTAAATCATTTCAGAATTAGAGTTACATCTTTGTGCAATCTTAGTTTAATTTCTATTTCAGATTTCTGTCTACTTGTTTGATCCCTCGATTGAGAGGGTACAATGATATTAATTCTCTTTTAGTTTCAATTCAGCTCGTTCTTTCATTATGTTTGATCTGTTGAATTGTGAAGGATTTGATTGGTGATGTTTTCAGAATTGATTCTAATGCAATATTATTTTGGTAAAAATGTGTTCGTTAGAATGGTTTCAAGTCAATTTAGTTTAATTCAATCTTTATTCAGCCTCTTCGTGGATATGACCTGTTCTCACCACTTTGCTAGTTCATCTTTACTATTTTAAATTTGTGAGACAGTTTAAAGAAGGTGAGCATATTGACTTGTGCAAGGAACTCTGGACAACGAAAGTGCACAGTCAACAATGCCGCGTTCAATGACCTGTGAGCTTCTTCAAGTACTTGCTCTCTAACCTCCACGATGTTTGGTACACATACTCTGTGCTGAAATCTGATAACGCCATCCTTATCACGAGCAATGCCTATCTTGCCCACCATCATCTAAAGTCTGGGATCTGCTCCCTACTGATCTATCACCTCGTCTAACACTGTGGATTAGATGGACAATTGTGCCACAAATGCTTGGCATAACTGCGGCTCTAACTCGGTCATGGCACAAGCTACATCCTCAAGCATCTTCCAATCTTGCTGAAGTATAGACCTCTTCCTACTGAGTGCATCTGCCACAACATTTGCCTTCCCTAGGTGGTACTGAAGCTCGAAAGTCATAGTCCTTTAGAAACTCGATCCATCTCCTCTACCACAGGTTCAACTCCTTTTGAGAGAATAGGTACTTCAAGCTCTTGTGGTCTTTGAACACCTCGAACCTGACACCATAGAAGTAGTGTCTCCAGATCTTCAGTGCATGAACCACAGCTGCTAACTCCAAGTCATGGGTCGGATAGTTACGCTCATGCTCTTTTAGTTGATGAGAAGCATAGACAACTACCTTACCATGCTGCATCAAAACATAACCAAGGCCTATTTGCGAAGCATCTGAATAGATCACAAAACCCTCGACACCACTAGGCAATATCAACACGGGTGCAGATGTTTAGCCTTGTCTTCAGCTTCTGGAAACTGCTCTCGCACTCCTTGGTCCATACATCCTTGACCCCTTTCCAGGTTAACTTGGTTAAAGCTGCTGCTATGCAGGAAAATCCTTCTATGATTTGCATGTAATAACCTGCTAGACCAAGAATGTAGTGACCCTAGATATTGATGCCCAATAAGGCTTTATATCCAAGTCCGCCTCCCACGATCGGATTAAAGTCTCGCAAGGGATACCTCACACAAATGTTCAGTAAGAACATAAAAGACAACCACAGTAGCATAATAAGCAAGAACGTACATGCATTTATACTCATTTTCACAATTCACATTGTCCCTATATATTATTACATGTCCAAGAGAAAAGTACAACTACCTGGGGTATAGCCCGATGGAGCAAAGCTCACACAACTACAACTACGACTCAACTGCTAGTGGTACAAGTCTGCCACAACACTGCCGTATGTCAAACCCACGACAAACCTTTAAAAGAACTGTAAGGGAGTGAGCCTCAAAAGTCATAGGCCCAGTAGAGACCTCCTAAAGACAACAACAGGAACCACAGAGGAAACCAAGACCTCAACCACAAAGGGTGTCACTGGCAACACTCACCACAACACAATTGATGTAAAATGTGCTAACAATAAACGTAATTAAACTTTAATTAAATGTAACCGCACCAACTAACACTACTTTCGAAGAGTGAAGGAAACCAAAGGACTAGTACAGAAACACCAGTGCAGATAGTAACTGAAACAATTAAGCCACGAGCCACACAGGTAAACCACTAATAAATAGTAATTGGACTGACAACAAAGAGCCAGTCCACCACACACTGAAATAACCGAACACACCGGAGGGCTATCTACAAAAGGGTAAAACATAACGAGTGGAAAGTCCTACAACACGACTTCCACGGAGCACAGCTCCACCGCAACAACTGAAAAGACTGGCACACTGCGTATCACAACAACCAACAACCCACACAGGGTACATGTACTTGAAACCACAAGGTACCACACTGAACCACAAGTGCCACTGTTCCACCAGCACGACACACAACAAATGGACACAAACCACAACCAGTGAGTCACCACCCACAAACCACAACCATTGGCAAAGCACGAGTCAGAAGGAACGACGCCACCATACAGAAATGAACTACTAGTTCATGACGCCAGTTTCCAACCCGGAAAACACAACACAAGAACTACCTCTTAGTCTCACAGTCAAGGATGAAAGATCCAACTGCTGCTCCACAACCACAAAGTAAAGCCAAAGAATAGTGGAGTCCAACCAACACTACACCTGCAGACCACACGACTGTCGACCCATGCCTGGCACCTTTAGAGACTCTGGTCTGAGCTCTGTAAAGTGAGGCACTGGAAATAAGACTTGTTGGGGCCTAGTACATCTAATGGTGTCCATACCCCAACCACGAGCATGCTAGAAGCGACTAACTATACCCACAACACACATGTTGCTGCCCTATTGCCGTCTTTCCTTCAGCCAGATGTACAACTCGAACACAGGAGTGAGGGGCCAAGAAGACGACACAGACCTCTACGGTACACATCCTACTGGGACAAACCTCGAGCACAACAAACCATAATATGCTGGCTCACACAGAACTTCGGGTACCCGACTGAAGAGGCATTCCGGAATAGACATCGGACCATGAAACTCGACAAACACACAAGCCACGTCTATCACTTAACGTAACAACAAAACTTATATCACAATCATAACTAGCTTGCCACTGGTCACCATGTGACCTCCAAGCAACTACACACCATTATACACATGAACTACATGACCACATTAACGTTGCCTGTCATTGGTCATCTCATGACCTCCATTGCGACAACAAACTGCGATACACATAAATCACATAACTATATTAAATAACATAAATAACATGATTAGCATAGTCATAATCCCTTCTATTAACCTTAAATCATGCATTAGTAACATTAAACACACTTAAACATCTTAAAACCACATTGAGTAACTAGGGCTAGGTCCACATAGGACCCTAATTGCCCAATGCTTGCGATTCACCCCGGCCAAAAGAACGCGATAGGGTCTACTGTCGCGTTAATAACATGACAGCCCGACAGACCACGATTGGACACACAAGAACGCGACAGAGCCCACCGTCGCATTAAGAACGTAATGGCTCGACAGGTCGCGTTCATAAAGCAGAACGCGAGTGAGCCAGGGGTCCCGACCTGAACGCAACAGCCCGACTCATCGCCTTCTCAGACAGAAACTCTGTATCACGGTTCTCATACAAAAACCACCTCAAATCCTCATTTTCAAGTAAACCAAGCTTCTACAAACCAATTAAACAATACTAAGGACACAACCACACATTGATTCATGCTTAACATGCTTCAAATCATTTCGAATAATGCGAGTAAGACAAGGAAGGCCCCTACCAATGAGAAGAACTCGAAGAACAAGACTCGGTCGCATTTTCCACCCTTCGAGCAGCTTCCACGTTCCAAAACCACGTAAAGATAGAAGCTTTCAATCTAAAATCGCCAGAACCCACCGCAGCAACCCCTCCCGAATCGAATAGAGCTTCCTGCTCTATTTGTCCGGAGGGCCAATCTTATCTTAGCCAAAAACAAGAACGGGACGTAGCTACCTGTCATCTTCAAAAGGCGACAGACTGTACCGTCGCCTTCCAAAAACTCGACATGCCACGTGTCAGAAAGGTGGTGCGGAGAACGCAACGCAGGAGACTGTCGTGTTTAAAATGCGACGCCCCATGTAACGACCCAAGATCCGCATTACCAGTAACCAACCGGTAACCCGAATCTTGACCCGCTAACCCAAGAGTCGAAACTCGAAAGGGTAAGAAAAGAAGTGCCTGAGGAGAACATATAAACAAATGTACACATCGAATTTAAAAGCATCTCAAACTGGCATAACTCAGAGACAACATTAAAGTAAGAGTACAGTAAGAACAGGAGTAAAGTACTACTCACAACAGTAAGACGAGACCAACCACGGAGAGACACAACTCCTCGAACCTCGAAAGCCGACCACGTACCACCTGAGGGGAAGGGAGTGAGTCTCACAAAAAGAGACCAGTAGGGCAACTAACCCCCACCGGTAACAGAGCTACTAAACAGGCTAAACAGAAAGGACTGTAAGTAAACGCGCACACTCTGTCAACACACTGGAACCGGTAACGCAGTGCGCAACTCCCTCAGGAGCACACTGAGAGAAACTGGAACCTCGCCGGCTCGACAACATTACAAGCATAGCACACACACAAGCTCGCACGCAAGAGCTCACCTAGCACTCACAAAGTAGGACTCAACCAGGGTCTGCTGTTCAGCGTCGTGAAACAACAGAGTCTCGCAACCCTAGCCACATGTGCACACTACAGATGCTCTCTCTCACGTCTGGTCCACGACCGGTTTTTCCCCTATGCCCGACCTAGCGGTAGAGAAGGGGCTCCATGGAGACCGGCTCAAAACCACCACAAGGAGTACGCACAGGACAGAGTCGCACTCGGCGTCCTTGCTCACTAGCGGAGGACAACCACATGCTAGTCATCTAGACGGAGTCGCACCCACTCCTAGGAAACACAACAAACTGGGCACGCGGTAACGCAACGCGCGTACAACAGACGGAACACACTCAATGCCTGAAACTCCGTACAACCGACGGACAGCCCTGTGTCACGTCTCGACACAGTCAAACACAACATGAGCACAGATAGAGACACTCTATACACTTGGCGGATTGTGCTAACAGGCAGACACCACATGTCAACACCTCAAACCACGGAAGAAGGGAAAGCACAGCTTACTGGGAACTCACCTACAGGTAGACGGAAACATCGACTGTCGTTAACTAAGGGTAAACGGCAACACCCTAGACGTCTATAAGAAGGTAGACGGTCGCGCGTTGGCCGTTCACTAAAACTCGACGACAAACGATCTTGTCGTTTATATCATACCATGAAGAATTAGACGACAAAGAACACGCTGTCTAGATCCTCCACTGAAGAGCTTAACGGCAAGGGCTCCAGCCGTTAACTTCTTCCCTGAAGAGTTCAACGTCAACAACCCTTGACGTTTATTTCTCCAGCTTCCAGCAGCTGAAAATAGGCACACGCCGATCCCAAAGAGAGCAATCCAGCCCTCAGACCAGCGAAATGATGAAGGAGAAACTCTCCCCCACATCACACTACACTACTGCAACACCAGAAACCACGATCCAACGCAGGATCGGCCTAACCACTCAAATCCTGGCAAAAAGGAAAACCTCCTCAAGCACGATTCCACGCAAATCACACACAACAAGCATGAAATTAACACTACAAGGACACTAAGGTGTCGAGTCCCTACCTCCGAAGTGTGTAAAGTCCTGCCAAACCTCAATTCGCGCCGACCCTTAGAAGCTTCCTCGCGAAAACCGCCACCCGATCCGCTGTTTTCCGCCCGATCTAACTCTGCCTCGCGCACCAAGGTCTTTCCACGAGCTCCCGTCAACCACCTGAATGAGTGAAAACGGACAAAGATCGAAAAGGAGAAAAAGAGAAGGAAAAGGAGAGGAAATGGCTGCTCACGGGTCTGCCCTATTTCAACAGGCGCGACAAGTAAACGTCAACATTCCTTGTCGTCTACTCAAACTGCCAAAGAGTCAACGTCAAGACCGTTTGCCGTCAAGTTCATCGCAGAAACAATCCTGAACCAACAACAAACGTCCACAATGCTGGACGCCAACCCCTAGGTCAACGACCTACCCCTGGACGCCAACCCCTGATCAACGACAACACCTATGCCGTCAACCAGACCCGAACCTCGACTAGACCCACTAAGGATTCGAGAAGACCCGAGATGTTACAGCCCTCCCCCCTTAAAAGAATTTCACCCCCGAAATTCAAGCCACACAAGAGGAAGAGACAGCAACACAGATGTACAAAACTACACGCGCATCCCGCTTACTGGTCAACACTAGGGAACAAAACCTCTGACTAAGGAGCCAAACCATTTCCACAGCCCACTGGACTAACCATAGTCCAGCGACAACACGTTTGTCCACCTCCACACATACCATAGGAGAACTACACGGTCATCCACACAGGTCCTCGTTACTGGACACTCACTAGCTGCAAACACCACAAGCTGCTAACACACGCAGCTACACACTCAAGCGGTCGGTCGGGTAACTCTCCCTGTGGGGCTTGACTAACGTGACACGCAAGGCACCAACCTGACATACCGCATTAGCATAGCTCCCAAGCCAACACCAGAAGAATCTGCACAAAACTCGAAACTCTTCGAATTACTCGCAATGCTGGACTGGCACCAGGTAAACAGTCACCTTAACTCTCTGAAGTTCTGCTCACGCTGCACTGGCCACCGAGGCAAAAACACGCTAATAGTGAAAATACAACCGCAATCATCAACAACCTCGCTGTCGGATACACAAATCGGCAACCACACTGACGTCAACAGAACTCGACAGAGGGCACAGACGACGATAAAAACACAGAAACCATCCACCTGAGAGTAAAATGCAACGCTCAGGGATGCAGCCTCACGCTACTAGCCACAGCTAGCACTGATCATCAGTTGAACCAAAAAATCACGCGGGCGACGAAACCAATGCAACATCGCACTCGCTGACAGTCCGTAACACACGGAACAACGTCCATTGTCACCACTAGTGTCTCACTGAGGCCTTCCTCGCGGTCCGACATGGTCAGCAACACACGCAGAAACAAAAATCTCAACACACTAAACAGTATCCAATGTCACCACTAGGTCTCACCTAGACCGTCATCGTGGTCCGACAGGGCCACCCAAGCACGTGGAGCCACAAAACCTTAAAACCACTCGCTCCACAGCACCATATGGCACTTACGCGAAGAACCGCAGAAATCGTATAAAGGATGACCAACACTTGTCACCTCACAACAAGAACAAAACACGTGGTCAAGCACTAGCAAGCCCAAGGCCTCACTGTCACCACACGAATCGACAGGAGACTCCGCCAGCGGCTTCTAGACTCATCCACGACACACATAACTAGAAACCGACATGGAGTTGGCAACACACTAACCACACGCGCACACGAAACTTAGTGCGGGTACCAATGTGCTAACCCCTAGAAAAGACACAACCACACGGGGACCGAAACAACCACGGAGGTCGAGAACAACACATCGACCTCAGAGGCACTCGTACCGATGCAGGGTACAAGCCCCGATCACACTCGCTCCGAAGAGAAAGGAAAACTTAGACACATGCCACAACCTTAGCCTGGCGTACCACCGACAGAGCTACCTAGACAAGGCAAAGCAGCTACTCCACAATGGCAACGGTACGACCACACGGCATAGGCTAGCACACGTGTCCCAGAGACGAAAAACTTAACGCCACAGGCTAATAGGAAGACTCTCTACAAGGGATCTGCCAAAATCCACACACGCAAAAACTACAAGTCAAAAGGGCACTATAGGCCACACCGGCCCCAACCCTTAAGACACAAAGCGAGAAAACACCCTTGGCACACTTACCAAGGCCACGCAGCAACTAGGCGAGTACCACGTCTCACCATAAACATGGCCACCTTAGACTTCCACAAGGTCGAGAGCCAACGACCAAAACCACTCTGAACTCCGGACACACACCACGAGGTCGGAAAACATACACATGCTAGTGCCACCACAGATTGGCATCCTAGAGGGGACTACAGAATCTAAAGGACCCCGAAAGAACGCCAACCGAAAAATTACCAAAACACGGGTCCGCACAAGGCTAGACCAACAATGCCTACAGAGACTAAGCACAGCTAGGACACAACCGCTGTGTAAGCTCGGGCAACGAACCGCACTTGGAAATGTCGTGAGGAGGCGTCGTCACAATAAAAACTGTTAAGCTGCCACTACTCGCAGCCTAAAAATCCCTCACAACAAATAGTACGAACAGGTCTACCCACAACAAGTGGCACCATAAATAACAATACAAGCCAAAACATATCCATTTTCACGCTAAAAACTCAGAGATATATTTCAGGCAACCGGGTTTGGTAACCACCAACCTGACACAAAACTAATAGCTCCACCAAAGACAAAAGAGCAGGAAGTACCGGGACCCAACAAAACTATGGCTACCAACCAAGGACAACCACAGTACCTTCCACAAAACAAACCACCTCTGACACCAATCAGGCCAAGTACATAACACAAACACTGCACAACGACCTGCCTGAGCCCACTAACTACCAATACCACTATACTCAAGTTAAAACTGACTTCAATACTGCTGGTCATGCCACAAGTGGGGACAGTCCCGAGCCATGTGGCCTAACCAGCAGTATTGAAGTCAGTTTTAACTTTAGTATAGTGGTATTGGCAGTTAGTGGGCTCAGGCAGGTCGTTGTGCAGTGTTTTGGTTATGTACCTGGCCTGATTGGTGTCAGAGGTGGTTTGTTTTGTGAAGGTACTGTGGTTGTCCTTGGTTGGTAGCCATAGTTTTGTTGGGTCCCGGTACTTCCTGCTCTTTTGTCTTTGGTGGAGGTATTAGTTTGTGTCAGGTTGGTGGTTACCAAACTCGGTTGCCTGAAATATATCTCTGAGTTTTTAAATCCGCATTACCAGTAAGCAACCAGTACTAAGGTGTGGAAAGTAAAAACAAAAAGTAAATACACATCGCATCACAACCCCAAACTGTAAACCTCAATTCGCGCCGAACCCTTAGAAGCTTCCTCACAAAAACTGCCACCCGATCCGCTGTTTTCCGCCCGATCTAACTCTGCCACGCGCACCAAGGTCTTTCCACGAGCTCCCGTCAACCACCTGAACGAGTGAAACGGACAAAGATCGAAAAGGAGAAAAAGAGAAGGAAAAGGAGAGGAAATGGCTGCTCACGGGTCTGCCCTATTTCAACAGGCGCAACAAGTAGACGTCACCATTCCTTGTCGTCTACTCGAACCGCCAAAGAGTCGACGTCAAGACCATTTGCCGTCAAGTTCATCGTAGGAACAATCCTGAACCAACAACAAACGTCCACAACGCTGGACGCCAACCCCTAGGTCAACGACCTACCCCTGGATGCCAACCCCTGATCAACGACAACACCTATGCCGTCAACCAGACCCGAACCTCAACTAGACCCACTAAGGATTCGAGAAGACTCGAGATGTTACACCCCACCTTGTCGCATTCACAACCAGTGAACTTGTAGGCTATTTGGGTCTGGATTTCCGACCCACAACACCCACGCCACGCACGGGGAACCAAAACCAAGGCTCTATGGCCCCACATTGGCCATGAGCACCACATCCAAACAATTAAACATGGATCTGAACGACCATGACTGTAACGACCCCCTTTATATCGGTACGATTATACCAATCCACGTCGGTATAATGAACATCGTCACAGTGGGACATTGACCCAACACTAAACAGTAGGTTGATATGTACATGAATAGCAAAGAGTACAGCGAAAAGAAAGTAACAATTTATTTCATTCCATCATCATCATTAATATCCATAGTCTATATAAAGATAAATGAAAGAAAATACTAAAATCCACATTAATACAACTTTTAAATGAATTACATTATCCATTCTCAATTACATAACTCCAAATTACATACTATGAAATAAAGGACACAACGTAGAGATCTCCACAATAAATGCTACTCCTCTCGCTCGGAGTCGCTTCTAACTATCTCCTCGGATGAAGTGGAGACATCTGCACCTGTACGCCAAAGCAAGAATGAGTCTAAATAGACCCAACAAGCAATCCATAGACATCATCCTTACACGCATCATATACACATGCTAACATTCAATGGAAGTAATTATCACATGTGGTATGGTACATACAATTTAAATTTACTAAACATGGAACTTATAGCATTAGAAACACATGATACATGCTTTATCTCACTTACAACAATTAAGAATAAAACTTATAACATACTTTCTACACTTTTTAATTAGCATGCTTAAACAATTCAAATCTCATTCAATTCATATTATAATGTACACAATTTAGGCATGTAACTACTCATAAAGTAAGCATCACACCTAGCATGGATTCTATTTGAATTCTCATGATTTAACAAAATTATACACACATTTACTTGTTGTTTTAACATAAATTAAACATATTCACAATGGTTTACACTTGTTCACATGTTAACACATTCACTTTACACTTTTACATGCTCATTTACACATTGCACATTTCACAATTCACTTACACATATTCACAATTTTACACTTAGTTACCGTGACACATAGTCCAAACCACCATTAGAAGGACACACATTCACATTCACATATCCATCACCTAGGCAACATAGTGATAGACCTTGGTTAACTGCGTAGAACCGGGAGAAGCACTCTCCACCCTAACCAGTGGTACTTGTCAACCTCCAGAATTTCATCCTAATTGCCCACAGGATTTCACACACATTGAACCTTTCTGTAGGGACTTTACTACGGTACAGTTCCACAGCCCTCTATGGTAGCAGTGTCACACACGACACAATTTATACACTTTTCACATATCACGTTATCATAGTATTCACATGCGCTTAACTCACACACATGCATTTTAACACATATACATGGATCAGTTACATGGTATACTTTTACTGTTTCACAATGAAATTGACTCTTAATACAGACCTAAACCTGCTGCTAACATTGAACTTCATACAATTAACATTAGCATGCTTAACACGTCATTTTTGCTCATTAACTCATGACAGTACCTATTGTTATCAAATACAACGAATTTAATCACAAGTTCCCAACAGTACCCTATTACATGCTAAATTTCTCATATTTTTCAGATCTATAAAACAATTTTTTTAATAATTAAAACATGCTTCAATCACATTTACCACTAAATTCAACTACACATGACCCACAACAGCACAATCATGTATATCAGTTTGAAAACCTACTATCAGTCATAATATAGTCGCAAAAATTTTATGAAATCCTAATTTAACATGGATCTATTTAAACAGAATTTATCAATGCTAAATCATGCTCAATATCTTGTTATAGTAATTCTAATAAATAGCACAGTTGACAAAAATTCGACCTAATCACATGGCATGATCTACTGAATATACTTGACCATATAAAATTTTTACAGCAAGTAATCATGTCCAGAAATCTAGAAAATAGGTCATAAGGATCAAAGTATGCATGTTATCAAAATCTGTTGAACTTGCGGCACAGATGCTGCCGCCAACATAAGTTAACGGCACCATCGGTGGCTGCTAACCATAGATTTTAATGGCACAAGATGTTGCTGTTAAGTTCCTATCTGTGCAAACACAGACTGAACGTAGAAATAATGGTGAATGGGGGGTTCCAGGACACGAGGAAAATTCCCAAAAATTCCCTAGGACCTAGCTGACATGTGCAGGGTAATTGCACAAGAACTACTTGCCTCTTAAAAATTGCTAGACGCGATTAGTTTGCCGGAGAAGCCCTCCAATCTCCCCTCGATCCGGCTTCTGTGTTGATGGATGAAGCACGCTGGAGTCGGGGAAGCCTTCCTTGATGTTCAAAGCTCCTTCCAGTCGATGTAGATCACCCGGAATCACACCAAGTCACTAGATCTAGAGTCTCAAAGTTTCAAGTTCGCACATGTTTTCTAGGGTTTTTGACAATAGCCAAAAAGAATCTAATTCGGCCAGAGAAGGTGTTTTTATAAGCTAGGGCAGTTGGGTACGCATTTAGGTAGGGGATCCTACCGTTGGATGGAGGTTTCCTAAACAGAGGGCGAAGAAATCGCGGACGTTTCCACATCTGAAATTGCACATGTTCTGGGAAGTAGACGTCCACCTTGGTTGCCGCCAACTTGGAGTTGGCGTCCATCGATCTGGACGTCGACTCAACCCCTAATGTCCATGCATATTGACGTTAAATGGTCCTTCGGCCAGAACACAGAATGCAGAACACCAAGCTTACACTATGTACATACATACATATAATGTACAATGTATTACATACATATATTGTACAATGTATTACATAAACACCATATGTACAGAATTAAACAAGCATACGTACATGTACAACTTTATTTAATTATAATATGTATAGAATATATATATATATATATATATATATATATATATATATATATATATATATATATATATACACATAACTATACTCACAAGCATCTAAACATTACACAACCAAACATCTAAATAAGAGGGCAAAAGTTGAGGGCCTTACACCCTCTCCCCCTTAAAGAAACATCGTCCTCGAAGTTAGAACGACACTACTCAAACAATTGGGGATACTTCTTCATCATAGCATCCTCAAGCTCCCATGTAGCCTCCTCTTGCGAGAAGTTCCACCATCACACCTTCACGGACGCAATCCTCTTGTTCCGGAGATACTGAACCTTCCTATCAAGAATAGCTACTGGTTGCTCAACGTAAGATAGATCTGGCTGGATCTCCACTGGCTCATGACTAATAACATGAGAGGGATCTCGGACATATCTCTTGAGCATAGATACATGGAATACAAGATGAACACTAGCTAATGTCGGGGGTAAAGCTAGCTCATATGCCACGTTACCCAAACGCTTGAGAATCTCATATGGACCAATGAATCTAGGACTTAGCTTACTATGCTTGCCAAATCTAATAACACCTCGAGTAGGCGAAATCTTTAGGAAGACATGCTCGCCAACCTCGAACTCCAAATCTTTTCTTCTATTGTCGGCGTGACTCTTCTGCCTATCATGTGCCGCAACAAGCCTCTTTATGATAAGCTGGATCTTATCCGAAGTCTCCTGCACTAACTCCGGACCGATCAAATGTCTATCACCGGTCTCCTCCCAACATAAAGGAGATCTACAAGGCCTTCCATACAATGCCTCAAATGAAGCCATACCAATACTCGCATGAAAGCTGTTGTTATATGCGAACTCCACAAGAGGTAAATGACGCTCTCAATGACCCTTCAAATCCAACACACACGCTTTCAACATATCCTCGAGCGTCTGGATAGTCCTTTCGGACTGTCCATCTGTCTAGGGATGGAACGTCGAACTAAGCTTCAACTCAGAACCTAATGCATCTTGAAGACCCTTCCACAACCTCGAAGTAAATCTCAGATCTCGATCCGAAATGATCGACTTCGGCACACCATGCAACCTAACAATGCTACTAACATACAACCTAGCTAAACTCTCCATGAACTACGTCTTCTTCATAGGCAAGAAATGCGCAGTCTTAGAGAATCTATCTACAACTACCCTAATCGAGTCATTGCCTCTAACTGATCTAGGCAAACCCGTTACAAAATCCATAGTGATAGCCTCCCACTTCCATACTGGGATTTGCATCTTTTGCATAAGACTAGATGGTCGCTGTCGCTCGGCCTTCACTTACTGGCATACTAAACACCTGGATACAAAATCCACTACATCCCTCTTCATGCCAGACCACCAAAATGGTCTCTTCAAATCCTGGTACATCTTAGTGTTATCCGGATGAATAGAGAATCTCGACCTGTGAGCTTCTGCTAATACATACTCACGAACATCTACAATATCGGGACACTAACTCGGTGATGAAATCTAATCACACCATCCTCATCACGAGCAATGCCTGCCTTGCCCACTAACTCCTGGAGTCTAGGGTCGGCCTTCTGCTGCTCGATCACCTCATCCAACACTGTAGATCAGATAGACAACTGAGCTACAAATGTCTGACACAATAATGGCTCTATCTCAGTCATCGCACAAGCAGCATCCTCCAACATCTTCCAATCCCGCTGGAGTAAAGATATCTTCCTGCTAAGAGCATCTGCTACGACATTCGCCTTTCCAGGATGATACTTAAGATCGAAGTCGTAGTCCTTGAGGAACTCAATCCATCTTCTCTACCGGAGGCTTAATTCCTTTTGAGAGAAGAGATACCTCAAGCTCTTATGGTCAGTGAACACCTCAAATCTGACACCATAAAGATACTGCCTTTAGATCTTTAGTGCATGAACCACTACTGCAAGCTCCAAATCATGAGTCGGATAGTTACGCTCATGCTCCTTCAATTGACGAGAAGCATACGCCACTACCCTTTCCTCCTGCATTAACACACAGCCTAAACCAATCTGACAAGCATCTGAGTAAATGGAAAAACCCTCTATACCACTCGGTAAAACCAATACCGGTGCAGAAGTAAGCTTAGCCTTCAATAATTGAAAGCTACTCTCACACTCCTCGAACCAAACAAACTTCACACCCTACTTGGTTAGCTTAGTCAAAGGTGCGGCGATAGATGCAAATCCATCAATAAATCGCCGATAATAGCCTGCTAAACCAAGGAAACTACAAATCTCCGATGTGGTCCTAGGAATCTCCCAATCTAATACAACCTGGACTTTCGCTGAATCAACTGCTACACCAGTTTCGGAGATAACATGCCCAACGAAATGAATCTCGCGCATCCAGAAATCGTACTTGCTGAATTTAGCATACAGCTTGTGCTCTCGGAGAACTTCAAGCACTACCCTCAAATGCTGACGGTGTGTGGCCTCATCCGGAGAATAGACCAACACATCATCGATGAACACTATGTCAAAACTATCTAGATAAGGTTTAACACCCTGTTCATGAGGTCCATAAACGCTGCAGGGGTGTTGGTTAGACCAAAAGAAAGAACTAAAAACTCATAATGTCTATAACGAGCCCTAAAGGCCGTCTTGGACACATCCTCACTCCTAATCCTTAATTGATGATAGCTAGACAGCAGATCAATCTTATAAAATACCGATGCATTCTGCAACTGGTCAAATAGATCATCAATCTGCGGTAAGGGATACCTATTTTTTACAGTTACTTGATGTCGAGAATGCAAACAATGCATAACCTAAGTGACCCATCCTTCTTCTTTACAAATAAAACAAGTGCGCCCCAAGGAGATACACTAGGGTGAATAAATCCCTTGTCCAGCAAATCTTGCAACTGCTTCCTCAGCTCCGCTAACTCCGCAGGTGCCATCCGATATGGAGCCTTTGAGATAGGAGAGGTGCCTTATCACATCCCGAGAATTTTGCAGCGGATATTAATGATGCAGAATATAATTCGAGTCGATATCTCGAGACATGAACAGTCGACAAATAAGCCTCTAGCTAGCATGCACTAAATGTATAACAACATACATCATCATAATAGGGCCCTAATATTGAACTCAACTAATCTTGTATTCAAATCTCAACTCATTGTATTCCAAATGGAAACTATTACAGGACTAAGACTCAATAAAAGCAAAAGTACATAATACCTCACTTCCTACTACAAGAATCTGACACTCAAAGCAAACTACTATAACTAGACTCCCAGTTGGAACGCTCATCACTCGGACGCATTCCCATCCTCGACTTCCTCTTCCTCTTGATCTTCATAGTCACCTAGATTGGGTAAAAGTAGGGGATGAGCAAACTAGCCAAGTAGGATTTATATCTCAATGTGCGGGCAATGATATAAGTGATTAGCAATTTAGAACTAGGTAAGTATGATGAATGTCATGATATGCATGTGCGAATAAAACTCATTAAAACATGATACATGGACAAGCTAGATAGAGTGATCACGATAGAACAAGATTTTTGAACAAGATGACAAGATAGAACTAGCAATAGATCACTTTGTACAAGCACGCAAGATATCACTTGATGTCAAGAATGCAAGATATCACTAATTGCAATAAATACAAAATGGCCACATCATGCAAGCAAGCAAGCAAGCACGAGCACGATAATGTAACACTAATCAGGCACGTAGACACTAATGTACACCAAGAATAGATCCATCAAGAATGTACACTAGGACACATGGATGTGGTTATTATATCTATCATCAACACGACACGCACACCTCCCAGCGAGATGCAACGCCAGTAATCATTATACCCCATGTTACAGTATATTTATGACTCTCCATCATTGGGGCTAGACTGGAGCCCTTGGACACTCGCCGTGCCCGTCTGTGAGCCCTGGATGTTTATGCCCATTAAGGCTCCATATCCAGATCCACCTCCTATGAACGGACCGAAGTCTTGAAAGGGATATCTCACACAAGTGTCCAGTATGAATATAAAAGACAACTACACAGTATAAAACACAAGAAAGTACATGTGCTCATACCTGCATATAACAATTTACAACTGTCCCATTACATTATTACATGTCCAATTAAAAAGTACAACTACCTGGGGCATACCTCGAGGGAGCACGAGCTCACACAACACTAACTACTACACTACTGCTAGTGGTACAAGTTTGACACAATGTCTCTACAAGCCGAACCAACGGTAAGCACTGAAAAGAACTGTAGGGAAGTGACCCTCAACAAGTCATAGGCTCAGCAGAGACTACCCAAATCAACAACAAACTACGGACACCTCAACCCCAGAGGGTCTCACTGGCAACACTGATAACCAAACCATAACATGCTCATATTATTACAATAAATAATAACTAACCATAATCATGACAATAAACATAAAGTCCTCGGAAGGAATGTGGGACTACAAGACTACTACAATATTACTAGTCCGCCCAACAACTAAAGTGCCTAAACCACAGTCTCACCGGCACACTGTTACAACAACTGGTTGCCTAAGCTATAACCCACACAGGCGAAACACTTCCCGAGTTACAAGCTTCATAGGCGAACCTCAAACATTTGTGTAACAGGACTGCTAACCAAGAGCTAGTCCCTTATACCATAAACCATGCTATATCAGAAGCTACACACACCAGGTAACATGATCGGCTATAGTGGGCCAATCCATCACACGTGAAAACCATATACGGAAGCTTACTCGAAGAAGGTATAGCACATTGAGTGGAAGGCCACACCACACGACCTCCACGAAACACAGTTCCACGTCAACATCAGAAAAGACTGGTATATGACGTACTACCACAAAACGTTACCTAGACGGGGTACAGGTATCTATTACCACAAGGTACCAACACGGAAACCGCAAGTAAACCAGTGTCGTAACAGGGCACACCATAGCGAGCTAATCCACATTTGGCGAGTCAACACTCACCAACCATAACAAAAAACTGTGCCACCACTCGGGCACACCACAAGCCACAACCGCAGTCACAACTGTGCCAACACCAGGGCACACCTCAAACGGGTCAAACCTTGACTACGAGTTACAAACTCACGAACCACAGCCAGTGGCAAAGCACGAGTAGGAAAGGAAGGACGCCACCACACGGGAACGAACTACTGGCTGATCAGGCCAGTATCCAACCTGGACAACACAACACAAGAACAACCTCTCAGTCTTGCAGTCACGGACGAAAGGTCCTACTGCCGCTCCACGAGAACAAATCAAACAACTAAGGAGACCAACCAACACCACACCTACAAACACACACCTGCAGGTCCATGCCTGGCACCTCTAGGGTCTCTGGCCGGAGCACCCTAAAGTGAGGCACTGGAAAACAGGACTAGCTGGAGACCAGTGTCGACTACTGGTGTCTGTACCCCCAACTATGAGCGCGCTACAAAGACCTCGACAGTACACAAAGTACTCGGACAAACCCCGGGCACATCAAACACAATGTGCCTAGCTCACAAAGAACCTGGGGTACCCGACCAGAGAGGCATTTCAGAATAGGCGCCGGACCACCACACTCGGCTAGCACAAATCACGATATTTAATGTATAATCTCTATTGCAAAGCACGGTGCAAATATGAGGAATAGCTGACCTGGTCACTCCATGACCCACAAGCTAACCTACACAGATACTCACGCATAAATCACCTTAACCATTCATACCTGGCCTATCATTGGTCATTTCATGACCTCCATAGCCTCAATAAACTCAACACCCAACCATCATAAACTAGATGCACACTTCATTATCTAAATCACCTTAATATTTATAACGATATAGAAACCCGAGGCTAGGTTCACACTGGAACCTCACTGCCCAACTATTATGATGCACTACAAAAATCACAACACAATCGAGTGTGCACCATGCACACCCCTATGCTACGCCACATACCACCACCATAACCAAGTAAACCACACGTTAATAACACAGTTACACGCTCAAAGAGCGCTATAGGTGCCAATGCACCACTTACTAAAGCCATACACCTCAAATATCAATAATCGAATAATCAAATTATTAAAAACATGCATAACTAGACCTCTCTGCTGAGGTCGCGACATGGGGCTGTGTCGCCTTCAAAACGCGATGCCCCAACCTGTCGTAATAGGAAACCCTATCGCGACAGGTCGGCTTGTCGCGACCTTGTCACGATGGCAAGGTCTGTCACCTTCACAGGTGCAAACCCTAATCCGGGAGAAACTCCACGGATCACCATTCCAACCCATTCAAAACACGATTAAATCTCATTTTACATGCTTTAATGGATACCCTAGCATGGTATCTAATGTTCTTTAAGCTTTAAACGTATCAAATCAACACCACGAGCAATCCACACAATCAAACGAGGTAGAAACACCCTACCTTCGCGAAGAACATGAAAACCGGAGATCCCTCGGTGTTTCCCCCGCTCCACGCGACGTCCTCGCGGTGAGAACGCGTCGAGAACTCCACTAGGACCTCGAATCGCCAGGAAACCCGTGCAACAGCCTCCCCCAGCCGAGCTGAGCTTCTCAAAGCTCTGTGTCGGCTGGGATTCCTTAAAAACGCACAACAGTTGAGAACGTGACGTAGCCCTACGTTGCAACTGAACGTGACGTGGGAGACCGTCGCCTTCCCACTCCTGACGTCAGCAGGCCGCCCCAACGCACGACACATGGCGTGCATGCAAACGTCGACAGCTCAACAACGGTAACAAGAACACGACCACCAGGGCTGTCGCGTTCAGAACACGACACACACCCCTGTCGCGTTCACTGGCAGAAAACCTGTGAGCACTTTGGGCCCAATGGCCGGCCTACCAAGCCTCACAACATGCGTAACACCTAAAACTCAAACTCATGGGCCACACATCGGCTCCCAAACCTACTAAACATGGATCTACGATGATCCGAAAAACGCACGACGTTACATTACTATCACCTAAAAAGAACTGTCATCCTCGACAATCAACACAAACCACAATAAACCGGACTATCACCTAAAAAGAAATAAAATCATATATAGAATAAGAAGGATACTCTTTCTCTACATCAGCTTTTCAATTCATCTACGATAACTGACTCATTTGTCCATTTCTATCCTTGCTTTGTTCTTTTCTTTTCTTTCAATTCATTTCACAACTATTATGTTCTGTCGATTCCATTACCTTTCCTTACCTTTCAATTGTAGGCGATTCTTCCTTGCCAATGGCGCTTTATCTCCTTGGACTGAACCTACTTTTACATTTTCTGGGCTGTGTTTGCAACATTTCTTTCCGGGCCATTTCTTTCTACTTAAATCCTTTCATTTTATTCCACTACCTTTGGATGTTCTTTTGTGCTAAACCTTACTTAAATTCTCGAGTTTCTTAATGCCATTCCATTACTCACTTGTCATTGCTAGCCATTATTCTGCTTTATCTGCATTCACATACTTAACTGTCTGACCTGTGAGATGCAGTTCCACCACACTTCTGCTGCGCCACTTTGATTATAGAAAATATTTGACAAAATGTTTCATAAATTCTACTTCCATTACTATTCACAATTGCTACGCACTTTCACCATTATTCTAATTCCGGTTAATTTCAATACAGATTGCTTTACTTGCTCAATCAATACTGGAAAACAATATCAAAATTTCCAAACTACTTTCTCCAATACTTCAATTCTAATTGTGCCACACCTTTTTTAAAATCTGAATTCTACCATACCATTACATTACTACATACTTTATTTTTCATATTCCTTTTTGACTTCAATTTACATTCTCTAACTGCTAACCACATTATTTCCATCATTTCTCAAAACATTTGCTTTCGTCATTGTGGCGCTGCATTCTTATTAAAGAAATTACGCTGCTTAGCTGACTTTACGCATATTAACTTTATTTCAATCGGGTCAGATGGCACCTTAAATCGTTCACTGTTTATCTGATTGCACTCTTTTCTTTCTATATCTGACGTTTCAATTTCCATTCAGCCATGCTCAGATCTGCACATTATTTGTTAACTGTCCTACCTTTTATTCTTATATCAAATTCTAAAATACTGCTCTAGAAAACACTTCTGCTTAAACTAACCCACTTTCTGTGTGCTACCATGCAACTCTTACTGATTACTTCATCAGTCCTCCAGTTACATCTGTTCCACATTCTATCATACTCTTTCTTTTCCAAATTAATAATCTGCCAACTGTCTCAATTATTCTATTACTTATGTATTTGTCCTGTACTGTACCATTCACACAACAGTTCATAGAAATACTCTTCATTGACGACTGCCAAAGCTATAATTTGAAGTCAATCTCTTTAAATATCGTAACTAGCTCTGCTTGATTTCTCTATACCACTTAGCTTAATATTGCTCAACGACTTCTTAGCTAATCCATTTCTTTTCATTCTGACCCACATAACTCTATCTTACTCTGAACATTCTTAATCTTAGCTTTAATCTTTTTCAAACATAAACTTTACCTTTTCTCTGCTCAAACTACAATCAATTTCTAATCAACAATAAACTTTCTGTAACACTGTATTCCTTAACGAACCAATCTATGCAATTTTCATAAACTGTTACTTTCCAAACTAATACCTTTCTTATGGAGTTGTCAGAAATGTCCACTATGCACTGATCTTTCTTTTACCCTCTCTTTGCTTAACTGACCACCTCTGCTCAGACCTCTAATTATCAAAACACCCTTACCTCATCGGACGATCATAATTCTTTGTTCTTCTATTTACCCACACTTTATTTGAAGTCAACCTGTCTCACTTAATCATTCTCAACTTGCTAGAGCATTAATCACATTATTACTCAAGCTACTTCTCAATTCTTACTAACACAAATCTCAAACAATATCTCTGCCAAGGCCCTCATTTGCAACTTATCACACACACACTATTCCTTACTAGTAACATTCTGCTGATCTATGTAGTAACACCCTATTCCTGTCTCTATTAACTCTGTACTTTACTAGCATATATCAGGCATATCCCTCTCAGGGCACTACTTTACCTTTCTCCTCTAATCTCTGCAACTGAAAACCTTTAAACACTATACTTTAACTGCACTCTGGCACACTGGTACAACCACACAACTTATGCCACTATCCATGCTGTGGCTCAACAACTGCTCACAACTGCCAATTTAACAAACAGAAACACACGGTTTACGTGCCAAAAGCTCACGTAAAAACTACTTTATATCACACAAAACCATAGACTCACTACCAGCAGTGGACATTAATCCATGTATTGGGACATTGTAACTTCAATGTCTTTTCATATTCTAACTAGATCATGCTCTGATACCAACTGTGATGGCCCTGGATGTTTATGCCCATTAAGGCTCCATATGCAGATCCGCCTCCCGCGAACGGACCGAAGTCTTGCAAGGGATATCTCACACAAGTGTCCAGTATGAATATAAAAGACAACTACACAGTATAAAAAACAAGAAAGTACATGTGCTCATACCTGCATATAACAATTTACAACTGTCTCATTACATTATTACATGTCCAATTAAAAAGTAGAACTACCTGGGACATACCCCGAGGGAGCACGAGCTCACACAACACAAACTACTACACTACTGCTGGTGGTACAAGTCTGACACAACGTCTCCACAAGCTGAACCAATGGTAAGCCCTAAAAAGAACTATAGGGAAGTGAGCCTCAATAAGTCACAGGCTCACCAGGGGCTACCCAAATCAACAACAAACTACGGACACCTCAACCCCAGAGGGTCTCACTGGCAACACTGATAGCCAAACCATAAGATGCTCATATTATTACAATAAATAATAACTAAACATAATCATGACAATAAACATAAAGTCTCAGAAGGAATGTGGGACTACATGACTAGTACAATATTACTAGTCCACCCAACAACTAAAGTGCCTAAACCACAGTCTCACCGTCACACTGTTACAACAACTGGTTGCCTAAGCTATAAGCCACACAGGCGAAACACTGCCTAAGTTACAAGCTTCACAGGCGAACCTCTAACATTTGAGTAACAGGACTGCTAACCAAGAGCTAGTCCCTTATACCCCAAACCACGCTATATTAGAAGCTACACATACCAGGTAACATGATCGGCTACAGCGGGCCAATCCATCACACACGAAAATCATATACGGAAGCTTACTCGAAGAAGGTATAGCACATTGAGTGGAAGGTCACACCACACGACCTCCACGAAACACATTTTCACGTTAACATCAGAAAAGACTGGTATACGACGTACCACCACAAAACATTACCCACATGGGGTACAAGTACCTATTACCACAAGGTACCACCACGTAAACCGCAAGTAAACTAGTGTCGTAACAGGGCACACCATAGCAAGCTAAACCACATTTGGCGAGTCAACACTCACCAACCATAACCAAAAACTGTGCCACCACTCGGGCACACCACAAGCCACAACCGCAGTCACAACTGAGCCAACACCAGGGCAAACCTCAAACGGGTCAAACCTCGACTACGAGTTACAAACTCACAAACCACAGCCAGTGGCAAAGCACGAGTCGGAAAGGAACGACGCCACCACACGGGAATGAACTACTGGCTGATCAGGCCAGTATCCAACAAGGACAACACAACACAAGAACAACCTCTCAGTCTCATAGTCACGGACGAAAGGTCCAACTGCCGCTCCAAGAGAACAAGTCAAACAACTGTGGAGACCAACCAACACCACACCTGCAGACACACAGCTGCAGGTCTATGCCTGGCAACTCTAGCTGGCCAGAGCACCCTAAAGTGAGGCACTGGAAAATAGGACTAGCTGGGGACCAGTGTCGACTACTGGTGTCCGTACCCCCAACTACGAGCGCACTACAAGTGACTAAAAACAAGCTCTGGGAAGTCGCTGTCCCACTGCCGTCTCTCCCTTAGTCGGACGTACAACTCAAACATAGGAGTGAGGGTGTCTAGGAAGATGACACAGACCTCAAGGTACACACAGTACCGGGACAAATCCCGGGCACAACAAACATAACGTGCCTGGCTCACAATGAACCTGGGGTACCCGACTAGAGAGGCATTCCAGAATAGGCGCCGGACCACCACACTCGGCTAGCACAAATCAAGATATTTAATGTATAATCTCTATTGCAAACCACGGTGCAAATATGAGGAATAGCTTGACCTGGTCACTCCGTGACCCACAAGCTAACCTATACAGATACTCACACATAAATCACCTTAACCATTCATACCTGGCCTATCATTGGTCATTTCATGACCTCCATAGCCTTAATAAACTCAACACCCAACCATCATAAACTAGATACACACTTCATTATCTAAATCACCTTAATAATTTATTAATGATGTTAAAACCCGAGGCTAGGTTCACACTGGAACCTCACTGCCCAACTATTACGATGCACTACAAAAATCACACCACAATCGAGTGTGCACCATGCACACCCCCATGCTACGCCACGTACCGCCACCACAACTAAGTAAACCACACGTTAATAACACAGTGACACGCTTAAAGAGCGCTATAGGTGCCAATGCACCACTTACTAAAGCCATACACCTCAAATATCAATAATCAAATTATTAAAAACATGCATAACCAGACCTCTCTGTTGAGGTCGCGACATGGGGCTCTGTCTCCTTCAAAATGTGACGCCCCGACCTGTCGCAATAGGAATCCCTATCGCGACGGGTCTGCCTATCGCGACCTTGTCATGACGGCAAGGTCTGTCACCTTCACAGGCGCAAACCCTAATCTGGGATAAACTCCACGGATCACCATTCCAAACCATTCAAAACACGATTAATTCTCATTTTACATGCTTTAATGGATACCCTATCATGGTATCTAATGTTCTTTAAGTTTTAAATGAATCAAATCAACACCACGAGCAATCCACACAATCAAACGAGGTAGAAACACCCTACCTTCACGAACAACGTGAAAACCGGAGATCCCTCGGCGTTTCCCCCGCTCCACGTGACGTCCTCATGGCCAGGAAACCCGCGCAGCAGCCTCCCCCGGCCGAGCTGAGCTTCTCAAAGCTCTGTTCGGCTGGGGTTCCTTAAAAACGCACAGCAGTTGAGAACGCGATGTAGCCCTATGTTGCAACCTGAACGCGATGTGGGAGATCGTCGCCTTCCGACTCCTGACGTCAGCAGGCCGCCCAACGCACAACACGTGGCGTGCATACAAACGTCGACAGCTCAACAGCGGTAACAAGAACACGACCACCAGGGCTGTCGCGTTTAGAACACGACACACACCCCTGTCGCGTTCACAGGTAGAAAACCTGTGAGCGCTTTGGGCCCAATGGCTGGCCCACCAAGCCTCACAACATGCATAACACCTGAAACACAAACTCATGGGCCACACATCGACTACCAAACCTGCTAAACACGGATCCACGATGATCCAAAAAATGTGCGATGTTACACGATCAGCATCTCACTTAAATTTTAAATGTAGATACCCACAGTCATTAATAATGGCCAATGAGAGTTTCAATAAGTAATCATGTGTAATGTCATGTTCATGATGATGATGAGAACAAGTAATAAGTAATTTGAACATGATTTCATGATAACAATGGTCAAGAGATAAATTCGGTAGTTTAACAGTACGATTTATAATTTAGTTCAATCTTTACATTAACGGATTTAGTCTAGATTGTAAATCACACTCGCGAGAACAAGAAGAGAAAGGAAGTGCACGCTATCTCCAGGGAACTTCAATGGTACAACCAACTCGTCGGCCATGTGGGAATCCATGGTGAGAGGAGATTTACGGATGCCTTGGAGAAAAAGTCACTAGTCTACCGATTCGGAATCACCGGTGGAGAGTTTTCAAATCCCCAAGAAAAGGCTGCCTAGTAGTGCAAGTGTGTAGTGATGTACGCATGTCAATTCACAATCCATCGG
This sequence comes from Colocasia esculenta, assembly GCA_014218235.1. Classification (NCBI taxonomy): domain Eukaryota; kingdom Viridiplantae; phylum Streptophyta; class Magnoliopsida; order Alismatales; family Araceae; genus Colocasia; species Colocasia esculenta. The sequence goes on from CM024755.1 coordinate 135,743,811, forward strand.
TCTCAAACTCGCGGAAAGCACTTAACATGATGGCATACAATGAACAATGCTTTTAACTACACATGGGTTTGCAAGATTTTAAGATAATAATTATCATTTTAATCAAGCTAGAACAATAACAAGAGCGAATCACAAGTTTCATGAATGATCACGTCATTAAGAGAATAATTAGAATACTGTTCATGTAATTATAGTTTTTAAATGGGTTAATCACTTTTAAGCCATTAAATAACCATCATGTAATGACCAGACCAAAAACATGCAATTTACACATTAAACACCAGGTTAAACAGACCTCGGGTATAGCGTTAAGTTTTGCAAAAGAAATAAGTGGTGTTTCACGCAAAATTCTGAGAACGCGACACACCCCAGTAAGGGTCGCGACGGGGTCGGGACAGAACGCGACAAGGGTATGTACAGAACGCGACAAGGCAGTCAGATCAGGCAGAGAGATAGCGACGGGGCGCTCGTCGCATTCAAAATGTGACGAGTGTGCTGTCGCGACAAGACCTCAGAACGCGGCCTATCGGGCCATCACGTTCACAGGGTCTGTGCCTGAATCCGACAGAGAAAAGACATGTTCTTGGATTGCGGTCCAGAACTGCCTTATATTGACACAGGATGCTTCAAAAATAGAGAACAAATTGTACAGTGCATGAAAAATCACGAAACAATTTTGAACCAACCTAGACATGCAAGGGTGCTTCCAGTAAATCAGAATTAGAAAACACTGATGGTTTTGATAGGCTTTGATCAAGTCAAACATGAGGTATAGAAGACTGAGAACAGTCAAATGTAAGATTTCCTTTGCAAGGTATGATACCAAAATAATTAGGGCTTTTAGGACAAAATTATTATCATGAAAGTTGTTGGGAACATGTTATAGAAGCAGACTATGATTTTTAAATGATTTTAAACGACCTCTAGATGCATGATAGTTTGACACAACGTAAAAGCCAAGTGTAACCCGAAAATGCAGTATCATGCAGTGACCCTCTTACCACGCTTATAACTCTCTAACGGTTGACATTTAGACAAAACATTCAACATAACACATGACGAGGACAACTAGTAGAAAAACTTTAATGTTGTGTGTTTGCTCTAATTCAGTTTTGAATCACATGCAACATATAAAGAACGGGAAAAGTCCTGACAGTGCGCGACTTGGGGAAAATGCTTATAATTCAAAATCTACTCATTGGAATTAGATAAACCCAGTGGGAAACGAAAGTTAACTTGATGATATACACATTGGTATAGGATATGTTATGGTTTGGCCCGAGAAAACATACCTTCTGGGTTGTAGAAGTCCCATTTTTCCAGAAAACCCATGTTCAGACCACTTGGAGGAGAATGCTTACTGCACCCGATCTACTGGGTGAAAAATAGTGAAACCAGTGGGGTTAGAAACTAGACTCAACCCTCTTTCCAGGTGTATAAGCCTTGCAAGGTTTGGTTAGGGTTTGACCTACCTTTGGTCAACTTCAAGATGACTATCTGTGCAGGTCGCAGCAGACGCAACGGGGAAGAAGAACGGCTTGGTGCGAGCGATCTCCTGCTCCCCCAGCCACCAAGAACTCCTCCACACGACCCCAACAAGATGTAAACTCATCCCCAAGGGTTTGGTGGAGAGTATTTAAGCATCCATGGTGTTTAGGAGTCCTATTGTGACAAGGAAACTAGGGTTGTGGTTTTGACATATTAGTTTCCTAATTTGAGGATTTCTTCCTCCATTTGAGTGTGTGAGGCTTTAGGAAACCTCCCCCCATAGTTAAGCACGAATTTGGGTTGCCAAGAATGCATGTTCTCATCCCAATTCAACTCTAATTGCCTCTTTCTAATTTCAGCTTATTTAAGCTACGAATTTCTATGCATTTTCTTGCTGCATTTGATTTTTGGGTCATATATGGTTGATTGGCCCAATTATGATATTGGGTCATTAATATATAATGTTGGAAGTCTCTCCAACATTTTTATTTAATTTATGGTTGCGTCGTATTTCCGTGTTAACGGTTTTCCGACTTGTTTCCTAATTTGGATAATCGGTCACCTTAATTCTTAAACCTAGCCCAAATGATTTTTATTAACCCAAATTTCTTGATGGGTCATTAGAGGTTATTATTTGAAGTCCGTATATGATTTTTATTTAATTTTCTGACTAATCCAAGTACGTGTGATAATGATTTTACGACTTATTTATGAATTACGATAATAAGTCGCAAAACACTTTAAACTTGACTAATCCGATTTTTCTTGACACAAATTTCTTTGTGAAACATTTAGTAATAATGTTTGGGGATGATTTATAATTTTTACGAAATTGTTCGATGTGTTTTAGCACATACGATAATGCTACGTATGTTTAAATACTCTGATATTATGGAAATTATTTATTTCCATTTATTTGAGTTTTTATGTAATTAAAATTTCCGGGGTGTTACACCCTCCCCCACTTAAGAGAATTTGGTCCCCAAATTCATAGAACATTAATTGGCTCTTGATAATTATGATCCTTGAGTTGGTTTCAGATTTAATTCCTCTAACTTGTTTAAACATTCTAGCTCATGGATGCTAGTTCATCATCTACACCTATGGCCACCCGTACTATTCATTTGGTTCCTTCCACGGTTGTTATAACTCCATCTTAATCCATCAGATGAACTATGATATAATTACTAGATTATTCCTTTCTGTTTTAGTGCGGCAAACTCCGCAGCCTTCCTTTCCTTAACTCTTTCAGAGAAGTATTTTCCTCGGAATATCTCCAGGAATCCAGCCCACTCCAGTTCGCCAACATTAGGCAGGTGGGCCGATGTGGCCTTCCACCATGCTCGGGCATCCTTAGTGAATTGAAAAGTGGCCAGTACCACCTTCTCCCTGTTAGTGCATTGCATCACTTGGAAAATCGTTTCTATTTCTTCCTGCCAATTCTCCGCTTCGTATGGATCAGGGGATCAGAGAAGAGAGAAGGGTTTAAACTCCTAAAATTCTAGTGCAGATCACCGGCTCCGTTCCTAGCAGCTGCAGCCTGATTTCCAGCCTGAACTACATTTTGTAATGCCTGGGTCAGACCAGCCACGGTGTCTTGCATAGCTTGCCACTGGTTGCGAGCCATTACAGTTGAGTGTAAGAGTTATGAAGGTTCCTGAGAAAAGGATGGAAACCAATTAATGTCTCTAGATACATTATAAGAGTCCAGGGTAGGAGTGTCTAATTCTTTCTAGCATATATCCAGTCTCTACCCATTCTCAGTAGGTACTATATTTAATTTCCATGACCTAGGTTCCTTAGGTATCTCCTATTCCTGAGACATATATCCTATTTGGTATTCCTAGGCTCTGATACCACTAAACTGTCACATCCCGAGCGTTACACAGCGGATATAAATTATGCGGAATATAATTCGAGTCGATATCTCAAGACGTGAACAATCGCCAAATAAGCCTCTAGCTAGCACGCACTAAATGTATAACAACATACATCATCATAATAGGGCCCTAATATTGAACTCAACTAATCTTGTATTCAAATCTGAACTCATTGTATTCCAAATGGAAACTATTACATGACTAAGACTCAATAAAAGCAAAAGTACATAATACCTCACTTCCTACTACAAGAATCTAACACTCAAAGCAAACTACTATAACTAGACTCATAGTTGGAACGCTCATCACTTGGACGCATTCCCATCCTCGACTTGCTCTTCCTCTTGATCTTCATAGTCACCTAGATTGGGTAAAAGTAGGGGATGAGCAAACTAGCCCAGTAGGATTTATATCTCAATGTGCGGGCAATGATATAAGTGAGTAGCAATTTAGAACTAGGTAAGTACGATGAATGTCATGATATGCATGTACGAATAAAACTCATTAAAACATGATACATGGACAAGATAGATAGAGTGATCACAATAGAACAAGATTTTTGAACAAGATGACAAGATAGAACTAGCAATAGATCACTTTGTACAAGCACGCATGATGTCATGCCCCGGCAATTTAGCAGCAGAATAAATCGGGGAGGCATGAACAACGTGTATGGTAATGTAAATTGCACATACATTCACAAATATCAGAGCAACTAATGAACAATAATTGCATTTAAAACTCATCATTTTATTGATATTTCTTCTAAACTATTACAACGACTAATTCAGAGCCAAAACATAGGGCTCAATGACATTATTACATTGGAAAATAAATCTAAAGCAAATATCTAACTAGACTCTAAGGTACTAAGGACATTCCATCGCTGTGACTTCAGGAAGCTCATCACTCCAGTCCAATCCCGTTGTTGTGTGTAAGGTCGTCACTTGACTTACCTGAAAACACAATAACATATAACGAAGGATGAGCGATAACGCTCAGTAGGACTTAATATCTTGTGTAAACAAGCATGCTTTAAGTGATTAATGTCATGTAATGCAGGTTAACTAGAGAGAACGATCAAGTATAGTCAAGAGAGAAATAGTACATGATAAGAGATTAATGGCATACTAGAATGATAGCATGCGATAACATGTGAACGATAATACACTTCACAAGAATATTGCAAAACTAGAATGATAGAGAAAAGACCATATAACAAGATAGCGTATATTAAAATGACATGTAATAGGATAACTTGTATCAAGGTGGCGTGTAACGAGATAGCTTGTATATCAAGATAGTGTGTAACGAGATTGCATGTAAAGAGATAGCATGTAAAAAGATAACATGTAATAAGATAATGTGATGACCCTCATTATACAAGTACGGTTATACCAACCCACGTCGGTATAGTGAACGTTATCACAGTGGGGCATTTACCTAAACAATAACATACCATTGAGATGCTCATAAATATAAATACAGAGTAGCAGAAGCAAAAGAACTACTTGTCTTCATTTCATTATTCACATTTGACATACATGATTCAAATGACAAAATTAAGAGAATTAAAGTCCACATAATGAAATACTAAACTCAAATACATAGTTTGTCCACAATTACATAATAGTTCTATTACAATGCCTCGTTACATACTATGAAAGCAAAATCGTACCTTCGGTGACATGCTCCGCCTGCTCGGCGTCCTCGCGCGCTAAAGCAAACACTCGAGCTGGGGCTCGAGGCCTTCCTGGTCTTCCTGTAGCTGGCGCTGCTGCTGCTAACGCTACTGGGGCTGGCGCTCCACGCTAGACTCCCTGCTGAAGTCTCGGACAATTCTTGATCTTGTGGTCGCTACTTCCGCACTTCAAGCACTTTCCCGCAACCATCCAACATTCAGAACCACCATGTGTCTTCCCACAATGGGGACACTCTTTCTTCACACCAGGGGAACGTACAGAAGGTACCTGAGTACTGCCGACTGCTACTGATCGCTGCTGTGTCTGGTACACCGCTTTCTTCTTGTCCTGTCGCTGGAACGTAGTTGCAGGTCTCTTCTACGAAGCCTTCTTCTCTTCAAGGTATTGCTCCATCTCACCCTCCTGCCTACAGGTAGCGCTAAGGGCCTCATCCAAGGTGCGATGGTCGAACGCCACTAGCCTCGTCCTCAGTGATGGTTTGAGTCCCATCACAAACTTCTTCGCCTTTCTACGCTCATCAGCCACAACATGAGGTGCATACTTAGATAGTTCTGCAAACCTTGCCTCATACTCTAGCACGGTCATGGAGCCTTGAGTCAAAGAGAGGAACTCCTGCTCCATCCGATCTTGAATATGCTCGGGGACGAACTTGGCCTGAAAGAGCCTCACGAACTCATCCCAAGCAACATCAACCGTGCCGTCCTCAAACCGTGTACGTAGTAATGAAGCCCACCATACATCAGCTCTTTCCTGCAGTACACCGTTCATAAGCACCATCTAAACAAATCTAACTTAAAGAACATACAAACATACAAAACTAACACATACCTGAAGCATATAGGTGGCTAAAGTAACCTTATCCTCATCCGCGCACCTAATAGCTCAGAAGATCTTTTCAATCTCCCTCATCCAACTCTCAGCTAGTAATGGATTGCTCTCCCCCTTAAAAGAAGGTGGCAACATCCTCTTGAATCTTTCCATGATGGAAGGTCCACCATGGTCCTGAGCTGGAACTTGGGCCTGCTACATCCAACAATAATTAATACACATTCAACATAACATCATACAATTAATAAAACAGATTACACTTGATTGATTATGCTAACCTGAGCATCCAACTGAGCCTGGAGTGCAGCCTGGGTGTGGGCCTGCGTCTGCATGGCCTGCACCAAACTTTGCATGAACACTCCATAATCCACAGGCGGCGGTGGGGGAAGTACAGGACCCTGTGGTGCTGGGGCCTGCTGCTCTGCCCGCTCCTCACGTCTCGGCTCATCCTCACGGGCCGGCGCTCCGCCACGCCTACCTCTCGAAGCCATGTCTGCAATAAATTTCAGCCACCATTAGAGCTACGTTAATTTATTTCCTAACCATTTTCTTATCTATTTTTCATTCATTATTAATCAATTCCACACATGTGGACATTCCTATGTAGACTTAGCATGTAATGGGGATGATGACTTATATATATTCATGTGCAATCTCAACCGGTCGCTCTGATACCAATCCCTGTGACGACCCTCATTATACCGGTACGGTTATACCAACCCACGTCGGTATAGTGAACGTTATCACAGTGGGGCATTTACCCAAACAATAACATACGATTGAGATGCTCATAAATATAAATACAGAGTAGCGGAAGCAAAAGAACTACTTGTCCTCATTTCATCATCCACATTTGACATACATGATTCAAATGACAAATTTAAGAGAATTAAGTCAACATAATGAAATACTAAACTCAAATACATAGTTTGTCCACAATTACATAATAGTTCTATTACAATGCCTCGTTACATACTATGAAAGCAAAAAGTCACAACGTCGACTCCACCAGGCTACTCGCCACGCTCGGAGTCACTCTCCACGGTCTCCTCTAACGATGTAGGGTCACCAACTAAACTGTACGCCGAAGCAAGGAATGAGTCTAAAAGACTCAGCAAATAACACCACACACCTCATACATGCATATATCACAGTAGGTTTTTCATTCAATTACAAAGCAAAACACATAGCATGCTTGGACATTGATAAAGACAACCTATCATGACAATTCTACAAAATTTAAAACACATGGTACATGATTTAAGCCATTCCAAAATAAACATCCTATCACATGCTTTCTACTCATTTAATCACATGAAAGCTATATTTCAAATCAAGTAAGCATGGAAGCAACCACACATGAGATTCTTGCCTACATAAAAGGAAACATTCCTATCATGGTTTCTACACATTCTTGCACATGCAATTATCATTTCATACACATTAAGGTTGCTGTTTTGACATACTTTAGCAATTCACATCCTATTGCATGAGAGCTACAATTCCAATTGATTACAACACGATAGCAATTAAACATGGAATTGTTCACACATATGCAAGAATGCTCCTAGCATAGATTCTACGCATTCTTACACACATAAAACATTCTTATAAACACCTTTAGGTTGCTGTTATAACATAATTCACATTAACATATCATGGACCACAATTTCACAATTTTACATAATGGTTTCACATGTTTACACAATTACTCATCACATAGTTCTCTTTTTACACATTGCACATTTACACATATTCACACTACACAATTTACACATGATCACATTCACATTTCACAATTTAGTGCCGTGACACATAGTCCAAACCACCATTAGAAGGACACATCACATAACACATACACATAGACGTCACCTAGGCAATACAGTGACGACTCTTGGACTGCGCAGACGGGGAGAACAAGTCTCCACCTAACCAATGGTACTTGTCCACCTCCAGGATTTCATCCTAATGCCCTTAGGATCTTAACACATTGAACCTTCCCATGGTGACTTTTCCATGGTATGGTTCCACGGCCCTTTATGGAAGCAGTGTCACACATGGCACACACTTTTACACATTACACATTCGATTTTTAACACACATATTACACATGTCTTTACATTCTCTCACTTATGCACATGGCTCTGTTTTTCCAATCATGATACTATTTGTTGACAGAAATCAAACATTCAGTAGCTCACATTAATCAGGTTGGCAAATCGCATTATCAACTCATATTCATGATAGCATGCATTTGTCACATATTTTCACATGGAAATTTCATAACACACTTTACAGTTATCTAAATATCACAAAATATTAACCACACACTAGTTGCAGGTTCATGACCTCACATACAAGTTTCCAGATTTTTTTGAGTCATATTACATTTACAGAATTTAAAACATTTAGTTGCATGCCATTCATAATTCGATTTGTCATGGAACATAGCATGATATCCAGTTGACAGTTCACAGCCCTGAACCTAACATACACATCATTACAGGAATTTTCCCCGAACTTATTGCACAACACACAATTTACTGTAAATTCGAATAACCTACTCATGCTTTCTATTTCCATTCAGAAATTACAGTAAATCACATGAACATGAACAAATTCTAAAATTTGCAGGGTATGGACTGGCACACGTACACATGGTATAGAAAAATTTGGGGCATTTAATTCCTCAGGAATCATGCAGACAGTAGGTGAACATGCATAATCCATTTTCCCAACATGTATTTCAATAAATCTAATAATTTATGCCATCCACAGAAAAACACAGAAATTTCCACACACATCACATTATCTATTTTACATAGCATATAAAACTTACACTATATCCTCATGCGTCAAAGTCTAGGAAAATAATTATTTAAGGCAGAACAGTTTACCATTCTGCACTGAAGAACTTAACGGCAGTGTCTGGCCGTTCAAGGAGATGGACGATAAGATAACTGGCCGCTGACTGGAGATCATGGCGGCAAGAGGACTTGACGTCAAGTTCCTGTCTGTGCAAGAACACAGACCGAGCTCCAAATAACAGAGGAATGTGAGGATCCAGGACACGATAAAATCTCATAAAAATGGTAGAAACCTCTTAGACACATACATGGACGAAATGGGCAGGTTACTTGCCTCTCACAAAACCTCCAAAGGGGTCAAATGTGTCGTTGAAGCTCTCCTTGGGCAGTCCCAAGAAGTCTCCAAAACACCACTCCTCCGGGTTCTTGGTCGACCTCCACAGCAAGCTAGGGTCGGGGAAGCCTTCTCCTTGGTCCACTCTGGCCTCCAATTGCAAGGGATCGCCGGATGAAGCTCCAAGTTGTCGAATCAGAGCATGCAAAGTTTGGTTTTTTCTCACAGAAGCTAGGGTTTCTCTCTTCTCCTTGCAAAGAGCCAAAGAGAACTCTTCTGGTGCAGAAGGGGGTTTGGTTTATAGGAGAGGGGTTTGGGGAACCCCGGAGAGGTGATGGGATGGCCTGATAGCCGTTGGGGACATCTCCCCAATGGCTGGGCTTGCTTGCCCCTGGAATTTCGGGGTCTACAACGCATGCAGGTCAGAGATATTAACGTCCACATACATGGCCGTTTATTTAAGTATTGGCGTCCATCGAGGTGGATGCTGACTCATCATGGACGTCCATCGATGTTGACGCCAATTTGGCCATTCGGCCAGAACTTAAAACATGCAGAAACAATGCTTAACTTATACATAGATACACATGCCATATATACACTATCATGTACACACTACCACCATGCAATTCAAGCAATATTTATAATCTATTTATACACATGCACACATAAGTATAACTAGTTAATACGTACGTAGATATGTACATTCTATGCATACACAAGCATGAATTATTCACACGTAATAAAGTAATACAACAAAATTCGAGGGCCTTATAGATAACATGTATGATTGCACCACAGTGCACTAGTCGAGTACGACAATAGTCACTTTGGGACAGTAGCCGTTTAACGATAGTACATTTTGTCTGAACTCCTCAGACAAATGTTATAACAGTCAGTGCTAGCACAATAATAGCACCAAAATGGTACAGAACTCTGAACTCCTCAGACTAATAGTATAACAGTTAGGTGTCTAGCCAATGTCGAGATAGTCAGAACCGGTGCAATGCAGAACACCGTCAATAGCCCCTGCAGGTATTTTCGGGTGGCTCTCTGCCCCCAGGACTAGATTGGAGCCCCTCGGACACTCTCTGTACCCTACACAATTATGCATTCGAGTCAGTAGGGTCACTGGACCCATATTATGGCGCTAGACAGTCATGTATAGTACACGCAATGGGAGCCACAACAGCTCAAGAGTCTCAAGAGAGTACTAGATGAATATACAAGATAGTAGAGTGAACGTGAATAGATGAGAGTACAAGGATAGTAGATGAGATAGGGGAATAATCGTAAAACAACGATAAACCACGATAGTAATGGTTGCACAGCACCAGGTCGGGTATCGATAGTCTGGTAGAAGTCACACCCGCCCCACTAGCCGTGCTGTGTACACGAGCCAGGTGGTCCGGCATGATCACAAGATAAGAGAGATCTCACTAAGGCCGTTTGGATCGTACTGATCCCTAAGAGTGTAACATGATTTAAAGGGTACAACCAGCTCGTCGGCTAAGGACGTACGCCAAAGCCAAGAACACTTACGGAGGCCTTGACAAGGAGTCCATGGTCCAGTCGAGAGTATTCTCGATGGAGAGGTGGCCCAAGTCAAGAGAAAGTGTGTAGAAAATGGGTCCATCGTGCCTCCAGTGCTCGAAGCCGAGGGAAAATGATAACGGTATTTAAAATGCGCGAGTAAAAATGGAAACAATTGTATTTAATAAAATAGGGAATTTAGTAATTTATTTCACTAAATTATCGAATACATTATTGCGTAATTTAATACGGTCAAATGGCAATTAATAATGTTATGTGTGTGCAAGTGTAGAGAAATCTTAAGAATATGATAGATCGTGCAATTGACTTTTAAATAATATATTTCATGCGATTACTAACAAATATAAATAATCAATTGTTACTGTTCAAAATAGTGCATGATTAGGGTTAAACTTGAGTCATATAGCTTAATTGACAATGGCATGAGAGTAATTTCATGTTCTGACCGAAATCTTCAAATCGCGGCGGACCTACCCGTTGCGATTCACGTCGCGATGGGCGGCTCGGGCGCGATCCGCAGACCGGCCGGCCTAGCTCGGACCGGGAAGGGAACGTGGTGGCGAGGCCCACCGCGTTCAAGACACAACTGGCGGTCGACCGCGACCCTCCTGTTATCGCGGCGTATTGTGCCGCCGCGATATCAGGGACGGTCCGGGCTTTTCCCTTTTTTTTCAAGGTTGATACTGGATGACATAGGGCTCTTCTAAATTCAATATAAAATCGTATAAGGACCCAAAAATCACGAATCTAGTTTCAAATGAAATTAGACACATATATCTATCAGCATGCACGATTAATTTAAAATTAGACAAGATTTAGCCATGCTTTGAACACGTTACATTCTGATGACCTAAATAGGCACAGTTAGGGTTCAATGAATTAATTAGAGATGAATACATAATGAAAAATTACGAAACTAGGGGCGTTCGAAAGCTAACATGAAGTAGTATTTTAGAGAATTGTCTCATGGTATGGGATCAAGTATGCACGGAGTTTATAGGTAAACTTGAAGAGTCGGGTACAAGCAACAAACAAGGATTCAAAGATTTAATTCTCCCTCATGGGAGATCAAAATCAAGCAAGACCAAGGGCATTTGAAGATAATAAGATGCAGTATATACGAGAATTTTATCATGGCATGAGACCAAGTACATGTTGGGAATTAGAGAAAACATAAGATTTCGATTCATGGTAACAGTCGGGATTCATGAATTAAATTTGCCCAAATGGATGAGCAAAATACAACCAGACTAGAGGGCTTTTGAAGAGGTATATGAAGGCTACCTAGGATAATTTGTACACGATTTTTGCTTGAGAGATTGCCTACCTTTTTCGTGGAGTAAGAAAGCCCTAGTTTGATGACGAAAATATGAAGAAGTCCGAATTCCAGCCCTTCTCCTCCAAGCTCCTCATCCAAAAATCGCCTCCTCTTCATCTCCCAATGCTCAGCCACGTTCTATGGGTTGCTAGGGTCGAATGGGGGGTGTTTTGATGGCTTGTAGAGTTCTAAATCACCTAAAACTCTTACCTCCTCATTTAATTACGAATTTCCATAATTATCACATATTTTTCTTGCTATATCTATCTAATTGGGTAAGGGAGAGGCCTAATTTCATGGCCAATGGGGTTAGGATGGGTTAGGGACTCTTATTTGAGATAAACATGACTTATTTAGTGTTTATCTTAGCCTTTTACTATTTACTAATTAATTAGATACGAATTTCACTTAACTACAACTCCTCCCAAGATGGGCTTCATCCTATTGGACCCAATTATTTGGTTTGGACCATTTATTTAACCCACTACTAATTTAGCTTAATGGTTATTCAATAAATTTCTTTTATTTCATTCAATTTCTATTTATTCTCCCTTTATTCTAATTAAGTCTATTTATCACACTTATTTCAAGTAATTTCAAATTCTTAATTCAATTCAATATTATTTATGCCAGTATTTCTAATCTTCTTCATTTGGGCTATTACTCTTGGCCCAATAACTCGTGTGAGCGAAATTGTACATCCCACGTTCTTAATTTACTTATTGGATTTTTAATTATTGTTTTATTAGAGAATTTATTCATGGGCTAAGATTGTCCATTGGTCCAAATATCATAATGGGCTATCATCCCATATTATTTAAAGTCTACCCACATGTTTATTTTTATTTATAATCCACTTTGGGTCATAAAATAATGAGTTCTTCGACTTATTCCTTAATTATGCTAATAAGTCACATAAATTCTTAAACTAAGTCCAAACGATTTTTCTATGCCCAAATTCCATGGTGGGTCATTAGAGAACATTATGTAAAGTATAACTACTATTTTTACAAAATGTTTATAGGGATTTATACGCATGCAATAATGATGCGTACCTTTTCAACTAATTGAATTTATTAATTGATAAAATTTCAATTTATCCATAATTTTTAATTAATAGATTTTTCGGAGTACTACACAAGATCTCACTTGATGTCAAGAACGCAAGATATCACTAATTGCAATAAATTCAGAATGGCCACATCACGCAAGCAAGCAAGCACGCACGAGCACGATAATGTAACACTAATCAGGCACGTAGACACTAATGTACACCAAGAAAAGATCCATCAAGAATGTACATTAGGACACGTGTATGTGGTTATTGTATCTATCATTCAACACGACACGCACGACTCCCAGTGCAGATGCAACGCCAGTAATCATTATACCTCATGGTTAACAGTATATTTATGACTCTCCGTCATTGGGGCTAGACTGGAGCCCTTGGACACTCGCCGTGCCCGGTCAACATCTCCCTTAAATTTTAAATGTAGATACCCACAATCATTAATAATGGCCAATGAGAGTTTCAATAAGTAAGCATGTGTAATGTCATGTTCATGATGATGATGAGAATAAGTAATAAGTAATTTGAACATGATTTCATGATAACAATGGTCAAGAGATAAATTCGGTAGCATAACGGTACGATTTATAATTTAGTCAATCTTTACATTAATGACTTTAGTCTAGATTGTAAATCACACTCACGAGAACAAGAAGAGAAAGGAAGTGCACGCTATCTCCAGGGAACTTCAATGGTACAACCACTCATCGGCCATGTGGAAATCTATGGTGAGAGGAGATTTACGGAGGCCTTGGAGAAAAAGTCACTAGTATACCGATTCGGAATGACTGGTAGAGAGTTTCCAAATCCCCAAGAAAGGGCTGCCTAGTAGTGCAAGTGTGTAGTGATGTACGCGTGTAAATTCACAATCCATCGGTCTCAAACTCGCGGAAAGCACTTAACATGATAGCATGCAATGAATAATGCATTTAACTACACATGGGTTTGCAAGATTTTAAGATAATAATTATCATTTTAATCAAGCTAGAACAGTAACAAGAGCGAATCACAAGTTTCATGAATGATCACGTCATTAAGAGAATAATTAGAATACAATTCATGTAATTATAGTTTTTAAATGGGTTAATCACTTTTAAGCCATTAAATAACCATCATATAATGACCAGACCAAAAACATGCAATTTACACATTAAACATGATGCTAAACAGACCTCGGGTATAGCGTTAAGTTTTGCAAAAGAAATAAGTAGTGTTTTACGCAAAATTCTGAGAACGTGACACACCCCAGTAAGGGTCGTGACGGGGTCGGGACAGAAAGCGACAAGGGTATGTATAGAACGCAACAAGGCAGTCAGATCAGGCAGAGAGATAGCGATGGGTCACTCGTCGCATTCTGAACGCGACGAGTGTACTGTTGCGACAAGACCTCAGAATGCGGCCTATCGGGACATCGCGTTCACAGGGTCTGTGCCTGAATCTGACAGAGAAAAGACATGTTCTTGGATTGAGGTCCAGAACTGCCTTATATTGACACAGGATGCTTCAAAAATAGAGAACAAATTGTACAGTGCATGAAAAATCACGAAACTAGTTTTAAACCAACCTAGACATGAAGGGTGCTTCCAGTAAATCAGAATTAGAAAACACTAATGGTTTTGATAGGCTTTGATCAAGTCTAACATGAGGTATAGAAGACTGAGAACAGTCAAATGTAAGATTTCCTTTGAAATGTATGATACCGAAATAATTAGGGCTTTTAGGACAAAAGTCTTATCATGAAAGTTGTTGGGAACATGGAATAGATGCATATTATGATTTTTAAATGATTTTAAATGACATCGAGATGCATGATAATTCGACACAACGTAAAAGCCAAGTGCAACCCGAAAACGCAGTATCATGCAGTGACCATCTTACCACGCTTATAACTCTCTAACTATTGACATTTAGACAAAACATTCAACATAAAACATGACGAGGACAACTAGTAAAAAACTTTCATGTTGTGTGTTTTCTCTAATTCGGTCTTGAATCGCATGCAACATATAAAGAACAGGAAAAGCCCTGATAGTGCGCGACTTGGGGAAAACACTTATAATTCAAAATATACTCATTGGAATTAGATGAAACCAGTGGGAAACGAAAGTTAACTTGATGATATACAAATTGGTATAGGATATGTTAAGGTTTGGCATGAGAAAACCTACCTTCTGGGTTGTAGAAGTCCCATTTTTCTAGAAAACCTGTGTTCAGACCACTTGGAGGAGAACGCTTACTGCACCCGATCTACTGGGTGAAAAATAGTGAAACTAGTGGGGTTAGAAACTAGACTCGACACTTTCCATGGGTATAAGCCTTGCAAGGTTTGGTTAGGGTTTGACCTACCTTTGGTCAACTTTAAGATGACTATCTGTGCAGGTTGCAGCTGACGCAACGGGGAAGAAGAACGGCTTGGTGCGAGCGATCTCCTGCTCCCCCATCCGCCAAGAACTCCTCCACACGACCCCAACAAGATGTAAACTCATCCCCAAGGGTTTTGTGGAGAGTATTTAAGCATCCATGGTATTTAGGAGTCCTATTGTGACAAGGAAACTAGGGTTGCGGTTTTGACATATTAGTTTCCTAATTTGAGGATTTCTTCCACCATTTAAGTGTGTGAGGCTTTAGGAACCTCCCCTCATAGTTAAGCACGAATTTGGGTTGCCAAGAATGCATGTTCTCATCCCAATTCAACTCTAATTGCCTCTTTCTAATTTCAGCTTATTTAAGCTACAAATTTCTATGCATTTTCTTGCTGCATTTGATTTTTGGGTCATATATGGTCCATTAGACCAATTATGATATTGGGTCATTAATATATAATGTTTGAAGTCTCTCCAACATTTTTATTTAATTTATGGCTGCGTCGTATTTCCCTGTTAACGGTTTTCCGACTTGTTTCCTAATTTGGATAATCGGTCACCTTAACTCTTAAACCTAGCCCAAATGATTTTTATTGACCCAAATTTCTTGATGGGTCATTAGAGATTATTATTTGAAGTCCGTATATGATTTTTATTTAATTTTCTGACTCATCCAAGTACGTGTGATAATGATTTTACGACTTATTTATGAATTACGATAATAAGTCGCAAAACACTTTAAACTTGACTAATCTGATTTTTCTTGGCACAAAATTCTTTGTGAAACATTTAGTAATAATGTTTAGGGTTGATTATAATTTTTACGAAATTGTTTCATGTGGTTTAGCCCATACGATAATGCTACGTATGTTTAAATACTCTGATATTATGGAAATATTTATTTCCATTTATTTGAGTTTTTATGTAATTAAAATTTCCGGGGTGCTACATGCTTGGAAGCAACTTAATTTATGGTAAACTCTATCTCCCTAACCGGTGGCAATTCAGACAAATCATTGGGAAAAACGTCTGGAAACTCCTGCACTACATCAATCTCTACAAGAGTAAGTGATTGATCAGCCTTCAGTACTAATACCACGCTGGCAAGAAAAGTGTCACAACCCTTGTTAACCATCCTCATCGCCTTCATGGCGGAGATAACAAACCTTCCTGTTAAGTTCCTTGGCAAGGGATGTGAAAACTCAACCTCACCGGGAATACGGAAAGTGATCTTCTTCCCACAACAATCAACTAAAGCATAGTGCTCCTCCAGCCAATCCAGACCTAGAATGGCATCATAGTCCTTCATCTTTAGCAAGAAGAAACACCCATCTAAGATTCGATCCTTAATGCACACAGGTAACAATGGAATAAACTTCCTAGTCGATACCATTCCCGCAGGTGTGTGCACAGACAACGGAACCACTAACTACTCAGCCTCTAATCCTGACTCTACAGCTAACTGCCTAGCAAACCGTTCGGAATGAACGAGTGAGTGGCACTCGTATCAAACAAAACCCGAGCGTGCACACCCATGAAAAGAACCATACCTTCAGTGATATTATCTGCATGCGCAGCATCCTCTCGTGCTAGGGCAAACACTCGAGCTTGGGCTCGAGGCCTTCTTGTTCTTCTTGTAGCTGGTGCTACTGCTGCTGCCGCTGCTGGGGCTGGCGTTCCACGCTGGACTCCTTGCTGAAGTCTAGGGTAGTCCCGGATCTGATGCTCGCTGCTCCCGCACTTCAAACACTTTCCCGACATCTTCCAGCACTCGGTACCGCCATGTGCCTTTCCACAATGAGGGCACTCCTTCTTGCCTCTAGGCCTACTACCGGGGGACCGCTAAGAAGCTACCTGCTGACTGCTCGCTGCCACAGGACGCTGTGGTGACTGGTACACTGCCTTCTTCTTATCATGCTGCTAGAAAGGAGGTGCAAATCTCTTCTGCGACACCTTCTTCTCTTCGAGGTACTACTCCATCTCGCCCTCCTGCCTACATGCAGCACTAAGGGCCTCATCCAGGGTACGATGGTCAAACGCCACCAACCTCGACCTCAGTGATGGCTTAAGGCCCATCACAAACTTCTTCGCTTTCCTGCGCTCATCAGCCACAATGTGAGGTGCATATTTTGATAATTCCACAAACCTGGCCTCGTACTCAAGTACGGCCATGGAGCCCTGATTCAAAGTAAGGAACTCTGCTCCATCTTGTCCTGGATATGCTCTGGAACGAACTTGGCCCGAAAGAGCCTCACGAACTCGTCCCAAGCTACCTCGATAGCACCGTCCTCAAACCTGGTACGCAATAACGAAGCCCACCATACATCGGCTCTCTCCTGCATCAAGCCATCCATAAGCACCAAATCTAGGCAATTTAAACATAATACTAATAAATGCATATACAACTAATACATTCCAGTAGCATATAGGTGGCACTACAACAAATGTGACTTTTAGTAGTAATTTTATATGCTGCTATAGCTAAAATAATGGCTACTAAATCTTTTTAACAGCCATCCAAAAGTTGGCTGTTATAAGTCCTGTCGCTAAAAGTAAATAGCAGCCATTCAGAATCATAGCTACTAAAAGGAATCTTTAATGACACTTATAAAAGCTGTTATAAATATGCACAAGTGTACTCTATTTGTTGTCTAAGTGTCGCAAAAACGTTTGATAGCCATTTAAATGGCTACAATAATTAGCAATATAAGCATTTAAAATTGCTGCTAAATATATTTATTATTGGTAGCTAATCTTTTAGCTATCATTTTTATTTGTTGTAGCAAATATAATTGCTTCCATTGTATACCATTAGAAGCTAATATAATGGCTATTATTTATTCTTTTAAAATTAGAACATATTTGTCACTATACATATTAACAGCATTTCTTATTGCTTTTGAAGATTAGATATGTGCAATTTAAATAGCTACTGAAAAGGAGTAATTGGCTGCTAATATATATTTTAACAACAAATATAATTGCCACTAAAAGTGTATATAATAACATATACTAGCATATATATTTGCTACTAAAAGTTTATAATAGTGACATTTAAAATTATCACTATATTTGATTATACAACACCACCTGTATACAAATATATCAAAATATACATTGTTCTATCTGTATTCGATAGATCTTTCCACAACATTTATGATTCATTGGCAAAAACCTACCACAAAACATCATATATATCCAATAATCCATTTCCACGAAAAAGACATCATATACATCCATTCTCACAAGACATCGCACATTTTTAGAAATGACAAATACAAAAGAGTAAAATATGTTTTCCAAACATTGTCTCAATGAACATCCAAAATGTAGGTGGTTCTGACATCATGAAATGTCCAAAGGAGAAAAGAAGATGACAAAATGTTTCATTTCAAGCTATCTTCATGTAGATCATTCTTCTACCCTTGTGACCTGCAAGAGAAAAGTCATATTTAGCATAGAATTGATAAACGTTATTAATATTGAAATATATACAATTGAACAAACGTACAAGAGTAAAAGGCCAAGCAATAGTTGCCCCAATTGCATCTCCAATAGTCTTGAATTGTCCATATGGTCTTGGGAGAGGTTCATTATAAACAAGAGCAACATTTATAGCCACTTCCCAGTATTCACATCCTAAGTCACAATCTCCAACCTTCTTTAAAAGATCTTTACTTTCAATAGTAACAAGAGCCACATTGACAAGAGACTTTTTGAAACTCTTTAAGTAAACCATAGCTTTTCCCTGTAAAAAAAAAAAGAAGAAAAAGAACTTTTAATCATAATACACTAACAAACAATAACATTAAGAGTTGTATTTACCTGAACATTCACATTGTCATCATTTCTTCCCCTTTTCTTTAATCCTCGTTGCACCTGTGGATAACAAGATAATTCATTCAACAAGATCTTTAAAATATGGTTTCAAAACAATAGTGACATGTCAAATATGTACCTCACTATGTAATTGTGTTGTCCTTTATGAAAAAATTTCACGAGGGCCTTGGATGGGAATTCTAGCCTAATCCATTAGTTGGATGAAATTAAATGCTATTAAAAAAAGAGAATTTCATCAAGTAATATGCATAAAAATAGACATAATTCTCATATTATGATGTTGTACTTCATGACTTGAAGCAGATGAATGAATTGAAGGCGATGCATTACCATCATGTGCCTGATTAAGAAAAACAAAACAAAGAAGTTTATTCTATACATCATTAAACTAATTTGCATGCAAGATGGTATAAATTAACAATTTTACCTGATAATTTTCATTATTTTGCTGCATCAAGTCTTTAAGTGTACCAATTTATGCATGCAAATTGCTAAGACGATTCTCATATGATTCCTTCATTTTTCGTGTTCCACCTTCATTTCCTCTATTTTTTCAAACATTTTAGATATAACAGTCTCAGATGATGTCTTGACTTGATTAACCATTTGTAGAGCTTGAGCACGAGTGGGCACAGGGCCATATACACTAGAAGGTGTAGGACCTAATCCAAGCATCCTTATACGTCCTGGCTTATCTTTTCCTAATACTTGGGATAGAAGGTCATCCTTCATTGTCTTAGGAGATGTATTTTCTTCTAGAGATGAAACTTCTTGCAACATACCCTAATAAATTAATAAAAAGTTAGACATCATTTAATAATAAAAGGAAAGGCCTATATGTTAATAAATCATTTACCAAGTACTAAGTGGAGTATAAGCAACATGGAACAGCGACGCGTACCAATTAGGAGGAAGCATGACAAAACAAGTTTAGTATGAAGACTGTCTTAACTATCAGACTCCTGGGCACCTCAAGCAGGCCGCTGCCAAATATTCCACTGGTCACTGCTTGGAACTTTCTTAGTTTCTGCTGGGTTAATATCTAGTAAAATCACTTTAAGGAATATTTCTCCAAAGCGAACGCGTTATCTTGTTGGGGTTATATTTCCAGTCATTGGACAGAGCTCAAAACCTGATAATGGAACTCCTAGCGTAGCAGGCAACTAGACGAGGCATTAAGGGCTATAAATTGCCCTCTATTAAGCCTCCCAAGACCAAACTCTCCATCCTCTCACTCCTAGCGTAGCAATCTCAGTGTTTGCCTCAATCTTTTTCCCTACTTTGGCCACTCTCTTTCACTTCCATTTCACAGCATGCCTGAGAAAAAAGGTCAGAAAGCAGATCTACTGTTGTGATCAGTGAAAAGCGAACAGACCCTAGCAAAATGTGACACATGGAATATGTAACTGAACCATTGAAAATAATGACTAGTTTGTCAAAGGAGGATGGGATTCACCAGAATATACAAATGGTCTAATCCATACATGGATGACTTTATCAAATAAGTAGAAAACGGTTAATCATATAATAAAAAAACTGATATATAAGTCCAAAAAAACATGGAATCATACAAAAGAAGAGCATCATCCTACAGTTTCATACAAAAGATCATACATGGATGCTATAACATAACATGGAATCATACATGAATGCTATAACAAAACAACATCACATGTTTTCTGGTTTCATACAAAAGAAGAGCATCATCCTATGGTTGGCTTCACTGCATAGGAAAACAACATGGAAAAATAAATGAGGCCAAGTATGAGGAAATGCCTTCAAAGTACAGGGTTAGCCTAAATTAAACATAGTCCAATCTACAGGCAGCTCTCTGGATCGTAAGTACAAAATAGAAATACACATATAATCACCAATCTCTAAGGCTACAAAATTATTTCCATTAACGATGCCATCATTTAATAATAAAAGGAAAGGCCTAATATGTTAATAAATGATTTACCATAACTCTAGCTGATTCTTCATTAACTAGATGACCATCCTTTCGAGTATGTGTTATACTAAACAATTCTGCTCTAGAAGGATTTCTTGCATCATCTCTTTTTTGACGCTATAACAAAGATAATGAAAAAAAATCAATCAAGACAAAATATATAATGTGTGTCACAAACATGACAATGTTGTATGGTACACTTACAATCTCCTCACCTATGATTGCAAAGCTTTTTGAACCAGTAGTATGACCTACTATTTGCTTTTCACGATTCAACTTGTTCATGGCACTTCGTTGCTAGAAATTTATAAGAAATATTAGAGAATACATAGATATATTATTATATTAAAGAGTTTCAAATGTAGCTTTACTTACTTGACTTTTTTTAGTCCTCCAAAAGTTAACAAGGTCCTTCCATTGTGCTGGATCTACTCGTGGATCAGATATATTTAGAACATCATCACCAACATTGATAGCATCCACATATTTTTTCTTAAGACTGCATTTGAAGTTCTTCCATTTATTTCCAAGGCTTTTCATTGCCCATATATATAAGGCATCATCGACCTCAAACTTCTCCTGTTCATTAGTTTTGAAAGAATATAGAGATCAACATACAAATTGTAAAGGATTTAAATAATTATAGATTAGTACCTTCACAAGATCCCACATGTGATTCTTATACTCTGTTGGCATCTTCCTCCAATCTTCCCATGTTAATGGAGCTTTTTGTGGATTGCGAGCAATAGTACCCAAGTAGCTTGCCAACTTTCTAGCATTGGGTCCAACTGGTTGGCCTAAATCATTCACTTCAACAGTTAAAAGTTTTCTTCTATCCATATTTAGTAGATCTAGACATCGAGTAACTCCACGAGTTTTCTTTTGTGCACATGTAAATATTTAGACAATCATATGACAATGTGAATGCACATTGTGAAAGAAAGTTATAAATCTATTAAACACCATTACATTACCTGTATTGTTATCTAAATCATGACTTGGAGACTCTTCTAAATGGTCATCATGTTCTTCAACATGTGTTGGTTGTGTGAGTGATTCAAGATCCTCTCTGGTATGTGTTCCTGACAATGCCCTACTAGATTGACTTTTTTTGAGATGGAGTGTTGAATTTTTCAGCCTGGATTTAGAAGTGAGTTGTAGTTGAGAAGTATCTTGTATGCCCTGTCATTTGAATACAAATAAAAAATCAACCCACATATATACACAAAGAATAGAACTAAATAAATTAGGTGATGTTTACATATATATGAACAAAGAATAGAACTATGATATGTGCCAACATCAAAGCTAGCAGGGGGGTTGTTGTTTTTTTTTTTTCCCTCAAACGGCCTCACATGCAGGTTTAGCGTGGTTAGATAGAAGAAAAAAAAACTAAGACATAAAGCAACATTTCTTAACCATTCACATGCAGTAGCCGCCTCTTCCCCATTCACATGCATATATATTTTTTCTTAAACTCTCCCCCCCCCTCCCCATTCACCTGCTTACTTAATTTTCCTTTTTTTCTTTTCCTCTTAAACTCCCTCCCCCACCCCCCTTCACAACCGTTCCATTATATGTAAAAATAATGGAGCTGGCTAACATATGAATGTTAAATCTAATGTAATCCCATTCTTGTTCTCACTCATAGTATATCATCTTACTTTTTTGTGTTTCTATCAAATATTTAAGAAGCTCTCAACAACAGATTATAACTAGATAAATGATCAAGAAATTAATTCTAATAATAATAATAAATAATACAACAGAAAGTAAAGTAATTACCTAATATTACAAATCGTTGTATCTCCCATCAATAGAACTAAGATATGTGAAAAAAATAATCAAATGAATGTAAGCTTCTTATCTACCTCATCTTTTTAAAATAATAAATTGAAACCTAAAAATATAAAAGTGACACGATACTTTAAATAAAAATGATATAATGATAGAATTAAAGAAAGCATATTTATCTATATCAATATATATATATGCATCTTAACATGAATATCTTCATTCTCAACTAGCATATTTCTTGTTGCATTTCTCAAATTTGCTCTAGGTAATAATTCCTATAGTCCAATACAAACATAAATATCACTAGGTTGGAGAACAACTTCAAACTCATGCTCATTAGATATAATAGTTAACAATATAAAAGTGCACTGGTAGACATAAAGGTAAGGAAACATCTGTCTTGAATATAATAAGAATAAAAATTATTTGCAACATGTTCGAATTCTAGAAAAACAGAGAGCATATAAACTTGCTGCATGAATAGATATCCTTGCTTTTCTTGAAAAATGACTTTCTACCTGAACATAATTTTCGCCTTTCTACATTATTCCTCAAGGAAAAAAACACAACCATGCCAAACCATATATATCTCTTACGGCATCTGATATATGTTAAGTTGATTCTAAAGATGCATGTGTTAAATATAATTTTTATTTCTATATTCATTGTACTAGAGAGTAAAAAATGTTCCAGAACCATTCTTGTGCTAATTAATTAATTTGAAATTCCAACCTCTATTGTGTTAACTTTTTTATTTTTGAAAAAAATAAAGAAAGACTCATGTCCAACTTAATTACACCTATATAAAATTAAACACGACAATTTATCCATCTATTGATAAAATAACAAAATAAATTATTTGAGTTAGAGTAAATACCGATGGAGTTGGAATCAATGGCACTGGTTGGACTCGGGTAGATGTTGTCGACCGATTGTAACCACCTCTTCCCACATGTTTACTTTGGACAAAAGTTCGATCCCCACGTTTGTTGTTGGAACTTGATATATTATCCCCATATTTAGAGCTGCCACCGGTAGGAGGTCTCATGTTGTAGGCGATTCACCAACAGGGACGTAGAGTGTTAATATAGTTCTTATTTGATCACCCTCAAATTAAGGTACGACTGCATTGACACACATTATCACCTGTTGAGACAGTAACTTTTTATATGCACAGTAATGAGCATAAATGTAATGGGAATAAACACTACAAACCAGAAAACTATCTAAGAAATCTACTGTATAAAACCAGCCGGCAAAAGCCAATATTCTTCGCCTTATGTGTTCCTAGGATAATAAAAATCTTGATTTGGCCACCTGCATGCGCTGCAGAAAAGGTAAAATAACATGTGCAATAAAGAACTACAAACGTACCGCGCCCATCTGCGAGAGGCCAGGTTGAATGATGAAGGCGTGTGCACAGGTTCTATAGCAAGCACTCAGGTGGTGACAGGCATGTCTCCAGCATGCACGTAGAAGGACCGGCCTTACGTGGAGATGAACCTTCCACTCGCAATCAACAATGGAGCCGAAGGGCAAGGCAGATGCCAGCGGTTGCTCGTGCGCGCAAGGCGGCCACGTCGACGGATGGGATGTTCACATCATCTGGCGATCACGAAGGACGCCGACGGCTGCTGTGAAGACTTGCGAACCGTGCAGGGCCGGCTGTCGTCCACGAGAGGAAGGAGCGGCGGCTGGGTAGCGATCACCCGTGGCCCTGGGTGGCGATCACCTGTCAACGCATGGGGCAGTCACGAAGGTGCCGACGGCTGCTGCGAGGACTTGCGAAGTGTGCAGGGCCGGCAGTCGTCCGCGAGAGGAAGGAGCGGCGACTGGGTAGGCCGTGGGTAGCGATCACCCGTCCACGCCTGGGGCGATCATGAAGAACGTTGACGGCTCCTGCAAAGACTTCCGAAGAGTGCAGGGCCGCAGTCGTCCGCGAGAGGAAAGAACGCCGACTGTGTAGCGATTACTCGTGGCCCTGCACGGCTTGGTGTGTGACGGCAACTGGGCGGGGTATGCATCCCGTACGGGGATGTGGGGAAGGAGGAGGCTTCACGGGGATTGGTGTGCGACGGCGGCCGGGCGTGGTATTCATCCCGGATACGAGGAAGGAGGAGGCCGCTAGCTTCACGAGGCTTCCATTGCGACGGCGGCCGGGCGGGGTAATCGTCCCGTACGTGGATATGAGGAAGGAGGAGGTCGGCTTCACGGCGCTTGGTGTGCGACGGCGGCCGGGCGGGGTATTCGTCTCGGACGGTGATGTGAGGAAGGTGGAGACTTCACGGGGCTTGGTGTGTGATGGCGGCTGGGGGGGTAATCGTCACGTAGGTTTCTTCTGCTAAATCCCGCGGGAGCAGGTTTCCTACAAAAGTTAAACTTTCCCCCCAAAATATCTATGTACTCTAAATGATATAATATAGCTAATAAGTATCCTGTAAAAGATAATCGTCATCTGATTAGAATAATTAATAGCCAATATTTAAAAAAGCTATTTATTAACAGCTAATTATTATTGCTATTAAATGTAATAGTCACCGTAACTATCAAGTAGTTTTATTAGAAGCTATTTTGTAAAAAATGCTATTAATTAACAGCAAATATAAATTGGCTGTCAGATAAATTGCTGCTAAAGATCAAATTAGGCGTAGTGTGGCTAAGCTAACCTTGTCCTCCTCAGCACACCTAATCGCTCGAAAGATCTTCTCGATCTCCCTCATCCAGCTCTCCACTAGCAGTGGATCACTCTCCCCCTTAAAAGTGGGTGGAGCCATCCTCTTGAACCGCTCCATGATGGAAGGACCACCATGTTCATGCCCCTGGGGAACTGGAGCTGGAGCCTGAGCCTACTACAACAACCAACATAAATAACACATATGCAACATAGCAACATAACAATCATGTCTTTAAATAAAATAGACTACTCTATCTATTGTTCTAACCTAAGCCTCTAGCTGAGCCTGGAGTGCGGCCTGAGTATGAGCCTGAGTCTGCATGGCCTGCACCAGACCTTACATGAATACTCCATAATCTACTGGTGGTGGAGGAGGAAGTACAGTAGGACCCTGAGGTGCTAGGGCCTGCTACTCAACCCTCTCCTCACGCCTTTGCTCATCCTCACGAGCAGGAACACCATGCCTACCATGAGATGCCATCGTCTGCAAGATAATTTAATCACATTTAGAACTAAGTTAATTAATTCCTAACCACTTTCTTATCTATCTTTCATTCATTATTAATCATTTCTACACATGTGGACAAATGTATAAAGACTTAGCATATTATGAAGATGATGGCATATATTCATGTACAATCTCAACCTCTTCTCTGATACCAATCTCTGTAACGACCTCCTTTATACCGGAACGATTATACGAATCCACATTGGTAGAATGAACGTCGTCATAGTGGGATATTGACCCAACACTAAATAGTAGGTTGATATGTACATGAATAGCAAAGAGTACAGCGGAAAGAAAGTAACAATTTATTTCATTCCATCATCATCATTAATATCCAAAGTCTATATAATGATAAATGAAAGAAAATACTAAAGTCCACATTAATACAACCTTCAAATGAATTACATTATCCATTCTCAATTACATAACTCCAAATTACATACTATGAAATAAAGGACACAACCTAGAGATCTCCACAATAAATGCTACTTCTCTCGCTCGGAGTTGCCTCTAACTATCTGCTTGGAAGAAGTGGAGACACCTGCACCTGTACGCCTAAGCAAGAATGAGTTTAAATAGACCCAGGAAGCAATCCATATACATCATCCTTACACGCATCATATACACATGCTAACATTCAATGGAAGTAATTATCACATGTGGTATGGTTCATACAATTTAAATTTAGTAAACATGGAACTTATAGTATTAGAAACACATGATACATGCTTTATCTCACTTACAACAATTAAGAATAAAACTTATAACATGCTTTCTACACTTTTTAATTAGCATGCTTAAACAATTCAAATCTCATTCAATTCATATTATAATGTACACAATTTAGGCATGGAACTACTCATAAAGTAAGCATCACACCTAGCATGGATTCTATTTGAATTCTCATGAATTTAACAAAATTATACACACATTTTGCTTGTTATTTTAACATAAATTAAACATATTCACAATGGTTTACACTTGTTCACATGTTAACACATTCACTTTACACTTTTACATGCTCATTTACACATTGCACATTTCACAATTCACTTACACATATTCACATTTTTACACTTAGTTGCCGTGACACATAGTCCAAACCACCATTAGAACGACACACATTCACATTCACATATCCATCATCTAGGCAACACAGTGATAGACCTTGGTTAACTACGTAGAATCGGGAGAAGCACTCTCCACCCTAACCAGTGGTACTTGTCCACCTCAAGGATTTCATCCTAATTGCCCATAGGATTTCACACACATTGAACCATTTCGTAGGGACTTTACTACGGTACAGTTCCACAACCCTCTATGGTAGTAGTGTCACACACGACACAATTTATACACTTTTCACATTATCACGTTGTCATAGTATTCACATGCGCTTAACTCACACATATGCATTTTAACACATATGGATGGATCAGTTTACATGGTATACGTTTACTGTTTCACAATGAAATTGACTCTTAATACAGACCTAAACCTGCTGCTAACAATTGAACTTCATACAATTAACATTAGCATGCTTAACACGTCATTTTTGCTCATTTAACGCATGACAGTACCTATTGTTATTAAAATGCAACAGAATTTTAATCACAGGTTCCCAACAATAACCCTATTACATGCTCAATTTCTCATATTTTTTAGATCTATAAAGCAAATTTTTAATAATTAAAACATGCTTCAATCACATTTACCACTAAATTCAACTACACATAGCCCACAGCAGTACGGTCATGTATATCAGTTTCAAAACCTACTAACAGTCATTATACAGTCGTAGAAATTTTATTAAATTCTAACTTAACATGGATATATTTAAATAGAATTTATCAATGCTAAATCATGCTCAATATCTTGTTACAGAAATTCTAATAAATAGCACAGTTGACAAAAATTCGACCTAATCACATGGCATGATCTACTGAATATACTTGACCATATAAAATTTTTACAGCAAGTAATCATGTCCAGAAATCTAGAAAATAGGTCATAAGGATCAAAGTATGCATGCTGTCAAAATCTGTTGAACTTGGCAGCACAGATGCTGCCGCCAACATAGGTTAATGGCACCATCGGTGGCCACTAACCATAGATCTTAATGGCACAAGATGTTGCCGTTAAGTTTCTGTCTGTGCAAACACAGACTGAACGTAAAAATAATGGTGAATGGGGGGTTCCAGGACATGAGGAAAATTCCCAAAAATTCCCTAGAACCTAGCTGACATGTGCAGGGTAAATGCACAAGAACTACTTGCCTCTTAAAATTTGCTAGACGTGATTAGTTTTTCGGAGAAGCTCTCCTCGACCAAGCCAAGAAGCCCTCCAATCTCCCCTCGATCCGGCTTCTGTGTTGATGGATGAAGCACGCTGGAGTCAGGGAAGCCTTCCTTGATGTTCAAAGCTCCTTCCTGTCGATGTAGATCGCCCGGAATCACACCAAGTCGCCAGATCCAGAGCCTCAAAGTTTCAGGTTTGCACAGGTTTTCTACGGTTTTTGACAATAGCCAAAAATGATCTAATTCGGCTAGAGAAGGTGTTTTTATAAGCTAGGGCAATCAGGTACACATTTAGGTAGGTGATCCTACCGTTGGATGGAAGTTTCCTAAACATAGGGTGAAGAAATCGCGGACGTTTCCGGATCTGAAATCGCACATGTTCTGGGAAGTAGACGTCCACCTTAGTTGCCGCCAACATGGAGTTGGCATCCATCGATCTGGACCTCGACTCAACCCCTAATGTCCATGCATGTTGACGTTAAATGGTCCTTCGGCCAGAACACAGAAATGCAGAACACCAAGCTTACACTATGTACATACATACATATAATGTACAATGTATTACATAAACACCATATGTACATAATTAAACATGCATACGTACATGTACAACTTTATTTAATTATAATATGTATAGAAATACATACATATATATATATACAGACACATAACTAGACTCACAAGCTTCTAAACATTACACAACCAAACATCTAAATAAGAGGGCAAAATTCGAGGGCCTTACAACGACGTTATATTACTACCACCTAAAAAGAAATGTTGTCCTTAACATTCAGAAAGAAACCACGCAAGTCGGACTACCACCTAAAAAGAAATAAAGTTTCTCACAAACAAAAAGGATACATTTTGTCCACATTTGCCTTTCAAATCATTTTGTTCTAAGTGATTTGTTCTACACATTCCTTTGCTCACTTCGCTTTCTTTCTTATGTAATTCATTTACAACTTTTCTGTTTTAACTAACTCAATTTGTACTTTTTTTTTAACCTTTACAATTGATGCAATTCTATCCTGCCATTGGCGCTTTATCTCCTTGGACTTAACCTACTGCCACCTTTTCTTGGCTGTATTTGCAACATCATTTTCTGTGCCGTTTTGCTTACTGACAATCCTTTCTCATAAAGCATTACCTTTGACTATTTTGACATACTGTATCATCTAGTAATACATTATCCTTTGGTGTTGACTTATCATTAACTGTGATTCTGCCTCAATTATATTCATGTTTCTGACTGCCAATCTTCTTTCTGCTTCAATAATTGCTTGCACATTTTCACTGTTCACTTTATCTGTTGGTGCCACTACTTTATGTCTGCACTCACTTACTATTTTGCTCTGCCAATTACTAATTACCTATACAAGAATACTTTTTATTCTAATCTACTGCCGATTATCTGATTCCATCCGCTTTCTTGCTCTATGTACTAATAATACCTAATGCAGTACTTTGAAATTCTATTCTTCCAATTATTCCATTTATTTATGATGCATGTTAGTTTTCCACTGCAAACACTAATTATATCAGATACTTGTCAAATACCTTACAAAGTTTGCTCTCAATATCATTTTCAATTCTTTCCATTTCTATTACCATTCTGACTTTAGCTGAACCCAAATTTGACCTACAAAAAATTCATTTTATTTAATCAATTACCACCAGAAGATAATATCTGAAGCTTCAAATTGTTCTCTTTTCCATACTATTGTTATCATATTATGTTCTTATTTATGCATTGAAAATTACAATTTAATTGACTAATCAAATAACTCGTGCGCACTGCTGTGATACTGTATTTTCTCATCAGGTAAATAAACCACTCATTCAACTCTGCATGTGCTCTGCCACTAACTTTATTCAATTCTTTCAATTAACTTCCAACCAACTCAAAAGTCTTCTATGTTCAACAAATCAAGCCTTTCCATCTGCATCCCACAACTCACTAACCTAAGGAATTTCAAATTGTACATATTACGTATTCTTCCTGCTTTACTCTGCCATAACCTCATCTATTCACTATTCTTTAATCAATCTGCCTCTGCTACCGCATCAAATTCTGACAAACGTTCTATGAAAGAATACCTCTGTTCAACTGAATTTCTTACTTTGCATTATTTTATAACCTCTTACTATACATCACTTTAATCATCTGACTATAACTATCTACTGATCTACTATACTCATCTCTTCTTCCAATCAACAATACTTACTGCCACTGTATTAAATACATTATTATCTCTGCAAAGTGCTTTCTCAAATATTCTCTTATCTAACTGATCTCACCATACTACTCAAACTTTCTGACTCATACTATAACTCTTCTTAATACATACTTACTGAAGTACTGCCAAGTCTGAAATCCAATTACCTTTTTCTTTTAAATACCATGGTCTACTCTTTCTGATTTTTCTGTCCACACTATTACTCTACAAAACTCTGCATCCACTCTTACTGCATTCTACTGTTACATCTCCATTTCTATTTACTGAAACTATTACTAACATAACACTGTTACTAGTACTAACAATCCTATATTTCTCATTACTGCCCTTTCCTGAATCAGCCTTCTCTATTTACTCTCTTTACTGAAAAACTTAACACTGAATTCTCACAAGTCAAAACACCTTAATTGACCTTTGATTTGATCCTGCTGAATTTCTAAATCTTACTCAAAATAACACTTATCTCACTTATTGTCTTTATACCAATTCCTTGCCTCAACTGCTACAATACACTGAACATTTCTACAGAACATCACAAAATATCATTGCAACATTGCAACGTATAACAAACACTTATGCTAATAGCAACAATCTGCCATTCAGAACTGTTATCTGCTTACCCACTACTGATTCTTAACTAGTCTCAAAAATCTATTCCAGCTCAACAACCTATTCATTCACTCTTTCCTTCAGCAACAATTCTCATTCCTACACTTTTCACAGCCTTGAACAAATATTTCTAACACTGATAAACATTTCTCATCATAAAACATACTTAATTTTCACTGTTACTAGTCGTTGCTCGTCTAATTACTAATACCTTATCTGATGCTAATTTGAATCATTTAACCATATTTGATTTTCCATACGGCTAATCACATTATTAATTGGATCACTTATAAATACCCACTGTCACAAATCACAAACATAACACTTACTCGGATCAGATTGCTCAATCCTTTACAACTGACATTCTCTAACACAACATTGTTCCGTTTTGACACACTTTCTTCACTATAACTCTATCACACTATTATTGTGAGACCCGGACCTCTCGGGCCCTTAGCCCTATCCTCAGGGTCACGACGAACCCCATGGTCGCTACATTGTCGCACCAGAGGAGCCGGTCGCGACATGGTTTTGGTCGCGGCACACCTAGCCGTTGCATTTTGGTCGCGACAGGGGTGGGCGTCGCGTTCCTGTCGCGGCATCTGAAGGCGATGCGACTGCTTTTCTTGAAAGGTTGCGGAATTATACTATATGGTAATCTAGAAGGGGGGTTGAATAGATTACTACCAATTAAAATTTACTACCACCTTCTTTTGATGAAAAACACAAACTTTTGAGACTTGCAACAGAGTGTAAACTAAACTCAGATGTGTTGGTTATAGATAGATAGAGTAGCAATTTATCTAGCGTGTGTGAAAATAACGTGCCTACCAAATATCTAACGTACAAACGTGCAAACCACAGGACACGAGGTTTTAAGGTGGTTCGGAGTACACAACTTATGTATCCTACGTCCACCGTCCACACACACATGCAGAAACACTGCTTATGAGCTAGTTCAAAACTACAACTCACACACACGAGTTGT
Organism: Colocasia esculenta; assembly: GCA_014218235.1. Classification (NCBI taxonomy): domain Eukaryota; kingdom Viridiplantae; phylum Streptophyta; class Magnoliopsida; order Alismatales; family Araceae; genus Colocasia; species Colocasia esculenta. Next base: position 135,776,053 of record CM024755.1, read on the forward strand.
CTGATGTGAAACCACGATCAGATCAACACAGACCACGTAGATCAAGTACAAGAATCACTTGATCCACAACCACACACACAGAAGTAAAAATAGAGACTTAGAAGGGTTCTGAGTTGGAGAATCAAATCCTTATGTAGAACTCTTCTACAGGTCGTCTAGATGATCTTCAGACTTCATCTTGACAGGTTCAAGTTGATGTAGAAGCTTGAGTCACCGACGAACTGATTTCACCTATGCTTGGAAGATGGATCTTCTTGTTTTCTGGGAGGCAAGTTGAAGTAGAGCAGCAGAAATACTTCTTCTCTTGGATTTTCTTAGGGTATTGGATGGTGGCTGCTTGTGTACGAAATTAAATCCAAAGAGTTCCTTTTATATGGGTGTTCAAGTATAGAGAGTCGTGGAACAAGGAAACACCCACATAGAAAACATATGGAGATCTCGTATTGAGATTTTGTTTACGTCTGTCGACAAGCCTTAGAACATCCGTCGACAGCTAAAGATAGATTTGCATTTGCCAGATCTCTGAACTTCCGGGAAAGGTTTTCTTGTAGGTAGATTTCGACAATCGACTGGGATCTGTCGACAGATGGCTATGTTCATAACCTGGTGTTTTCTATCTGTAGTTTTCTGTCGACAGGCAACTGAGGAGCTGTCGACAGGTGCTTGTCTTTTGTGCTTTTCTTGATCTTTTTGCTCTTGTTTTAACACACTGTCTTTTGTGCAATCTCACCTACATGTAAGACCATTGTTAGTGAGATAACGTGAACATTCAAATGATCAAGTTGAACATGTGTTTGCATGGTTCATGAAGTGTTCATCAAGTACTCATGTATTGCTTATCAATTGTTCATCATAAAAAACAATCATCAAATATAAATTCATGTAAACCCAGCATTTTTGACTGTTCTAACCGCTGTCCTCTCTATCAGAATGGCCTTGTTGGGTGTCAGGTGCGTACAACATTGACGTGACCTGGCAGGCCATCTCGTTCTGGTTTCCCAGTCTTCAAGGTTTGACCGCCTTTTAATGTCGCACCGGGCTCGGCGGTCGCGACATGCTTTCTGTCGTGCCGGCCTAAGCCATCGCATCTTGGGGGCCATCGGTTCAAAACCAAGGTCCGCACCCTTTTCCCTCCTTCTCCCCTTTCCTTTCTTCTTCTTCTCCCTTCTTCTCCCCCTCTGAGCTTCTTGGTTCTCCATCAATTCTTGGGAGTTTTGGGCAAGGAGGTGACGCCCCATTCGTGTAGGCGACGTTCTTGGAGCGAGGAGGAGGTGGCCATTCCGACGTGAAGGCCCCAACGGGTCAGCTCTACTCCTTGAGGTAGGGACCCTCGTCTCCCACTCGTCCTAGCATGCTCCCTTCCCCTTGAGATTCCTTGTTTCTCCAAGGTTTTGGGGTTGTGGGTTTGTGAAGTCCATGATCATGGTGAGTGAGTTTATCCTCCAGTGTAGATTTCCTTGTAAAGCTTAAATCGTGGGGGCTTGAGGGTGGTTTGTATGTTTATAAGCTTTCCTATACATTTCCCAGGCTCCCCTCCCTCCTATGGATGTTTTTGTACCAGTTTTGGGGTGGTCCTTGGGAGGGCTGTCCCGGGACCCCTCTCAATTGAGGTCATGATCAGTTTAGGGGTCATGATCATGTCGTAACCGGTAAGGCCGTCGCGACATGGTCACGACACCCTAGGGCATTGCGATATGGTTGCGACCGACCCTGGCGTTGCGACAGTGTCGCGACGGCCCTGGGCATCGCGACAGTGTCAGATATAGGTAAGATCATACGAGGTTCCGTTTCTCGTGGAGTCTTAGCCATTTTCGGCTCTTTCTGTACCCGTGGCACCAATGTTAGATCCTATTATGATCCTACACTAGTCATTTTCCTGGTGCTCGGCACCTGAGGACTTATCCTACGAGAGAGGTTTTTACCATTTACCTAGGACCCCGTCCCCGTGCGCCTGTTGAGGGAGTGCTCCGGGCGGCGAGCGTGCTCAAATCATGGACTCTGGAGCAGAGGGGAAAATGGTGGTTAGGACAACAATGTTGAGTCATTTGCAGAGCTCTCTTGGTTGGTCTAGGATGCCAAGGCCGTTTTGGAGTCTTCCCAGCATAGGCCAACCAGTCCTTTTTCTCACTGCCTCGTTCTTTGTGGCCTCGGAACCACCTAGAGAGGCCAGGCATGGGACCGTAGTCTGGTCAGACTACGACAGTTATTGTTGTGTTACTTTGTGCTCCTTCCCCCACTTTGACGAGACGTGGAGGTTTGGACTTGGGTCGAGCGTAAGACGTCAGTGGACGCTCCTGACTGGTTGACTAGTGGTAGTGGTTTCCGTAGCTAGTGTCTCTTGTCCAGGCAGGGTTCTCTATGTCTGTGTTGCTAGCCGTGTGGTGGTCAGGACGTGAAGGTCGTACGGAGTTTCTGACCATGGTGCCCTTTCTGTACCGTTGCTAGTTAGTTACCTTTGCTTCCGCACTTTACTGTGTAGCTTAAAATATATAGAACTATTGTCTTTTATGTTGATTATATATTTTATTTCCTGCTTGTTAGAGCCAGTAGGAGATTGGTAGTCCCTACTAAGCTTCTATTGTGAAGCTCATCCCTTCTATTTCCAGGTGAGACTTCTCAGCAGCGGCTAGGTGCGTGTCGAGAGGAGGAGGCAGGGCGGTAGTCATCGTCCTCATAGCTAATAGTGGTATCCCCCTTCAGTTGTACTTCACCCTTAGGGTATGCCCCTAAGGGCTATGTCCTTCCTCTTTTTACTTGTACTCGTTGTGTGTGTTAGGACTGTACCTAGAGCGATATGCTACAGTCTCGCTCTTCTTTCTACTTCTGCGTGTGTGCTCCTAGTTAGTAGTTGACGATTATTTCCTTTACATATTCTGTTAGACTTGCGTTATAGCCCTTTCGGGTCCTTGGATCCATAGGCGACGGCTACAAAAAATGGGTCCTCGGCTTGGGCCGAGGGTCGGGTTCTCAGGGTCATTGCAATTACCTCCATAATAAATCCTGTTTCCACTTATATATTCTCACTGCCATATACTTGTCTTTGCTGATTCTCTATTTCACTAAAACATTTCCACTGCGCTGAATCATATCCCTCTTAGAAGATAACCTTATCTCTGCTAAATAACACCACTAAATTCACCAATTGTTTCTCAACTTTCACTGCTTATCAAAACAATTCATAAAAATTCACATCTATATATACTTTCACTAATCTCCGTATCAAACTTTCTGATACTGCTACCTCTTTTAACCACCTTGTTCTCAAACTCACTGTTACAACTATTGTCCTTCTGATCAACTGAGAATAACCTGAAAAACAATTCCATTCTTAGCATCTTATCTGTAATATCCTGAATGTTCGGATCACAGTTTACCGGGTTTGGGGGCCAGTGTGTAGCCCCTTAGTTGTGTTGGTGTGTTTACATAGGTGTTTGTAGGTTGGTATGGTAGGTTGGGAGGCTGGACGGTTGGAAATTCTAGCCCAAACAGACGTCTGGTGAGTTCATTAAGAGCGTGACCAATCCAGTCGTCGCGATTCTTACATGAACGCGACCACCTGCCCGTCGCGATTAAGCACCGCTTCTATGTGAGCACGGCTGCATGGGCGCCACGTGGCGCATGCAGAAGCGTCAACCGAATAGTGCAGTTACACTGTTCAGCTGTAGGGGAGGCTGCTGCGGGTTTTGGAGGTGATTTGGGGCTTGTTGATGTCCGTTTGGCATGGTTCTGGCGCAAGGAGGTGCATCGGAGCGCGGAGAACGTCTGGATAGCTTTGGTTTTACATTTCCTCATTTGGTATGGGAACTCATCACTATTTTCTCTTCTGTGGGCTCCATAGGTTAGGATTTGTGGTTTATGGTTTAGGAATCATATGAATATTGTAGAGAGCATGTCTAGGGTTTCATATGAACAGTTATTTCCCTGTCTTACCAGCATGTATAGCTATTTGGTACGATTTCCGGAATGAGGGTTTAGGGTTGGTTCCTGCTATCTATAAAGCGACAGAACCAGTCGTCGCATTTTGTGAACGTGACGGCTTGTCTGGTCATGATTCAAACTGTTAGGCGACAGGTTGGTCTGTCGCAATTCAAGCGTTGATTGGCGACCACTGTGTTGGTCGCAATTTAGAATGTGGCCACCTGAGCTCTGGGGTTCTGTGGCCAGTCTGACCATTTAGTATGGTACACTGTCTGGGCAGTGCTGGTTATGGAATGTCGGGTTCGTATGGGGTGTATCGGCTTATACTGTGATTGATAACGATGAGTTTTGCTTGGATATGTGTGCATAGCGAGTTGGGTTGTTTATGACTTCCGTGGTTACCTCTCTAGTTAGTTACCCAAGCACCGGCTGCTTGGGTTTTGTCCCGATACGGTGAACACCGTCAAGGTCTGTGTCATCTTCCTAGACACCCTCACTCTTGAGTTTGAGTTGTACGTCTGGCTGAGGGAAAGATGACAGTGGGCTGAGACTCATGTTGTTGGTGTGCGGTCGCTTGTAGCGCGTTCGTGGTTATAGAACGGACACCAGTAGATGTACTGGTCCCCAACTAGTTTGGTTATCCAGTGCCTCACTTTAGGGAGCTCAGGCCGGAGTCCCTAATGGTGACAGGCTTGGGCCTGCAGCTGTGTGGTCTGCAGGTGTGGTGTTTGTTGTCTCCACAGTTTCTTGACCCTATCGAGGTGGAGCGGTAGCTAGACCTTTCATCCATGGCTGCGAGGCTGAGAGGTAGTCTTGTGTTGTTTGTCTAGGTCTGTGGCTGGTGTCGCAAACTAGTTCTCGTGACTCGTGTGTGGCGTACCCTTCTTAGCTTGTACACTTGTATGTGGTTTGCCGCTTATTTACTTACATCAGTAGTACCTTGTGTAGGCTGTGTCACTTTTATTTGCTTATGTTAATTACTGGCTCTATCGACTTTTGGGGAGCTACCCTACTGAGCCAGTTACTTGGGAAGCTCACCTCTTCTTCTTCCAAGTGATGGAGAGCAAGAGGGTTCCCGTCCCTCTTCTAGTTCGGTACCGCACCGTAGCGGCGTTGGGCCGACATCACCAGTAGGGTAATACTTTTACTTACTGTGCCTCGGGGATTTTGTCCCAGGTAGTTGTACTTGTACTATGACTTTGGTTTAGAACTGAAAATGTACATTCATGTGAACATGTGTAAGATATGGTATCTTTTATATGTTCAGCGTGTTCTTTTATATTTCCATGGATACGTGCGTGTTGATATCCCTTGCGAGGCTTTAGCCTATTCGTGGGAGACGGAGTCGTGTCGGGCATGTTATTGAGTTAGCGGGCTTGAGCAGTGAGGACCATCATAGTTGGTATCAGAGCAAGGTCTGTGTAAATATGAAAGAACAAGGAATGTACATAGTTTGTTCTCTACTATAGTCCACTGCTGGTAGTTGGTCATGTTTTTGTAATGATATGTTTGTGTGTTGTGTGGAATGGAATGTTGTATGTGCAGATTAAAAATGGCTGATAGAAGAGATTGGGGAGGTGGTGGTGATGAGCCTGAGGAGTCCACACATCAGATGATAGAAAGATTATGAGAGAGTATCACACAGATTCAGACATGGTTGGATCAGTAGCCACCGGTTCAACTAGTGGTTACAGCACCACCAGTGGAGGTGGAGGCAGTATCAGCACCGCTAGTGCCCCCATATAGAGTTGAGGTACCACATGTAGTACCTTTACCTCCAGTTGTACTAGTGCGGCCAGCTAGTGTGGAGGAGTCCATGGTACTAGTGGAGAGGTTTTTACGGTTGCAACCACCTACATACTCGGCGGGTCCAAATCCGGATATGGCGGAGCATTAGGTGCATGAGAAAGAAAGGGTTTTTATGACAATGAGGTGCCCATAGGTTGATAGAGCCATATTGGCTACTTACTAGTTGAGGGGATTTGCACGAGTGGTGGAGACTCGAGATGCAAACTGTGTTTGTAGGTATACCCCTAAAATTATCATTTCTTCTCTTAAGGCTAGGAAATTGATTAATGCAGGGTGTGTATCCTATTTGGCATCCATTAGTTTGGTTGAGGCAAGTAAGACAGTAGATATGGTACCAGTGGTTAGAGAATTTGTGGATGTATTTCCAGAAGAATTACCAGGTTTGGCACCGCATAGTGAGGTGGATTTCACAGTGGAGTTGCAGCCAGGTAATATGCCTATTTCCAAAGCACCCTACAGGATGGAACTTGTAGAATTGAAAGAGTTGAAGAAACAGTTGCAAGAAATGTTAGAAAAGGGTTTCATCTGGCCTAGTCACTCGCCATGGGGAGCACCGGTTTTGTTGTTAAAAAAAAGGATGGTAGCTTGAGAATGTGTATTGATTACCACTAGTTGAACCAGGTCACAATAAAAAACAGGTATCCACTTCCACCGATAGATGACTTGTTTGATCAATTGCAATCAGCAAGGGTGTTCTCCAAGATAGATTTGAGATCGGGCTACCACCAGTTGAGGATTCGGGAAGAAGATAGTGATAAGACAACATTTAGAACAAGGTATGGGCATTATGAGTTTGTGGTTATGCCATTAGGGCTAACCAATGCACCTGCAACATTTATGAACTTGATGAACATGATTTTCCATTCATATCTAGATCAGTTTATTGTGGTGTTCATTGATGATATCTTAGTGTATTCAACTTCAGAAGAGGAACATGCAGCACACTTGAGAGTTACATTGCTGACATTGAGGGAGCACCAACTATATGCCAAATTCAGTAAGTGTGAGTTTTGGTTAAGAGAAGTTCAGTTTTTGGGGCATGTGAGTTTAGGTGAAGGTGTTGCAGTTGACCCAGCTAAAGTGGAAGCCGTTATGAAATGGGAGGAACCAAAGACAGTACTGAAAATTAGGAGTTTTCTAGGTTTGGCAAGTTACTACAAATAGTTTATTCAAGACTTTTTAAAGATTGTAGCACCAATGACAAGGCTTACCATGAAAGGAGTACCATTTGTGTGGTCATCCGATTGCAGGCGCAGCTTTATGGAATTGAAGAAGCGGCTCACATTAGCACCAATATTGGAAATTCCGTCAGGCCGAGGTGGTTTCATATTGTATACAGATGCATCTAGGAGAGGACTTGGGGCAGTACTTATGCAGCATGGAAAAGTGGTGGCCTATGCATCTATGCAATTGAAGCGACATGAAGAGAATTACCCCACACATGACTTACAGTTGGCAGCGGTTGTATTTGCATTGAAGATATGGAGACATTACATGTATGATGAAAGATATGAAATCTTTACGGATCACAAGAGTTTAAAGTACATATTCTCACAAAAGGATTTGAATTTGAGGCACCGCAGATAGATGGAGTATTTGAAGGATTATGATTTCAGCTTAGCATATCATCCAGGTAAGGGCAATGTTGTTATAGATGCTTTGAGTAGAAAAGCGATTATTAGTCACATGATGATGAGAGAATGGAAGTTGTATGAAGATGTGGTAGAAAATTCTTTGATTGTTCCAAGTAGCCAGCGAAGAGCAGTGTTAGCCAGCAGCACAATGGAGCCATCTTTGTATTAACAAATAGTAGAAGCACAAAAGGTAGATGAGAACTTGGCTGATATTGTAAAAATGGAAGATGTTACCTTAGATGATGATTGTGTGGTCCGGTTCAGGCACAGGTTATATGTCCCAAGTGAAGCTGGAGTGAAGCAGAAAGTGTTAGAAGAAGCACACCGATCCAGGTACATAATACACCCAGGAAGTACCAAGATGTATCAAGATTTGAAGAAATATTTTTGGTGGCCAAACATGAAGAAAGAGATAGCAGAATTCATAGCTAGATGTTTATGTGCCAGCAGGTTAAAGTGCAGCATCAAAGGCCAGGTGGTTTATCGCAGCCATTACTTATACCGTAGTGGAAGTGGGATGATATAGCAATGGATTTTGTTGCAGGTTTGCCCAGGACAATGACAGGTCACAATGGTATATAGGTTTTTGTTGACAGGTTGACAAAGGTGTGTGGGTTGTTAGCCGTGAGTATGTCATGGACAGTGGACAGATTGACAAAGTTATATGTTGATAGAATTGTGCCATTGCATGGAATACCAGTCACTATTATGCTTTAGGTTTTTGGCAGAGTTTGAAAAAGGTTGTTGGTACACAATTGAGGTATAGTTCAACATACCATCCCCAAACTGACGGACAGACAGAAAGGACAATTTAGACAATTGAAGATATGCTTTGAGCTTGTTGTTTAGTTTGGGGAGGCAGATGGGAGCGACATTTAGGTATGGTTGAATTTGCCTACAACAATAGTTATCACACAAGTATCGGCATGGCACCATATGAAGCTCTTTATGGAAGACCTTGTAGAACACCGTTGAATTTGCATGAAATGGGTGAAAGGCAAGTAATGGGACCAGAATTGGTGCAGCAATGTGCAGATATGGTCAAGTTCATCAAGGAGAAGCTTCAAACAGCCCAAAGCAGGTAAAAGAGTTTGCAGATACTCGGCGCAGGACATTGCAATTTGAAGTCGGTGACTATGTGTTCTTGAGGGTCTCCAACTAAAGGTATTTTGAGGTTCAGTAAAAAGGGAAAGTTGAGTCCTAGGTATGTGGGTCCGTTTCATATTTTGGAAAGGATTGGTGAGACAGCATACAGATTGGAGCTTTCAGCAGATTTCACCGATGCCCACGATGTGTTCCATGTCTCAATGCTAAGAAGATACATTCAGGATCCTTCACAAATTGTTAGCTACACTCGGGATGATTTGAAACCAGACATATCCATGCCAGAGTACCCAGTGATGATTACAGGATGCCGAACACAAAGGTTGAGAAATAAAGACATTGAGCTAGTAAAGATCAGATGGAAAAACAGGCAGGGTGGAGAAGACACATGGGAATTGACCAATGAAATGTATAAGATGTATCCATACTTGTTTGAGTAAGCGTTAAATTCATTTAGGTGATAGTCATATATATGTTGAACTGTTAGTTAAGTTTGTTCCTTTAATTTCGAGGACAAAATTCCTTTTAGGTGATAGTAATGTAATATCCTGACTGTTCGGATCGTGGTTTACCGGGTTTGGGGGCCTGTGTGTGGCCCATTAGTTGTGTTGGTGTGTTTACATAGGTGTTTGTAGGTTGGGAGGCTGGAGGGTTGGAAATTCCAGCATAAACAGACCTCTGGTGGGTTCATTAAGTCGCGATTCTTACATGAACACGACCACCTACCTCGTCGCGATTAAGCACCGCTTCTACATGAGCGCGGCTGCATGTGCGCCACGTGGTGCATGCAGAAGCGTCAGAGTTGAATCGGGACGGGGGGTACATCGCATTTAGAAACGTGACGGCCCGATACGTCGTCATTTAAACTTTGTGCATTTTGGGCTTCTGCCATGGCCGAACAGTGCAGTTGCACTGTTCAGCTTGGAGGGAGGCTGCTGTGAGTTTTGGAGGCGATTTGGGGCTTCTTGCTGTCCGTTCGACGTGGTTCCGGTGCAAGGAGGTGCATCAGAGCACGGGGAATGTCTGGACAACTTTGGTTTTACATTTCTCATTTGGTAGGGGAACTCTTCACCATTTTCTCTTGTGTGGGTTCCGTAGGTTAGGATTTGTGGTTTATGGTTTGGGAATCATATGAATATGGTAGAGAGCATGTCTACGGTTTCATATGAACAATTATTTCCTTGTCTTACCAGCGTGTACAACTATTTGGTGCGATTTCTGGAATGAGGGTTTAGGGTTGGTTCCTACTGTCTGAAAGGCAACGGAACTAGTTGTCGCATTTTGTGAACACGACGGCTTGTCCGGTCGCGATTCAGACTATTAGGCGATAGGTTGGTCTGTCGCGATTCAAGCATTGATTGGCGACCACTGTGTTGGTTGCGATTTAGAATGTGGCCACCTGAGCTCTAGGGTTCTGTGGCCAGTCTTACTGTTTAATGGGGTACACTATCTGGGCAGTGCTGGTTATGCAATGTAGGGTTCATATGAGGTGTATCAGCTTATACCGTGATTGATAACGATGGGTTTTGCTTGGATATGTGTGCATAGCGAGTTGGGTTGTTTATGCCTTCCGTGGTTACCTCTCCAGTCAGTTACCCAAACACTGAGTGCTTGAGTTTTGTCCTGGTACGGTGAGTACCGTCAAGGTCTGTGTCGTCTTCCTGGACACCCTTACTCCTGAGTTTCAGTTGTACGTCCGGCTGAGGGAAAGACGATAGTGGGCAGCGACTCGTGTTGTGGGTGTGTTGTCTCTTGTAGCACGCTCGTGGTTGTGGGACGGACACCAGTAGATGTACTAGTCCCCAGCTAGTCCAGTTTTCTAGTGCCTCACTTAAGGGAGCTCGGGCCAATGTCCCTAAAGGTGCCAAGCTTGGGCCTGCAATTGTGTGGTCTGCAGGTGTGGTGTTTGTTGTCTCCACAGTTTCTTGACCCTATCGAGGTGGAGAGGCAACTGGACCTTTCGTCCGTGGCTGCGAGGCTGAGAGGTAGTCTTGTGTTGTTTGTCCGGGTCTATGGCTGGTGTCGCGAACTAGTTCTCGTGACTCATGTGTGGCATACCCTTCTTAGCTTGTACACTTGTACGTGGTTTTCCATTTATTTACTTACAACAATAGTACCCTGTGTAGGCTGTGTCACTTTTATTTGCTTATGTTAATTACTGGACATTGCTCTCTCAGCTTTTGGGAGCTACCCTACTGAGCTAGTGACTTGTGAGGCTCATCCTTTCTTCTTCCAGGTGAAGGAGAGCAGGAGGGTTCCCGTCCCTCTTCTAGTTCGGGACCGCACTGTAGCGGCGTTGAGCCGACATCACCAGTAGAGTAATACTTTTACTTGTTGTGCTCGGGGGTTTTGTCCCAGACAGTTGTACTTGTACTATGACTTTGGTTTAGAACTGAAAATATACATTCATGTGAACATGTAAGGCCTCAAATTCTGTGTATATTATATTTATTTATTTCTTTGCATATAATATTTATTTATTTAAGTGCATGTATATTTGTTTGATGTTTTTATGTTCTGCCCAAAATCCCTGTTTAACATCAACATCCATTGACGTTAAGAGTTGGTTGACGGCAACTTATGTGCCGTTGACTGTATGGCCAGAGGATCTAGACGTCAACATCGATTGACGCCTATTTCCTGTTAACAGTAGCAAAGTGTCCGTTTACTTCTCCAGCTATGTTTGGGATTCCAGATTTGAAACGGCCCCATTTTCTCTAAAATTCATTTAGAAAACTCAATCCCCAACGGTCAGGACTCCTAATAGTAGGTTTACCCTGACTCTTAGCCTATATAACCTAGAGATCTCGGTTAGGAGAGGACTTTTCTCACCTAGGGCTTTTGGGTTCTGGAGAGAGAAAAAGAGAGCTTCTTGTGAGGGCTTGATCTGGCGATTTGGAGGCTTCACCGGTGGTCTTCAACGACTAGAAGGCTCTTCTGTAGGTGAAGAAGCTCCCCTGACTCCGGGAGATCATCTGTGCAAACATGGGGATCAGATTTGGGCTGAAGAAATCACCTCTTTGGCTTGGCCGAGGAGGGCTTCATCGCCAGAATGAGATCCTATGATGTTTTTCTAAAGGCAAGTAACTTAGGGGTTTCATCCATAGACATGTCTCCTAGAGTTTAGGTATTTTTATAGATTTTTAAATCATGTCCTGGACCACCAAATTCTGTCTTTTTATGCGTTCGGTCTGCACTTTTTTGCAGACATGAGGTTTATGACAACCTTGTTGCCGCCAAGTTCCTGAGTCAATGGCAATCGATTGTGCCGCTAACCCACCTTGACGGCAAGACCCTCGCCGCCAAGTTCTTCAGGTTTTTACAGAATTGTAATTTCAATATCTGTGATATGATTTTCAGATTTTTGGATGTTTGCTCATGCGGTAAAAATCATGGATGTTCAGGTTGTCTTAGGGTCAAACCATGAATTTCTGTCAAATTTGTTATCATTCTTTCATTTAAAATAATTTCTATTATGGAGAAATATGCATGATTTGATAGAGTTAAATTCGGGATAATTAGATTTGATACATGTTATTGTTTCAGAAAATTTTAATGAACTTAGGGCTACTATTTACATGTTTTAAAACTGTGAGAACTGACTGTTTACTGTCTATCATGTTAAAGTGTAATATCTTACAAAAATTGCATGTAATATGTATTAAATGTTAAAAATAGTATACTATTACAAAAATTCTGAAAAATTAGCCATATGATATATGCTATGTGTAGATTTTGTAGTTAAAAGTTGGGACTATTTTGATAACCGTAGGTACTATTTCTAGTTATAAAGGGTATTAAAGCCATGTTAAGCATGTTTGATTAAGAAAGTATATTTTCAAGTGATTAGCAGCATGTTTAGGTACTATGATGCATGATTTGATACTTTTAGATAGTAATAATAAGTTCTGTAAACTGAAATATATGTATGTGAATAATGTGCATGTGAATGGACCAAATAGTGCATGTAAAATGATGTTAATCATGTGATTAAGTGAGATAATGTGTTTAAGTGAAATGTGTGCCGAAATTGACACTGCTACCATAGAAGGCTGTGGAGCCATACTATAGAAAAGTCGTTATGGGAAGGCTCAATGTGTATGTGATATCCTGTGGGCATCAGGATGAAATCCTGGAGGTGGACAAGTACCACTGGTTAGGGTGGAGAGGGCTTCTCCCGGTTCTGCGTAATTACCAAGATTCATCACTATAATGCCTAGGTGACGGGTATGTGTTATGTGATATGTGTGTCCTTCTTTATGGTGGTTCGGACTATGTGTCATGGCAATTAATGTGTAAAGATGTGAATCATGTGTAAATGTGCAATGTGTTCATGTGAAAGAGATGTGCAAATATGTTACGATGTGAATCAATGTGAAAATCATGTGATTATGATTTATTTATGTTAAAACAGCAAGAAAAATGTGTGATCATGTTATATAAAAGCATGTGAAAAATGTTAGATATCATGCCAGGTTTGTTAGTAACTATGTGCTAAACTCCATGATCATGTTATGTAGAAAAATATTGTGAATGCGTTGTATTTAATGACATGTTTAAAGTTAAGACCATGTGTAGAAAGCATGTTATAGGTTATTCATAAGTACTTGATTATCATGACATGAACCATGTGCAAAACTTCTCTTATTGTTTCAAAAATAGCATGTTATGTGATGTGTAAGGATGTGCCAATGGGTTGCTTGTTGGGTCTTTGTGAAGACTCATACTTGTTTTAACATACAAGTGAGACAAGTGTCCCCGTACTTGAGGAGGACATTGTGAGGAGCGACTTTGAACGAGAGGAGTAGCGGAGCATATGGAGGACAATTTGATAGCTTGTACTTTCTTTTACTAGCATGTGGACAATGGTGATATGTTATGGACTTGTATAATTGCGGACTTTGATTTATTTTCATGCTACTATATAGACTGTGGAATGTGTGAATGATGATGGAATAAGATTATCATTAATTTCCATTGTACTTTATTTTGTTATTTATGTACATCTCGACCTACTGTGTTGTGTTGGGTACAAGTCCCATTGTGACGATGCCCTTTATATCGATGTGGATTGGTATAATCGTACCGGTATAAATAGAGTCATTACAGAACATGTGTAAGATATGGTATCTTTTATATGTTCAACATGTTCTTTTATATTTCCACGGACACGTGTGTTGACATCCCTTGCGAGGCTTCGACCCATTTGCTGGAGACAGAGTCATGTCGGACACGTTATAAAGTTAGCGAGCCTGAGCGGGAAGGACCATCACATTATCTATATCTCAAAATATTGGTCATTCTGCCCTCTGACTTATGTCCAACATTTACTAGTACCAACAACAAATACTACAAAAATCTCTACTAAAATTCCTTCAATCTCCCTAGCTAAGAACCTTCAAACCACTAAACATTTCTGCAACAAACTGACATATTGATATACCCATATAAGATGTACCCCTATTAACCAAACAAACCGTTCCATCACTAATTACACCAACTCTCAACAAACCAACATCAACTGCCAACTGATGATCAGTCCATCTCCATATAAAATTTATCATGAATTATATATGTAATTTTTGGTGATTATAAAAACCCTATAAAATACTTTCTAACAACTATTTCTAAAGATTATCCACAGAAAATAAATCTAGCAAATCTGTAGGTTATCCTCACACACTACTGTAAGTTAAAATGCATATGTTTTGTCTAAGTACAAATCGATTTTCATTATAGAAACAACGATTCGATCACCATAACGATTATGTAAGTCACTTAAATAACGATTTCCATCTCACAACGATTTTCATAAGTAAAACAACGATTTCGGTCTCACAACGATTTCATAAGTAAAACAACGATTTCTGTCTCACAACGATTTCATAAATGAAACAACGATTTCATAAGTAAAACAACGATTTCGGTCTTACAACGATTTCATAAGTGAAACAGCGACTTGCTTCCACTTAAATAAGGATTTGATCGAAACAACGATTTGCTTTCACTTAAACAACAATTTGATCGAAACAACGATTTGCTTTCACTTAAACAATGATTTGATCAAAACAATGACTTGCTTTCACTAAAACAACGATTTGATCGAAACAACGATTTGCTCAAAAACAATGATTCGCTTTTACTAAAACAACGATTTGAGCACAACAATGATTTCTTCCTTAAAACAACGATTTCATGATCGATTTCACTTAAACAACGATTTCATCATTGAAACAACGCTTTCATCTGCTCATTGATTTCTATTAACTTTGTACAGAACATCGATTTCATTCACTTAATACATGGATTATGTTCATATCGACTTGGTCTGAACATGGATTACATTCTCACATGATTATATCATCGATTTAATATCAACATCATTTCTATACAAAATGTTCATTACTTTCAAATAAATTTATATAGCTCTTGAACAGTCTTGCTTTATCTTCTTATTTTCATTCATAATAAGATCTAAATATGCATATGCTCGAAGCTCTGTGGTTTTCAAAAAGCCTTCCCGCGCATCTTATTGTATCCTAAAGTTCTTGATCATTTATTATGTTAGTATAATATTTCCACATGATATCCTTGCTTACTTATCTTGTCACATAAAGTCTTCCTTTATGTGATGACAGAATAACATTCCTTTTTAGTGTATCTTCATACTGCACGACTACTAATGTTGATTGACAATTTAGACAAAGAAAAGTTGTCTAGGTGTCAGCATTTATTGTATGCAGGACTTTTGTATAAACGCACGTCAAAGATGGAGTTGTCAACCAGAAAAAAAAAGATAGAGGATTCAGACAATCTTCCCTTGAAGGTGTAAGTGTCAATCCAAACATTAATGGCCATAGGCTCACCTACTCCTTGCTTCGGACCAGTCTCTCTAAGGAGCATGAAGCTGTGAGACAATGGATATATCAACGGATACTACAACGGTGAAAATTATTACAAAGAAGATAAATAGAAGACTGGTCTCCATGGAAACAAGTTAGCAAGTTAGACAGTTCAAATCTTTGAACCTTGAGTTTTTTTTTAAACTCCAGTCACTTGAAGAAGAAGAAGAGCCAGCTCGTCCAATCCAACCATTAGTAGCTCTTAGCTCTCTGTGAGGATAGTGCATGTGTATTTGAGAGCTTACACAGTTCTAAGAGAGAGTCATCTTGTAATCATCTAGTGTCTCTCAGACTTCGCCTTAGATCAAGCAAGTGATTACAAGCTTGGTCTTGGGGCCTTCTTCAAACAACGCATTCCTTTTCGTTGATCCTCTTTTGGTGTGAAGAGAAGACCTGTTGGTGCAGGTGGTGTTATTCCTCTTCTGGTTGAGAAGGGAAGGCCAGCTGCGGCTGGATGTGTAAGTGTCTTTAAGGGGGACTGTATCCTTGTATAGTGGAATCCCAAGTGGTTGCTTGAGGACTGGGTGTAGGACTCCTTGGGATAGGAGGTTCGAACCAGGATAAAATATCCTATTGTCTTTATGCTTGCTTGTTTGGTTTGATTAACACTAGCCTTAACTATCGATCTTAGTGTTGTCTGTCTAGTCTGTTTTATTTACAGGAATTTCTGCTAAAAGAATTTTTAAGCAATCCATTAACTCTAGGCTTTCTATCTAGGCAACAGGTTGTATCAGTTCAAGTCTCTTCAAGAAGAAGATCTTACGATCTTAAGAGCAAAGATAAATGGCAGCTCAAGGATATGCAGAAGGTCAGCCCGTAAATAGACCTCCTATATTCGATGGTGAAGATTACAACTATTGGAAGACTCGGATGGAGTTCTTTCTTCAAGGTCTCGATTTCCAACTTTGGTCTATCATCGAAGAAGAAGACCTAGTGGTACTCAACAATAGAGAAAACTGGACAGATGATGACAAGAAGAAAATATCCCTAAATAGCAAAGCTAAAAGTATACTGTGTTGTGCACTGAGTAAGAAGGAATTCAACAGGATTTCCGCCTACAAGTCAGCTATGGAAATGTGGGAAAAATTAAGGATCACATATGAAGGAACTGACAAGGTAAAGGAAATAAGAATAGACATTCTAGTAGCTCAGCATGAAAGATTTCAAATGCAGTTAGGAGAGTCCATCACTCAAATGTACAATAGATTTACATATATCACCAATGGTTTGGCTGGACTCGGAAAAATTTATGAAATTAGAGACATGGTGAGAAAAATATTAAGATCTCTACCAACCTCATCGACTCCAAAGGTGACAGCCATATAAGAAGCCAACGACCTCAGAAAAATGTCACTTGAAAAGCTCATTGGGTCATTAATGGCTCATGAAATACATATGGAGAGGCTGGGAGAATCCTCCAGCAAAAAGAAGCACAACAATGCTCTCAAGGCCACAAAATAAACAATTGATGGTGAATCAGCAGGTGATAAAAGCAATGAGAGCAGTGAAGACGAAAAAGCCTTTCTCTCCAGAAGACTGCAACGCATTCTAGCCAAGAAAAAATACTAGTCAGGAAGAAGATACTTTAAGAAAGGTAAAGACTTTAAATGACCTGAAGGCAAAGATGTTAAGAAACTAGAACCGATATGCTATGAGTGTAAGAAGCCTGGACACATCAAAGCCGAGTGTCCCAAGTTAAAGAAAATTGAGTTCAAGAAAAAGGACAGCACAAAGAAATTCAGAAAGTACAAGAAGAAAGCCATGGCTACTACATGGAATAACGAAAGTGACTCAGACAGTGAGTCATGCTCCAGCGAAGAAGAAGAAGAAAAGGCCAACCTGGCCTTCATGGCAAATGTTGATGAAAGGGAAGCCTTAGAGCATCGAAGTGGTACCTTGACAGCGGGTGCTCAAGGCATATGATAGGTAACAAGAAACTGTTCTCTCACATCAAAAGTGAAGAAGGCATAGTCACCTATGACGACAATGGAAAAGGGTCAGTAATTGGTTGTAGATCCATTAGAAGTCAAGATAGAATCCTTATAGAAGATGTTCTATGCATCAAAGGACACAAGCACAATCTTATTAGCATTAGTCAGTTGTGCGACAAGGGTCACCAGATCAAGTTTCAGGAATCTAAGTGTTTAATCATCAAGGATGGTGCAATTGTCTTCGGAGCCAGCAGAGAAAAGAACCTCTACATACTGCATCTAGAAGAACTTAAAGATCAAGACATTTGTCTGGCAGCAAATAAAGATCAAAATGCTAAAGTATGACATAGAAGGTTAGGCCATTGTAGCTTGGATGGAATAAGAAAACTTATCAAACATGATCTAGTAGAAGGTTTTTTGAAGATAAAAACAAGACTTGACAGTATATGTGAACCTTGTGTAAAAGGGAAGCATGCAAAATCCTCCTTCAAATCAAAGATAGTAGTCACCACCTCCAAACCATTAGAATTTCTACATATGGATTTGTTTGGGCCAATGAGAACTACTAGTCTGGGAGGAAAGAACTTTGGATTTGTAATTGTTGATGATTTTTCAAGATTTACATGGGCATCATTTTTAGAGTATAAAGATGTCACATTTGAAAGCTTTGTGAAGTTCAGTAAAATAGTTCAAAAGGATAAAAAGTTTAGTATCATCAGTATTCATTCAGATCATGGAGGAGTATTTCAGAACGATAAATTTGCAGAATTTTGTAATGATCAAGGTATAGAACACAAATTTTCAACACCTAGAACACCACAACAAAATGGAGTAGCTGAGAGGAAGAATATAACCTTGTTGGATATGGCTAGGACCATGCTATCTGAGTACAACATTCCAAGATACTTCTGGGCAGAAGCGATTAATACAACATGTTATATTATCAACAGAGTCATGATCAGGCCAATCCTGAAGAAGACCGCATATGAGCTGTACATGGAAAGGAAGCCCAAGATCAGTCATCTTAGAATGTTTGGATGTCCATGCTTCATTCACAACAGTGGTAAGAGAGACATAGGTAAGCTGGATCCCAAATCCAATGAAGGAATCATATGGGGTACACTTCTAAACCTAAAGGCTATAGAGTTTTTAATAAAAGAAGTTTATTAATTGAACAAACAGTTCATGTTATTTTTGATGAGTCTAACCCTTCCTTGAGAAAGGAAGTCGATAGTGATGATGAAAATGCAGAAAATCTCTCCAAGAAACTGAAGGAAACAACTATCAAAGAATGAAGATCCACCCTTGGAAGAACTACAACAGAAAGACATTATTCATTATGATCTTCCAAAGGAATGGAGGTTCAAAAAGGATCATCCTATAGATAACTTCATAGGAGATCCATCTACAGGAGTAAGAACAAGAGGTAATGTTATTCCTTGTGATTATCTAGCATTTGTGTCTCAAATAGAGCCAAAGACAGTCAATGAAGCACTGTCTGATGAATCTTGGATTTTAGCCATGCAAGATGAACTTAATCAGTTCAGGAGAAATTAAGTTTGGTCCCTTGTTCCGAGACCATCAGATCATCTTGTGATTGGCACCAAATGGGTGTTCAGGAACAAATTAGATGAAGCTGGTGCTATCACAAGAAACAAGACTAGACTGGTTTCTCAAGGCTATTCCCAAGAGAAAGGCATAGATTTCGATAAAACCTATGCACTAGTGGCTAGACTAGAGGCTATTAGTGAAGGATCGAAATGAATGTGTGGAAAAGATCTAGAAGGGGGGGATGAATAGATCTTAGCCACTTTTGCGGAAGCTTAAGTAATTTAAAGGCTATTTAGAATCAGAGGCAATGTTATCAGTGAAAAACTACAGATCTGATTAGATTTGAGTGAGTTGAGAAACTTAGATGTGAAGCAAGTTGATTAAGTGAATCACAAACGGATCCTATGCAAGCATCTAGCGGATGAATCAATCAAACCACAGAGGACAAATGCACAAGGATTTTTTAGGTGGTTCGGAAATCACCCAAGTGATTCCTACATCCACCCCTCACAACCCGTGAGGCTTCACTAACACAACAGGGCTACACACCCAAAGGAGCCTGACAACTCCAACACTTCAGAGCATACAACTCACACAACCTCTAGAGCAAGACTACTCTAGAAACACTGAGCAAGACTGCTCAAACCAACCTTGAGCTTACAACTCAAACTGAGCTCGACGGCTCACAACACCCTGAGCACAATGCTCACACTGAAACTGCTAGACACCAACACATTAAGACTAAGATCCTCTAGCAACAGATCTAGTCGAAGTTTGAGAACTCTAAAGAGAGTTATGCAGAAGCACTTGCATAATCTCAAAAGATATCTCAGAAGAACAGAAGAAAAGGTAAATTGAATTGAGATGCTTCGTTCTTCAGTGTACTCCCTTGTAGAAGCTTGAATTGGGAAGGAACTTGTGAAGCTTGAAGTCCAAGTCGATGCTCTGCAATCTGAGAAGTTGGATCTTCCTAGAATTCTTCACCAAGAAGTCTTCTACAGGATCTGCCTCCTTGGAATGCTTCAGAGAAGTCTTCAGGAATCAAATTCCCATTCCCACACCTTGAATTGGTGGGAATTGGTCTTCTGGAAGCACTTGGAGAGCAGGGGAAGGAGACACGAGCTCCTTGGCCGCCAGGAGCTTCTTGGAGGCTCTGAGAGAGTTGGGTCCTTCTCTTGTGAAGGCTGGCCGAAAAGACACTTTATATCCTTAGGATACCAAAGATACCCTTTTGGGGTACAAGGGCACACTTTCCTAGGAAGATTCTGATCACCTAGAGGGACACGTGGCAGCCATCAACTTTTAGGATGAAAAGTTTCCGTAGTGTGTCGACCTGCCCTGGTGGTAGTGTCGACACACTGTCCAGAATATGTAGAAGGCTGTTCTGGGAAGAGGGTCCCGTGTCGACCTGCTCTGAGAGTGTGTCGACCTGCTATCCCAAATCTGTTAAACTAGCTGTTCTGGGAACGGGGTCTAGTGTCGACCTGCTCTGAGAGTGTGTCGACCTGGGTAGGCTTGATTTCTGAAAAACTGCCACTCGTGTCGACACACTCTTGACATGTGTCGACACAGTCTCAACATTTTACACATTTTGCCTTTGAATATGTGTTGATGTGTCGACACCATTGATGGGTGTGTCGACTCATCTTTTGCATAAAAATGTTTGTACCTGAAAAATGAACACATATATCATTAGTTAAATGATTTGTCATGACCATAAATGATAAATGTGGTTTGAAAAATACTTTTTGAACATGAATTTCAGGTATGATGTTTTGACATGTTTCAATTAAATTGCTTTAAGAACACTTCTTGTCATCATCAAAATAGGAGGGAAATGATATGAATTTGCATTCAACCCAACAATCTCCCCCTTTTTGATGATGGCAACATTAAATCCATATTTCAATGTGGTTTTGATGAAGTGTGATTTTAAGCAATTTTTGATTGTTTAAATTTTGTTTTCTTTTTGTTCATACTTGTCAAGGACCTTTTGATGTTGTTCAGTAACAATTGATGATGTGTTTGTGAGATACAGTGTTACTTGAAATTAGAAATTGTGCACACAAGTCAAACAATTGGACAAGTATTCAAACACAAAGACAAAGATTTGCATTCAGAATCACAATACTTTGCATTGAAGCCAAAACAACCATTTCATTTCATTCAAAAGATCATTACATCAAAATATTACATTCAAGTCATTCATTCTTCTCCCCCTTTGCCATTATCAAAATAAATGTACATTAGGTAGAAGATGGAGGAGGAGGAGGAATTGGAGCAAGAAGAAGTTCAATGTCTGACAGTCTTTTCTCCATGAAGTTCAGGCTAGACTTGATTTGATCTTGAATGGTTATCATTTTTGTGCTCAAAAAGTGTTCCATTCGATCTGAATTTTCTAGCAAAGTGGCCTGAAGTCTGGTTAGATCAGCTGCACTGTGTTGTGAGGAAGATGATGAGCCAGCTGACCAACCAGGTCTCTGCATTATCTTGAACTCCTTGGTCAAATCTGTAAGTTGCCTGTCAATGTGCTCATTGAAGTTCCTCATACTTTCTAAATCATCCACAAAATGAGCAAATGACAATCTGGTGCTGGAAATCTCATGCAATGTTTGCTTGGTGTTGAAGACATCTGCTTGGGAATTTGCCAAAATTCCCTGAAGAACTTTCTCCAACTTGTCTTGATGCTCTTTGAGCTCAATATAGGAATCTCCCAGAGTGCCTATAAGTCTGTTAAATCTCTGAGCTGCATAATCTGAAGTTGCCTTCTGCTCAATAAATTTTGCTGACACTGTGTTCTCTAGTCTTTGAACTCTCAATTCAAATTGGTCAGACATTGTTTGAATGGTGGAGTTCAATGTATCAAATTTGCCATTGAGGAAAGAGAACAATTCTGGTAGAATTGAGGACCCACCAGAAGAAGTGGAAGATTGGAATGTACAGGGGAAATGTGGAGGTTCAAAAGTATGTGGCAAGGAAGAGGAAGGATCATCCTGAGGTGGAATAGGGGTTTCAAGCTGAATGCCACCTTCAGGAATGATATGAGGCTGGTCCTCATCCATTAGAGGCTGATCCTCTGGCAGTGAACTTGTTCCTCTTGAACTTGAGGCTGGCCCTCATGATGGAGGCTGATCCTCCTGATTTTGGTCTCCTTGAGCTGGAGGCTGGTCCTCTTGTGCTTGGGGCTGATCCCCTTGAACCTGAGGCTGGTCCTCCTGAGCTTGAGGGGCCTCAACCACAATTGGTCCTCTTCTAATCTGATTTCCCTCCAATCTAAATCCCATAAACTTCTGGATATTCTTAAAAGTGTAGATGTTTGACTTGGGAATGGATTGGGATTTTTCATTTTCCAATGGCACACCAAAGTGCTTGAACACTGAGGTCAGATGTGCTCCATAAG
The DNA here is from genome assembly GCA_014218235.1 of Colocasia esculenta. Lineage (NCBI taxonomy): Eukaryota > Viridiplantae > Streptophyta > Magnoliopsida > Alismatales > Araceae > Colocasia > Colocasia esculenta. The sequence continues at coordinate 135,798,302 of CM024755.1, forward strand.
GAAGTGATCTCTTTAGGTCTGTCCTTGTTGTTTCAGCTATGATTTGATAGAGAATCACATGGAGGTTGATCTTGATGTCTTTCACCATGCAATAGAGGATGAACCTCTGAATGTCTGTCAACCTATCCCTCCCACCACCTTGAGGGGTAATTATGGTGGTCAAAATGTGGTGGATGACCCTTAACACAGGTGGAAAGGTATTTGCATTGAACCTGGTTACATAGTCTGTTTGGGATCTGATTGATCTGCAGGAAGGCCTGTCAAGATGGAGTATGCTTCATGTAAATCAAATTCAAACTCATGGTAGTCTGCCCCTTCATCTGGTACTTTGAAAATGGAGGCAGCTACTGCAGTTGGCATGTCTATGGCTATTCCCTTGACTTTGGATTCATACCCTTCGTCTGTGCAAGTGAGGTTCTTGTAGAACTCTCTAACTAATCTTGGATAGCAGACTTGAAATTCAGAAATAAAGGGTATCCATGATTGAAAGGAAAAGTAGGTTTGAATTTCAGGAAGGGAGTCTGCTAGTTGGATGTCTGAAAGGTCTATTATTCTTGGCTTCAAAATCAACTTGGCTGCACTTACGGATTCAGAGGGAATATCCTTTTGAGACTCAGAAGAAGAAGAGGAAGATGATTCCTCAGGATGGTCAGAGGAATCGCCCGAAATCTCTGGTCTAGGGTTTGAAACATTACCACCTCTGCCTGAAGTGGAGGTCCTGCCACGCTTGGAAGCCCTCAGAGGTGCAGAAGAAGAGGCAGGATCATTTCTCCTCTTTGTTCTTCTTTCCATCTGTTCAACTGGAACCTGTGCCGGAACTGGCCTTGAAGAGGCCGCTGATCTTGCGCCACGGCGGGGACCCAACTTGCGGACCATGGTGCAAGAGGAAGGAATTAGGAGAGGAAATGGAAGAATGGAGAGATGATGGAAGGGGGATGAGAGCTAGAGAGAAATTGAGAGGAATTCTTGCCGGAAAGGAGTGGAAATGAGGCCGTCGGGTCGACCTGACGCCCAAAAGAGATGCAGTGGTACACTGCCCCGCAGGAACAACAAGGGTTTAAGGTGAACCCGAAAGGTTTGAAAAGGGTCTGGCAAGAAGGCAGTGTCGACACATGAGGAGGGGTGTCGACCTGACTGAAAGTGTGTCGACACGGTCACAATTGTGTCGACACGGCCTTGATGAAATTTGAATTTTTAAGAGGAATTTTTGAGAAATTGGGGACATCTTTATAATGATAATAATGAGAGGAATTATCATTTCAAGGATTTTTAAGAGGCCTAAAAATTCATTTGTTATTTTGCAAAAATTCATCACAGTTCAAGTGTTTCAAACAATTTCCAACAGGATATTAGCATTCCAAGACTTGAATCAACAAAATGATAAATTGAGGGATATAATGTATCTAACAATCAACAAAAAACTACCATGTTTCTCAATTTTCAAGAATTAAAGATATCATCTAGACTAAATACAGTTGTGTTGAAAGTAAAACACAAACTTAAAGAACAACTTGATGAAGGAGGAAGATGATTCTTTCTAAACAAATCTCCAATAATTTCATATTTTTGTTCTTTTAACAAACTATCAAATGATATAAATCTCTTTCACTCAAGTACTAGTGCTTTTTACACACCATAGTCCCTGGATACTTAAGATTTAATCATTGTCAAGTCTCAAAGGGGTAAATGATGACCTTTTGACATGAAAATATACGTTTTGTAGACGCCAATATTTCCAGTTACTCAGTCATCATCAAAAAGCATAGCACATAATTGCTTAAATTTTGAAGTTATTTTCAATTTGGATCCCCTTTGAACAGAGTTAGCAATAATGCCTCATGACATACATAGCACTTCATTCATTGTGAAGGTGTGCAGTTCTCAGCACAGATGCCATTGCTCTGTTGGATTTTACAAGATTTTGGAGAGTTTGTGAGATAGAATTCAAATACATCCAGTCATCAGTTGCAAACAAGGAAATGTTTTAAGTTCAAGGCACAAATTGTCATTTAGTTTAGGAAGAGATCTGAATTTCTGTGGATTGAGAGACATAGTGTAAGTTGATTAAAAAAATATAATATATCACTCAAGGTTCATTTTGTGACTCTAGACTTTAGAATGAGGACATCATGCAAGGAATTGATGAAATGCAAGAAGGGTTTTGAAATTTGCAAAAAGATGACTTGTGAATTTTCTAGCTCCCCCTGAGATGATGATTTCAACCATTTTTCATCAAAATAAAGATATGCATTTTTGAAATCAGAAAGAGATTTTCTTCTTGGACAACAAGAACTTCTCCTCACCAATTGCATATTCATTTCTTGGTACTTGGCGGAGATAAGCTCTCACGCATAGTGAAAGTGTCCAGACAAGCATAACCTGTCCTTCTCCAAGTCACCATTTGATATACCAAGAGATTTCAATACAATAAGAGTTGAAGAATTCATTGCCAAAAGGAAATGGAAGTGAAAACTGTGCAAGTTTTGAAATCAGAAAAGAAATTCTCTTTGAACAATAAAAGCTCCCCCTCAACTATTGCATATTACTTCTTAGTACTTGGCGGAGATATGTTCTCACGCATAGTGAAAGTGTCCAGACAAGCATAAACTGTCCTTCTCCAAGTCACTATTTGATATACCAAGAAGTTTCAACACAATCAGAAGTGGAGAATTTATTGTAAAAAGGGAAATGGAATTGAAAGTGAGAGAGATATGAACAATGTAGCTTGAGGAAGCAAGGAGTATGAAATGCAAGAACTCCCCCTTAGACAATGCATAGCACTCAACCCAAACCTTAAGAGAGATCAAGAAGGTGGACATTTACAAAGACCAAGTTCTCTCCTTAATGATGAAAATCTGTTTTCAGGAAGGGGTTTAGTGAATATGTCTGCAATTTGTTTTTCAGTTTCAATAAAATGGAGTTCAAAAGATTTCTTTGCAACCTCATCTCTCAAGAAATGATGCCTAATTTCAATGTGTTTTGTTCTGGAGTGCTGAATGGGGTTTTTAGACAAATTTATGGCACTAGTGTTATCACATAGGATGGGTACACACCCTAAATCTTGGTTGTAATCAAGAAGTTGATGTTTCACCCAGAGAATCTGAGTTCCACATCTACCTGCAGCAACATACTCAGCCTCTGCTGTTGACAGAGCAACTGAATGTTGCTTCTTAGAAGCCCAAGAAATAAGGCACCCACCTAGAAATACACACAAGCCACTTGTGCTTTTTCTATCTAACTTACACCCAGCATAATCAGCATCACAATAGGCAAACAATTCTAACTTGCAACCAGCAGGATACCAAATTCCTAAGTCACATGTTCCAACAAGATATTTAAAAATTCTTTTCACAGCAAGCATATGACTTTCTTTAGGATTAGATTGGAATCTAGCACATAAGCACACACAAAACTGAATATCAGGTCTAGAAGTAGTAAGGTAGAGCAGAGAGCCAATCATACCTCTGTAGGTCTTTGGATCAACTGACTTACCAGATGGGTCTTCTTCTAGCTTAGCATTTATTGCAATGGGTGTGCTTGAGTGTTTAAGGTTCTGAAAGTCAAACCTTTTCAGTAGCTCCTTGACATATTTGGTTTGACTAAGAAGATTCCTTCAGTGTTTGGTTCACCTGCAATCCAAAAAGAATGTTAAATCTCCCATTAAGCTCATTTCAAATTCATTCTTCATTTGATTTGAAAATTCAGTGCAAAGGCCTTATTAGTTGATCCAAATATTATGTCATCAACATAAATTTGGACAACAATTATTTGATTTTTTACTATTTTTGTGAACAATGTTTGATCAACATTACCTCTGGAATATCCTTTCTCAAGTAAAAAGGAACTCAAACGATCATACCAAGCTCTTGGAGCTTGTTTAAGACCATAGAGTGCCTTATTAACTTGAAAACATGGTTAGGATATTTTTCATTTTCAAATCCAGGAGGTTGTTCAACAAAAACATTTTCCTTTATATATCCATTTAGAAATGCACTTTTGACATCCATTTGAAAGACTTTGAATTTCATGGAGGATGCAAAAGCAAGGAAAATTCTCACAGCTTCTAGTCTAGACAGGGGCATAAGATTCTTCAAAGTCAATTCCAAATTCTTGGTTATACCCCTTTGCAACTAGCCTAGCTTTGTTTCTTATTACTTGACCAGCTTCATTCAATTTATTTCTGAAAACCCATCTAGTGCCAATCACAGTTTGGTCACTAGGTCTAGGCACTAATTCCCACACTTGATTTCTTTCAAATTGATGAAGTTCATCATGCATAGCATTAATCCAATCAGAACTGGATAAGGCTTCATCAATTGACTTGGGTTCAATTTGGGAAATTAGAGCTAGTGAGTCTTCTTCAATGTTTTGCAAGAAGGATGATCTGGTCCTAACTCTATCATTTAAGTTGCCAACTACACTGTCTAATGGGTGATCTCTTAGAAAACGAGGTTCAGAAATTACCTGTTGAGAAGTGCCCTCTTCTGGAGCAATATTACCTGAACCACTTGAAGATGGTGAGTTGTTGTTCAGGTTCTCTTCAATGTTGTTAATCTCCTCAACGGTTGGTGAAGAATCCACAATGAGGTCATCCTCTTCATTGTCTTGTTTTTCCCTGCAAGATTTAGAATCATTAGTGGAAAAGGAATTTTCATCAAAAATAACATGTGGTGATTCTTCAACAGTTTTGGTTTTCAATATGTACACTTTGAAAGCCCTTGACACTTCTGAATAGCCAAGGAAGATAGCTTCCTGACTCTTAGCATCAAACTTGTCAAGGTTTTCTTGTTGTTATTGTGTACAAAACACTTGCACCAAAAGTTTTGAAGTAAGCAACAGTTGGCTTTTTGTTTTTCAACAATTCATAGGGGGTTTTTCTGATCTTTGGTCTGACCAAGGCTCTGTTTAGGATGTGATTGGCTGTGTTAACAGCTTCAGCCCAGAAGGATTTGGGCAGATTACTCCCTAAGAGCATGGATCTAGCCATTTCCACAAGAGTTCTATTCTTTCTTTCCACAACTCCATTTTGTTCTGGAGTTCTAGGTGAAGAAAACTTGTGAAATATTTGCAATTCAGCACATAGATCAGAAAAGGATGTGTTATCAAATTCACCCCCATGATCAGTTAAAATGTTTTTAATTTTAAATGGATAAGTTGTTAAGATAGTGGTACAGAAATTCCTGAATTCAAGGCATGCATCACTTTTGTGGGATAGAAAATAACCCAGGTAAATCTAGTAAAGTCATCAATGATTACAAACCCATATCTCTTGCCACTTAGGCTTAGAACTCTTGTTGGCCCAAAGAGGTCCATGTGAAGAAGTTCTAGTGGCTTAGATGTGAGTACTTCATTGAAGGCTTTAAAGGATTTCCTAGTTGTTTTCCTTTAGCACAGATCCCACAAATTTGACCTTCAACACTAGAAAAAGATTCAGGAAGACCTTTAACCAGATTCAATCTTAACAACTTATTCAAAGTTCTGAAACTTGCATGGCCAAGTCTTTTGTGCCAAGTCCATGCAATTTCATCTTTATTTGCAACAAAACAAAGATTTTCAGAAAAGTTTTTATTAAGGTTGATCATGTAGACATTGTTTCTCTTTTTCCACAGAATTTGATTTTGTCAGTTGATGAATCAATTATTTTGCAAAAATCAGATTCAAACACAACTTTGTGACCTTTGTCACATAGTTGGCTAATACTGAGCAAGTTATAATCAAGTCCATCAACTAACAAAACATTATCTACTGAGTTTGAAGAAGGTTTGACCAACCTTACCAGATCCAATGATCTTTCCTTTATTTTTACCTCCAAAGGTGACTGACCCTCCCTCCTTTTCAATTAGACAGGAAAATTTGGCTCTATCTCCAGTCATGTGTCGTGAACACCCACTATCAAGAAACCAAACATTGGTGTTGGGTGCACGACCTTCCTGCACAAAGATCAATGGAGAGAAGATTTTGGTACCCAAACAGAGTTGGGACCATCAGTATGATTTAGCACAGATATCAAATCCTTTCTCACCCAAATTTGATTTGTTTTAGATTTTTGTTTTGTTACTTTGGTGTTTTCAGCCTTTTTCTGTTTGTTCTTTCTTTTGGAATGAAAGCACCAAGATCTTTGTTTTTGGTTGGAGGAGAGTTTTTCACTTGAAAATTTGAGTTCAGAGGAGGAGGTGGAATCCATGGATTGTGTTGGTACATCCAGAAATTTGGATAAGAGTATTGAGGATAATACCAACAGGGATTTTCATACCATTGGTTCCAAGGATTAGTCCAATCTTCTTGAAGTGTTGTCTTGGAGGTCCAAGGTTTTTCATGGATTATTTCTTTTCCCTTTTTCTTATTTTTAGATTTTTATTTGAATTTTTTGGTTGAGTGGTTTTGGTTTTGGTGTTTGGGTGTGGAGCAGGTGTCGACCTGATAGTCTTCTTTTGTTTTTGGGTTTTTGATTTGTTTTGAGTTTTGTTTGGGGTTTTGTTTGCTGTTTGTTGAATTTCAGTGTTTTCCAGATTAGGACCCTTGACAAAATTAATTAGTGGTGCTTTTCCCTTTTTCTCACCAGATTTGTCTTTTGGGGTTTCTTCTTGTTGAATCCTAATCCATGAGATGTGGTTGTCATGTTGGATCCTAGCAATGCCTCTAGGTTATCTTGGCCTTTTGTGAAGGTTTGGATAACCTCCTCCCTTCCTTTAGCTGGTTTTTAAGAACTTCAATTTCTTCAATTTTCTGTTGTTTTTCTTGTTTTTCAATTTCCAGCTTTTCATTTAAGTTTCTGAATTCTTGGGAGGCCTTTTGAGAGGCAAGTTTCAGTTCATCAATTAGGTTTAGGAGATTCTCTTTTTTTTCAAGCAAGTCTGTTACTTCAGATTCCAGTTCACAGATTCTATTGTTTGAAGATTGATTATGGTAGAGATTTTCAATTTTCTTTTTGATGTGTTTATTTCTTTCTCATTTCAGAGTATCTTTCAACTAATTCTGCATACACATCCTGCCAATCTTCACACTATAATCTTCAAAGGAGTATTTACCTTTCCATCTGTGCTGTTGGCCATGAAGCAAACTTCCTCACTCTCTGAGCTTGAGGACTTCTTCTCTTCTTCTTCCTCACTTGTGTCTTCATCAGACCAAGTGGCTACCATGGCCTTTGGCTTCTTATATTTCTGGAATCTCTTGTGCTTTTCCTTTTTGTTCTCAGGACACTCTCCCTTCATGTTCCTGGCTTGTTGCACCTGTAACAGATAACATTCTCATCAGGTTTATGATTCTTATTGAAATTGGAAGAGAAATATTCTTCTTACCTGAGGGAAATTTCTTTTTCCCAGTCATTTTCCCTTTCCTATATTTCAAAATTTCCTGAATTGTCTGGTCATGAGGGCAATCTCATCCTCATTCGACTCAGATTCTTCAGAACTTGTTTTATCCTGATTTTTATCTTTGTTGCTTGAAGAGCTTTGAGTGCCATAGGCTTGGTCTTAATGATGTGTTCTTCATTTCTTTTTAAGTTTATTTCATATGTCATTAAAGATCCAATCAATTCATCCAAAGAAATTTTGGACAAATCTTTTGAATCTTCAATAACATGGCCTTGGTATGCCAAACTGAAGAAAGTGAACGCAAAATTTTTCTTACCAAGTCTGCATCAGTATACTCCTTACCAAAAGCCTTGAGTCCATTGACTATCACCATGAATCTGGCAAACATTTCAGAAATAGATTCATTAGATTTCATCATGAAAAGTTCATATTCTGAAACTAAAATATTTGCCTTGGTCTCCTTGACCTGAGATGTTCCCTCATAGAGTAATTCGAGTTTATCCCACATCTCTTTGGCAGATTTGCACATAGAGATTCTCGAATACTCCTTGGGATGGACCACACTGAATCATGTTCATGGCACTATAATTCAGTGTAGCTTTCCTTATCTGTTCCCTTGTCCAGGTATCTTCTTCTCCTGGTTCTCATAGGGACCACCTCACTACTTTCCAGATCTCATAGTTCTGGGCCCTCAGAAATACTTGCATTCTGTTTTTCCAATAAGAATAGTCCAAACCATTAAAGAATGGTGGCCTATTTATGGAATGGCCCTCAGCTATGAAACCCTTTGAGTCCATGACACTTAAGTAAATGCACAGAGAAAGAGTTTAAACAACCAACCAACAAACAAGCAAACAATCACACTCATACTCAGAAACAAAAAAAAAAAAAAACTGCTCAGTTCAAATCAGATCGATGTAAACCCGCTCTGATACCAATGAAGGATCGAAATGAATGTGTGGAAAAGATCTAGAAGGGGGGATGAATATCTTAGCCACTTTTGCGGAAGCTTAAGTAATTTAAAACTATTTAGAATCAGAGGCAATGTTATCAGTGAAAAACTACAGATCTGATTAGATTTGAGTGAGTTGAAAAACTTAGATGTGAAGCAAGTTGATTAAGTGAATTAAAACGGATCCTATGCAAGCATCTAGCGGATGAATCAATCAAACCACAGAAGACAAATGCACAAGGATTTTTTAGGTGGTTCGAAATCACCCAAGTGATTCCTACATCCACCCCTCACAACCCGTGAGGCTTCACTAACACAACAGGGCTACACACCCAAAGGAGCCTGACAACTCCAACACTTCAGAGCATACAACTCACACAACCTCTAGAGCAAGACTACTTAGAAACACTGAGCAAGACTGCTCAAACCAACCCTTGAGCTTACAACTCAACTGAGCTCGACGGCTCACACACCCTGAGCACAATGCTCACACTGAAACTGCTAGACACCAACTTAAGACTAAGATCCTCTAGCAACAGATCTAGTCGAAGTTTGAGAACTCTAAAGAGAGTTATGCAGAAGCACTTGCATAATCTCAAAAGATATCTCAGAAGAACAGAAGAAAGGTAAATTGAATTGAAATGCTTCGTTCTTCAGTGTACTCCCTTGTAGAAGCTTGAATTGGGAAGAACTTGTGAAGCTTGAAGTCCAAGTCGATGCTCTGCAATCTGAGAAGTTGGATCTTCCTCGATTCTTCACCCCAGAAGTCTTCTACAGGATCTGCCTCCTTGGAATGCTTCCGAAAGTCTTCAGGAATCAAATTCCAATTCCCACACCTTGAATGGTGGGAATTGGTCTTCTGGAAGCACTTGGAGAGCAGGGGAAGGAGACACGAGCTCTTCTTGGCTGCCAGGAGCTTCTTGGAGGCTCTGAGAGAGTTGGGTCCTTCTCTCTTGTGAAGGCTGGCCGAAAAGACACTTTATATCCTTAGGATTCCAAAGATACCCTTTGGGGTACAAGGGCACGCTTTCCTAGGAAGATTCTGATCGCCCTAGAGGGACACGTGGCAGCCATCAACTTTTAGAATGAAAAGTTTCCGTGTGTCGACCTGCCCTGGTGGTAGTGTCGACACACTGTCCAGAATATGTAGAAGGCTGTTCTGGGAAGAGGGTCCCGTGTCGACCTGCTCTGAGTTGTGTCGACCTGCTATCCCAAATCTGCAAACTAGTTGTTTGGGAACTGGGTCTAGTGTCGACCTGCTCTGAGAGTGTCGACCTGGGTAGGCTTGATTTCTGAAACTGCCCTCGTGTCGACACACTCTTGACATGTGTCGACACAGTTCAACACATTAACTTTTTACACATTTTGCCTTTGAATGTGTGTTGATGTGTTGACACCATTGATGGGTGTGTCGACTCATCTTTTGCATAAAATGTTTGTACCTGAAAAATGAACACATATATCATTAGTCAAATGATTTGTCATGACCATAAATGAAAATGTGTTTGAAAAATACTTTTTGAACATGAATTTCAGGTATGATGTTTTTGACATGTTTCAATTAAATTGCTTTAAGAACACTTCTTGTCATCATCAAAATAGGAGGGAAATGATATGAATTTGCATTCAACCCAACAATTAGAATTTTAGCTATGCATGTGATGGATTTAAAACCCTTTCCAATGGATGTAAACTCTATTTTCTAAATGGTATATTAAAGAGGAAGTCTATATAGAGTTAATGATTAGATATCCAAATATGTTTCGATTACATAAAGCTTTGTATGGATTTTAAAACAAGCCCTAGAGCATGGTATGAAAGACTAGTGCATTTTTATTAAAGCATGTTTTATCCGGGTCAGGTGGATTAGCATATTGGTCATTAAATCAAAAATACCATATTACTTGTTAAAATTTATGAGATGATTTATAATTGGTTCTACTAGAATCCTTGTGCAAGTAATTGAGAAACTCATGTAGGGAGAATTTGAGATGAGCATGATGGGAGAGCTCAACTATTTCCTTGGGTTGCAATAAAGCAAGGCAATGAAGGAACTTATATTTGCCAAGCAAAATACACCAAGGACTTCTAAAGAAAAATTGGTTTTGAAAATGCAAACCACTGTCCACTCTAATGAGCACATCTACCAGGTTAGACAGTGATAAGGAAGGTAAGAAAGTGATCAAAAACTTTATAGAGGTATGATAGGATCATGCTATGTAACAACCAGTAGGCCTGATATCTTATTTAGTGTATGCATGTGTGTAAGATATCAATATGATCCTAAGGAATCTCATCTAGTATCTATTAAAAGAATATTTAGATATTTAGCTAAAACTCATGACCTAGGACTATGGTATCATAAATCATGTGAAACTAGTTTAGTTGGATATTTTAATGTTGACTATGCTGGATGCAAAGTAGATAGAAAAAGCACTAGTGGTAGTTGACAATTTCTTGCAGGATGCTTGATTTCATGGTCTTTAAAGAAGCAAAATTCAGTAGCACTATCAACAACTGAAGCTGAATACGTAGCTGCTGGAAGCTGCTGCACTCAACTCCTATGGATAAAGTAACAGCTTGAGGACTGTGGATTGTACATCAAGACCATCCCATTACTATGCGACAACACAAGTGTGATAAATCTCATGAAAAATCCAGTTTAGCACTCTAGGACGAAACATATAGAGGTCAGATATCATTTTATTAGAGATCATGTAGCTAATGATAATTTAAATATTTCCTTTATAGATACTCTAAATCAATTAGCAGACAAAAGCCTTACCTGACGAGAGATTTACGTCTCTTAGAATGGAATAAGGCATGTGTAATTTGTAACAAATATGTCTTTATGTGACTAAAATAATAAAATAATTTTAGAATAATACTTGTCTCTCCAACTAAAATTTAAGCAAATCCTTTTGTTGCGTGCGTCATAAATTGCTATGGCATTTCAAGATCAATTCCTTATTATATGCGTAATCATCTCCTCTTTTGTCGTTATCCGCTTTTAATGCTCTGGCGTTTCAAAAAGCCACTTTATGTCCTACCGTTAAGTTCAAAATCCTTGCCGCATCGATTTCATCTCTCTCTCTCTCTCTCATCTCCTTCGATTTGCTTGCGTGTGAAACCCTCATCGACTCCAGAATCCCCTCTGTGAGGTTTTGATGAATCCCTCTGTTCTCGCTCAAATTTCTTGAGGGTTCCTGCTCCTCTCTTCTCCACGATCCTCCAGAAACCCTTCTTGTTCGATTCCATGGCCGTTTCTTGGAGTTCTGGCAGCGTAGGTGGTTACAGCGTCGCCTTCCTCACGACAGATCAATAGGAATGATTTGCTGGTTGTCAGGATCAAGCTTTGCGGAAACAAGGCAGTGGATATTGAAGATTTAGAGAAGCATGGGATGCACAACATTGTAGAAGCCATTCAGAGGATGAAGTGGACGAAGATGGTCACTATTTCTGAGCCAAGTTATCCAGACCTAGCCAAAGTCTTCTACACTTGTTTGAAAACAGAAGAAGACGGGTCCCTCTCTTCCACTGTAAAAGGTACACCCATTCTCATCACCTATGATATGTTGGAAAGACTATTTGGTGTCTCTACTGTCGGTCACAGTGGGGTGGACTCAGTGGATATTCATGCTAAGGAGCTAGGAATCATCAGAACAGAGTATAGATTGAAGGATGGAAAAATCGACATCAAGCATCAAAATGCATTCAACAAAATTTTACATTTTATAGTCTGTCAGATTTTGGTGCCGAGGAGCGCCACCTTCTCAAATTGCCCAAAAGGAGATTCAGATATGATGTCTGAGCCATCCAAAATCAAGACATCAATATGGCTCATGTTATAATTGAGGATGAAGTTTGCGCAAAGATGATATGGGCAAGAAAAATAAATTGGCAGTATCACTTCCATATGCCCAGTTGCTTACCAAAATTTTCAAGGATTATGATATTGACCTGAAATGAGAAGTGATGGAGAAGATGTGCCAGCCTATTCGGTCTAGGAACCTGAAGAAAAGTGGTTTCTCTCTAGTAGGAAACGTTTGGACCAAGACCTCGGAGGCAAAAGGAGAGGCCATCATGGTGAAGCACCTGAAGTTCAACCAGTTCCAGAGGCAGAAGCAGATGTCAGAACTGAAGAACATCCTGCAAGAAGGATTGAGGAATAGCACCTGAACATATTGAGCCTGTTGGGCATTCATCTGAAGTAGTGATCCCCTCTACAATCCTTGCTCCTACAATTGAAGAATATGTCATCTTAGAGGTTCTTGCTCATATTAAGGGGGAGTAGGAACAAACTCTCATGGAAAACATTCTCAGTGTTCCTGCTGCAGACATTGGTATGGAAGATATTCAGGCAGAAGTTACTTCGAAAGTTGTGGCACAGGCCATACATCAGATGTTCAAATGGAAGATGCTCCGCCTCAGGGAGAGTAGAGATTCAGGGGGAGCCTTATGCTAGAGCTCTTGCAGATCAATTTTGGGAAGGAATTGTTGAAGATGTTGATGTGGAGCCCACTATCAGCTCAAGTGGAAAGAAAAAGGGTGTTGCCCCCAGAATTCCTCTACTCACCAGGAAGGCACACCACAGATCAAAGAAGAAGAGGATTCATGTGCACATGAAGCCTTTCATCAATAGATTGAATGCACATGGGGAGATTTTGTGCTCACTATAATATGAAGTTCAATTCATTTTTCTGAGTTAGAGCACAGAAGCCAAGGAGATTGGAGTAGTTAAAATTGAGCTCTAGGAGATAAGAAGTGAGTTGGGCAGCTTGAAGCAGATAATGACAAATCTTTCAGACTTTGTGAGGGTGTAATTATCCTCTCTTGCCGCTCTTGCTCCCACTCAACCTGTACCAAAGGAATCCGGCCCTTCTGAGGCCATCAAGGAGGTAGGGCCATCAGGGCAAGTTATTGAGGAATCAGGGCCATCAGGGACAATTGCTGAAGAGGTTATCCGGCCACCAGGGCCTTCTGAAGAGGAAGTTAGGTCTTCAGGGAAATCAGTTGAGGAGCCAGTGCCATCAGGGCCAGTGGAATCAGTGGCAGAGCCAGTTGGATCTCAAGCACTTGTAGAAGTTGTTGTTGTGCCCCCAGAGCCTCCTATCCCTTCTAGTCTCTAGACTCCAGCTCCTTCTTCTCCACCCACATACTTCTCTGCCCCTCCAGCACCTGAACCTTCCAAGAAGCCTGTTCCAAAACACATCTCCTCACCTACTCATTTTCCTTCTACCTCCTCCTCTTCACCCACTTCCTCTCCTGTAATTCCTCCTCCTCTAACATTTGAGGAACCTCCAGCATCATCCTCAGCTGGTCCCTCATCTACTAGTCCATCATCTGCTGGACCATCTGTACCTCCTCCTCCTACTTCTTTCTCTTCTCTTCATCTACCCACTCTCCCTCCTTCATCACCATCATTCCAGAGGGTGCTCGTGTTCAAGGTACATCATACAGGACATTAAAGATGAGTTTTAAGAAGCAATTCTTTTCTCAGTCCTGTCTGTGTCCTCCCATGTTCACAGGACAGGCTCTCCCAGTCCTGCCCCCAAAAAGAGGAAAATTTCTAAGCAACTTGTTCTCTCTTCTGAACCTCAATTCCCTCCTCTTTGGTTCTCTCTTTCTGTTGAAAATAGAAGGAGATCCCTCTACTGTGAATTCTTACAAAAGTGTACCTTTGCTGCTATTTTTGGCCTCTCTCATCTTAATCTCACCGAACATCTTACTATTGTTCTTCCTCTCTCTCCCATATCCAAATCAGATTAGTCCAAAATCTTCTCCATAACTGAATCTAAGACTGAAGATCAATGGGCTCGGGGCCATCAGTCTCTCTACAGGAATTATGTGCTTGCTAGATCTGACAGGTTTCCACCCTCAGACCAGCAACTTACTCTATCTGAGTGGTTTGTTATCCACCATAGGAATACTTGGGGTCCCTTCATCTAGAGGGAAGTCAAGTTGATCTGGCACTTCCAGATGTTTCAAGACTATCGGTTTATCAACAAACTGCCAAAAATTCAGCTTGGTCAGTTCAGGGGAGCCATTGCAATGCTCAGGACTGAAAACCCTGTCAACACTTCCATTTAGGTAGATTTTGCCACCATAAAGTTGCCAGAGGTTGTCTTCCTCCCCAAGCTTCATTCCTTGCTCATAGACTCTGCTGTGGGTCCCTCTATCTTTGAAAGATTCGCTAGAGTAATGGCTAGAATAATAGTTCGACGGAGAGCTCCTCTTGCCTTCCAACGATTTCTATTCTGGGAGTATCACAGGGGTTTTATCAAATCTGATGTCCTTGCTCCCCTTCTGTCTGAGTGTGAAAGGCTCTCACCATCTGAGTGGGAGAAGCACTATTACCAAGCTGCTCAATAGTTGGACACCTTGAACTCCTCTCTGACCAGATCCGAAAAACCTTCTCTTTCTGTCAAAGAATTCTTGGACCTCAACTCAATCAATTTGGTTCAAGATCCTTTTGCCATTTGGATTGAAAGATACAAAGTCTATGAACCCCTGAAGAGGGAACTGAACCAGCACAACATTTTCTACCCTATATCCATCGACAAATTCTTGCAGCATGCTAGTTTTGGAACTACTAGCTTGTATAGATCCTCCTTTGGCAAGGATGAATATGCAAATTTCATTGAAGCTCAGAGGCAGCTCCACATCTAATGACTTCTTCCAAACATGGGGCCTTCCTACAATATCTCTTGGGGTGCTTTTAAGAACCACTTTGAATAGCAGAAACGCCAAGCTTGACCCATAATTACTTGCCATGCATCTCTTTTGTCTCTTGCCTTCTACATTTCTGACCCCCATTAAGTAATTCAATATGATATTTAAGCTCCATTTATCTTTGTCTATCTCCATTTTCTCTTCTGTTCATTTAATTCTTTTTGCTTAATGACAAAAAGGGGGAGAAATTTTTTGAAAGACATACCCTAAAAATTTAAATTAATCAAATTTCAATATTTCTATGTATGTAAATTTCTATTTTTGTCATCACCAAAAAGAGATTGATGATCAGTCTATCTCCATATAAAATTTATCATGAATTATATATGTAACTTTTGGTGATTATCAAAACCCTGTAAAAGCTTTCTAACAACTGTTTCTAAAGATTATCCACAGAAAATAAATCTAGCAAATCTGTAAGTTATCCTCACACACTACTGTAAGTTAAAATGCATATATTTTGTCTAAGTACACAACGATTTCCTTTATAGAAACAACAATTCGATCGCCATAATGATTATGTAAGTCACTTAAATAACGATTTCTGTCTCACAATGATTTTCATAAGTAAAACAATGATTTTGGTCTCACAACGATTTCATAAGTAAAACAACGATTTCGGTCTCACAACGATTTCATAGGTGAAACAACGATTTCATAAGTAAAACAACGATTACGGTCTCACAATGATTTCATAAGTGAAACAACAATTTGCTTTCACTTAAACAATGACTTGATCGAAACAACGATTTTCTTTCACTTAAACAATGATTTGATCAAAACATCGATTTGCTTTCACTTAAACAACAATTGATCGAAACAACGATTTGATTTCACTTAAACAACAATTTTCTTTCACTTAAACAACGATTTGATCGCAACAACGATTTGCCTACTTAAACAAGGATTTGCTCAAAAACAACGATTTCTTCCTTAAAACAACAATTTCATCATTGAAACAACGATTTCATCTGCTCATCGATTTTTGTTAACTTTGTACAGAACATCGATTTCATTTAATTAATACATGGATTATGTTCATATCGACATGGTCTCAACATGGATTACATTCTCATATGATTATATCATCGATTTGATATCAATATCATTTCTATACAAAATGTTCTTTACTTTCAAATAAATTTATATAGCTCTTGAACAGTCTTGCTTTATCTTCTTATTTTCATTCCTTATAATATTAAAATATACATATGCTCGAAGCTCTGCGGTTTTCAAAAAGCCTTCCCGCGCATCTTATTGTATCCTAAAGTTCTTGATCATTTATTGTGTTAGTACAATATTTCCACATGATATCCTTGCTTACTTATCTTGTCACATAAAGTCTTCCATTGTGTGATGACAGAATAACATTCCTTTTTGGTGTATCTTCATACTGCACGACTACTAATGTTGACTGACAATTGAGACAAAGAAAAGTTGTCTAGGTGTTAGCATTTATTGGATACAGGACTTTTGTATAAATGCACGTCAAAGATGGAGTTGTCAACCTGACAAAAAGAATAGAAGATTCAGACATTCTTCCCTTGAAGGTGTAAGTGTCATTCCAAGCATTAATGGCTTCAGGCTCACCTACTCTTTGCTTCGGACCAGTCTCTCTAACGAGCACAAAGCTGTGAGACAACGAATATCTCAACGGATACTACAACGGTCAAAATTATTGCAAAGAAGATAAATAGAAGATTGGTGACTCCACACAAACAAGTTAGCAAGTTAGACAGTTCAAATCTTTGAACCTTGAGTTTTTTTTAAAACTCCAGTCACCTGAAGAACAACAAGAGCCAGCTCGTCCAATCCAACCATCAATAGCTCTTAGCTCTCTGTGAGAATAGTGCATGTGTTTTTGAGAGCTTGCAAAGTTTTAAGAGAGAGTCATCTTGTAATCATCTAGTGTCTCTCATACTTCTCCTCAGATCAAGCAAGTGATTATAAGCTTGGTCTTGAGGCCTTCTTCAAACAACGCATTCCTTTTGGTTGATCCTCTTCTTTTGTGAAGAGAAGACCTGTTGGTGTAGGTGGTGTTATTCCTCTTCTGGTTGAGAAGAGAAGGCTAGTTGCGGCTGGATGTGTAAGTGTCCTTAAGCGGGACTGTACCCTTGTATAGTGGAATCCCAAGTGGTTGCTTGGGGACTGGACGTAGGACTCCTTGGGATAGGAGGTCCGAACCAGGATAAAATTTCCTGTTGTCTTTGTGCTTGCTTGTTTGGTTTGATTAACACTAACCAAACTATAGATCTTAGTGTTGTCTGTCTAGTGTGTTTTATTTACAGGAATTTCTACTATAAGAATTTTTAAGCAATCCATTCACCCCCCCTGGGCTTGCTATCTGGGCAACACCAACTTCACAAACATGTACCACAATTTACACACCAAAAACACGCGTGAAAACCACATAAAATCGGAGACATTCTACCATAAGTGGACATTAAACCATGTTTTGTGACATTGTAACCTTAATATCTTTTCATATTCTTACTAGACCATGCTCTAATCCCAACTGTAGCAACCTGGATATTTATGCCCGATAAGGCTCTATACTCAAGTCCGCTTCCCGCGATCGGACCGAATTCTCATAAGAGATACCTCACACAAATGTCTAGTAGAAACATAAAAGACGACCACAATAGCTTAATAAGCAAGAAAGTACATGCATTTACACTCATTTTCACAATTCACATTGTCCCAATACATTATTACATGTCCAAGAGAAAAGTACAACTATCTGGGGAATACCCCGAGAGAGCAAAGGTCACACAACTAAAACTACGACTCAATTGTTGGTGGTACAAGTCTGCCACAACATGTCGTACGTCAAACCCATGGCAAACCCTGAAAAGAACTGTAAGGGAGTGAGCCTCAAAAGTCACAAGCTCGGCAGAGACCGCCTAAAAACAACACGAACCACAGAGGAAACCAAGACCTCAACCACAAAGGGTCTCACTAGCAGCACTCACCACAGCACAATTGAAGTAAAACGTGCTAATAGTAAACGTAATTAAACTATAATTAAATGTAAACACACCAACTAACACTACTCCTAAAGAGTGAAGGAAACCACTGGATTGGTATAGAAACACCAGTCCAAATAATAACTGAAACAGCTAAGCCAGGAGCCACATAGATAAAACACTAATAAATAGTAACTGGACTAACAACAAAGAGCCAGTCCACCACACACTGAAATAACCGACACACCGGAAGGCTATCCAAAAAAGGGTAAAACAAACAAGTGGAAATTCTTACAACACGACCTCCACGGAGCACAGCTCCAAGGCAAGATCTAAAAAGACTAGCACACTGTGTGCCACAATAACCAACAACCCACACAGGGTACAGGTACTTGAAGCCACGAGATACCACACTGAACAACAAGTGCCACTATGCCACCAACACGACAAAAAACAAAACAGACACAAACCACAACCGGTGAGTCACCACTCGCAAGCCACAACCACTGGCAAAGCACGAGTCGGAAGGTACTACGCCACCACACGGAAACTGGCTACTGGTTCATGACACTAGTATCCTGCCCAAACAACACAGCACAAGAACTACCTCTTAGTCTCGCAGTCAAGGACGAAAGGTCCAATTGCCGCTCCACAACCACACAGTAAAGCCAAAGAACAATGGAGTCCAACCAACACCACACCTATAGACCACAAGACTACAGACCCATGCCTGGCACCTTTAGGGACTCTAGTCTGAGCTCTCTAAAGTAAGCACTAGAAACAGGACTAGCTGGGGCCCAGTAGGACTACTGGTGTCCATACTCCCAACCACGAGGGCGCTACAAGCGACCGAGTACACCCACAACACATAAGTCGCTGCCCTATTGTTTAGGAAGATGACACAGACCTCTATAGTACACATCGTACTAGGACAAACCGCAAGCACAACAGACCACAACATGCCTGGCTCACACAGAACCTGGGATACCTGACTGAAAAGGAATTCAAGAATAGGAACTGGACCACAAAACTTGACAAACAGACAAGCCATGTTGATCCCTTGACGTAACAACATAACTTATATCTGTTAAGCAACTACCCCTAAGAAAATAATTTAATATTATTATAATTTTGTGTTTTTGCTATGAAAAAACCTTTAAAAGACTTCTACAAATTAAATAATCATATCACAGAAAAAATAGTTTGGACAAACTCTATCTCAAAAAATTTCTAAGTCCACAGACATCACAATCCGACTATGGACTCTGACTCCTTTAGAATCGAAATTTCTGCACTATATTATCTATAAAATTTTCTAAGTCCAGTCTATCCGACTGTCAACTCCAACTTCATACAGTCGAATACTTTAGAATCTAACTCCACTGAATCTGGCTTCCTACAGTCGAATACTTCATTCTGGACTTCAACGCTCAGAATTTGAATTCTTCTATATCTAACTTCTAAAGTCGAATCCTTTGCCTGGTTCTTTTTAACTCCATGGAAGTCGAATTATGACTTTCGGAATTTCTATCCGACTTGCAAAGTCGAATGATATTATAATGCAACTTCTGATGAAGTTGAATAAGTCCATTCTCATGTTTCTATCTCCGACTGCTAGAGTCGAATCCCACTCTCTTTTGAATCTAACTTCACTGACAAGTCCTATACTTATACTTTTTCTATAAAGATATTATTTTATCAACTTATGAAATGTTGATTGCATATCATCTTATCTTCTTAATATGATTTCTATCAGAACCTACATTGACTGAATATTTCTTTCTCTGTCTTTCAAATTATAATTATTTGAATATATTCTGACAAGATGAGACATATTATACGTAAAACATTCATCCAAAATTGTTTATGATTTTATCTGAAACATTTATTCAAATTGGTCTCTTGCTTCATGATAGTAGTTCAGATTTTCTTCCAATACAGAAGATATGTTACATTTATTATTTTCAGGCGCATGGCATCTGACAGAGGCTCACCTACCACTGTCAGAACTTGTCCATACCTTTATTTGCAAACTGTCTGTCCATCTTTTATTAGTTTGAAAAGCTATCTGTCTGAGGTTTCCATACTTTTTATTTTTCTATGACTTACCTACCTCAGAAAGTATAGAGGTACCCTGTCTCTTTGTCTTGTCTTTGCTGCAGATATTTATTGAAGCATGTTTTCAGCATGGAGCTTTCACAGTCTATTTAATTGCATGTTGACCTCTTAGCTGTGAAGCTGCAAGCCTCGTCCAAGAAACATTGGAAAGAAGCAAAGACAGAAGGACCTATGGATAACAAACTCAGCAAGCATCCAAAGGATCCAAGGTCTCTCCTCAAACGGCCAGATCTCTAACGACCAATTTCAAACGGCTACATTCTACATGAAGATTATAAAAGAAGCTGAAGTTTGAAAGGAGAGAGAGACATTCAGAGAACTGAACACCAAGAGCTGTGCTAGCATTCTCTTCAACTCTCCTTTGCCTTCTGCTAGCAAGAGATCTCCACAAGCCTTCTCCAAGCTGCAAGTTAGAGAGCTCCATTCTTCAGAAAGTTCCTTAGCTCTCATCAGTCACAAAAGTCTTTCTGTTCAGGTAGCAACTGTAATTGATTATTTGTTAGTCCACCCTTCCTATTCAGAAAGGAGCTTGATTGCAATTCCTCTGTTTTCTCCTTTCTGGACTAAGTGTGTTTGCTTATTGTTTAAAGCAAACACACGTGTCCCTACTTTTTATTTTGTGTAATTGTGTGGGAAGTTTGTTCCTGCATTTCCCCTCTTGTGTAGGGAAGACCTTGCTGAAGGTGGTGTTTTGTACCTCTGGTAAGGGAAGACTTGCTTGGGAGCAAGTGGGCTTGTAATTCCTCTCAAGGGTGAGAGAAGGGCAAGTTTATTGGCAGTTAGTGAAATCTCAAGTGGTTGGCTTGAGGACTAGATGTAGGACTTCCATGTGGGAAGGGCCGAACCAGGATGAATCTCTTTGTGCACTTGTGTGATTGTTTCTGCCAATTTACACTTGAATCACACACTACACTAAATTCTAACAGATTTATTTAGTGCTGTTTAATTCAGATAAAATTTTTTAAAAGCACAAGAAGTCCTATTCACCCCCCTCTAGGACATCATTAGTGCCATCTCGATCCAATAAGTGGTATCAGAGCGAGGTCTTCCTAGAAGAATCTAAAGATTTGAGAAGAGATGGTAGCTCAAGCTCACAACTATGAAGACCAGTTTGTTACAAGGCCACCATTCTTTGATGGTGAAGATTATCAGTATTGGAAGATGCAGATGGAGTGCTTCATCTGAGGCACAGATTTTGATCTGTGGCAGGTAATAGAACAAGGTGATTTCCAAATCATTGGTGAATCCACATCTGGTCTTTCAATAGCTGATAAAAGAAACATGTCTTTAAATTATAAGGCTAAAAGTTATCTATGATGTGTCCTTTCTAAAAAGGAATTCAATAGATTATCTACTTGTAAAACTGCAAAAGAAATGTGGGATAAACTACAAGTTGCATATGAAAAAACCGATAGAGTTAAACAAACTAGAATAGACATTCTTGTATCTCAATATCAACAGTTTAAAATGCTTCATAATGAAAACATTACTCAAATGTATAATCACTTTTCAAACATAAAGTAGATCTAAGCTCTCTAGGAAAAGTTCTTACTAATGAAGAAACAGTAAGAAAAATTCTAAGATCTTTAACTAATCGTTGGACCCCTAAGGTCACTGCCATTGAGGAAGCACATGATTTAACTCAACATTCCATTGATAACCTAATTGGATCCCTCATGGCTCATGAAATTAATATGGAAAGATTTTCTGAAAATTCTTCGAAAAAGAAAATGCCAAATGCTTTGAAGGTTGCAGATTCCTCTTCATCTGAAGACTCCAAAGAAAAATCAGATGACAGTGATGATGAGGCAATACTATCAAGGAAATTGCAAAGAATTCTTTCCAAGAAGAAGAAGTTCAGCTCCAAGAGATTTTTCAAGAAAGATATGAAGAAGGAGCCAACTTGCTATGAATGCAATCAACCAGGACATTACAAATCTGAATGTCCTAAGCTGAAGAAGAAGGATCAAGCAGAAAGATCTGACAAGAAGAAAGGCAAAGGAGAGAAGTTCAGAAAATACAAGAAAAAGGCAATGACAACAACATGGGATAATGAAGAAGCCACCAGTTCAGACTCCTCAAGCTCCGAATTTGAAGAGGAAGAAAAGGCAAATCTAGCCCTCATGGCAGGACTGGATCAGGTAAATTCCAAAACCTCTTTTACTTCTTGTTCTGAATCAGATTCTTATAGTCTTGAGGATGCTTTCAATGAGCTATATGAAAAATATAAAATAGTAGTTAAGCAAATGAAAATAGTTAATTAAATTGCTAAACCAAGAAAAGGCTAACACATTTATGAAAAAGAAGAGCAGAATGGTTAGGACAAAGGCTAAGTGAAACCAAAAGAGCAAATGAATTATTATGTGAAGACTTAAAAAATAAAAACAGTAAAATCATGGAAGTAGAGTCAAACCTAAAAGAACTTAAGGATGAAGAAAAATTACAAGAAGAAAACAATTACCTAAGAGCTACTATAGAGAAAATATCTAACTACAAAACTTCCTTGTTTGTCAAATTAAAGGCTCTAGAACAGGTAAGAAAAAATATGGAGTAGGATATACACCTCCTCATAATGAAGAAAATGTTGTGTATCCTGAAAAATATCCACACCTCAATTTGTAAAAGAAAAAGAAATTAAAAATCCTAAAAGTTTAATCACATGCTTATAAAGAAAAATAGAAATTTAATAATACTACACATATAAGAATGCTTTTGATTTATGCTGCAGTCACTGTAATCAGTTAGGACACACTGTTAGCACATGCACAACAGACATTTGCACTGGATCCCTAAGACTAACCATCAAAAACCCAAGAAAATTTAGGTACCAAAAGTTACAACTTAATTTTATTTGCAGGGTCGGTTGAGAGCATCCAAATGGTATTTGGATAGTGGGTGCTCAATGCATATGACAGGTGATAGGAAGTTGTTTACAAGCTTTAGAGATGAAAGTGGTCAAGTCACTTATGGTGATAATGGTAAAGGAAAAGTCTTAGGATGTGGGACAGTTGGAAACAAGGAAAAGAATTTGATAGAAGATGTTATTTATGTAGAAGGATCGAAGCACAACCTCATAACCATTAGTCAATTATGTGATAAGGGTCATCTAGTAAGATTTCAGAATGATAAGTGTATTATTCAAAAGGATGGAAAGACTGTGTTTGAAGCTCAAAGAGTGAAGAATCTGCACACATTACAATTAGCAGAATTAAAAGAAATAAATTTATGTCTTGCAACTACCAAAAGTGAAGAACTTGATTTGTGGCATAGAAGATTGGGGCATGTAAGCACCACAGTGATTAAGAAGTTGATTGAGCATGGCCTAGTTAAAGGTCTTTCAAAGATGAAGATGAAGAAATCTTGAATATGCTCAGCCTGTGCAAAAGGAAAGCAGACCAAGACAACTTTTCAGTCCAAAACTATGGTTACAACTTCCAAGCCACTAGAACTCATTCATATGGATTTATTTGACCTTTAAGAATAGTTAGTCTTGGAGGAAAGGTTTATGGCTATGTAATAGTAGATGACTACTCAAGATATACATGGGTATCCTTCTTGGAAGCCAAATCAGAAACCTTTTCAACTTTTCTGAAGTTCAGCAAAGTAGTCTAAAAGAATCAGAAATTTTAGACTGTCAGTATCAGATATGATCATGGTGGAGAATTCAAGAATGAAGAATTCATGAAGTTCTGTGAAGAGAATGGAATTGAACACAAATTTTCAGCACCAAGAACACCCTAACAAAATGGAGTAGTAGAAAGAAAGAATAGAACACTGCTAGACATGGCTAGAACTATGCTTACTGAGTATAATCTACCAAGGTATTTCTGGGCAGAAACAATCAACACAGCCTACAACATCATCAACAGGTGTATGATCAGACCAATACTAAAGAAGACTCCATATGAGCTTTACAAAGAAAAGAAGCCCAACATCAGTCATCTTCGACCTCTTGGTTGTAAGTGTTTTATTTTAAATAACGGTAAAGATAATTTAGAAAAATTAGATGCTAAAAGTGATGAAGGAATTTTGTTAGGATATATTTCAAAACCCAGGGGATATAAAGTTTTTAATAGAAGAACTTTAACCATAGAACAAACTATGCATGTATTATTTGATGAAACTAACCCTTCTATTAAAAGAATGGAAGAAGAAGAAGATTGCATTGAAGATTTGTGCAAGGATCTAGAGAAAACATCTCTTGAAGATGAAGAAAAAGAAGAAGAAAAGGAAGATCCTCCACTAGAAGAACTTCAACAGCAAGAAGAACAACAAGAAAGACTGCCTAGAGAATTGAGGTATCACAAAGATCATCCAAGAGAAAATATTATAGGTGATCCTCAAGATAGGGCAATGGAAAGAGGTATGAACATTCCTTGTGATTTTTCTACTTTAGTTTCTTAAATTGAGCCTAGGACAATCAATGATGCACTGGGTGATGAATCTTGGATCCTTGCTATGTAAGAGGAACTTAATCAGTTCCAACGCAGTCAGGTTTGGAATCTTGTTCCCAGACCTTTTGACCATCCAGTTATTGGGACCAGATGGGTCTTCAAAAATAAAATGGATGAATCAGGAGTAATCACTAGGAACAAGGCCAGACTTGTAGCACAAGGGTATTCCCAAGAGGAAGGTATTGATTTTGATGAAACTTATGCCCCAGTAGCTAGATTTGAGGCAATTATAATTTTATTAGCATATGCATGCTCCCTAAATATCAGTTTATTTCAAATGGATGTTAAAGTGCTTTTCTGAATGGCTTCATAAAAGAAGAAATTTATGTTGAGCAACCACCAGGTTTTGAAGATACTAAATATCCAAATCTTGTTTTTTGTTTAAAGAAAGTACTATATGGTCTGAAACAAGCTCCAAGAGCTTGGTATGAAAGATTAAGTGCTTATCTTATATCACATGATATTATAAGAGGTATAGTTGATAGCACACTATTTATTAGTACAAATATATGTTGATGACAATATTTTTGGATCTACTAAAGAATCACTTTGTAAATTCTTTGAAAACCATATGCTAAGTGAGTTTGAAATGAGCATGATGGGTGAGCTTAATTATTTTCTTGGGTTGCAAATCAAGTAGACCAAGGAAGGTACTCACATTTGTCAAACCAAATACATTTCTAATTTACTTTCTAAATATGGGTTTGACAAGTGTAACCCTTAGGAACACCCATGAGCTCAGTAATTAAGTTAGATAGTGATCCACTTGGTATGAGGCAGGTAAAAAAATCTATAGAGGCATGATAGGATCACTACTTTATCTTAGTGCTAGTAGACCTGATATAATGTTTAATGTATGTTTGTGTGCAATTTCAAGCTGATCCTAAAGAATCTCATGTCATGTTGTTAAATGAATTTTTTGATATCTTATAAATACAAGTAAATTAGGATTATGGTATCCCAGATGTTCAGATTTCAAATTAATTGGATATAGTGATGCTGACTATGCTGGATGCAAAATAGATAGAAAAAGCACTAGTGGTACTTGTCAAATACTTGCAGGGTGCTTGATCTCTTGGTCTTCCAGAAAGCAGAATTATGTGGCATTATCCACAAAAGAAGCTGAATACATTACAACTGGAAGTTACCGTGCTCAAATACTATAGATCAAACACCAATTGGAAGACTATGGTCACATACTTCAAGAAATACCAATCCTGTGTGACAACATAAGTGCAATTAATTTTGATGATCAGTTCATCCCCATGTAATTAAATAAATTACATATGTATTTTGGTGATTAACAAAACTCAAATAAAGTATGATCTAACAAGGTTTGATGAAGCTTAAGCATAGGAGGAAAATCTGGCGAAATCAAGAAGATATGTAAAGTATTTCTTACACTGTAGCATTTAAAGTACAAAGCATATAATTTTTCTAAGTACACATCGACTTCCTATGTGTTATAACGATTTCATTAGAGTCATAACGATTTCCACTTCTATCGACTTCATTTTCACAAGGATTTGATAAAGTATCATATTGATTTCGGTTTTATAATGATTTCATAAGTGTTGCATCGATTTCGATTTCACAACGATTCGATAAGTGAGCATAACGATTCACTCTCACAATGATTCGATAAGTGAGCATAACGATTTGCTCTCATAATGATTCACTAAGTGAACATAACGATTTCGATCTCACAATGATTCTCTAAGTGTTCATAACGATTTCGATCTCACAACGATTCGCTATGTGAACATAACGATTTGGATCTCACAACAATTCGCCAAGTAAGCACAACGATTTTTCTCTCACAATGATTTGGTTCTTGTAACGATTTGAGAACAACGACTCGGTCTCACATCGATTTGGTCTTCATAACGATTCGATAAGTTCTACATCGATTTGGTTTTCATAACGATTCTATATGTTCCATATCGATTTGATCTTCATAATGATTTGATAAGTTACAACAACGACTTGGTCAGTATAACGACTCGATAAGTTACACAACGATTTGCTTGCTGTAACGATTCGATAAGTCACAACAACGACTTGGTCTGTGTAACGATTCGATAAAGAAAAACACCAATTTGATCGCTACATCGACTCAATAAGTGAAACAACGATTTGGCTATAACAACTCATTCATAACGACTTGTTCATAACGATTTGCTTATACTCTCATAACGATTTATCTATACAATGATTTGGTTATGATTGTAAAACGATTTATGTTCACATTGATTTGTTTATACATGTGCAACGATTTACATAAACATCGACTCATTCACATAACGATTTCATAAGTCATACTCACAACGATTTCATGAGTTATGATGGCTTGATATTTAAACATATTTCAAATATTTTGAAAGTCAAAAGTCTTCCCTCGCTTTTTCTCCGATATCCATGCATTTATTATGACTGAACATTTCCCTGCACAATGCATGCATAGACATCTTCTATTCCTATGCTTATATTAGAAATATCTTTTTGGAAACAAATTGATATTTCTCTTTTGATGTATATTCGCTCTGACGTTGACTGACAACAAGAGACAGCATAGCTGTCTATTATTTAGCATTTATTGTGTGCAGGTCTCTGACAGCACAACCGTTTACAACGTTGGACAAAATGGAAGATGAAGGATATCGAGAAAGATCTTCTCTTTGCATGAGTGGAACGTAAAGAACCGTTGACAGGAAGCTCTACAATACCAAGCAATCTAACGTATACCAGAGCATGGAGACAACGGACATCTTAACGACTACTTCCTCTAGAGAAGATATAAATACAAGATTCAAGACTCTTGGAAGACAACTTTTGAGCAAGAACTTTTAAAAACGATCAACTTGATAGAGAAGCGCTAAAGCCAAACAGTCTTAGAAGAAGAGCCTCTGTCCATTCCAATCCTTGTAGCTCTTGCTCTCTATGTTCCTGTCAAAATCTTTTAGAGAGCCTTTTTGAGTTCTGAGAGACTTCGCTTTTGTAGATCTTTCTCTCTCAATCTCAGCCTCAGATCTGATACTTGTTGTAAATCAAGTCTATGGGCATTTCGCCTTTATTCACACTCCTATGTAGTTCCTCTTTTGGGGTGAAGAGAGGACCTGTTGAAACATGTGGTTTTATTCCCTTCGTGTTGAAGGAAGACCTAGGTTCGAGAGTGTTGTATTCCTCTTCAGGTGAAGAAGAGAACGTGCAACGACCCTCTTTATACCAGTACGATTATACCAATCCACGTCGGTATAATGAACGTCATCACAGTGGGACATTTACCCAAACAATAACATACGATTGAGATGCTCATAAATATAAATACAGAGTAGCGGAAGCAAAAGAACTACTTGTCTTCATTTCATCATCCACATTTAACAGACATGATTCAAATGATAATTTAAAGATAACTAAAGTCCACGTAAATAAAGTGCTAAAGATCAGATTACATAGCTTGTCCACAATTACATAATAGTTTCATTACAATGCCTCAATTACATACAATGAAAGCAAAATATCACGATGACGACTCCACCAGGCTACTGGCCACGCTCGGAGTCACTCTCCACGGTCTCCTCTAACGATGTAGGGTCACCAACTAAACATGTACGCCGAAGCAAGGAATGAGTCTAAAAGACTCAACAAATAACACCACACACCTCATACATGCATATATCACAGTAGGTTTTTTTCCATTCCAATTTACAAAGCAAAACATATAGCATGCTTGGACATTGATAAAAGACAACCTATCATGATAATTCTACAAAATTTAAAACACATGGTACATGTTTTAAGCCATTCCAAAATAAATATCCTATCACATGCTTTCTACTCATTCAATCACATGAAAGCTATATTTCAAATCAAGCTACAGAATGGAAGCAACCACACATGGGATTCTTGCCTACATAAAAGGAAACATTCCTACCATGGTTTCTACACATTCTTGCACATGCAATTTATCATTTCATACACACTAAGGTTGCTTTTTTGACATACTTTAGCAATTCACATCCTATCGCATGAGAGCTACAATTCCAATTAATTACAACACGATAGCAATTAAACATAGAATTGTTCACACATATGCAAGAAATGCTCCTAGCATGGATTCTACGCATTTTTACACATATAAAACATTCTTATAAACACCTTTAGGTTGCTGTTATAACATAATTTCACATTAACATATCATGGACAACAATTTCACCATTTAACATAATGGTTTCACATGTTTACACAATTACTCATTCACATAGTTCTCTTTTTACACATTGCACATTTACACATATTCACACTACACAATTTACATATAATTACATTCACATTTCACAATTCAGTGCCGTGACACATAGTCCAAACCACCATTATAAGGACACATCACATAACACATACACATAGACGTCACCTAGGCAATACAGTGACGACTCTTGGACTGCGCAGACTGGGAGAACAAGTCTCCACCCTAACCAGTGGTACTTGTCCACCTCCAGGATTACATCCTAATGCCCTTAGGATCTTAACACATTGAACCTTCCCATGGGGACTTTTCCATGGTACGGTTCCACGGCCCTCTATGGAAGCAGTGTCACACATGGCACAGTCTTACACATTACATATTCCGATTTTAACACACATATTACACGTCTTTACATTCTCTCACTTATACACATGGCTCTGTTTTCCTAATCATGATACTACTGTTGATAGAAATCAAACATTCAGTAGCTCACATTAATCAGGTTGGCAAACACATCATCAAATCATATTCATGATAGCATGCATTTATCACATGTTTTCACATGGAAATTTCATAATACACTTTGCAGTTATCCAAATATTATGAAATTTTAACCACACACTAATTGCAGGTTCATGACCTCACATACAAATTTCCAGATTTTTCTGAGTCATATAACATTTACAGAAATTAAAATATTCAGTTCCATGCCATTCATAATTCAATTTATCATGGAACATAACATAAATATCCAGTTTGACAGTTCACAACACTGAACCTAGCATACACATCATCACAGGAATTTCCCCTGGATTTATTGCACAACACACAATTTACTGTAAACTTTACAAATCCTACGCATGTCTTCTATTTCCAAAACAGAAGTTGCAGTAAATCCCACAATCATGGAAAAATTCTCAAAATTGCAGGGCATGGACTGATACGTATATACACGGTTTATAAAAACTTAGGGCATTCCATTCATCAGGGATCTTGTAGACAGTAGGTGAACATGCATAATCCATTTTCCAAACATGTACTTCAATAAGTCTAACAATTCATGCCATTCACCGAAAAGCACAGAAAATTCCACACACATCACATTGTCTATTTTACATAACATATACGATTACATTATATCCTCATGCGAAAACACTTCGGAAATTAATCATATAGAAGGGAGAACAGCTCACTGTTCTGTCCTGAAAAACTTAACGACACAGTCTGGCCGTTAACGGAGATTAACGGCATCGTCGCATGCCGCCAACTGAAGATCTTAACGGCAAGAAAACTTGCCGTCAAGTTCAGGTCTGAACAAAAGCACAGACCCGAGCTCCAAATACAAGAGAATTTAGGGGATCCAGGACACGATAAAAATCTCATAAAAATAGTAAAACCCTACTAGATTCATACATGGACGAAATGTATGGGTTACTTGCCTCTAAATAAATCATCAAAGGGATCAAAGAGGTTGATGAAGCTCTCCTTGGGCAGTCCCAAGAAGCCTCCAAAACACCACTCCTCCGGGTTCTTGGTTGATCTCCACGGCAGGTTGGAGTCGGGGAAGCCTTCCTCTAGGCTCCAGCTAGCTTCCAGTTGCTGTAGGTCGCCGGATGAGCTCCAAATTGCCGGATCAAAGCATGCAAACTTCAGGTTTTCTCACTGCTAGAGTTAAGGTTTCCTCTCCTCTTGCAAAAGAGCCAAGAGAGGTCTTCCTGGTTGTAAAGGGTTTGTTTATAGGAGAGAGACCTCTCAACTCACGCAGGGGTTGATGTAAAGGCCTGATAGCCGTTGGGGACATCTCCCCAATGGCTGGGCTTGCTTGCCCCCGGAATTCCGGGTCTGCAGCGCATGCAAGTCAGAGATATTAACGTCCACATCCATGGCCGTTGACTTAAGTGCTAGCGTCAAACGATGTTGACGTTGACTATCATGGACGTCCACTATGTTGATGCCAAATGGGAACTTAAAACATGCAGAAAATCCATGCATATTCTATATACTTACTTGCAATATGTATACTATCATGTACACACTACCACCATGCAATTCAAGCAATATTTATAACCTATTTATACATATGCGCACAAAAGTATAACTAGTTAATACGTACGTAGATTTGTACATCTATGCATACATAAGCATGAATTATTTACACGTAATAAAGTAATACAACAAAATTCGAGCGCCTTACACCCTCTCCCCGTTAAAGAAACTCCGTCCTCGATGTTTAAACAAAACTACTCAAACAAACGGGGATACTTCTTCCTCATCGCATCCTCAAGCTCCCAAGTAGCCTCCTCTCGCGAGAAGTTCCGCCAGAGAACTTTCACCGACGCAATACCCTTGTTCCGGAGGTGCTGAACCTTCCGGTCAAGAATAGCTACTGGTTGCTCCACATACGACAAATCTGGCTGAATCTCCACTGGCTCATGACTAATCACATGAGATGGATCTCGGACATACTTCCTGAGCATAGAAACGTGGAAAACGGGATGAACACTAGCTAAAGCTGGGGGTAAAGCTAGCTCATAAGCCACGCTGCCCAATCGTCTGAGAATCTCATACGGGCCAATGAATCTAGGCCTCAGCTTACTATGCCTGCCAAACCTGACGACACCTCGAGTAGGTGATATCTTCAAGAAGACATGCTCACCCACCTCGAACTCCAAATCCTTCCTTCTGTTGTCGGCATAGCTCTTCTGCCTATCCTAAGCCGCAACAAGCCTCTTCATGATAAGCTAGACCTTATCCGAAGTCTCCTGAACTAACTCCGGACCGATCAGCTGCCTATCACCGGTCTCCTCCCAACATAAAGTAGATTTGCAAGGCCTTCCATACAACGCCTCAAATGGAGCCATACCAATACTCGCATGAAAGTTGTTGTTGTATGCGAACTCCACTAGTGGTAGATGA
The DNA here is from genome assembly GCA_014218235.1 of Colocasia esculenta. Taxonomy (NCBI): domain Eukaryota; kingdom Viridiplantae; phylum Streptophyta; class Magnoliopsida; order Alismatales; family Araceae; genus Colocasia; species Colocasia esculenta. The sequence continues at coordinate 135,829,999 of CM024755.1, forward strand.
CGCTCCCAATCATCCTTCCAATCCAGTACACACGCTCTCAACATATCCTCGAGCGTTTGGATAGTCCTCTCGGACTGTCCATCTGTCTGGGGATGAAACGCCGAACTGAGCTTCAGCTCTGAACCTAATGTGTCCTGAAGACCTTTCCACAATGTCGAAGTAAACCTCGGATCTCGATCCGAAATGATCGACTTCGGCACACCATGCAATCTAACCACACTACTAACATACAATCTAGCTAAACTCTCAACCGACTGCTTCTTCTTCATAGGCAAGAAATGAGCAGTCTTCGAGAATCTATCTACAACTACCCAAATCTAGTCATTGCCCCTTCTAGATTGAGGCAAACCCGAAACAAAATCCATAGTGACAGCTTCCCACTTCCACACTGGGATCTCCATCTTCTACATAAGACCAGATGGTCGCTGCCGCTCGGCCTTCACTTGCTGGCATACTAAACACCGGGATACATAATCTGCCACATCTCTCTTCATGCCAGACCACCAAAAGGACCTCTTCAAATATTGGCACATCTTAGTATTACCCAGATGAATAGAGAATCGCGATCTATGAGCCTCCGCTAACACATGCTCATGGACATCTACCAAATCAGGGACACAAACACGGTGATGGAATCTAATCACACCGTCCTCATCACGAGCAATGCCTGCCTTTCCCACTAACTCTAAGAGTCTAGGGTCGGTTTTCTGTTGCTCGATCACCTCATCCAAAACCGAGGACCTAAGGGATAACTGAGCTACAAAAGCCTGGCATAACGATGGCTCTAACTCAGTCAACGCGCAAGCCGCATCCTACAACATCTTCCAGTCCTGCTGGAGAGAAGGCCTCTTCCTGCTCAGAGCATCCTCTATGACATTCGCCCTCCCAGGGTGATACTGAAGATCGAAGTGATAGTCCTTCAAGAACTCAATCCATCTTCTCTGCCTCAGGTTTAATTCCTTTTGGGAGAAAAGATACTTCAAGCTCTTGTGGTCGGTGAACACCTCAAATCTGACACCATATAGATAGTGCCTCCAGATCTTTAGTGCATGAACCACTGCTGAGAGCTCCAAATCATAAGTCAGATAGTTCTTCTCATGCTCCTTCAACAAACGAGAAGCATATGCCACTACCCTTCCTTGCTGCATTAGCACACAACCTAAGCCAATCCGAGACGCATCCGTGTAGATAGCAAAACCCTCTACACCGCTCGGCAAGACTAACACCGGAGCTGACATGAGCTTAGTCTTCAACAATTGAAAACTACTCTCACACTTCTCGGACCAGACAAACTTCACTCCCTTTCTGGTAAGCTGAGTCAATGGGGCGGCGATGGATGAAAATCCCTCAATGAATCGCCGATAGTAACCAGCCAAACCCAGAAAACTACGAATCTCCGAAGGGGTCTTGGGGTCTCCCAATACATAACTGCCTGGACCTTTATTGGATCAACTGCAACACCAGCACCGGAGATAACATGCCCGAGGGAATGAACCTTGCGCAACCAGAAATCGCACTTGCTGAACTTAGCAAACAACTTATGCTCACGGAGAACCTCCTATACTACCCTCAAATGCTGACGGTGTGTGGCCTTGTCCGGAGAGTAGACCAGCACATCATCAATAAACACTACAACAAAGCTATCTAGATATGGCCTAAACACCCGGTTCATGAGATCCATGAACGCTGCAGGGGCGTTGGTCAATCCGAAAGGAAGGACCAAGAACTCATAATGTCCATAACGGGATCTGAATGCCGTCTTGGACACATCCTCACTCCGAATCCTCAACTGATGATAACCAGATCGCAAATCAATCTTAGAAAAGACTCATACATCTCACAGCTGGTCAAACAAATCATTAATACGAGGTAAGGGATACCTGTTCTTCACAGTCACTTGGTTTAGCTTCCTATAATCGATGCATAACCTAAGTGATCCATCCTTCGTCTTTACGAATAAGACAGGTGCGCCCCAAGGGGAAACACTAGGGTGAATAAATCCCTTATCTAGCAACTCTTGAAACTGCCTCCTTAACTCGGCTAACTCCGCAGTTGCCATCCGATATGGAGCCTTCGAGATAGAAGAGGTGCCCGGAAGCAACTCTATGGTCAACTCTATCTCTCTATCCGGTGGCAATCCAGACAAATCATCAGGAAAGACGTCTGGAAAATCCTGAACTACCTTGATCTCTACAAGAGTAGGTGATTCACCAGCCTCGGGTACTACCACTACGCTGGTAAGAAAAGCGTCACAACCCTTGTTTACCATGTGCATAGCCTTCATGGCAGAGATGACTAAGTTTCCCGCCAAGTTCCTTGGCAAGGGATGAGAGAACTCATCCTAACCAGGAATGCGGAAAACAATCCTCTTTCCACGACAATGTACTAACGCATAGTGCTGCTCTAGCCAATCCAGACCAAGAATAGCATCATAGTCCTTCATCTTTAGCAAGAAGAAACACCCTTCTAGGATTCTATTCTCAATGCACACAGGTAACGACAGAATGCACTTCCTAGTCGATATCGTACCCGTAGGGGTGTGCACAGACAAAGGGACTTCTAGATCCTCAGACTCTATGCCTGACTCTAGAGCTAACTACCTAGCGAACTGCTCGGAAATGAATGAGTGAGTAGCACCCGTATCAAACAAAACCCGAGCATGCACACCTAGAAGAAGAATCGTACCTTCGGTGACATACTCCGCCTGCTCGGCGTCCTCGCGCGCTAGAGTAAACACTCGAGATGGGGCTCGAGGCCTTCCTGACCTTCCTGTAGCTGGCGCTGCTGCTACTACCGCTGCTGGGGCTGGCGCTCCGCGCTGGACTACCTGCTGAAGTCTCGGACAATCCTTGATCTTGTGGTCGCTGCTTCCGCACTTCAAGCACTTTCCCGCAATCATCCAACACTCGGAACCACCATGTGTCTTCCCACAGTGGGGACACTCTTTCTTCACACTAGGGGAACGTACAGAGGGTACCTAAGTACTTCCGGCTGCTACTGATTGCTGTTGTGTCTGGTACACCGCTTTCTTTTTATCTTGCCGCTGGAATGTAGCTGCAGGTCTCTTCTGCGAAGCCTTCTTCTCTTCAAGGTATTGCTCCATCTCACCCTCCTGCCTACAGGTATCGCTAAGGGCATCGTCCAAAGTGCGATGGTCGAATGCCACTAGCCTCATCCTCAGTGATGGTTTGAGTCCCATCACAAACTTCTTCGCCTTTCTGCACTCATCAGCCACAACGTCAGGTGCATACTTAGATAGTTCTGCAAACCTTGCCTCATACTCTAGCACGGTCATGGAGCCCTGAGTCAAAGAGAGGAACTCCTGCTCCATCCGATCTTGAATATGCTCGGGGACGAACTTGGCCCGAAAGAGCCTCACGAACTCGTCCGAAGCAACATCAACCGCGCCATCCTCAAACCGTGTACGTAGTAATGAAGCCAACCATACATCAGCTCTTTCCTGCAGTACACTGTTCATAAGAACCATCTAAACAAATCTAACTTAATAGAACATACAAACATACAAAACTAACACATACCTGAAGCATATAGGTGGCTAAAGTAACCTTATCCTCATCCGCACACCTAATAGCTCGGAAGATCTTTTCAATCTCCCTCATCCAACTCTCAGCTAGTAATGGATCGCTCTCCCCCTTAAAAGAGAGTGGCAACATCCTCTTGAATCTTTCCATGATGGAAGGTCCACCATGGTCCTGAGCTGGAACTTGAGCCTGTTACATCAAACAACAAGCAATATGCACTCAACATAACATCACACAATTAAGTAAAACAGACTACTCTTGAATTAATTATGCTTACCTAAGCCTCCAACTGATCCTGGAGTACAGCCTGGGTGTGGGCCTGCGTCTGCATGGCTTGCACCAGACCTTGCATGAACACTCCATAATCCACAGGCGGCGGTGGGGAAAGTATAGGACCCTGAGGTGTCGGGGCCTGCTGCTCCGCCCGCTCCTCATGCCTCTGCTCGCCCTCACGAGCAGGCACACCACCACGTCTACCTCTCGAAGCCATGGCTGTAATAAACTTCAGCCACTATTAGAGCTATGCTATTTAATTTCCTAACCATTTTCTTATCTATTTTCCACTCATTATTAATGATTTCTACACATATGGACATTCCTATGTAGACTTAGCATGTAATGGGGATGATGACTTATATATATTCATGTACAATCTCAACCGGTCGCTCTGATGCCAATCTCTGCGACGACCCTCTTTATACCGGTACGATTATACCAATCCACGTCGGTATAATGAACGTCATCACAGTGGGACATTTACCCAAACAATAACATACAATTGAGATGCTCATAAATATAAATATGGAGTAGCGGAAGCAAAAGAACTACTTGTCTTCATTTCATCATCCACATTTAACAAACATGATTCAAATGACAATTTAAAGATAACTAAAGTCCACGTAAATAAAGTGCTAAAGATCAGATTACATAGCTTGTCCACAATTACATAATAGTTTCATTACAATGCCTCAATTACATACAATGAAAGCAAAATGTCACGATGACGACTCCACCAGGCTACTCGCCATGCTCGGAGTCACTCTCCACGGTCTCCTCTAACGATGTAGGGTCACGAACTAAACCTGTACGCCGAAGCAAGGAATGAGTCTAGAAGACTCAGCAAATAACACCACACACCTCATACATGCATATATCACAGTTGGTTTTTTTCCATTCTAATTTACAAAGCAAAACATATAGCATGCTTGGACATTGATAAAAGACAACCTATCATGATAATTCTACAAAATTTAAAACAGATGGTACATGATTTAAGCCATTCCAAAATAAATATCCTATCACATGCTTTCTACTCATTCAATCACATGAAAGCTATATTTCAAATCAAGCTACAGCATGGAAGCAACCACACATGGGATTCTTGCCTACATAAAAGGAAACATTCCTATCATGCTTTCTACACATTCTTGCACATGCAATTTATCATTTCATACACACTAAGGTTGCTATTTTGACATACTTTAGCAATTCACATCCTATCGCATGAGAGCTACAATTCCAATTAATTACAACATGATAGCAATTAAACATGGAATTGTTCACACATATGCAAGAAATGCTCCTAGCATGGATTCTACGGATTTTTACACATATAAAGCATTCTTATAAACACCTTTAGGTTGTTGTTATAACATAATTTCATATTAACATATCATGGACCACAATTTCACCATTTAACATAATGGTTTCACACGTTTACACAATTACTCATTCACATAGTTCTCTTTTTACACATTGCACATTTACACATATTCACACTACACAATTTACACATAATCACATTCACATTTCACAATTCAGTGCCGTGACACATAGTCTAAACCACCATTATAAGGACACATCACATAACACATACACATAGACGTCACCTTGGCAATACAGTGACGACTCTTGGACTGCGCAGACCGGGAGAACAAGTCTCCACCCTAACCAGTGGTACTTGGCCACCTCCAGGATTTCATCCTAATGCCCTTAGGATCTTAACACATTGAACCTTCCCATGGGGACTTTTCCATGGTACGGTTCCATGGCCCTCTATGGAAGCAGTGCCACACATGGCACAGTCTTACACATTACACATTCCGATTTTAACACACATATTACACATGTCTTTACATTCTCTCACTTATACACATGGCTCTATTTTCCTAATCATGACACTACTGTTGACAGAAATCAAATATTCAGTAGCTCACTTTAATCAGGTTGGCAAACACATCATCAAATCATATTCATGATAGCATGCATTTATCACATGTTTTCACATGAAAATTTCATAATACACTTTACAGTTATCTAAATATCATGAAATTTTAACCACACACTAATTGTAGGTTCATGACCTCACATACAAATTTCCAGATTTTTCTGAATCATATTACATTTACAGAAATTAAAACATTCAGTTTCATGCCATTCATAATTCAATTTATCATGGAACATAACATGAATATCCAGTTTGACAGTTCACAGCCTTGAACCTACCATACACATCATCACAGGAATTTTCCCCAGATTTATTGCACAACACACAATTTACTGTAAACTTTACAAATCCTACGCATGTCTTCTATTTCCAAAATAGAAATTACAGCAAATCCCACAATCATGGAAAAATTCTCAAAATTGCAAGGCATGGACTGATACATATATACACGGTTTAGAAAAATTTAGGGTATTCCATTCCTCAGGGATCATGTAGATAGTAGGTGAACATGCATAATCTATTTTCCAAACATGTATTTCAATAAGTCTAACAATTCATGCCATTCACTGAAAAGCACAGAAAATTCCACAGACATCACATTGTCTATTTTATATAACATATACAATTACATTATATCCTCATGCGAAAACACTTCGGAAATTAATCATATAGAAGGGAGAACAGCTCACTGTTCTATCCTGAAAAACTTAATGGCACAGTCTGGCCGTTAACGGAGCTTAACGGCATCGTCGCATGCCGCCAACTGAAGATCTTAACGGCAAGAGAACATGCCGTCAAGTTTAGGTCTGAACAAAAACACAGACCCGAGCTCCAAATACAAGAGAATTTGGGGGATCCAGGACACAATAAAAATCTCATAAAAATAGTAACACCCTACTAGACTCATACATGGACGAAATGTATGGGTTACTTGCCTCTAAATAAATCTTCAAAGGGATCAAAGAGATTGATGAAGCTCTCCTTGGGCAGTCCCAAGAAGCCTCCAAAACACCACTCCTCCGGGTTCTTGGTCGATCTCCACAGCAGGTTGGAGTCGGGGAAGCCTTCCTCTAGGCTCCAGCTAGCTTCCAGTTGTTGTAGGTCACCGGATGAGCTCCAAATTGCCGGATCAAAGCATGCAAACTTCAGGTTTTCTCATAGCTAGAGTTAGGGTTTCCTCTCCTCTTGCAAAAGAGACAAGAGAGGTCTTCCTGGTTGCAAAGGGTTTGTTTATAGGAGAGAGACATCTCAACTCACCCAGGGATTGATGTGAAGGCCTGATAGCCGTTGGGGACATCTCCCAAATGGTTGGGCTTGCTTGCCCCCAGAATTCCGGGGTCTGCAGCGCATGCAGGTCAGAGATATTAACGTCCACATCCATGGCTGTTGACTTAAGTGCTAGCGTCAAACGATGTTGACGTTGACTATCATGGACGTCCACCATGTTGATGCCAAATGGTCCCTTCGGCCAGAACTTAAAACATGCAGAAAATCCATGCATATTCTATATACTTACATGCAATATGTATACTATCATGTACACACTACCACCATACAATTCAAGCAATATTTATAATCTATTTATACACATGCACACATAAGTATAACTAGTTAATACGTATGTAGATATGTACATCTATGCATACATAAGCATGAATTATTTACACGTAATAAAGTAATACAACAAAATTTGAGGGCCTTACAGAAGGTCAGCTGCGGCTGGATGTGTAAGTGTCCTTGAGGGGGACTGTACCCTTGGGTAGTGGAATCTTGAGTTGTTGCTCATAGACTGGACGTAGGACTCCTGTGGAGAGGAGGTTCGAACCAGGATAAAATTCTTGTGTAGTGCGGTTGCTTGTTTGTGATTGTTGTTTTCTTTACTACTAACACTAACAGTCATACGTAGTGTTTTGTGTGAACATTTTTGTTGATAGGTTTAGATAATCATATTTTAAGAATCCTATTCACCCTCCCTCTGGGTTTGCTAGCTGGGCAACAAGTGGTATTAGATCGAGTCTCTTAGACAAAGAAGATCTAACAATCTGAAGAGAAAAGATCAATGGCAGCTCAACGGCATTTCGAGGGTCAATCCGTCAACAGACCACCATTGTTCGATGGTAAAGATTATACCTACTGGAAAACACAAATGGAAATTTTCCTTCAAGGGCTCAATTATCAGATTTGGTCTATTATAGAAGAAGGAGATCTTCTGGTAATAAATGAGAAAGACAAATGGACAGAAGATGATAAGAAGAAGATCTCTCTCAACTGTAAGGATAAGAGCATAATGTGTTGCGCTCTTAGTAAGAAGGTGTTCAACAGAATTTCAGCCTGCAAATCCGTTATGGAGATGTGGGAAAAGTTGAGAATCACCTATGAGGGCACAGATAAAGTAAAGGAGACAAGAATAGACATTTTGGTGAAACAGTACGAGAGGTTCCAGATGCAGCCAGGAGAAATTATTACACCGATGTACAACAGATTTACAGACATCACAAACGGATTGGCTGGTCTAGAAAAGAACTATGAAATGGGAGATATGGTAAGAAAAATTCTAAGATCTCCACTAGCCTCGTGGACTCCGAAAGTAACAGCTATCGAAGAAGCAAATGATCTAAAAATAATGTCACTGGAGAAACTCATTGGGTCCCTAATGGCCCATGAGATCAACATGGAGAGGTTGGGAGAGTCGTCAAGCAGAAAGAAAAACACCAACGCTCTCAAAGCGGAAGAAGACTGCGATGACCCTCCTTATACAGGTACGATTATACCAATCCACGTCGGTATAGTGAGTCTCATCACAGTGGGACATTTACCCAACCACTAACACACATGATTGAGATGTACACAAATATAAATACAGAGTTGAGGAAGAAAAGAACTACTATCTTTCATTTCATCATCCACATTAAACATGCATAATTCAAATAACAATTTAAAGATCTAAAGTCCACATAATAAAAACTAATTCCGAAATACATAGCTTGTCCACAATTTCATAATGTTTCAACGACAATGCCTCAATTACATACTATGAAAACAAGTACAATTATGGTGACTCCACAAAGCTACTCTCCTCACTCGGAGTCGCTCGCCGTAGTCTCCTCCAAAGGAGTGGGGTCACCTGCTAAACCTGTACACCGAAGCAAGGAATGAGTCTAAAAGACTCAGCAAGTAAACTCCATACACATCACACATGCTTATATCACAAGTAAGTTCTACTTTCAAATTCATTAAATCAAACATATAACATGGTTGAGACAATAAAATAAACAACCTATCATGGTATTTCTACAACTACACAACACATGATACATGATTCATGCCATCTCAAAGCAAAATACCTATCACATGCTTTCTACTCATCCCTTCACATGAGAGATAACATTTTACATTTAAGCTAGCAAGGTCGCCTTCTAAGCATGGAATCTCACGCACATCTAAAAGAAGAACTCCTAACATGGTTCTACACATTCTTGTACATGTAAGGCATCATTATAAACATATAAAGGTTCTTGTTTTGACATGAACTTAATAATTTCATAACATGAATTACAATATTTCACTCTAACACACTTATATCACATGGTTACACATTTACACATTCATATGGTCCACTTTTACACATTACACATATATACATGTTCACACTACACAATTTACACATATTTACATTTACATTTCACATTAAATGCCGCGACACATAGTCCAAACCACCATTAGAAGGACACATCACATACACATAACACATAGACGCCACCTAGGCAACACAGTGACGACTCTTGGACTGCGCAGACCGGGAGAAGAACTCTCCACCCTAACCAGTGGTACTTGTCAACCTCAAGGATTTCATCCTAATGCCCATAGGATTTACACATTGAACCTTCTCGTGGGGACTTTTCCAGGGTACGGTTCCACAGCCCTCTATGGAAGCAGTGTCACACACGACCCATTTTACACATTTCGATTTTTTTAACACACATATATTACACAATATGACACATCACCTATAGTTTTATCATTAACACATGGTTCAGTTTTCCTAAATCATGGTACTACTGTTGATAGGGTTCAAACGCTTCAAAATTTACACTAATCAGGTTGGAAACACCTAATCAAACCCTAATTACGTTAAGCATGCATAAACCATTCATTTTCACATGGAAATTTCACAACATAACCTACTGTTACCCAAATTTCATGAAAATTTAACCACGCACTGTTTGCAGGTTTCAGACCACACATGCAAATTTTCACATTTTTTCTGAATTACATATAATTTACAGAAAGTGATATACTCATTCACATGCCACAATCAATTCAATTATCATGGAAGCACAACATAATTATCAGTTTTGACAGTTCTCAGACCTGTATCTAACATGAACGTTATCACAAAAATTTTATCCGAATTTGTTGCACATTACACAATTTACTGGAAATTTTTGACTAACCCACACATGCCCTCTATTTTCAATGCGGAAATTTCAACAATTAGCATGGTCATGAAAAAATTCTCGGATTTTCAGAACAGGGACTGACATACATATACATCACCTGAAAATTTCGAGGCAATCGAAATTTCACATGGACTACGTAAACAAAGATCTACATGTTCAGGACCTTATCTAACATGCATTTCAAATAAATGTAATAATTCACATCATTTACCGAAATTCATCAACCATTCACAACACATTCTATTAACTACATTACGTATCATGTAGAATTTACACTATATCCTCATGCGCAAAACCTCGAAAATTAGGTATATAAGGCAAAACAGTTTCCTGTTATGTCCTGAAGAACTTAACGGCAATGTCTGGCCGTTTGGAGGTGTTAACGGAAGCATCGTCTACCGCCAACTGAGGATCTTGATGGAAGGGGATCTTTCCGTCAAGCTCCTATCTGTGCAAAAACACAGACCGAGCTCTGATGAATGGGTGAATGTGAGGATCCAGGACATGAGGAAAATCTCATAAAGTCCTTAAAACCTACTGGACACATACATGGGCTACGGGGATGGGTTACTTGCTTTTTACAAAATCTCCAAAGGGATCAAATCTGTTGTTGAAGCTCTCCTTGGGCAGTGCCAAGAAGTCTCCTCCACAGCCTTCCCTTGGGTTCTAGGTCGAAGTAGCTGCCAAATCGAGGTTGGGGAAGCCTTCTCCTTCGTCCAAACTCCCTTTCAAATGCAGTAGATCGTCGGAGGAAGCTTTGAATCGCCGGATCTGAGCTCCCAATGTTCAGGTGTAAAGCCCTCAAATTTGTTTGTCATTTTATTCTATTTTATGTGAATTCATGTTTGTGTGTAACTTGTATATGCATTGTAGATATTTATGTACAATATTAGCTAGTGATACTTATGTGTGCATGTGTGTAAATAGGTTATAAATATTGTATGTTTGCATGTGTGATGGTGCATTGTAGATATTTATGTACAATATTAGCTAGTGATACTTATGTGTGCATGTATGTAAATAGGTTATAAATATTGTATGTTTGCATGTGTGATGGTGTGTATATATATATATACATACATATATATATATATATATATATATACATCGTACGCATGGTTTCTGCATGTTTTGAAGTTCTGGCCGAAGGGCCAATTGGCATCGACAGGGTGGACGTCCATGGTAGTAAACGTCCATATCGTTGGACATTAATACTTAAATAAACGGCCATGGATGTGGACGTTAATATGACTAACCTGCATGCGCTGCAGACCCCGGAATTCCGGGGGCAAGCAAGCCCAGCCATTGGGGAGATGTCCCCAACGGCTATCAGGCCTTTACATCACCCTGCGTGATGTCCAAACCCATTCTCTATAAAACTAAACCCTTTGCAACCTGCAAGGACTTCTCTTGACCTTTTGCAAGAGGAGAGAAAACCCTAGCTCAAACTGGTGGAGAGCTGGACTTTGCATGCTTTGATCCGGCGGTTTGGAGCTTCATCCGGCGATCTACAGCAACTAGAAGCTAGCTTGGACATTGGGGAAGGCTTCCCCAACACTGGACTGAAGCCTGCATCGACCTAGAACCCAGAGTGAAGGTGTTTTGGAGGCTTCTTGGGACTGCCCAAGGAGAGCTTCTCTGGCCATTTAGATCCCTTTGGAGAATTTTAAAAAGGCAAGTAACCCATCCCCGTGGTGCATGTGTGTATCCAGTAGGTCCTAGGCATTTTTATAGACTTTTATCGTGTCCTGGATCCTCACATTCCTCTGTTATCTGGAGCTCGATCTGTGTTTTTGCACAGACAGGAACTTGACATCAAGCCCTCTTGCCGTCAAGATCTCCAGTCAGCGGCCAGCGATCTTGCCGTCAATCTCCTTGAACGGGCAGACACTGCCGTTAAGTTCTTCAGTGTAGAACAGTAAATTATTCTACCTTATATAATTATTTTCCGGACTTTGACACTTGAGGATATAGTGTAATTTTTATATGTTATGTAAAATAGATAATGTGATGTGTGTGGAATTTTCTGTACTTTTCTGTGGATGGCATAAATTGTTAGATTTATTGAAACACATGTTGGGAAAATGGATTATGCATGTTCACCTACTGTCTACATGATTCCTGAGGAATTAAATGCCCTAGATTTTTCTATACCATGTGTATATGTGTCAGTCCATACCCTGCAAATTTGAAAATTTATTCATGTTCGTGTGATTTACTGTAATTTCTGCAATGGAAATAGAAAGCATGTGTAGGATTTTGAAAAAAATCCACAGTAAATTGTATGTTGTGCAATAAATTTAGGGAAAATTCCTGTAACAATGTGTATGATAGATTTAGATCTGTGGAATGTCAAATCTGAGATTCATGTTATGTTCCATGATAAATTGAATTATGAATGGCATGAGATTGAATGTTTTAATTTCTGTAAATGTAAATATGATTCAAAAAAATGTAAAAATTTGCATGTGTGGTCATAAACCTGCAAACAGTGTGTGGTTAAATTTTCATGTGATTTGGATAACAGAAAAAGGCATTATGAGATTTCCATTTGAAAACGAGTGATTAATGCATGTTATCATGAATGTGGTTTGATTATGCATTGTTTAGCATGATTAGTGTAAAGTATTGAATGTTTAAAGTCTGTCAATAGTAGTATCATGTTAGGGAAAAAAACATCCATGTGTATGAATGAGAAATGTGAGCCATGTGTAAATCATGTGAAAAGTGTGTGTTAAAAATCGGATAATGTGTGAAATATGCATGTGTGACACTGCTTCCATAGAGGGCCGTGGAACTGTACCATGGAAAAGTCCCCATGGGAAGGTTCAATGTGTTAAATCCTATGGGCATTAGGATGGAATCCTGGAGGTGGAGAAGTACCATTGGTTATGCGACGACCCTCATTATACTGGTACGGTTATACCAACCCACGTCGGTATAGCGAGCGTCATCACAGTGGGACATTTACCCAACAATGACATTCAGCTGAGATACACGTGAATATAAGAACATAGTAGCGGAAGTAAAAGAACCACTGTCTTCTTTTCATTCACCATCCACGTTTAACATACATGATTCGATAACATTTAAAGAACTAAAATTCCACATAATTTAAATTGCTGAAAATCAAATACATAGATGTCCATACTTATACATTCTTCCATGATAATGCTAGTACAATGTTCAATTTACATACTATGAAAATCACAAAATGTCACAAGTACACCAACACTCTATCTCCGCGCTCGGAGTCGGTCTCCAACGTCTCCTCCACAAGTGTCTCGTCACCAACTACACCTGTACGCCGAAGCAAGTAGTGAGTCTAAAAGACTCCTCAAGTAATTCTACACATACCGTACATGCACATATCATAGTCGGTTCTACATACACATTCACAAGACATAACATGTAGCATGCTTGACATTAAATTTTACAACCTATCATGGTGAATCTACAATTTAAACACATGGACTATGCTTTCAGATTTCCTAAAATAGAATCACCTATCACATGCTTTCCATTCATTCCTCACATAAAAATCTACCTTCAACCAACTAAGACATGAAAGCCATTAACCTGAATACCCGAGCATGCATGAAAGGAAACATACCTAACATGGAATCTACACATTCCTACACATATACGTAACCATTTTACATGCTTTAAATTTGCTGGTTTTACATGCTTTAGCAACCATAATCTAACACATGAGAGCTACAACAACGATTAAATCACAACATGTGAACAACCAAGTATGGAAGTTGTTTATATATGCTTAACAATTATCCCTAGCATGGATTCTAGGCATTTTGCATACATAAACATGATCATAACATAGTAAAGCTACTATTTAAGCATGATTTCAGATTGTCATAACAATGGATTACAAACTCACATCCTCACATTTTGGTTTCACATTTTTACACAATTTCAAATTCGCATATTTCACACTTTACACATGCACTTTTACACATTGTTCACATTCACATTTTTCACATGAATATATACACATTTACACATTCACATTTAGTGTTGTGACACATAGTCCAAACCACCAAAGAAGGACACAACACATTACATCACATAGACGCCATCTAGGCAATACAATGGCGACTCTTAGACTGCGCAGACCGGGAGAACAAGTCTCCACCCTAACCAGTGGTACTTGTCCACCTCCAGGATTTCCTCCTAATGCCCTTAGGGTCACAACACATTGAACCTTCTCAGGGGGACTTTTCCCTGATACGGTTCCACTGCCCTCTGTGGAAGCAATGTCACACTTGGCACAATTTACACATTATACGTTTTCCGATTTAAGCACTAAGTTTAGCACATGACACTCACATCTCACCCATTCACTCATTCACACACATGGTGCTCTGTTTTTCCTGACATGACACTACAATTACAGAAATTTAGTGCTCAGGAAATTTCACTAATCAGGTTTCTATATACAAAATCAAATCATTTTTACAACGGCATGCATTAGTTTCACATTTTTACATGGAAAATTCATATTGCTTCATATACTGATCCAAATGACCTGAAATTTTAACCGCAGGCTAATTGCGGGTTTAGGGTTCTTCATGCAAAATTTCAGATTTTTATAAGCTTAAAATAAATTACAGAAAATCTAACATTAATTCCACATGCTATCCGCAATTCGATTTAACTTGGAGTTGAACACCAATCACAAATTTAACAACTCACTATCTGAACCCTAGCATGCATAGAGCCACATGATTTATTCCCGAATTTATTGGGCAATACACAATTTACGGAAGATTTATCGTGGCCTACAGATGATTTCTATTTCCCAAAACAGAAAATTCAATAAATCATACAAGCATGGAAAATTCCAGAAATTCAGAGCACAGACAGGGTTGTACATACATGGTCTAACAAAATTAGGGCAACATGATTTTACCACGGATTATCAGGATAATGGTGAGAACATACACATGAACATTCTTCCACATGCTTTCAAATATGTAATTAAGCTCTACCATCCACCAAATAAGTGTACATTCACATTCCCATCCATCACATTAGCTAGTATACATAGCATATAAGAGATTACATTATATCCTCATCGTAAAACATATTAAAATTAATCATATAGAAGGGCAGAATAGCTTGCTGTTCTGCTCAGATGAACTTAGCGACAAGCTATGGCCGCTAATTAATGTTAACGGCATAATCGCTGGACGCTAAGCATGATCTTAACAGCAAGGGATATTGCCGTTAAGGTCAAGTCTGTGCAAAACACAGACCCGAGCTCCAAAGATGGGGTGAATTTGGGGGTCTAGGACACAAGGGAAAATACATAAAAATGGTAAAACCATCCTAGACACATACATGAACACTATGGGTTGGGTACTTGCCTTTTAGGTATACTCCAAAGGAATCAAAAGGCTTGGTGAAGCTCTCCTTGGGCTGTCCCAAGAAGTTCCCAACCAGCCTCCAAGATGGCCTTCCTCCGGGTTCTTGAGCAAGCTCCAGTGCAATCCGAGGTCGGGGATGCCTTCCTCGATGATCCAGCAAGCTCCTTGATGTAGCAGGTGGCCGGATCAAGCTTCAGAACTTCAGATTTCGGATTGAAAAGGTGAGGGTTTCTCACAGTCCGAAATTAGGGTTTCACTCCTTTCTCTTCTTCCTCTCTTGCAAAAGGGCAAAGAGAAGGCCTAGGGTTGTAAAATGGGTTTGTATATAGGAGAGGGGGGTTCTCCTATCACGCAGGGGTGACAAGATGGCCTTTCAGACCATTGGGGACAGCTCCCCAATGGTTGGGGTGGCTTGCTTCCGGAATTTCGAGTCTGCAACGCATGCAGGTCAGAGAAATTGGCGTCCACATCGCTGGACGCTGAACTTAGTGTTGGCGTCCATAGGGTTGACGCCGACACAACATCGATGTCTACTGATATTGACGCCAATCTGGCCTTCGGCCAGAACTCTAAAACATGTAGAAACTATGCACATCTTACACATATATATACATGCCATATGTATGTATTAACATGTACACACTACCATCGTATAATACATACATTATTTATCCCTAAATTATACACATACACACATAAGTATACTAATTAATACATACGTAGATACATACATACGTACATACACAACATGAATTATTCACATGCAATTCAATAATGTAACAAAATTCGAGGGCCTTACAGGTTATGGTGGAGAGTTCTTCTCCCGGTCTGCGCAGTCCAAGAGTCGTCACTGTATTGCCTAGGTGGCGTCTATGTGTATGTGTTATGTGATGTGTCCTTCTAATGGTGGTTTGGACTATGTGTCACGGCACTAAATTGTGAAATGTGAATGTGAACATGTGTAAATTGTGTAGTATGAAGATGTGAAAATGTGCAATGTGTAAAAAGTGAGCAATGTGAATGTGTAATTGTGTAAACATGTGGAACTAATATGATAAATCATGAAATTGTGATCCATGATGTGTAAGTGTCAAATTTATGTCAAAACAGCAACCTAAATGTGTGTAAAATGCCATTTCCACATGTGCAAAATTTGTAAAATCCATGTTAAGGATGTTTCTTACTTATGTGCGAATAGTTCCATGTTTAATCGTTATCATGTTGAAGTTGAAAATGTGAATGTAGCTCTCATATGAATAGACAAATAGAAAGCATGTGGTAGGGACTTTAATTTGGAATGACATAAACCATGTACATGTGTTTAAATTTTATAGAAGTATCATGATAGGTTGTTTCCAACCATGCTATATGTTTGGCTATTAAAAGTGATTATAGGTCTTATTGTGATATATGCATGTATGACGTGTATGGTGTTATTTGCTGAGTCTTTTAGATTCATTCCTTGCTTCGGCGTACAGGTTTAGTAGGTGATACACCTTTGGAGGAGACCGTAGAGAGCGACTCCGAGCACGGAGAGTAGCTTGGCGGAGTTGTAGTTGTGACATTTTGACTTCCATCGTATGTAAATTGAGATATTGTAATAGAAACACTATGTAATTGTGGACAACTATGTATTAGAATTTAGTACTTCATTATGTGGACTTTATTTCTTTTAAATTGTCATTGGATCATGTATGTTAAATGTGGATGATGAAATGAAATGAAAGACCTTGTTCTTTTACTTCCACTACTCTGTATTTATATTTGTGTATATCTCAATCATGTGATAGCGTTTGGGTAAATGTCCCACTGTGATAACGTTCACTATACCGACGTGGGTTGGTATAACCGTATCGGTATAATGAGGGTCGTCACAGGGATTGGTATCAGAGCAACCGATTGAGATTATACATAAATATACATGAATTATCATCTTCATTACATGCTAAATCTTCATAGATTGTCCACATGTAGAATTGATTAATAATGAATGAAAAATAGATAAGAAAATGGTTAGGAAATAAATTAACGTAGCTCTAATGGTGGCTGAAATTTATTGCAGCCATGGCTTCGAGAGGTAGGCGTGGCGTAGCGCCGGCCCGTGAGGACGAGCCAAGACGTGAGGAGCAGGCGGAGCAGCAGGCCCCGGCACCGCAGGGTCCTGTACTTCCCCCGCCGCCACCTGTGGATTATGGAGTGTTCATGCAAGGTTTGGTGCAGGCCATGCAGACGTAGGCCCACACCCAGGCTGCACTCCAGGCTCAGTTCGAGTCTCAGGTTAGCATAATCAATCAAAGTGTAGTCTGTTTTATTTAATTGTATGATGTTATGTTGAATGTGTATTAATTGTTGTTGGATGTAGGAGGCTCAAGTTCCAGCTCAGGACCATGGTGGACCTTCCATCATGGAAAGATTCAAGAGGATGCCGCCACCCTCTTTTAAGGGGGAGAGCGATTCGTTACTAGCAGAAAGCTGGATGAGGGAGATCGAGAAGATCTTCCGAGCTATTAAGTGTGCGGACGATGATAAGGTTACTTTGGCCACCTATATGCTACAGGTATGTGCTAGTTTTATTTGTTTATATCCCCTATTAAGTTGAAGTTGTTTAGTTGGTGCTTATGAAGGTTATGTTACAGGAGAGAGCTGATGTGTGGTGGGCTTCATTACTGCATACCCGATTCGAGGACGACGCTATTGAGGTTGCTTGGGATGAGTTCGTGAGGCTCTTTTGGGCCAAATTCATCCCCGAGCATATCCAGGACAGGATGGAGCAAGAGTTCCTCTCCTTGACTCAAGGCTCCATGACCGTGCTTGAGTATGAGGCCAGGTTTGCAGAATTATCTAAATATGCACCTCATATTGTGACAGATGAGAGCAGAAAAGCAAAGAAGTTCGTGATGGGCCTGAAGCCATCACTGAGGACGAGGCTAGTGGCGTTTGACCATCGTACCTTGGAAGAGGCACTTAGTGCTGCTTGTAGACAGGAGGGCGATATACAACAGTATCTCGAAGAGAAGAAGGCTTCACAGAAGAGGCCTGCAGCTACGTTTCAGCGGCAGGACAAGAAGAAAGCAGTGTACCAGGCACCGCAGCGTCCGGTAACAACCAGCAGTGCACAGGTACCTTCTCAATGTTCCCCTGGTGTGAAGAAGGAGTGTCCCCATTGCGGGAAGACACATGGTGGTTCCGAGTGTTGGATGATTGCGGGAAAGTGCTTGAAGCGGGGAAGCAGTGACCACAAGATCAAGGATTGTCCAAGACTTCAGCAGGGGGTCCAGCGCGGAGCGCTAGCCCCTGCAGCGATAGCAGCAGCAGCGCCAGCTACAGGAAGACCAGGAAGGCCTCGAGCCCCAGCTCGAGTGTTTGCTCTAGCACGAGAGGATGCCGAGCAGGCGGAGCATGTCTCCGAAGGTACGGTTTTACTTCTAGGTGTGCACGCTCGGGTTTTGTTTGATACGGGTGCCACTCACTCGTTCATTTTCGAGCGGTTCGCTAGGCAGTTAGCTCTAGAGTCAGGCGTAGAGTTTGAGGAGTTAGAGGTCCCTTTTTTTGTGCACACACCTGCGGGTACGGTATCGACTAGGAAGTGCATTCCGTCGTTACCTGTGTGCATTGAGGATAGAGTCCTAGAAGGGTGTTTCTTCTTGCTAAAGATGAAGGACTTTGATGCTATTCTTGTTTTGGATTGGCTAGAGGAGCACTATGTGTTAGTAGATTGTCTTGGGAAGAGGATTGTTTTCCGCATTCCTGGTGAGGACGAGTTCTCTCATCCCTTGCCAAGGAACTTGGTGGGAAAGTTGGTCATCTCTGCCATGAAGGCGATGAGCATGGTAAACAAGGGTTGTGACACTTTTCTTGCCAGCGTGGTGTTAGTACCTGAGGCTGATGAGTCACCTACTCTTGCATAGATCGAGATAGTGCAGGATTTTCCAGACGTCTTTCCCGATGATTTATCTGGATTGCCACCCGATAGAGAGATAGAGTTCACCATAGAGTTTCTTCCGGGCACCTCTCCTATCTCAAAGGCACAATATCGGATGGCCCCTGCAGAGTTAGCCGAGTTAAGGAGGCAGTTGCAAGAGTTGCTAGATAAGGGATTTATTTGCCCTAGTGTTTCCCCTCAGGGCGCACCTGTCTTATTTGTAAAGAAGAAGGATGGATCACTTAGGTTATGCATCAATTATAGGAAGCTAAACCAAGTGACAGTGAAGAACAGGTATCCCTTACCTCGTATTGATGATTTGTTTGACCAGTTGCAAGATGCATCAGTCTTTTCTAAGATTGATTTACGATCTGGTTATCATCAGTTGAGGATTCAGAGTGAGGATGTGTCCAAGACGGCATTCAGATCCCGTTATGGACATTATGAGTTTTTGGTCCTTCCTTTCGGATTGACCAACGTCGTTGCAGCATTCATGGATCTCATGAACAGGGTGTTTAGGCCGTATCTAGATAGCTTTGTTGTAGTGTTTATTGATGATGTGCTGGTCTACTCTCCGAACGAGGCCACACACCGTCAGCATTTGAGGGTAGTATTAGAGGTTCTCTGTAAGCACAAGCTGTATGCTAAGTTCAGCAAGTGCGATTTCTGGTTGCGTGAGGTTCATTTCCTCGGGCATGTTATCTCTGGTGCTGGTGTTGCAGTTGATCCAGCAAAGGTCCAGGCAGTTATGGATTGGGAGACCCCCAAGACCCCTTCGGAGATTCGTAGTTTTCTGGGTTTGGCTGGTTACTATCGGCGATTCATTGAGGGATTTTCATCCATCACCGCCCCATTGACTCAGCTCACCAGAAAGGGAGTGAAGTTTGTTTGGTCCGAGAAGTGTGATAGTAGTTTTCAATTGTTGAAGACTAAGCTCACGTCAGCTCCGGTGTTAGTCTTGCTGAGCGGTGTAGAGGGTTTTGCTATCGACACGGATGCATCTCGGATTGGCTTAGGCTGTGTGCTAATGCAGCAAGGAAGGGTAGTGGCATATGCTTCTCGTCAGTTGAAGGAGCATGAGAAGAACTATCCGACTCATGATTTGGAGCTTGCAGCAGTGGTTCATGCACTAAAGATCTGGAGGCACTATCTTTATGGTGTCAGATTTGAGGTGTTTACCGACCACAAGAGCTTGAAGTATCTTTTCTCCCAAAAGGAATTAAACCTGAGGCAGAGAAGATGGATTGAGTTCTTGAAGGACTATGACTTCGACCTTCAGTATCATCCTGGAAAGGCGAACGTCGTAGCAGATGCTCTGAGTAGGAAGAGAACATCTCTCCAGCAAGACTGGAAGATGTTGGAGGATGCGGCTTGCGCGTTGACTGAGTTAGAACCATCGTTGTGTCAGGCTTTCGTAGCTCAGCTATCCCTTAAATCCTCAGTGTTGGATGAGGTGATCGAGCAGCAGAAATCCGACCCTAGACTCCTAGAGTTAGTGGGCAAGGCAGGCATTGCTCTGGAGGAGGACGGTGTGATTAGGTTCATACCGTGTTTGTGTCCCTGATTTGGTAGATGTCCGTGAGCATGTGTTAGCAAGGCTCATAGATCGCTTTCTCTATTCATCCGGTAACATAAGATGTACCAGGATTTGAAGAGGTCCTTTTGGTGGTCTGGCATTAAGAGGGACGTTGGTAGATATGTATCCCGGTGTTTAGTATGGCAGCAAGTGAAGGCCGAGCGACAGCGACCATATGGCCTTATGCAGAAGATGGAAATCCCAGTGTGGAAGTGGGAAGCTGTCACTATGGACTTTGTTTCGGGATTGCCCTAGATTCATTGGCCCATATGAGATTCTCAGACGATTGGGCAGCGTGGCATATGAGCTAGCTTTACCCCCAGCTTTAGCTAGTGCTCATCCTGTTTTACACGTTTCTATGCTCTAGAAGTATGTTCGAGATCCATCTCATGTGATTAGTCACGAGCCAGTGGAAATTCAGCCAGATCTGTCGTATGTGGAGCAACCAGTGGCTATTCTTGACCCGAAGGTTCAGCATCTCCGGAACAAGAGTATTGCGTCAGTGAAAGTTTTATGGCGGAACTTCTCGCGAGAGGAGGCTACTTGGGAGCTTGAGGATGCGATGAAGATGAAGTATCCCCATTTGTTTGAGTAGTTTTGTTTTAAACATCGAGGACGAAATTTCCTTAAGGGGGGAGGGTGTAAGGCCCTCGATTTTTTTGTCATTTTATCTATTTTTGTGAATTCATGTTTGTGTGTAACTTGTATATACATATGTAGATATTTATTACAATATTAGCTAGTGATACTTATGTGTGCATGTGTGTAAATTAGTTATAAATATTGTATGTTTGCATGTGTGATGGTGTGTATACTACCATATATATATATATATACATCGTACGCATGGTTCTGCATGTTTTTAAGTTCTGGCCGAAGGGCCAATTGGCGTCAACAGGGTGGACGTCATGGTAGCAAACGTCCATATAGTTTGGACGTTAATACGTTAATAAACGGCCATGGATGTGGAGTTAATTCTCTGACTTGCATGCGCTGCAGACCCTGAAATTCCGAGGGCAAGCAAGCCCAGCCATTGGGGAGATGTCCCCAATGGCTATCAGGCCTTCACTTTACCCTGCGTGATGTCCCAACCCATTCTCCTATAAACTAAACCCTTTGAAACCTACAAGGACTTCTCTTGGCCTTTTGCAAGAGGAGAGAAAACCCTAGCTCAAACTGGTGGAGATTTGGACTTTGCATGCTTTGATCCGGCGGTTTGGAGCTTCATCCGGTGATCTACAGCAACTAGAAGCTAGCTTGGACATTGGGGAAGGCTTCCCCAACATTGGACTGAAGCCTGCATCGACCTAGAACCCGGAGTGAAGGTGTTTTGGAGGCTTCTTGGGACTCTCCAAGGAGAGCTTCTCCGGCCATTTAGATCCCTTTGGAGAATTTTAAAAAGGCAAGTAACCCTTCCCCGTGGTGCATGTGTGTATCCAATAGGTCCTAGGTATTTTTATGGATTTTTATCGTGTCCTGGATCCTCACATTCCTCTGTTATCTGGAGCTCGGTCTGTGTTTTTGCACAAACAGGAACTTGACGTCAAGCCCTCTTGCCGTCAAGATCTCCAGTCAGCGGCCAGCGATCTTGCCGTCAATCTCCTTGAACGGCCAGACACTGCCGTTAAGTTCTTCGTGCAGAATAGTAAAAGTTCTGCCTTAATATAATTATTTCCAGGACTTTGACGCATGAGATATAATGTAATTTTATATGTTATGTAAAATAGATAATGTGATGTGTGTGGAATTTCTGTACTTTTCTGTGGATGGCATAAATTGTTAGATTGAAACACATGTTGGGAAAATGGATTATGCATGTTCACCTACTGTCTACATGATTCCTGAGGAGTTAAATGCCCTAGAATTTTCTATACTATGTTATGTGTCAGTCCATACCCTGCAAATTTGAGAATTTGTTCATGTTCGTGTGATTTACTGTAATTTCTGCAATGGAAATAGAAAGCATGTGTAGGATTTTCCAAAAAATCACAGTAATTGTATGTTGTGCAATAAATTCGGGGAAAATTCTTGTAACAATGTGTATGATAGATTCAGATATGTGAAATGTCAAATCTGAGATCCTGTTATGTTCCATGATAAATTGAATTATGAATGGCATGAGAGTGAATGTTTTAATTTCTGTAAATGTAAATATGACTCAGAAAAATGTGAAAATTTGCATGTGTGGTCACAAACCTGCAAAAAATGTGTGGTTAAATTTTCATGTGATTTGGATAAAAAAAAATA
Organism: Colocasia esculenta; assembly: GCA_014218235.1. Lineage (NCBI taxonomy): Eukaryota > Viridiplantae > Streptophyta > Magnoliopsida > Alismatales > Araceae > Colocasia > Colocasia esculenta. Next base: position 135,853,360 of record CM024755.1, read on the forward strand.
CATTATGAGATTTCCATGTGAAAACGAGTGATTAATGCATGTTATCATGAATGTGGTTTGATTATGCATTGTTCAGCCTGATTAGTGTAAAGTATTGAATGTTTGAAGTCTGTCAACAGTAGTATCATGTTAGGGAAAAACAGAGCCATGTGTATGAATGAGAATTTGAGCCATGTGTAAATCATATGAAAAGTGTGTGTTAAAAATCGGATAATGTGTGAAATGTGCCATGTGTGACACTGCTTCCATAGAGGGCCGTGGAACCGTACCATGGAAAAAGTCCCATGGGAAGGTTCAATGTGTTAAATCCTATGGGCATTAGGATGAATCGTGGAGTTGGACAAGTACCACTGGTTAGGGTGGAGAGTTCTTCTCCCGGTCTGCGCAGTCTAAGAGTCGTCACTGTATTGCCTAGGTGGCGTCTATGTGCATGTGTTATGTGATGTGTCCTTCTGATGGTGGTTTGGACTATGTGTCACGACACTAAATTGTGAAATGTGAATGTGAACATGTGTAAATTGTGTAGTGTGAAGATGTGAAAATGTGCAATGTGTAAAAAGTGAGCAATGTGAATGTGTAATTGTGTAAACATGTGGAACTGATATGATAAATCATGAAATTGTGATCCATGATGTGTAAGTGTTAAATTTATGTCAAAACAGCAACCTAAATGCGTGTAAAATGCCATTTCCACATGTGCAAAAATTGTAAAATCCATGTTAAGGATGTTTCTTACTTATGTGCGAATAGTTCCATGTTTAATCGTTATCATGTTGATGTTGAAAATGTGAATGTAGCTCTCATGTGAATAGACAAATAGAAAGCATGTGGTAGGGACTTAATTGGAATGACATAAACCATGTACATGTGTTTAAATTTTATAGAAGTATCATGATAGGGTGTTTCCTACCATGCTATATGTTTGGGCTATTGAAAGTGATTATAGGTCTTATTGTGATATATGCATGTATGACGTGTATGGTGTTATTTGCTGAGTCTTTTAGACTCATTCCTTGCTTCGCGTACAGGTTAGTAGGTGATACACCTTTGGAGGAGACTGTAGAGAGCGACTCCGAGCGAGGGTAGTAGCTTGGCGGAGTTGTAGTTGTGACATTTTGACTTCCATTGTATGTAAATTGAGGCATTGTAATAGAAACACTAGTAATTGTGGACAACTATGTATTTGAATTTAGTACTTCATTATGTGACTTTATTTCTTTTAAATTGTCATTGGATCATGTATGTTAAATGTGGATGATGAAATGAAATGAAAGACATTGTTCATTTACTTCCGCTACTGTATCTATATTTGTGTATATCTCAATCATGTGATAGCATTTGGGTAAATGTCCCACTGTGATAACGTTCACTATACCGACGTGGGTTGGTATAACCGTACTGGTATAATGAGGGTCGTTACATCAGTTCTCCTCCATTTCAGCTAGGGTTTCCTTCTCCCTTTGCAAAGAGCTAAGAGAGAGTCTTTCAGGTTGCAAGGAGAGGAAAGTTTATAGGAAAAGGGCTTGGGATATCCTGTAGGGTCTGATGGGAGAGCTGAGAGCCATTGGGGACATCTCCCAAATCGGTGAGCAAGGCAAACCCGAGATTTCAGGGTTTGCTGTGCGCAGAAGTTCAGAGAAGTAGACGTCCACATAGATGGCCGTCTACTTTAGTGTTGGCTTCCATCGACATGGACGTTGACTCATCATGGACGTCCATCCATGTTGACGCCAATTTGCTCTTCGGCCAAAGCTTAAAAAATGCAGAAAACCATGCTTACACTATATACTTACATGCCATATATGTAATATGATGTACACACTACTACAACATGTAATCAAGATATTTACAACTAATATACATATGCATACTTAAGATACCAATATAACATCGTACATAAGTATCCACATACGTATACATGATAAAATACAACATGACTCAACATACAATAAGATAAAATGACAACTAATTCGAGCGCCTTACACCCTCTCCCCCTTAAGAAAACTTCGTCCTCGAACTTCAAAACTACTACTGAACAAATGAGGATACTTCTTCCTCATCGCCTCCTCAAGCTCCCAAGTAGCCTCCTCTCGCGAGATGTTCCGCCATAGAACCTTCACTGACCTAATCCTCTTGTTCCGGAGATACTGAACCTTCCGGTCAAGAATAGCTACTGGTTGCTCCACATACGACAGATTTGGCTGAATCTCCACTGGCTCGTGACTAATCACATGAGATGGATCTCAGACATACTTCCTGAGCATAGAAACATGGAAAATAGGGTGAACACTAGCTAAAGTTGGGGGTAAAGCTAGCTCATATGCCACGCTGCCCAATCGTCTGAGAATCTCATACGGGCCAATGAATGTAGGGCTTAACTTGCTATGCCTGCCAAACCTGACGACACCTCGAGTAGGTGAAATCTTCAAAAAGACATGCTCACCCACCTCGAACTCCAAATCCTTCCTCCTGTTGTCGGCATAGCTCTTCTTCCTATCCTACGCCGCAACAAGCCTCTTTCTAATCAACTAAATCTTATCCGAAGTCTCCTGATCTAACTCCGGACCGATCAACTGCCTATCGCCGGTCTCCACCCAACATAAAGAAGATCTGTAAGGCCTTCCATATAACGCCTCAAATGGAGCCATACCAATGCTCGCATGAAAGCTGTTGTTGTATGCGAACTCCACCAGAGGTAGATGACACTCCCAATCATCTTTCCAATTCAGCACACATGCCCTCAGCATATCCTCGAGCGTCTGCATAGTCCTCAGACTGTCCATCTGTCTGGAGATGAAACGCCGAACTGAGCTTCAGCTCCGAACCTAAGGCATCCTGAAGACCCTTCCATAACCTCGAAATAAATCTCGGATCTCAATCTGAAATGATCGACTTCGGCACACCATGCAATCTAATGATGCTACTGACATACAATCTAGCCAAGCTATCTACTGACTGCTTCTTCTTCCTAGGCAAGAAATGTGCAGTCTTCGAGAATCTATCTACGACTACCCAAATCGAGTCATTGCCCCATCTAGACCGAGGAAAACCCGAAACAAAATCCATAGTGATAGCTTCCCACTTCCATACTGGGATCTCCATCTTCTGCATAAGGCAAGATGGTCGCTGCCGCTCGGCTTTCACTTGCTGGCATACTAAACACCGGGATACATAAGCTGCTACATCCCTCTTCATACCAGACCACCAAAAGGACCTCTTCAAATCCTGGTCCATCTTGGTGTTACCCGGATGAATAGAGAATCTCGACCTATGAGCCTATGCTAATACATGCTCATGGACATCTACAATACCAGGAACACAAACTCGGTGATGGAATCTAATCACGCCATCCTCATCAAGAGCAATGCCCGCCTGGCCCACTAACTCTTGGAGTCTAGGGTCGGCTTTTTGCTGCTCGATCACCTCATCCAATACCGAGGACCTAAGGGATAACTGGGCTATAAAAGCCTGGCATAGCGATGGCTCTAACTCAGTCAACGCGCAAGCCGCATCCTCCAACATCTGCCAGTCCTGCTGGAGAGATGGTCTCTTCGTACTCAGGGCATCAGCTACGACATTCGCCTTCCCAGGGTGATACTGAAGGTCGATGTCATAGTCCTTCAAGAACTCAATCCATCTTCTCTGCCTTAGGTTTAATTCCTTTTGGGAGAAAAGATACTTCAAGCTCTTGTGGTCGGTGAACACCTCAAATCTGACACCATAAAGATAGTGTCTCAGATCTTTAGTGCATGAACCACTGCCGCAAGCTCCAAATCATGAGTCGGATAGTTACGCTCATGCTCCTTCAATTGGCGAGAAGCATACGCCACTACCCTTCCTTGCTGCATTAGCACATAGCCTAAGCCAATCCGAGACGCATCCGTATAAATGGCAAAACCTCTGGACCACTAGGAAATACCAATAACTGGAAGCTACGCTCACATGTCTCGGACCACACAAACTTCTCACCTTTCCTGGTCAGCTGAGTCAATGGGGCGGCGATGGATGAAAATCCCTCAATGAATCGCCGATAGTAACCAGCCAAACCCAGAAAACTACGAATCTCCGAAGGGGTCTTGGGGGTCTCCCAATCCATAACATCCTGGACCTTTGCTGGATTAACTGCTACACCAGCACCAGAGATCACATGACCAAGAAAATGAACCTCGCGCAGCCAGAAATCGCACTTGCTGAACTTTGCGTACAGCTTGTGCTCACAGAGAACCTCTAATGCTACCCTCAAATGCTGACGGTGTGTGGCCTCATCCGGAGAGTAGACCAGCACATCATCAATAAACAATACAACAAAACTATCTAAATACGGCCTAAAAACCCTGTTCATGAGATCCATGAACGCTGTAGGGGCGTTGGTCAATCCGAATGGAAGAACCAAAAACTCATAATGTCCATAACGGGATCTAAATGTTGTCTTGGACACATCCTCACTCCGAATCCTCAACTGATGATAACAGATCGCAAATCAATCTTTGAAAAGACTGATGCATCTTGCAACTGGTCAAACAAATCATCAATACGAGGTAAGGGATACCTATTCTTCACTGTCACTTGGTTTAGCTTCCTGTTATCGATGCATCACCTAAGTGATCCATCCTTCTTCTTTACAAAGAAGACAAGTGCGTCCAAGGGGAAACAGTAGGGCGAATAAATCCCTTGTCTAGTAGCTCTTGCAACTGCTTCCTTAACTCGGCTAACTCCGCAGGTGCCATCCGATATGGAGCCTTCGAGATAGGAGAGGTGCCCGGAAGAAACTCTATGGTTAACTCTATCTCTCTATCCGGTGGCATTCCAGACAAATCATCGGGAAAGACGTCTGGAAAATACTGCACTACCTTGATATCTGCAAGAGTAGGTGACTCACCAGCCTCGAGTACTAACACTACACTGGCAAGAAAAACGTCACAACCCTTGTTTACCATGCGCATCGCCTTCATGGCAGTGATGACTAACTTTCCCGCCAAGTTCCTTGGCAAGGGATGAGAGAACTCATCCTCACCAAGAATGCGGAAAACAATCCTCTTCCCACGACAATCTACTAACGCATAGTGCTCCTCTATCCAATCCATACCAAGAATAACATCAAAGTCCTTCATTTTTAGCAAGAAGAAACACCCTTCTAGGACTCTATCCTCAATGCACACAGGTAACGATGGAATACACTTCCCAGTCGATATTGTACCCGCAGGTGTGTGTACAGACAACAGGACATCTAAATCCTCAGACTTTACACCTGACTCTAGAGCTAACTGCCTAGCGAAACGCTCAAAGATGAACGAGTGAGTGGCACCCGTATCGAACAAAACCCGAGCGTGCACACCTAGAAGTAAAACCGTACCTTCGGTGACATGCTCCGCTTGCTCGGCATCCTCTCGTGCTAGAGCAAACACTCGAGCTGGGGCTCGAGGCCTTCCTGGTCTTCCTGTAGCTGGCACTGCTGCTGCTACTGCTGCTGGGGCTGGCGCTCAGCGTTGGACTCCCTGCTGAAGTCTCGGACAATCCTTGATCTTGTGGTCGCTGCTTCCGCACTACAAGCACTTTTCCGCTACCATCCAACACTCCGTACCACCATGTGTCTTCCCGCAATGGGGACACTCCTTCTTCACACCAGGGAATGTTGAGAAGGTACATGTGCACTGCTGGTTGTTATTGGACGCTGCAGTGCCTGGTACACTGCTTTCTTCTTGTCCTGCCACTGGAACATAACTGCAGGCCTCTTCTGCGAAGCCTTCTTCTCCTCGAGGTACTACTCCATTTCACCCTCCTTCCTACAAGCAGTGCTAAGGGCGTCGTCTAAGGTACGATGGTCAAACGCCACTAGCCTCGTCCTGAGTGATGGCTTCAGGCCCATCACGAACTTCTTTGCTTTCCTGCGCTCATCTGTCACGATATGAGGTGCATATTTAGATAATTTTGCAAACCTGGCCTCATACTCGAGCACGGTCATGGAGCCCTGGGTCAAGGAAAGGAACTCCTGCTCCATCCTGTCCTGGATATGCTCGAGGACGAATTTGGCCCGAAAGAGCCTCACGAACTCGTCCCAAGCCATGTCAATAGCTCCGTCCTCGAATCGGGTACGCAGTAAGGAAGCCCACCACACATCAGCTCTCTCTGTAACACAATCTTCATAAGCACCACACTAAACAATTCTAACTTAACAGGATATACAACATATAAAACTAACACATACCTGTAGCATATAGGTGGCTAAAGTAACCTTATCCTCGTCCGCACACCTAACAGCTCAGAAGATCTTCTTGATCTCCCTCATCCAGTTTTCAGCTAGCAATGGGTCGCTCTCCCCCTTAAAAGAGGGTGGCAACATCCTCTTGAATCATTCCATGATGGAAGGTCCACCATGGTGCTGAGCTGGAATTTGAGCCTGCTACAACAAACAATAAACAACACATATTCAACACAACATCATGCCATTACATAAAGCAGACTACTCTTTGTTTTATTATTCTAACCTGAGCCTCCAACTGGGCCTGGAGTGCAGCCTGGGTGTGGGCCTGCGTCTGCATGGCCTGCACTAGACCCTGCATGAACACTCCATAATCCACTGGCGGCGGTGGGGGAAGTACAGGACCCTGAGGTGCCGGGACCTGTTGCTCATCCTGCTCCTCACGCCTCTGCTCGCCCTCACGAGCAGGAGCACCGCCACGTCTACCACGCAAAGCCATGGCTGCAATAAATTTCAGCCACTATTAGAGCGATGTTAATTTACTCCTAACCATTTTCTTATCTATTTTCCATTCATTATTAATCAATTCTACACATGTGGACAATTCTATAAAGATTTAGCATGTAATGAGGATGATGACTTATGTATATTTATGTACTATCTCAATCGGTCACTCTGATACCAATCTCTATGACGACCCTCCTTATACCGGTATGATTATACCAGTCCACGTCAGTATAATGAGTCTCGTCACAGTGGGACATTTACCCAAACACTAACACACATGATTGAGATGTACACAAATATAAATACAGAGTAGCGGAAGAAAAGAACTACTATCTTTCATTCATCATCCACATTAAACATGCATGATTCAAATAACAATTTAAAGATCTAAAGTCCACATAATAAAAACTAATTCCAAAATACATAGCTTGTCCACAATTTAATAATGTTTCAATTACAATGCCTCAATTACATACTATGAAAACAAGTATAATTATGGTGACTCCACAAAGCTACTCTCCTCGCTCGGAGTAGCTCTCCGCAGTCTCCTCCAAAGGAGTGGGGTCGCCTGCTAAACCTGTACGCCGAAGCAAGGAATGAGTCAAAAAGACTCAGCAAGTAAACTCCATACACGTCACACATGCATATATCACAAGTAAGTTCTACTTTCAAATTCATTAAATCAAACATATAACATGGTTGAGACAATAAAATAAACAACCTATCATGGTATTTCTACAACTACACAACACATGATACATGATACATGCCATCTCAAAGCAAAATACATATCACATGCTTTCTACTCATCCTTCACAAGAGAGCTAACATTTTACAATTAAGCTAACACGGTCGCCTTCTAAGCATGGAATCTAACACACATCTAAAGAAGAACTCCTAAACAGTGTAGATGTAAGGCATCATTATAACATATGAAGGTTCTTGTTTTGACATGAACTTAATAATTTCATAATATGAATTACAAATTTTCACTCTAACACACTTATATCACATGGTTACACATTTACACATTCATATGGTCCACTTTTACACATTACACACATATACATGTTCACACTACACAATTTACACATATTCACATTTACATTTCACATTAAATGCCATGACACATAGTCCAAACCACCATTAGAAGGACACATCACATACACATAACACATAGACGCCACCTAGGCAACACAGTGACGACTCTTGGACTGCGCAAGACCAGGAGAAGAACTCTCCACCCTAACCAGTGGTACTTGTCCACCTCCAGGATTTCATCCTAATGCCCATAGGATTTACACATTGAACCTTCCTGTGGGGACTTTTCTACGGTACGGTTCCACAGCCCTCTATGGAAGCAGTGTCACACACGGCCCATTTTACACATTTCGGTTTTTTTAACACACATATATTACACAATATGACACATCACTTATAGTTTTATCATTAACACATGGTTTAGTTTTCCTAAATCATGGTACGACTGTTGACAGGGTTCAAACACTTCAAAATTTACAGTAATCAGGTTGGGAACACCTAATCAAACCCTAATTACGTTAAGCATGCATAAACCATTCAATTTCACATGGAAATTTCACAACATAACCTACTGTTACCCAAATTTCATGAAAATTTAACCACGCACTGTTTGCAGGTTTCAGAACGCACATGCAAATTTTCACATTTTTCTTAATTACATATAATTTACATAAAATGAAATACTCATTCACATGCCGCAATCATTTCAATTATCATGGAAGCACAACATAATTATCAGTTTTGACAGTTCTCAGACCTGTATCTAACATGAACATTATCACAGAAATTTTATCCAAATTATTGCACATTACACAATTTACTAGAAATTTTGACTAACCCACACATGCCCTCTATTTTCAATGCAGAAATTTCAACAATTAGCATGGTCATGGAAAAATTCTCGGATTTTCAAAACAGGGACTAACATACATATACATCACTTGAAATTTTGGGGCAATTGAAATTTCACATGGACTACGTAAACAAAGGTCTACATGTTCAGGACCTTATCTAACATGCATTTCAAATAAATGTAATAATTCACATCATTTACCGAAATTCATCAACCATTCACAACACATTCTATTAACTACATTACGTATCATGTAGAATTTACACTATATCCTCATGCGTAAAACCTCAGAAATTAGGTATATAAGGTAGAACAATTTCATGTTCTGTCCTGAAGAACTTAATGACAATGTCTGGCCGTTTAGAGGTGTTAACGGCAGCATCGTCTGCCGCCAACTGAGGATCTTGATGGAAAGGGATCTTTCCATCAAGCTCCTGTCTGTGCAAAAATACAGACCGAGCTCTGAAGAATGGGTGAATGTGAGGATCCAGGACACGAGGAAAATCTCATAAAGTCCTTAAAACCTACTGGACACATACATGGGCTACGGGGATGGGTTACTTGCCTTTTACAAAATCTCCAAAGGGATCAAATATGTTGTTGAAGCTCTCCTTAGGCAGTGCCAATAAGTCTCCTCCACAGCCTTCCCTCGGGTTCTAGGTCGAAGTAGCTGGCAAACCGAGGTTGGGGAAGCCTTCTCCTTCGTCCAAACTCCCTTCCAAATGTAGTAGATCGCCGGAGGAAGCTTTGAATCGCTGGATCTGAGCTCCCAAAGTTCAGTTCTCCTCCAGTTCAGCAAGGGTTTCCTTCTCCCTTTGCAAAGAGCTAAGAGAGAGTCTTTCAGGTTGCAAGGAGAGGAAAGTTTATAGGAAAAGGGCTTGGGATATCCCGTAGGGTCTGATGGGAGAGCTGAGAGCCGTTGGGGACATCTCCCCAATCGATGAGCAAGGCAAACCTGGGATTTCAGGGTCTACTGCGCGCAGAAGTTTAGAGAAGTAGACGTCCACATAGATGGCTGTCTACTTTAGTGTTGGCGTCCATCGACATGGTCGTTGACTCATCATGGACGTCCATCCATGTTGACGCCAATTTTCTCTTCAGCTAGAGCTTAAAAACATGCAGAAAACCATTCTTACACTATATACTTACATGCCATATATGTAATATGATGTAAACACTACTACAACATGTAATCAAGCAATATTTACCACTAATATACACATGCATACTTAAGTATACCAATATAACATCGTACATAAGTATCCACATACATATACATGATATATATATATATACAACATGACTCAACATACAATAAGATAAAATGACAACTAATTCGAGGGCCTTACAAAGACACATCAGAAGAAGTTTTAGATGACAAGGAAAGCATGGGGAGCAGTGAAGATGAAGAAGCTCTCCTCTCCAGAAGACTGCAAATGATCCTTGCGAAAAAGAATTATTAGTCTGGAAGGAGACACTTCAAGAAAAACAAAGATTTTAAGAAGTCAGAAGGTAAAAACTCAAAGAGAGCTGAGCCTATCTACTATGAGTGCAAGAAGCCCGGACATATCAAAGCAGAATGTCTGAAGCAAAAGAAGACTGAAGTCAAAAAGAAAGGCAGCTCCAGAATGGTTAGAAGATACAAAAAGAAAGCCATGGCACCAGCTTGGGACAACTGCAGCGACTTAGATAGTGAGTCGAGCTCAAGCGAAGAGGAAGAAGAAAAGGCCAACCTGGCCTTCATGGCAAACGTTGATGATAAGGTATCCTCTGACCCATCTTTTTCATCATGCAATGAATCTGAATCCGATTGTTTAGAAGATGCTTTTAACGAACTATATAGTAAATATAAAGATGTGTGAAAACTCTTAAAAGTTAGCAAGAAAAATCATGCTTGTTTAGAAAACACCAATTCTGATTTAAAATCTGAAAATGAGCAATTAGAAAAACAAGTTACTGAACTTAAAAGAAGAAACAAATTAGTGTGTGAGGATTTGAAAAATAAAAATGAACAAATAGCAAGACTGGAAAACCAGGAAATAGTAAGTAAACTAATCAAGAAATTAAACACTGACAAAAGAAAATGAAAAATTATCAAGCACATTAGATAAGTTTACAAACGAAAAAAACTACATTAATACTAAAGGGAGCTAGAAGGTCAGGAAAGAAGAAATATGGCTGAGGATACACCCTCCTGATAATGAGAAGCCGTAGTACATCCGTAAAATATATCCAACACCCAAGTTTGTAGCTGAACAAGATACTGCATACAAGTCTAATCTTAAATATATTCCAACTGAAAAAATAAGTAAAACATCTTGTTGTAGCCATTGTGACAAACTAGGTCACATTAAAATAACTTGTCCAACAAAACATATAAAATGGATAATTAAACGGAAAAATGATGATACTAACCAACCAGGCCCCAAAAGAACTTGGGTACCTAAAGCTTATTGTTTTCATTACAGGGAAGCCTTCGAGCATGTAAGTGGTACCTGGACAGCAGATGCTCAAGGCATATGTCAGGCAACAGGAAGCTGTTATCTCACCTTGAAGCTGAAGAAGGCACAGTAACATATGGTGACAATGGATATAGGAATAGGGATAGGTTGCGGATCAGTTGGAAGTCAAAGAAAAATCATTATTGAAGATGTACTTTGTGTAAAAGGACTCAAGCACAATCTTATCAGTATCAGTAAGCTATGTGACAAAGGGCATCAGATTAAGTTTCAAGAATCAAAGTGTAGTATCATGAAAAATGGTGCAGATGTGTTTGAAGCCAACAGGGAAAAGAATTTGTATGTGTTTTACTTAGAAGAATTGAAAGATCAAGATGTATGTCTAGCAGTCAACAGAACTTTGTCACAGAAGATTGGGCCATTGTAGCTTGGATGGAATTAGAAAGCCAAACAAGAGAAATCTAGTGAGAAGGACTGCCCAAAGTATGTATAAAAAGTGAAGGCATCTGTGGGCCGTGTGTAAAAGGAAAGCACACTAAATCATCCTTCAAGTCAAAGATAGTGGTAACAACTTCAAAACCACTGGAATTACTACATATGGACCTATTGGACCAATGAGAACCACAAGTCTTGAGGAAAGAACTTGGATTCGTCATAGTGGATGACTATTCTAGATTTACATGTGTATCTTTCTTGGAGCACAAGGATGACACATTTGATAGCTTTGTTAGTTTCAGCAAGAAAGTTCAGAAAGATAAGAAGTATAACATTGTCAGTATTCGATCAGATCATGGAGGAGAGTATCAAAATGAGAAATTTACAAAGTTCTGTGATGATCATGGAATAGAACATAATTTCTCAGCACCAAGGACACCACAACAAAATAGAGTTGTTGAGAGAAAGAACAGAACCTTATTGGATATGGCAAGAACAATGATGTCAGAGTATAACTTACCAAGATATTTTTGGGCCGAAGCCATCAACACATCGTGCTATATAATCAACAGAGTGATGATCAGGCTGATTCTAAAGAAGACTGCATACGAGCTATTCAAATAGAAGAAACCAAGGATCAGTCACTTCAGAACCCTCGGATGTCCTTGCTTCATCCACAGCAATGGAAAAAGGGACCTTGGTAAGCTAGACTCAAAATCAGATGAAGGTATATTCATAGGGTATGCTTCTAAACCCAAAGGATATAGAGTATTTAATAAGCGATGTTTATTAATTGAACAATCAGTACATGTTATCTTTGATGAAACTAACCCTTCCTTGAGAAAGGAAGTAGATAGTGATGTTGATGATACAGATGAATTGTCCAAGAAGTTAAAGAACACATCCATCGAGGACAAGGAAGATCTACCCTTGGAAGATCTACAACAAAAAGATACATCACATGGTAATCTTCCAAAAGAATGGAGATACAAGAAGGATCACCCATTGGATAACATTATTGAAGATCCATCGGCTGGGGTAAGAACTAGAGGTAACGTAATCTCATGTGATTACTTAGCCTTTCTATCTCAAATAGAGCCTAAGACAGTCAATGAAGCACTGTCTGATGAATATTGGATATTAGTCATGCAGGATGAACTTAATCAGTTTAAGAGAAACCAGGTATGGTCCCTTATTCCAAGACCATCAGATCATCCTGTGATTGACACAAATGAGTGTTCAGGAACAATTTGGATGAAGCTGGTGTAATCACAAGAAACAAGGCCAGACTAGTAGCTCAAGGCTATTCTCAAGAGGAAGGCATAGATTTCAATGAAATCTATGCACCAGTGGCTAGACTTGAGGCAATTAGAATTTTACTTGCTTATGCATCTGTATTGGTTTAAAACTTTTTCAAATGGATGTTAAATCATCATTTCTAAATGGTTATATAAAGGAGGAAGTTTATGTAAAACAACCTCCCGGTTTTGAAGATATTGATTTTCCAAATCATGTTTTCAAGTTACATAAAGCATTGTATGGATTAAAGCAAGCACCTAGAGCTTGGTATGAAAGGCTCAGTGGATTTTTGTTGAATCATGGTTTTATCAGGGGTTAAGTAGATAGTACTTTATTTGTAAAGTCTAAGATCAAACATGTATATCTTGTACAAATTTATGTAGATGATATAATATTTGGTTCTACTGACGAATCTCTTTGCAAGTATTTTATGAATCTTATACAGGGAGAATTCGAAATAAGCATGATGGGGGAGCTCAACTACTTCCTCGAATTGCAAATCAAGCAAGGAAATGAAGGAACACACATTTGTCAAGCAAAGTACACCAAAGAATTATTGAAGAAATTTGGATTTAAAAATGCCTAGCCACTGTTAACACCAATGAGCACATCTACAAGGCTAGACAGTGACAAGGATGGTAAAAAAGTAGACCAAAAGCTCTACAGAGGTATGATAGGTTCATTACTTTATTGACAGCAAATAGACCTGATATATTGTTTAGTTTATGCATGTGTGCTAGGTATCAGGAAGACCCTAGATTGTCTGATCTAATTAGTGTCAAACGGATTTTTAGATATTTATCTAGAACCCATGATCTAGGATTGTGGTACCCAAAATCATGTGAAATCAATTTAGTAGGATACTTTGATGTTGACTGATTTTGAGAAGCAAAATTCAGTAGCATTGTCCACAGCTGAAGTTGAGTACGTGACTGCTGGAAGCTGTTGTACACAACTATTATGGATTAAATAGCAACTTGAGGATTATGGACTGCACATCAAGTCAATTCCCTTGCTGTGCGACAACACCAGTGCAATAAATCTCACCAAAAATCCAGTTCAACACTCAAGGACAAAGCATATAGAGGTTAGATATCATTTTATTCGAGATCATGTAGCCAATGGTAACATAGATATTTCCTTTGTTGATACTCAAAATTTGTTAGCAGATATCTTCACAAAGGCCTTACCTAAAGAGAGATTTACGACTCTTAGAAGGGAATTAGGCATGTGTAATTTGTGATAGATTTATCTATATATAACTGAAATACTAATTATTTCAGAATAATAATTATTCTCTCCCCTGAATTTGAGCAAAATCCTTAAAGATTACATGCATCATAAACATCTGTGACGGTTCGTTAATTTAAAAGTATTTATTAATCTCGAACCTGTCTCTTTTCTATTGTTTTCCGCATTTATGGTGCTATCCTCTAAAAAAGTCACTTTATCTTTACCTGATAAATCCTGAAATCTGTGCCATATCGATTCACCTCCCGCTCTCATCTCTTTCAACTTGCCTGAGATGATAAGCCCTATCGACTCCGGCATCGACTCTGTGTGATTTCAAAGCTTCCATCCCTTCCCGCGAAAAATTTCCTGAGGGCTTTTGCTCCCATCTTATTCATGACCTCCCAGAACCCTCTCTTGCTCAAAACCATGGCCGTTTCTGGAGTTTCTGGCACTGTCGGGGGCCATGGGGCTGCTTTCCTCACCGCAGAGCAGCAGGAAAGGTTTACAACCGTGAAGACGAAGATGTGCGGGAACAAGGCAGTTGATATTGCTGATCTGGAGAAGAATGGGATGCACAACATTGTTGAAGCTATGCAGAGAATGAAGTGGACCAAGTTGGCAACTCTATCAGAGGCAAGTTATCCGGACCTGGTTAAAGCTTTTTATGTTTGCTTGAAGTCAGAAGCAGATGGGTCCTTGACCTCTATTGTCGAAGGAACCCAGATTCATATCACATATGAGCTATTGGAATCTTTATTTGGAGTGTCTACCTCCGGTCACAATGGGGTAAACACGGTCGATGTTTAGGCTAAGGGTTTGGGGATAGTTGGTTCCGAGTTCAAGCTCAAGGATGGAAAGATCAACATTAACCAGTTGAATGCTTTCAAAAGAATCCTACACTTTATCGTGTGTCAAATTTTGGTTCCTAGGAGTGCCAACTTCTCCACCTGCACCAAGGTAGACTCTGACATGATGTTCTGGGCCATCCAGAACCAGAGTATCAACATGGCAGAAGTTATTATGGAATGAATGAAGTTCGCAACCGCTTAGATTTGGGACAAGAAATGTAAGATGAATGTGTCCCTTCCGTATGCCCATTTGATAACCAAAATTTTCCAGCACTATGGGATTAATTTGTCTTGGGCAGTCTCTGAGAAGATGGGTCAAGCTATTCGAAGTAGGAACTTAAAGAAGAGTAGATTTTCTCTTGTGGCTGGAGTTTGGACCAAAACATCAGCAGCAGAGGGTGAGGCCATTATTGGCGAAGCCCTAGAAGTTCAAGAAGAGGTAGCTTAGACGCAGGTAGCAGCAGATGATCCAGCAATTCCAGTTCAGCAAGAGGATGCCAGGGTAGAAGTGCCAGCAGTCTAAGAGCAGCAGGAAATGGTCAAGGCCGAAATTCTAGTGGTTCAGGAAGACCAATCAGCAGCAGCAATAGCAGAAGTCAGTGTTGAGGTTCCTACAGTCAGTGAAAGCAGGATTAAGGACATTCCTCAAGAGCACATTGAGCCCATTTGAGCAGGTTGAGGAGGTGGTCACCCCCACTTCCATGGTAGCCTTAATTCTTAGAAATGTGTTGGATTCCATTCCCAGCACTCAGAGGGAGCAAAAACAGATGACTGTAGAAGTCTGCCTAGAGATTGTGGCACCAGGCCACAATGAAGATGTTCGAATGGATGATGCTCCTATTCAGGAGGAGCAAGAAGAAGAAGTTCCTACAGTTGTGGCATCAGGCCACAGTAAAGAAGTTCCCATGGTTGATGCTCCTGTTGAGGGGGAGCAATCAGTTGAAATGAATGCCAAAATTCAGGGGGAGCCTGAATTTGGTCCCCAAACTCACATTGATAACACATTCAATGAGGGCATGACAACGAACTCTTCAGACTCAGATGAAGAGGAAATCAATGTTGATAATGTGGAGCCCATTGCTAGGGCAAGTGACAAAAGAAAAGAGGTAGCTCCTAAGATCCCTCTCCTCACAAGGAATCCATATCAGAGGCTGAGGTAGAGAATGTTGAAAATTCACTTGAAGCCAGTGATTGGGAGATTAGATACCCAAGGGAAAATTCTTTACTCTGTGCAATCTGATATTTCCTCCATTTTTATGAGCCAGAGCGCTGTATCTACCGAAATTGGTATGGTTAAAAATGTGTTGAGATGGATGATGAATGAAATGGGAAGCATAAAGGCTTTACTGACCCATATTTCTAATGACATGACGGCCCAAGTCCCTCCTGCTCCCACACCATCAGTCCCACAGCAGTCTGGGCCTCATGAAGAAGAAGTTTGACCATCAGGGCCAGAGGTTGTTATTGAAGTTCGGCCATCAGGGCCAGAGGTGTTGTTGAAGATCGGCCATCAGGGCAACCTGAGGATTGTCTAGGCCACCCGGGCTAGGGATTTAGAGGCTGTACCTGTCAGAGCAGAAGAGAAGGTTGTAGCCCCTGAGCCCCAGTTCTTTCCTCTCCAACTCAGCCCCTCCTCTCCCACCATCATCCTCCATAGCTCCACCAGCCCTACCACCTTCAAAAAACATCTAGAAACATTCCTCTCCTACACCATTTCTTCTAGTCCTCCTCATCTCCTGCCTCTACACTCACATTCCTACTCCTCCTTCAGTTGGGTTCCTCCAGCTTCCTCATCCGGTGGGGCTTCCTCTTCTAGTCCTTCCTCCTGTGGACCAACTTTGTGGGGTTTTCCACATATATGTTTTGATGATCACTTAACATTCTTGAACATGATTTAATGCAAAATTGAGTGCAAGAAACATGAAACAAAAAAAACATCATGAAAGGGATTGAGTTAAACATTGCAAATCATTTACAATGTATATCACTAACAACGTATTTGCATGAGGTGCACAACATGAAACATGGAGAATGAAAAAGATGAGCAAAAGGCACAAAAAAATCTGTCAAAAGAGGTGCATCTGTCGAAAGATGAAAAACTGCCTGTCGACAGATCACACAGTCATTCTCAGACAGAACTCAGTTGCATCTCTGAGTGCATCTGTCGACAGATGCAATGTACCTGTCGACAGATTCACACAGTCATTCTCAGACAGAACTCAGGTTTGCATCTCTGAGTGCATCTGTCGACAGATGCAATGTACCTGTCGACAGATACACACAGACAACCCAGGACAGAGCTCAGGTTTTCTATTCCTGAGTGCATCTGTCGACAGATGCAAACTGCCTGTCGACAGATACACTCAGAAACTCATTCCTGAAACCCAGTTCTCAGCCTGAGTCTGCCTGTCGACAGATGCAAGTGCACCTGTCGACAGCCGACGGAAACTTCAGATTTTGGGTTTCCAAATCCGGCCCCACTTGGGTGTTTCCTTCCTCCACGACCCCACCTTTACCTAACACTATATAAGCATCCTTTTGGAGCAATTTCGCAGAGAGCAGCCTCCCATCCAAGAGCCTCCAAGGGACCAAGAGGAAAAGCCCCAAATTGCTGCTCTGCTTCAACTTTCCGCCCAGATCGACGTGGAATCACCATCTATGCGGAGCTGAAGCCGGATCGTCATCAATTCAACCTTCTATCGATCAATCTACATCCAATCGAAGTTTGAAGAGCGTTTGGACGATCCACGAGAAGAATTCCAACTGGATTTGTTCCCTAATTCCCAATTCTTCTCCATTTCATAATTTCCATCCAATCGTGTGTGTGTGTGGTTGTGTTCGAGCATCCCTTGTGCTTGATTCACGTATTTGTGGTTGTTCTGATCGTGTTCATCAGACAACGTGTGTGGTTGAGTTGTAGTGTTGAACTCGCTCATAAGCAGTCGTTTCTGCGTGTGTGTGTGGACGGTGGATGTAGGATACACGAGTTGTGTACTCCGAACCACCTTAAATCATCGTGTTCTGTGGTTTGTTCGCGTTTTGCGATAGATGATTGGTAGGCACGGTGTTCATACGCACGTTTGATTCCCTGTTTTCTCTAAATCAACTCAAGCGGTCTCACACTTAATTGAATTTGAATCAAAATTCATTAAGATCGCTGTAGCATGAAAAGAAGCCATCAATAGTTTAAAATTGCCGTAATCTATTCAAACCCCCCCTTCTAGATTACCGTATTGTGTACTTCCGCATAACTCTTCAATTGGTATCAGAGCGGGTTTCTCCGATTTACTGTTGTCGTCATTTGATCTAGCGATCAGGAGATTTTCGATCTTATGGATTCTAGCAAAGGGTATATGGCCGAGGGACATTCAGTAACCAGGCCACCCTATTTTGATGGCACTGACTATCCTTATTGGAAAAACCGTATGCAGGTATTTTTGAGAGCTCAAAATTACGAGCTGTGGAAGATAGTCAGCAAGGGACCATACGTGTTGCCCGAGGATGAAGACACCTGGACGAAAGACCAAATAGCTAAAGGAACTCTCAACTGGAGCGCACTAAACATGATGCAATGTGCGGTGCATCCAAAGGAGTTCTCAAGAGTCTCCACATGCTCAACAGCAAAAGAGATGTGGGACAAGCTTGAACTCATTTACGAAGGTACGTCCGAGGTAAGGGAAACTAAAGTTAGCATGTTAGTGTCTGAATATGAAATGTTCAAGATGAAAACTGATGAAACCGTATCAGACATGTTTGCAAGATTCATGCTAATAGTTAACGGGCTAAAAGGTCTTAAGAAGGAATACTCTGAAAGTGACTTAGTAAGAAAGATCCTTCGTTCTCTTACTTCATCTTGGAATACTAAGGCCACTGTCATTGAGGATTCCAAAGACCTTTCCAAAATGAAATTGGATGAACTAATTGGCTCTCTAATGACATATGAAATCAACATCAAGAGAAAAGAATTAGAAGAAAATCCTAGGAAGTCAATTGCTCTAAAAGCATCCAATAAAACATCAACAAGCTCCAAGAAATCTATTCAACAAGATAGTGATGAGCAAGAAACATCTAGTGAGAGTGATGATGGTGAAATGGCAATGCTCACTAGACAATTCAAGAAATTTTTGAAGTTCAAGAGGAGAGACACAGGTAATTCCAAACCCTTTCCTAAGAAAAATTTTTCACAGAAATATGAGTCAAACAAAAAATCTGATTGTTTGTTATGAATGCAAGAAAAGGGGCATATGAGAGGAGAATGCCCGGAACTCAAGAAGAAGCTGAAGAAAGACAAATTCACCTCTAAAAAGGCCAAAGCAATGTTGGCCACCTGGAGTGATGAAGATGAAGATGAAGATGCACAAGAAACATCCGATGATGAAGAAGTGAAATGCTTGATGGCCAGGAGTGATGACTCCAGCGAGGTAAATTCTCATTTGATGATTTCACTGCAAGTGAATGGGAGGAAGCATACACTACTTTATTTGAAAAATTTCGTGAATATAGATCTGAGAATAGAGCATTAAAAAAGAAATGCAACTCCCTTGTGCATGATAAGAACAATGATGAACGAATTGCATTCTTAACAAAAGAATTAGAAATGATGAAAATGATGAAAAAACTCATAATGAAGAAATGGATTGCTTGAAAATGAAATTGCAAGAAACACAAAAAGAAAAAGACTGTTTAAGCCATTCTATTGAATTCCTTCAAGAAGAACAATTGGAAACAAAGAAAAAGTTGGAACAAACTGAAAAGGAATTGAAAGAAAAATCTGAGGACCTAATGAAATTGTAAAAGGGAAGCAAAATCTAGATGCAGTTTTGGGCACCAAAATACATGTAACCAAGCATGGGTTAGGATATCAACCAGTCAAACAAAAGAAAATAGGAGAATCATTGATCACCTCCTTTATTGATTCTAGCCCAAGCACAAGCAAGCATGCTCCCACAAAGCATAATTCAAGAAAGTCTCAGACCAAGCCAATATTACACAAACAAAATGTTCCCAACAAACAAAAGAAAAAGCCACCTGTCGACAGATACAATGGTGCCTGTCGACAGACAAGAACAGTTTCAATGAATAAACAGTCTATCAAGCAACAGAAAATTGAAAAGAAAATTCCTTCATGCAATGTGTGTAAAAAGATTGGTCATGATGAAAAACAATGTTGGAATAATCCAAAGAAACAAAAAGTCAAACAAGTTTGGATTCCTAAACATCTACTTTGTTGCATGAATGAAATTTTGGGACCCAAAGTAATTTGGGTACCAAAACCTCTTGTCTGATCCACATTTGCAGGAATGCCTAGCAGCCCAACATCAAAACAAATGGTACTTGGATAGCGGCTGTTCGAGGCACATGACGGGCGACAAAGGTAAATTCTGTTTCCTAGTGGAGAAAGACGGAGGACAAGTCATTTTTGGAGGTAACAACAAAGGCCAAATCATTGGCACAGGTAATGTTGGTAAGTGTTCCTCCAATTCAATTGAAAATGTACTGTTGGTTGATGGCCTTAATCACAATTTGCTTAGCATAAGTCAATTATGTGATAGAGGTCACAACGTCATTTTGAATCAAATTCATGTCAAATTGTTGATAAAGAAACAGGAAGTGTAAAATTTTCTGGAAAAAGAGTGAATAACATTTACTTAGTTGATTTAGATGATCCAGAAAATGACAACTTGTGTCTTGTTGCAAATAGACAGGATGAATTGACCTTGTGGCATCGTAGGCTTGGCCATGCGAGCTACAACGTGTTGCACAAGATCATGAAGCTCAAATTGGTAAGTGGACTTCCTGACATCTCTTTTAGCAACAACGAAAGTTTTTGTGATGCATGTGCACAAGGAAAACAAACCCGGAAGTCTTTCAAATCTAAAGCACCGGTAAGCACATCTAAACCATTTGAACTGTTGCACATGGACCTGTTTGGACCAACTAGAACTCTAAGTCTCAATGGCAAACGTTTTGGTTTTGTCATTGTAGATGATTTCTCTAGGTTCACATGGGTCAAATTCTTGGCACACAAAAGTGAAACACTCACAATCTTTCAAGAATTCTTTAACAAGATTGAGCATGGCAATGTGAATAAAATATGCTCAATCCGCACCGATCACGGGGGAGAATTTGATAACAATGCATTTTCTGATTTTTGCAGGCACCAAGGGATTGAACATCTGTTCTCTTCCCCAAGGACTCCAGAACAAAACGGAGTAGTGGAGAGGAAAAACAGAACATTGGTGGAAATGGCTCGCACTCTTCTGGTTGAAGGCCAACTCTCCAAAAGATTTTGGGCAGAAGCAGTGAACACTTCGTGCTACATTCTAAACAGAGCCATGGTAAGACCTGTGATAAAGAAAACCCCCTACCAGTTATTGAAAGGTAAGAAACCCAACCTTGGGTACTTCCGAGTTTTTGGCTCAAAGGTATTTATTCACAACAATGATAAATCTGATTTAGATAAATTTGAAGCCAAAAGTGATCAAGGTGTTTTCTAGGCTACTCAGAACACTCTAGGGCATATAGGGTGTTTAACAATAAAACACGAACTGTGGAAGAAACTCCACATGTCATTTTTGATGAGACTTATGCCAAGTCTAACAGATTGAATGTTAACAGGATTGAAGAAGAGGATGAAGGAACATCGCTTAAGGATCTACAAGTCAAAGCAAAAGACAAATCTGAAGTAGACTCCAAGACCAAAGGTGGATATCTTCACGGGACTACGATGAAGATGATGAAATAGCATTCAGAAAACAAGATGAAACACTTGAAGAGAATCCACCAGAAAGTGATCCTCCTGAAGAACAACATTCACAAGATCAAATTCCTCAAGGACAAGATACTCCCGGCCCTTCAACAATCACAAATGTGAGGTATTCCAAAGATCACCCACTTGATGATGTGATAGGTAGTTTAATGATTCTGTTCAAACGAGGTCTCAAGTAAGAAAAATAATTGAACATGATCTTTTGCTTTGTTTCTCAAGTGGAACCCAAAAATGTTGAAGAAGCCTTAAAAGACAACTCATGGATTGATGCTATGCATGAGGAACTTGGTCAATTTCAAAGAAAGAAACATGTATGGAGTTTAGTTCCTAAAACCCCTGAAATCTCTATCATAGGAACTAGATGGGTGTTTAGGAATAAACTTAATGAAGAAGGAAAAGTGATAAGAAATAAAGCAAGACTCGTAGCAAAAGGATATAGTCAAGAATTTGGTGTAGACTTTGAAGAGTCCTTTGCTCCTGTAGCCAGGTTAGAAGCAGTCAGAATTTTATTGGCATATGCATGCTCCCATAAGTTTAAACTCTATCAAATGGATGTTAAAACTGCTTTCTTAAATGGCTATATCAAAGAAGAAGTCTATGTCTCTCAACCACCAGGTTTTGAAAATTCTGAAATGCCTAACCATGTGTATAAATTGCACAAAGCTCTTTATGGTTTGAAACAGGCACCTCGAGCTTGGTATGATAGACTAAGCAATTTTCTGGTAAGCAAGCTACTCAAGAGGTAAAGTAGACCAAACACTCTTCACTAAGAAAGTTCGCAATCACATAATTGTTGTTCAAGTTTATGTGGACGATATCATATTTGGTTCTACTAACCTTCACTGTGTGAAGAATTTCTAAACACATGCACAGTGAATTTGAGATGAGTCTAATGGGGGAGCTTCAATTCTTTCTTGGTTTGCAGGTGAAACAACATAAAGACGGATTCTTCATAAATCAAGAAAAGTATGTCAAAGAGCTTCTCAAACGATTTCAATTTGAGCAAGCTAAACCGGCCTCCACCCCAATGAGCACAAGCATCAAATTGGAAAATGATGAGAAAGGTAAACCGGTAGATGCAAAGCACTTCCGAGGTATGATTGGCTCACTCCTTTATCTTACTGCAAGTAGACCGGATATTCAATTTAGTGTTTGCCTTTGTGCTAGATATCAATCTAGTCCAAAGGAAAGCCATTTAATTGCAGTCAAGAGAATTTTCCGATATCTCTGGAACATGCAATTTGGTTTTTGGTACCCAGCAGGCAGTAGCTTTGATTTGATTTCATATTCTGATGCTGACTATGCTGGATGTAAATCGATAGAAAAAGCACTAGTGGATATTGCCAATTCCTTGGCGGTTGCATGGTTTCGTGGGCATCCAAGAAACAACACTCGGTTGCACTCTCCACTGCAGAGGCAGAATATGTCGCTGCAGGAAGTTGTGCAGCTCAAGTGTTGTGGATCAAAAGTCAGTTAGCTGACTATAATGTTCAAATTGGATGCACACCTATCCTATGTGACAACACAAGTGCTATCAATCTTTCAAAAAACCCTGTCCAACACTCACGGACTAAACACATAGAAATCCGTCATCATTTCTTGAGAGATGAAGTTGCCAATAAAACCTTGGAACTCATTTTCATTCCCACAGAAAAACAATTGGCTGATATTTTCACCAAACCCTTGTCTGAAGATAGATTCACATCCTTAAGAAGAGAATTGGGTTTGTGTAAAATGCAATGAAACTGACTATCCATTTTGGAATACATGCTCTTTATGTGTGAATGACTATGTGGTATATCAAATGGTGAACTGTGGAAGAACAAGTTCGGCTTGTTTGGAAACTATCATCATGCGTGAGAAAACATTCTCCGCCAAGTATCCATAGTCCCATTACATATAAAGGTCCTGTACTTCACATAGGATTTTAGTTTCCTTACATTTTATCATGTTAACTCCATGAGACAATGTTTTTTCTGTGACCATGTGCTTGTGTATGACCTTCCTTTCATGATCATGTTTGTTTGTATCAAATGCTTGTGTGAATCCTTGCTTAGATGTCGTGTCAACACGTGCACACACTATGGGGGAGTAAGTTAAGGATTGTTGAGTATTTTCTGAGGAAACTCCTCATACATCTACTTGTTGAATTCTCACTTCCTTGAACTCAAAGTGCAATCAATCTGAAAACAGAAAAATCCACTCTGTTCTATCTGTCGACAGACACATTCCATCTGTCGACAGATTCAATCAGTCTTGTTCTGGCAGAAACTTCAATTCCTCAGTCTGTGTGCATCTGTCGACAGACAGACTTCTTCTGTCGACAGATACACCATTCTTCTTTATTTTCAAATCCTTCTTCATACTTTTCAGAAAAGTGTTCCTTAATTGTTAAAGGTAAACCTTGGTTTGTTTGTGTGCAATATAACCTTCATATCCACTTCATGTCGAAGTCATGAACCAAGTCTAAATGTTGTTTGATGCATGACCTGATTAAGGTCTTTTTAGATCATTTTGAACATAATAAGCAAACCAAATGATTTTTAAACATCTCCTTTGAATAACTCCCTTGTCGTTAAACATGAATCTAAAATGATTTGAAAAATCAGAAAACTCTTGAATTTAATGTTCCACATTACAACTTGCCTAAAGAAATCTCATGTACTTGACAAAAAGCAAAAAAAAAAAAAAAAAAAAAGGGGAGAAAAGCTACCTATTTCTTCAGTTCAATCAACAAATTTGTTTTTCATTTGTGGGATGGAGGTAGAGCAATGATGAAAATCACTAAGTAACCGGGACATGGGCATCACAAATGTCAGTCTTCGCGTCAAAAGGTTGTTTCATTATCTCTATACAATGGCTTGATGGACACTCACATTGAGTAACTGGGGGTATTGGCATCACAAATGTCTACCTTCACATGAAAAAGTGAAAGTGCTCCTCATTGCCACTCTTTTCCATCTTCGTTGCTTAAATCTTCAAGATCATACCAGAAATAGAGTGAAGCCTCCGAAATTTTTTGTCAAGTCCAATGTGTTTCTTCGGTAAGACATTCTTGTGGCATTTAATTCAATTGTCATCTGACTATCATCTCTATTTAAATGCATGTTTGTCTTCAACGGCCTTAATCAAAAGAGTTATTTAATTTTCACTGGCTTTTGTGAAATGTGTTCCTCATGATCTAATTAAAGATCTTATCATTTTAATTCAAAATCATTTTAGATTTGTGTCATGTCTTCATCTTAATGGATATGAATTTTGTCTTGCACATACACCCACTTTGCCTTAAAACAACAAATGAACACTTGTCCCTTTGAAAATTTGACAAAAATCAAGTTTTCACCAAAAAGGAGCTATCTGTCGACAGATAGACTGGCATCTGTCGACAGACGACGGCCCAGATCCGTTTTTTCAGAAAACCCTCGCGCCGGTTCACCTCCTTTTGTGGGGCCTTCCTTTTAAAACCCTCCAAGTCCATTCTAAGGCCACCCACGACCCTTTTTCACCCCTCCTCTCTTGTTTCCTCCTCCTCCTCTCCAAACCCCCTCTCTTTCCCCCTTCAGGGCTCCGTCTCCGACGATCCTGCTCCTCGTCTGGGATCCCTCCACTCTCCCTTCACACCATTCTCATCCTCCTCCTGCGATGGCACCCAAATCGAAGCTTCTCGCTCGCCGTCGTCGCGCTCCGACGGACGCCGGAGAAAGCTCCAGGGCTCCTTCTGAACGCCGCAGCAAGCATCGTGAGGATCGGTTGCCGGAACTCATCGTTCCTCAAGGTCTCCGTCTTATCCGACCCAACGGCAACTTCAAGAAGATTGTCCAATCCCGGTATGTGGACTTCGAGTCCTTAGCACCGATGTTCCCCTCACTCCTACCTTATTTTGACACTCAAGGGTGGACATCCTTCTTATACTCCCACTTGCAATACTCTCCAACTGCCGTATCCGAGTTCTACAATAACTTAGGGCTTTCCGATCAGGGAGATATCTACTCTTCGGTGAAAGGCACTCGTTTTCGCCTCACCGCAAATCTTCTCTCCACAGCCCTTGAAATTCCAAACTCAGGAGTTGAAATCTTCAACTACAATCCCTCTGCTTCTGAGTACTATGAGCTTCTCACGTTGGAACCTTATGACACTACCAAGGAGATTGCTCGTCTCAACGCCAACTCCTTTCCTCCTTTGATCCGGATGATCCATCACATCTTCACTACCTTGATCGTCCCGAAGGATGGAAGTCGAGAGTTAGTCACCGAGGTCCACAAATCCTTGTTCATATTTTTCCTCAAGTGTCAAGAAATCAATCTTCCTGAACTCATGATAAGCCTCATCCGTCGGTGTTTCTCTAACACCAAAAGATCAATGCCATATGCTTGCCCCATCACTTCTCTTCTTATTTTCCTTGGCATTCCTATCCCTCCAAGTGAGCTCATCTCACTAAAATCCCGAAGTGCCTTTGACCTCACCGCCGCCAACCGCATGGGCTACAAAATTGTAGACGGCGTCGTCACAAGGACTCTCAAGGGAAAGGAACCACAAGGAGCTGAAGTGTCAACCGGTGAAGAAGACAATGAAGGTGATGAAGCAAATGAGGGCAGTGATGAAGACCCTGAAGATGAGCAAATGCCTGACCAAGCTCAAGAGTTTGATGATGTACCTGTGCCTCCACAACAATCCGTTTGATTACTTGGCACAAATCCATCAAGAAATGATTCAGGATTTGCTCGGATGACGTCAAGATTTGATCAAGTGGACGCTCGCCTCAACACTTTAGATGACCGTCTTGACCACCTCTACTCCGAGAGAGATGGATCCCGTCACCCTCCTCCTGCTGGACATGACGATGAATAGAGGGTCTCAGGGTCATTAGAGGTCACTAAGAGTCTAGATGGGAATTAGTCTCACTTGTCTTATCATCTTTTGCTTGTTCATGTTATTTCCCTTCTTTTTATTGAGTCATGTAATGATTATCAAATGTACTGTGAAATTTCAATGATCAATCAATGAAAACTCAGTTCATGTTTATTGTCTCTAAATGTGCATGACTTGACCTTTTGCATGTTGTCAAAAAGGGGGAGAACATCAATATATGCATCAATTGAATGTTTTGTCATCATCAAAAAGGGGGAGATTGTTGGGTTTTCCATATATCATGTTTTTGATGATCACATTAACATCTTGAACATTGATTTAATGCAAAATTGATGTGCTAACTAACATGAAAAACACCATGAAAGTGATTGAGTTAAACATTGCTAAATCATACAATGTATATCACTAACAATGTATTTGCATGTAGGTGCACAAGCATGAAACATGGAGCATTGAAAAGATGAGCAAAAGGCACAAAAATCTGTCAAAGAGGTGCATCTGTCGACAGATGAAAACTGCCTGTCGACAGATTCACACAGTCATTCCAGACAGAACTCAGGTTTGCATCTCTGAGTGCATCTGTCGACAGATGCAATGTACCTGTCGACAGATACACACAGACAACCCAGGACAGAGCTCAGGTTTTCTATTCCTGAGTGCATCTGTCGACAGATGAAAACTGCCTGTCGACAGATACACTCAGAAACTCATTTCCTGAAACCCAGTTCTCAGCCTGAGTCTGCCTGTCGACAGATGCAAGTGCACCTGTCGACAGCCGACGGAAACTTCAGATTTTGGGTTTCCAAATCCGGCCCCACTTGGGTGTTTCCTTCCTCCACGACCCCCACCTTTACCTAACACTATATAAGCATCCTTTTGGAGCAAATTTCGCAGAGAGCAGCCTCCCATCCAAGAGCCTCCAAGGGACCAAGAGGAAAAGCCCCAAATTGCTGCTCTGCTTCAACTTTCCGCCCAGATCGACGTGGAATCACCATCTATGCGGAGCTGAAGCCGGATCGTCATCAATTCAACCTTCTACATCGATCAATCTACATCCAATCGAAGTTTGAAGAGCGTTTGGACGATCCACGAGAAGAATTCCAACTGGATTTGTTCCCTAATTCCCAATTCTTCTCCATTTCATAATTTCCATCCATCGTGTGTGTGGTGGTTGTGTTTCGAGCATCCCTTGTGCTTGATTCACGTATTTGTGTTGTTCTGATCGTGGTTCATCAGACAACGTGTGTGGTTTGAGTTGTAGTGTTGAACTCGCTCATAAGCAGTCGTTTCTGCGTGTGTGTGTGGACGGTGGATGTAGGATACACGAGTTGTGTACTCCGAACCACCTTAAATCATCGTGTTCTGTGGTTTGTTCGCGTTTTGCGATAGATGATTGGTAGGCACGGTGTTCATACGCACGTTTGATTCCCTGTTCTTTAAATCAACTCAAGCGGTCTCACACTTAATTGAATTTGAATCAAAATTCATTAAGATCGCTGTAGCATGAAAAGAAGCCATCAATAGTTTAAAATTGCCGTAATCTATTCAACCCCCCTTCTAGATTACCGTATTGTGTACTTCCGCATAACTCTTCAACTGATGTTCCTCACACTACAACTCACTCTTTCCTTCCATCCTCCTCTCCTCCCTCCTTTATCTTTATATTAGGAGATGCCAAATTGATGCCCCCTTCTCAGGGCCAGAAAGATGAATTTGAAAGAAGCTATCCTTCGTTCAGTTTGAAAAGTTAGTACTCATGTTCATAGACAGGCTCTGCTATCCCTACCCAGAAAAGAAGACTAAATTCCACTCATTCTGTTCTCTAAACATGTATCCACCCTTTGGTTTTCTCTTACAGTAGATAATAAAATAAACCACTGTAAGAGAATTTCATCAGAAAAATGCTTTTGCCACTATCTTTGGTCTCCACACCTCAACCTCTCAGACCTCTGAATATCAGTCTACCTTTCTCTTCTCTATCACAATCTAAAAAACTCTATAAAAAAATTATGGCTGAAGCAACATGTAGCCAAGCAAATGGCTAGGGGCACAAGACCTTGTACAATAAGTTTTGAATGCCAGGTCAGCAAGGTCCTCCTGGATCATCCTTGACACTTCTCAAAAATGGTTCCAGATCTCACAAGGCACCTGGGTCTTTTTTCCAAAAGGAGATCAAGATGATTAGGTATGTTCAAATGTCAATGACTATCGCTATCTCAACAATTACCTGAAGTCAGCTTGGCCAATTTCGGCAAGCTATTCTAATCTTGGTTCGTGATGCTCTACCGACGCCATCAGGGTTGATTTTGCCACTTATGTTACCGAGGTGGTCTTTCTCCCACTCTTCATTCTCTGATCATGGACACAATGTGGCTCCATCATCTTGAGCATTTGCTAGAGTCATGTGGAGAATTCATGTGTAGAAGCATAATCTAGTCGCATTCAATAGATTCATGTTCGAGAATACCATCAGGGCCAGTTAAATGTGGATGTTCTCGCCCCTCTCTTTTCAGAATATGAGCGGTTATCTCCAGCTTAGTGGGCCCATTTCTATCCACTTTCTGCTCAGCAGCTTGCAGATATGAATGCTTCTCAAGCCAAAATCAACAAGCCTCCTGTTTCAGCTGCTGAATTTCTGGGCATGAACTCCATTCACCTTATTCGAGATCCATTTACAACATGGGTTAAGAGATAAAAGGTTTATGTAGCCATGAGACTAGAACTGAAGCAGAAGTAGATTTTTTATCCAGCCTCCATTAATCAGTTCCTCTCCTGCGCCAGCTTTGGGAAAACAAGTCATTACAAAGTTTCCTTTGATAGAGACCGCTATGCTCAGTTCTTAGAAGAGCAGCAGTTCCTTCCTCTCCAGAGGATGGTTCCTGTCATGGGGCCTTGCTATTCTGTAGCTTGTGGGGTCTTTAGGCAATTCTTTGAAGAGCAGGAACTTAAGGCTTGGGAAATCATTTCTCACCATGCCTCTCTTCTGTCTCCTGCCTTCTACCTTCCAGTACCCCTCAAGAGTAATACAAACACCATCTTTGCCTCACATTTATCTTTTCTCTTGTTTTCTTTGTCTCATCTATATATCTTTTTGCTTAAATGACAAAAAGGGGGAAAAAATAAACATTCTGAAATATATTCTTCAGATTTCATTAACCCATTTTACGTAGATCTATTTTAGAACCATTGTGTTTATGTTATGTTTTATCATCACCAAAAAGGGGGAGATTGATGATCAGTATATCCCCATGTAATTAAATAAATTACATATCTATTTTGGTGATTAACAAAACTTAAATAAAGTATGATCTAACAAATTTTTATGAAGCTTAAGCACAGGAGGAAAATCATAAGAAATCAAAAATATATGTAAACTATTTCTTACACTATAGCATTTAAAGTACAGAGCATATAATTTTTCTAAGTACACATCGGCTTCCTATGTGTTATAAGGATTTCATTAGAGTCATAACGATTTCCACTTCTATCGATTTCATTTTCACAAGGATTTGATAAAGTATCATACTGATTTAGGTTTTATTATGATTTCATAAGTGTTGCATCGATTTCGATCTCACAACGATTCGATAAGTGAGCATAACGATTTTCTCTCACAATGATTCGATAAGTGAGCATAACGATTTGCTCTCACAATGATTCGCTAAGTGAGCATAACGATTTCGATCTCACAACAATTTGCTAAGTGAGCATAACAATTTCGATCTCACAACGATTCGCTAAGTGAGCACAATGATTTTTCTCTCACAATGATTTGGTTCTTGTAACGATTTGAGAACAACGACTCGGTCTCACAACGATTTGCCTTCATAACGATTCGATAAGTTCCACATCGATTTGGTCTTCATAACGATTCGATAAGTTCCACATCGAGTTTCTCTTCATAATGATTCTATAAGTTCCACATCGATTTGATCTTCATAATGATTCGTTAAGTTACAACAACGACTTGGTCAATATAATGACTCGATAAGTTACACAACGATTTGCTTGTTGTAACGATTCGATAAGTCACAACAACGACTTGGTCAATATAACGACTCGATAAGTTACACAACGATTTGCTTGCTGTAGCGATTCGATAAGTCACAACAACGACTTGGTTTGTGTAACGATTCGATAAAGCAAAATAATGATTTGATCGCTACATCGACTCGATAACTGAAACAACGATTTGGCTATAACAACTCATTCATAATGACTTGCTCATAACGATTTGCTTATACTCTCATAATGATTTGTCTCTACAATGATTTGGTTATGATTGTATAACGATTTGTGTTCACATCGATTTGTTTATACATGTGCAACGATTTACATAAACATTGAGTCATTCACATAACGATTTCATAAGTCATAATCACAACGATTTCATGAGTTATAACGGCTTGATATTTAAACATGTTTCAAATATTTTGAAAGTCATAAGTTTCCCTCGCTTTTCTCCGATATCCATGCATTTATTTTGACTGAACATTTCACTGCACAATGCATGCATAGAGCTTCTATTCCTATGCTTATATTAGAAATATCTTTTTGGAAAACAAATTGATATTTTTATTTTGATTTATATTCGCTCTGACGTTGACTAACAACAAGAGACAACATAGCTGTCTATCATTTAGCATTTATTGTGTGCAGGTCTCTGACAGCACAACCGTTTACAACATTAGACAAAATGGAAGATGAAGGATATCGAGAAAGATCTTCTCTTTGCATGCGTGGAACGTAAAGAACCATTGACTGGAAGCTCTACAATACCATGCTGTCTAACGTATACCAGAGCATAGAGACAACAAACATATTAATGGCTACTTCCTCAAGAGAAGATATAAATACAAGATTCAAGACTCTTGGAAGACAACTTTTGAGCAAGATCTTTTGAAAATGATCAACTTGATAGAGAAGCGTTAAAACCAAACAGTCTTAGAGGAAGAGCCTCTGTCCATTCCAATCCTTCTAGCCCTTGCTCTCTGTGTTCCTGTCAAAATCTTTTAGAGAGCTTTTTTGAGTTCTGAGAGACTTCACTTTTGTAGATCTTTCTCTCCCAGTGTCAGCCTCAGATCTGATACTTGTTGTAATTCAGGTCTAGGGGTATTTCGCCTTTATTCACACTCCTGTTTAGTTCCTCTTCTGGGGTGAAGAGAGGACCTGTTGAAACATGTGGTTTTATTCCCTTCGTGTTGAAGGAAGACCTGGGTTCTACGGTGTTGTATTCCTCTTCAGGTGATGAAGAGAAGGCCAGCTGTGGCTGGATGGGTAATTGTGCTTGAGGGGGACTGTACCCTTGGGTAGTGGAAACCTGAGTTGTTGCTCAAGAACTGGATGTAGGACTCCTGAGGAGAGGAGGTCCGAACCAGGATAAAATCCTTGTGTAGTGCGGTTGCTTGTTTGTGATTGTTGTTTTCTTTACTACTAACACTAACAGTCATGTAGTGTTTTGTGTGAACGCTTTTGTTGACAGGTTTAAATAATCATTTTTTATGAATCCCATTCACCCCCCCTCTGGGCTTGCTAGCTGGGCAACAAGTGGTATCAGAGCGAGTCTCTTCGACAAAGAAGATCTAATGATTTGAAGAGAAAAGATCAATGGCAGCTCAACGACATTTCGAGGATCAGTCTGTTAACAGACCACCATTGTTCGATGGTGAAGATTATACCTACTGGAAAACACGAATGGAAATTTTCCTTCAAGGGTTCGATTATAAGATTTGGTCTATTATAGAAGAAGGAGATCTTCTGGTAACAAATGAGAAAGACAAATGCACAGAAGATGATAAGAATAAGATCTCTCTCAACTGTAATTAAGGCTAAGAGCATACTGTGTTGCGCTCTTAGTAAGAAGGAGTTCAATAGAATTTCAGCCTGCATATCCGCTATGGAGATGTGGGAAAAGTTGAGAATCACCTATGAGGGCACAGATAAAGTAAAGGAGACAAGAATAGACATTCTGATGACACAATACGAGAGGTTCCAGATGCAGCCAGGAGAAACAATTACACAGATGTACAACAGATTTACAGACATCACAAACGGATTGGCTGGTCTTGGAAAGAACTATGAAATGGGAGATATGGTAAGAAAAATTCTAAGATCCCTACCAGCCTCGTGGACTCCGAAAGTAACAGCTATCGAAGAAGCAAATGATCTAAAACAATGTCACGAGAGAAACTCATTGGGTCCCTAATGGCCCATGAGATCAACATGGAGAGGTTGGGAGAGTCGTCAGGTAGAAAGAAAAACACCAACGCTATCAAAGCGGAAGAAGACACATCATAAGAAGTTTCAAATGACAAGGAAAGTATGGGGAGCAGTCAAGATGAAGAAGCTCTCCTCTCCAGAAGACTGCAAAGGATCCTTGCGAAAAAAATAGTACCAGTCTGGAAGGAGACACTTCAAGAAAAATAATGATTTTAAGAAGTCAGAAGGTAATAACTCAAAGAGAGTTGAGCCCATCTGCTATGAGTGCAAGAAGTCCGGACATATCAAAGCAGAATGTCTGAAGCTAAAGAAGACTGAAGTCAGAAAGA
Organism: Colocasia esculenta; assembly: GCA_014218235.1. Taxonomy (NCBI): domain Eukaryota; kingdom Viridiplantae; phylum Streptophyta; class Magnoliopsida; order Alismatales; family Araceae; genus Colocasia; species Colocasia esculenta. Next base: position 135,886,420 of record CM024755.1, read on the forward strand.
AAGATAGCTCCAGAAGGCTTAGAAGATACAAAAAGAAAGCCATGGCACCAGCTTGGGACAACAGTAGCGACTCAGACAGTGAGTCGAGCTCAAGCGAAGAGGAAGAAAAAAGGCCAACTGGCCTTCATGGCAAACATTGATGATAAGGTATCCTTTGACCATCTTTTTCATTATGCAATGAATCTGAATCCGATAGTTTAGAAGATGCTTTTAACGAACTATATAGTAAATACAAAGATGCAAACTGTTAAATGTCAGCAAGAAAAATCATGCTAGTTTAGAAAACACCAATTCTGATTTAAAATCTGAAAATGAGTAACTAGAAAAACAAGTTACTGAACTTAAAAGAAGAAATAAATCAGTGTGTGAGGATTTGAAAAATAAAAATGAACAAATAGCAAGACTGGAAAACCAAGAAACAGTAAGTAAACTAAATCAAGAAATTCACACACTGACAAAAGAAAATGAAAAATCAAGCACATTAGAAAAGTTTACAAATGGAAAAACTACATTAATACTAAAGGGAGATAGAAGGTTAGGAAAGAAGATATATGGTTGAGGATACACCCCTCCTGATAATGAAGAAGCCGTAGTACATCCGTAAAATATATCCAACACCCAAGTTTGTAGCTGAACAAGATACTGCATACAAGTCTAATCTAAATATATTCCAAATGAAAAAATAAGTAAAACATCTTGTTGTAGCCATTATAACAAACTAGGTCACATTAAAATAACTTGTCCAACCAAACATATAAAATGGATAATTAACGGAAAAATGATGATACTAACCAACCAGGACCCAAAAGAACTTGGGTACCTAAAGCTTAGTGTTTCATTACAGGTAAGCCTTCGAGCATGTAAGTGGTACTTGGACAGCTGATACTCAAGGCATATGTCAGGCAACAAGAAGCTGTTCTCTCACCTTGAAGCTGAAGAAGGCACAGTAACATATGGTGACAATGGTAAAGGAACAGTGATAGGTTGCAGATCAGTTGGCAGTCAAAGAAAAATCATTATTGAAGATGTACTTTGTGTAAAATGACTCAAGCACAATCTTATCAGTATCATACAACTATGTGACAAAGGGCATCAGATTAAGTTTCAAGAATCAAAGTGTAGTATCATGAAAAATGGTGCAGTTGTGTTTGAAGCCAACTGAGATAAGAATTTGTATGTGCTTTACTTAGAAGAATTGAAAGATCAAGATGTATGTCTAACAGCAAACAAAGAGCAGTCAACAGAACTTTGCCACAGAAGATTGGGCCATTGTAGCTTGGATGGAATTAGAAAGCTAATCAAGAGAAATCTAGTGGAAAGACTGCTCAAAGTAAGTACAAAAATGGAAGGCATCTGTGGGCCGTTTACAAAAGGAAAGCACACTAAATCATCCTTCAAGTCAAAGACAGTGGTAATAACTTCAAAACTACTGGAATTACTACATATCGACCTATTTGGACCAATGAGAACCACAAGTCTTGGAGGAAAGAACTACAGATTCGTCATAGTGGATGACTATTCCAGATTTACATAGGTATCTTTCTTGGAGCACAAGGATGACACATTTGATAGCTTTGTTAGTTTCAGCAAGAAAGTTCAGAAAGATAAGAAGTATAGCATTGTCAGTATTCAATCAGGAGGAGAGTTTCAAATTGAGAAATTTACAAAGTTCTGTGATCAAGGAATAGAACATAATTTCTCAGCACCAAGGACACCACAACAAAATGGAGTTGCTGAGAGAAAGAATAGAATCTATTGGATATGGCAAGAACAATGATGTCAGAGTATAACTTTCCAAGATATTTTTGGCCGAAGCCATCAACACATCGTGCTATACAATCAACAGAGTGATGATCAGGCTGATTCTATAGAAGAGTGCATACGAGCTATTCAAACAGAAAAACCAAGGATCAGTCACTTCAGAACCCTCGGATGTCCTTGCTTCATCCACAACAACGGAAAAAGGGACCTGGTATGCTAGACTCAAACCAGATGAAGGTTATTCATGGGGTATGCTTCTAAAACCAAAGGATATAGAGTATTTAATAAGAAGTTTATTAATTGAATAATCAGTACATGTTATCTTTGATGAAACTAACCCTTCCTTGAGAAAGGAAGTAGATAGTGATGTTGATGATACAGATGAATTGTCCAAGAAGTTAAAGAACATCCATCGAGGACAAGGAAGATCTACAACAAAAAGATACATTCATGGTAATCTCCAAAAGAATGGAGATACATGAATGATCACCCATTGGATAACATTATTGAAGATCCATCGGCTAGGCTAAGAACTAGAGGTAACGTAATCCCATGTGATTATTTAGCCTTTGTATCTCAAATAGAGCCTAAGGCAGTCAATGAAGCACTGTCTGATGAATGTTGGATATTAGCCATGCAAGATGAACTTAATCAGTTCAAGAGAAACCAGGTATGGTCCCTTGTTCCAAAACCGTCAGATCATCCTGTGATTGGCACCAAATGTGTGTTCATGAATAAATTGGATGAAGCTAGTGTGATCACAAGAAATAAGGCCAGACTGGTAACTCAAGGCTATTCTAAAGAGGAAGGCATAGATTTCAATGAAACCTATGCACCAGTGCATAGACTTGAGGTAATTAGGATTTTACTTGGTTATGCATCTGCATTGGGTTTAAAACTTTTTCAAATGGATGTTAAATCAGCATTTCTAAATGGTTATATAAGGGAGGAGGTATATGTAAAACAACCTCTCGGTTTTGAAGATATTGATTTTCCAAATCATGTTTTCAAGTTGCATAAAGCATTGTGTGAATTAAAGCAAGCATCTGGAGCTTGACATGAAAGGCTCAGTGTATTTTTATTGAATCATGGTTTTATCAGGGGTTAAGTAGATAGTACTTTATTTGTTAAGTCTAAAATCAAACATGTATTGCTGTACAAATTTATGTAGATGATATAATATTTGGTTCTACTGACGAATCTCTTTGCAAGTATTTTATGAAGCTTATGCAGGGAGAATTCGAAATGAGCATGATGGGGGAGCTCAACTACTTCCTCGAATTGCAAATCAAGCAAGGAAATGTAGGAACACAAATTTGTCAAGCATAGTACATCAAAGAATTATTAAAGAAATTTGGATTTGAAAATGCCAAGCCACTGTTAACACCAATGAGCACATCTACAAGGCTAGACAGTGACAAGGATGGTAAGAAAGTAGACTAAAAGCTCTACAGAGGTATGATAGGTTCATTAATTTATTTGAAAGCAAGTAGACCTGATATATTGTTTAGTGTATGCATGTGTGCTAGGTATCAGGCACACCCTAGAGAGTCTCATTTAATTAGTGCCAAACGGATTTTTAGATATTTAGCTAGAACCCATGATCTAGGATTGTGGTACCCAAAATCCTGTGAAATCAATTTAGTAGGATACTCTAATGCTGACTACGCTGGATGCAAAATAGATAGAAAAAGCACCAATGGATGTTGTCAATTTCTTGCAGGATGTCTAATTTCATAGTCCACAAAGAAGCAAAATTCAATAGCATTGTCAACAGTTGTAGTTGAGTACGTGGCTGCTGGAAGCTGTTGTATAAAACTCTTATGGATTAAATAGCAACTTGAGGATTATGGACTGCACATCAAGTCAATTCCCTTGCTGTGTGACAACACCAGTGCAATAAATCTCACCAAAAATTCAGTTCAACACTCAAGGACAAAGCATATAGAGGTTAGATAACATTTTATTCGAGATCATGTAGCCAATGGTAACATATATATTTCCTTTTTTGATACTCAAAATTAGTTAGCAGATATCTTCACAAAGGCCTTACCTGAAGAGAGATTTATGTCTCTTGGAAGAGAATTAGGCATGTGTAATTTGTGATAGATTTATCTCTATATAATTGAAATAACTAATTATTTCAGAATAATAATTATTCTCTCCCGTGAATTGAGCAAAATCCTTAAAGATTGCGTGCATCATAAATATCTCTGATAGTTCGTTAATTTAAAAGTATTTATTCATCTCGAACCTGTCTCTTTTCTGTCGTTTTCCGTATTTATGGCGCTATCCTATCAAAAAGGTACTTTATCTTTATTTGATAAATCCTGAAATCTGTGCCATATCGATTCACCTCCCGCTTTCATCTCTTTCAACTTCCCTGAGACGATAAGCCCTATCGACTCCGGCATCGACTTTGTGCGATTTCAAAGCTTCCATCCCTTCCCGTGAAAATTTTCTTGAGGGATTTTGCTCCAATCTTCTTCACGACCCCCCAGAACCCTCTCTTGCTCAAAACCATGGTCGTTTCTGGAGTTCCTGGCACCGTCGGGGGCCATGGGGCTGCTTCCTCACCGCAGAGCAGCAGGAAAGGTTTACAACCGTGAAGATGAAGATGTGCGGGAACAAGGCAGTTGATATTGCTGATTTGGAGAAGAATTGGATGCACAACATTGTTGCAGCTATGTAGAGAATGAAGTGGACCAAGATGGCAACTCTATCAGAGGCAAGTTATCCGGACCTGGTTAAAGCTTTTTATGTTTGCTTGAAGTCAGAAGCATATGGGTCCTTGACCTCTACAATCAAAGGAACCCAGATTCATATCACATATGAGCTATTGGAATCTTTGTTTGGAGTGTCTACCTCCGGTCACAACGTGGTAAACACAGTCGATGTTGAAGCTAAGGGTTTGGGGATAGTTGGTTTCGAGTACAAGCTCAAGTATGGAAAGATCGACATTAACCAGTTGAATGCTTTCAACAGAATCCTATACTTTATCGTGTGTCAGATTTTGGTTCGTAGGAGTGCCACCGTCTCCACCTGCACCAAGGCGGACTCTGACGTGATGTTCTGGGCCATCCAAAACAAGAGTATCAACATGGCAGAAGTTATTATGGTATGAATGAAGTTCGCATCCGCTCAGATTTGGGACAAGAAAAGTAAGATGAATGTGTCCTTTCCGTATGCCCATTTGACAACCAAAAATTTCCAGCACTATGGGATTAATTTGTCTGGGGCAGTCTCTGAGAAGATGGATTAAGCTGTTCGAAGCAGGAATTTAAAGAAGAGTAGATTTTCTCTTGTGGCTGGAGTTTGGACCAAAACTTCAGCAGTAGAGGGCGAGGCCATTATTGGCGAAGCCCTAGAAGTTCAAGAAGAGGTAGCTCTGTCAGAGGTAGCAGCAGCAGATCCAGCAATTCCAGTTCAGCAAGAGGATTCCAGGGCAGAAGTTCCAACAGTCTAAGAGCAACAGGAAATGGTCAAGGCCAAAATTCTAGTGTTTCAGGAAGACCATCAGCAGCAGCAGCAACAACAGAAGTCAATGTTAAGGTTCCTGCAGTCAGTGAAAGCAGGATTGAGGACATTCCTCCAGAGCACATTGAGCCCATTGGGCAGGTTGAAGAGGTTGTCACCCCCACTTCCATGGTGGCCTCAATTCTTAGAAATGTGTTGGATTCCATCCCAGCACTCAGGGGGAGCAAGAACAGATGATTGTAGAAGTCTGTCCAGAGATTGTGGCACCAGGCCACAATGAAGATGTTCCAATGGAAGATTCTCCTATTCAGGATGAGCAAGAAGAAGAAGTTCCTACAGTTGTGGCATCAAGCCACAGTAAAGAAGTTCCCATGGTTGATGCTCATGTTGAGAGGGAGCAATAAGTTGAAATGAATACCAAATTCAGGGGGAGCCTGCAACTGGTCCCAAACTCACATTGATAACACATTCAAAGAGGGCATGATAGCCAGCTCTTCAGACTCAGATGAAGAGGAAGTCAATGTTGATAATGTGGAGCCCGTTGCTAGGGCAAGTGACAAAGAAAAGAGGTAGCTCCTGAGATCCCTCTCCTCACAAGGAAGCCATATCAGAGGCTGAGGCAGAGAAAGTTGAAAATCACTTGAAGCCAGTGATTGAGAGATTAGATACCCAAGGGCAATTTTTTTGCTCTGTGGTAATCCAATATTTCCTCCATTTTCTAAGCCAGAGCAATGCAGCTACCGAAATGGGTAGTGTTTAAAATGTGTTGAGATGGATGAAGAATGAAATGGGAAGCATAATGGCTTTACTAACCTATATTTATAATGACATGAGGGCCCAAGTCCCTCCTGTTCCCACACCATTAGTCCCACAGCAGTCTGGGCCTCCTGAAGAAGAAGTTCGACCATCAGGGCCAGAGGTTGTTGTTGAAGTTCAGCCATCAGGGCCAGAGGTTGTTGTTGAAGATCGGCCATCAGGGCCAGCTGAGGATGTATCTGTCAGAGCAGAAGAAAAGGTTGTAGCCCCTGAGCCCCCCTGTTCTTCTCCTCTTCCAACTCTAGCCCCTCCTTCTCCACCATCATCCTCCACAACACCACCAGCCCCTACCACCTTCAAAAAACCCATTCCTAGAAACATTTCCTCTCCTACACCATTTCCTTCCTAGTCCTCCTCATCTCTTGCCTCTTTCACTCACATTCCTACTCCTCCTTCAGTTGAGGTTCCTCCAGCTTCCTCATCCGGTGGGGCTTCCTCTTCTAGTCCTTCCTCCTGTGGACCAACTGATGTTCCTCCCACTGCAACTCACTCCTTCCTTCATCCTCCTACTCCTCCCTCCTTTATCTCTATTATTCCGGAGAGTGCTGAAATTGATGCCCCCTTCCCCAGGGCCATGAAAGATGAATTTGAAGAAGCTATCCTTCGTTCAGTTTTGAAACTTAGTACTCATGTCATAGGACAGGCTCTTCTAGCCCTGTCCCTAAGAAAAGAAAAATAACTTCCACTCATTCTGTTTCTTCTAAACCTTGTTATCCGCCCCTTTGGTTTTCTCTTACAGTAGATAATAAAAACAAACCACTGTATAGAGAATTTCTTCAGAAAACTGCTTTTGCCACTATCTTTGGTCTTCCACACCTCAACCTCTCAGACCATCTTAATATCATTCTCCCTTTCTCTTCTCTATCACAATCTGAAAAATCCAAATTTTTTTCTATGGCTGAAGCCAAAACTGAAGAGCAATGGGCTTGGGGCCACAAGACCTTGTACAATAAGTTTTTGAATGCCAAGTCAGCCAGGTTTCCTCCCCGGGGTCACTCCTTGACACTCTCAAAATGGTTCCAGATTCTTCACAAGGACACCTGGGCTCCTTTTGTCCAAAAGGAGATCAAGATGATCAGGCATTTTCAAATGTTCAATGACTATCACTATCTCAACAATTTACCTGAAGTTCAGCCTGGCCAATTCCTGCAAGCTATTCGTAATCTTGGTTCCCATGATGCTCATACCGACATCATCAGGGTTGATTTTGCCACATTAAAGTTCCCTGAGGTGGTCTTTCTCCCACCTCTTCATTCTCTGATCATGGACTCCGATGTTGGCTCCATCATCTTTGAGCATTTTTCTAGAATCATGGGGAGAATTCACGTGCAGAAGCATAATCTGGTCGCATTCAATAGATTCCTGTTCCGAAAATACCATCAGGGCCACTTAAATGCAGATGTTCTTGCCCCTTTCTTGTCAGAATATGAGCGGTTATCTCCAGCTGAGTGGGCCCGTTTCTATCCACTTTCTGCTTAGCAGCTTGCAGATCTGAATGCTTCTCAAGCCAAAATCAAGAAGCCTCCTGTTTCAGCTACTAAATTTCTGGACATGAACTCCATTCACCTTGTTCGAGATCCATTTGCAACATGGGTTGAGAGATACAAGGTTTATGTAGCCATGAGACTAGAACTGAAGCAGAAGTAGATTTTTTATCCAGTCTCCATTGATCAGTTCCTCTCCTGTGCCAGCTTTGGGAAAACAAGTCATTACAAAGTTTCC